>CM034153.1:649486539-650686539 GCA_019776745.2 Taxus chinensis | reverse complement strand
TTTGCTACTCTACGAGATTCCTGTCGGAGGTCATGAAAATCATCTATCTGCTGTTGTATGAACCTCCATGACAAATATATGCTCTTGAATCACTCCTCAAAGAGCTCGCAGGTAACTATCTCATAATCAATCTGGATCTTCTGCTCCTCTTTCCTCCACCATATTCTTGGTCCATCCCTTAGAAGATGGATCACAAAACAAGATTTCATGTCGCTAGAGCAAGGGAAGATCTTGAAGTACCCGCTCAAGCTCACCAACCAGGCCTCTACCTGAAATCCACCTATGTCACCAGAATAATGAGTTGGCTGTAGCTTTAAGATCTCCCTGATATGGTCTGCAATGATGGTTTGGCAACCCTTAGGCATCTCTGCATACTCATCCCTAAGCCTAAGGCTTCGAGACCTATCTTTGTGTCCTAAAACCCGGTCTCCCTATTCCCTCTATAGTGACTCTACTCTAGCTGACAACACATGGGATTTCTCTACTCTTTGATCATCATTGTGTTGAGAATGATCCCAAGCCTTATCTGATGGCTCTCTATCATTTCTAGTGGAAAGTGCTCCCATGGACCCTCTACTTAAGGTGGAATTAACTTCCTGGAGTGTCTATAAAATCTGTAGTAGGATGGCTGCTACAACATGATAGGGTGGTGGAAAGCCTAAGTCTATGTGAAAATCCTCCTCGTCCCATCTGTGCATCCTACACAGATGAAGGCAAGAGTTAGTTCTTCTTTTTAAGTTTTGTTCAGCTTTTATTTTTCCATGTTTACAAAGTATGCAATATCCACAAGGTTTTTCTCTAGATTTAAAAGTGTGTTAGGTTTAAAGTTCATGTCTCGAGTTTTCTAGTGTGCTGAATGGCCCAAGATTTTGAACCACTTCTCTGATACCAAGTGTAACTCTTGCTAAAACAACTCACTTGAGACTCAAGAACAACCTAGGATCAGTTAGAAATATTATGGAATAATTTATTTTTTGTTTAAAAGTGCCTACAACCAAGTTACAAGACAACAATTGTCACAAACAAGTTTAAAGGCCAATTTTAGTTATTAGCTTATAGTTTTCCCATTACAACAATTACTAAAATTCTCAAGGTCAAAACTTAGGGTTAAAGTAACCATTTAGGTTAAGAGGGTAATTTCTCACTATACCACTCTCTACTGGATTTGAAGATTCAACTTAGTTTTTTTTCAAAATTAGTGCACTCAAAACTTCCCAAAAGCATTATCATTAGAAAGGAAATTTCCTCACCTTTCCAGTGATATAAAAAAGTCATTCTAACTCCTCATATTTCTCAAGTTATGGGCTGACGGACCTTGGGAGGAAAAATTTCCCAAGAGCGGGCCTAGGGAAGAAAATTTTCCCCAACTCAACTTTGTATACTTCGGAGAGAAATTTTTCCTGGAGAAGGAATGCCGACCAGTGGGGCATGGATGAAAATTTTTCCCATGCGTGGACCAATGGAGAAGGGAATAACTTTAACACTTTTTCCCTTTTTGGGAAAAAAGCGTGATTTGCCTCCACGCACCCGCGAGCCCGAAAGGACACATGTTGGAATTTCCAAAATCTAGCAAAATTCAGGCCACCAGAGAAATTTAAGACTTTTATCCTTGTTTCCGAAAGGCACTAAGGGATCAAAATGATCTTCCCCTCCGTCGATGCCCAAGGTGTTATGTGTCAAGCTTTGATTGGCTACAGCCCATCAGGTCGTCAGAGTAATTTAGAGAATTTTAAGTATTAAAAGAAAATGGTTTAAAGGTTTGAAACTCTCTGTGCCTCCGCCGACGCATCATGAAGACATGTGTTAGCCATCCATTGGTTGCAGGTCAGCGAGCTGTTGGGAGAACTTAGAATTTTTTTTTCAAATTATTTTGAAGAGCTAAGTATTTTAAAGGATCTGCTCCTCCACCGATGCCTCATGATGCCACGTGGTAGCACCTGATTCGCTGGAGGCTAGTGGGGCCACAGAGAAAAATTAGAAAAATTTTCCAATTTTAATTTTTAAAACAATAAGGTTTAGACAGGTTCTGCGCCTCTGTCCTTTCCTAATGAGGCCACGTAGCAGCATCTAATTGGCTATAGGAAAGCGGGGCGGTGGGGAAAATTAGGAAAAATTTCACAATTTTTTTTAAAGGTTAAGTTAAATGTTGCAAGCTCGCGCGACTGCAAAAGACAACCAAAAAGGTAAAAGCAGGCCGACAAGTCCGCGGGGGGAATTTTTCCCAATATTTCTTTTTTGAACTTAGATGATTTTTGACAAAAACAAAGGCTTGTGGGTTAGCGGAGCGGTGGGGGATTTTTTTCCTTCAGTGTTCTTTACCAAAAAGTAGAAAATGAAAATTCGGGCCCGCGGGTCCACCAAGGAAATTTTTCCTAATTTTATTTTACAGTTAGAATTATTTTTAATGTCAAATGAAGAAAAAATTCAAAAAGCCATAACTTTTGATTGGAAATTCATTTTTGGTCAAATGAGGATTTTTTGGAAAGCTCTCGATGTCCTATTTGCACAGGAATCATTATATTTCATTTTGATAATGTTTAAGGGGTCAATTCAACAAAAATTATTTGTAGGCTTTAAAAAGGCAAGCTGGTAAATCTTAACATACGAAATTTTAATCAATTTATTTTCTTCCTCTCTAAACATGTCAATTAGAGATGGAGGATTGTTCTTAGATAGATTTAGGATGGATTTGGAAGGTAAGTTTGTTTGATTGAGTTCCAATTTTAAAATTTACAACTTTAACTGCAAAATGACAGTAAAACGGTTTGAGCCCGAATTTGTTAAGTTTTCCAAAAAAATTCTTAAGTATTAATGTCTAGGTGAATTCGATTAGATCTTATTATGTCCAATTTAATGTCTCATTTTTTATTTCTTTGTTACAGGTTTGATCTATACATTTTGGATTAAATATTTGCCAGTTCGAAAACATAAAACAAAGATCAATTTTTAATAGATATATTTTCCATTTTTCATTTTCTAAGTATTAGAATACATTCCAATTCAAATCTAATACATCAAGCCTATTCAAATCAAATCATTCAAAGACAAAACACAACTTTGATTTCCAAGTTCACTCCTTTGAAAAGACAGAGTATTAAATTTTCTTCATACGCATTTTTTTCTTTCAAACAGAGATTTCAAATACATTTAAATGATCAGATTCAATACAACAATGCAATTTGAGAAAGGTAATACAATAATTTATGATTCAAAAGACAACTTACAACTTCTTTCTTTCATTCATCAAATTCATCATACAGAATACAATTCTTTCTTATACAAAACAGAAACAAAGTATATCTCTTTCACATTTCAAGTTACAAATTTCATAATCAATACAAAACATTTTTCCATTACAAAATATACAAGTTCATCTACTTCAAGAGGGAAAGGTTACAATAAGATTTATCTCAACAAGGGACAAACACATCACTTAATAAACACATACAAACATCAATAAAAAGGAACCTAATAAATACATACACATAACCCTGTGTCATGTTTAAAGGTAACCCTCCCCATGGAAATCCCTAACACAATCAAACACACAAACAAATATAGGTTGCCATGGTGACTTTATTGAATTCATCTAGAATTCCAATGTGGTTGGTCTCCAATCCCCCGATGTTTGTTGTGATATTTTATCCTGCAAAACAAAAATACCTCCTTCAGCCTTGTGGCCATATCAGAACATCCAAAATAATATAAATAAAATTCCAAAATCATCAAGATATATGAATCACAACAACATCCAAGCAACCAACAAGATAATTTACAATTTTACTCAAGCACTATATCATCATCAAATAATTTTTATTTTTTGGTCTACTCACAATATCCAAATATCATATGTCCAAACAACATCCATAATATAACCATGTCAAACAACATATCATCATTAGTATATAAAAATGTCTCTAATAATCATCATGCACCATAACTGAATCAAGGTCAACAATAATCCATGATCTAACATCTAACATCATACTATAATAAAGTCCACAAACATGTCCATAATATGATCAATAGTATCATGATTAGTATCAAAAGATGTCAAAGGGAAGTGGGCACTACAATAAAAAACTCACTAAAACAAACTTATATATTTCTTTTCACTCATTTTAACCCTTGTACATATATGGGAGATAAACTAATTTTAAAATTACTTAGGATGTGTAAATTTTAGCTGGTTAATGATTATTTGTGTAACATTTTCGAATATAATTAATCTCTTTTAGTTTCAAAAGTGTATATCTCATATAAATAGTTATGAACTTGATCTTCCTTTTGATGTGGCAAGTCCACATTGCATTATTGAATAATGTTCTTCAATATTTGTATTTGTTTACAACCATTTGATGTTTGTGGTTTTGTTCTTAATTTTGGAAAAAAGAATCGAAAATTGTGTTGTCATTTTCCTATTGATTCCTCTCATCTAAATTAACATTAAGATAAAATTTAGAAGATATCACAAGTTTCTAAATTTTCAATCCTAATGGACGAGTGATCAGATTGTAATATTTGTGGAAACAAAGAAATGGAATATTTCACTTATCCTAATGGAAGATTAGGTAACTCTTATCCTCACTTAAATCTAAAACACTTTATGGAGTTCATGAATAAATATTGCAATAGTTATAGAATGTTACCTCATTTTGAAAATATGCACTTACCTAAATCCTTTTTTTGACAGATAATGGATTTAGAAGTAAAGATATTGATTTTTTCTATAATTTTCATGCTTCTTTCACTAATGTGATTAGCGTAATTTTACCCAGGTTCTGTAGTATCTATAGATAAAATAGGTAAATACACTTACGAACATTTATAAATTGATAATAAAGGTGATGCACTTAAATTATTAATTAAATGTTTTAATGGTAATGCCCAAGAATGGTTTAATGATATGCACACAAAAAAAAAAAAAAAATTGATTGCTAGCATAAATTAAGACATGTTTTTGTTGAGAAGTATATTGATAGAGTTTGGTCTACTTACCTAGAAATTAGTTTTATAATATAGAAAGAAACAAGGATAAAAACTTGCATTGTTTTAACCTCATACTTAGATGGGAATGAAATTGAATCCCTGAGCATATGAAACCAAGTGAATATTATGATATTATTATTTATAGTGATTCATTAAAAGTTAAATAGAATTATTTTTTAAGAGAAATACTCTTTAGTTTTATCATTATTGTACCTTGGATTTAGTGTTTGAAACTATTTGTCATGCCTCTGATTTGTGTACTATTAAATATAAATCTGATTTAGATGCTTGTGAAGAGGGTCTAGATTCAAAATTATTTTGATAGATTCTATTATAATTTCTTATAAATTATTTTTCTAGTATACTAAAATAAAAGGATGAAATCTTGCAAACATTTAACCTTATATTTAAGAAGGCATGAAATAAAATCCTTGAACATATCAAACAAAGTGCTTTCAGTGTTGAATTGGATTAATATTTAAGATACAAGTACTCACTAACCATCTTCATACTCTCACTTTGGATTTGATGTTCGAAACTATATCCCATGCCTCTAATTTGTGTAGTGCTTAATTTGAATTTGAGTTAGATGTTTGTGAAGACGGTTTGGATGCAATGTTTCAAAATATTTTTGTGAATTGTAAGTCATGGGTGATGGAATCTATAATTGATGGTGTAATGCCCCCTTTGGGTGTTGATCTCCCTCCTTAGGCCTGTATTTGACTTGCGTGTAAGAAGGGGATGGTATTATCTGTTTTTTTGGTGGTGCCTTTTTTAGGAAGTAGATTGCATGGTCAATGTTTGGAATAAATACTTCAACGACCAGCTTCCACCTTGGCAATGATTTTATTTATTTAGAAAATGCAATGGTGAATTTAATGGAGGCATCGACCCACCTTTCCCACTTCTGAAGGCACCTCACCATTTAATCCTCTCTGCTGGCCGCATACTCTACATGCTTGGTATATGGGTTGTTGGGCTGCATGCCAAATTGGACGTTGGTCGCGTATTTATTTTAACTATTGTTTGATTGTGAATATGATAAGGAATTTGTTGGTCTACATATGCCAGATTGGACTGACCGTGTGAGTTTGGTGGAGCAATCTAGATGGGGTTTTTTGGAAAAACCTTTGAAACTTCTAAACAAAGGCATATCGCAGAATTTGAAATCTTACAATTTCCGTATACCCCCTGCCTGTGCCAAAATGTGGCCGCTAACAAAATATGGTCATCTAGCAAGCCAAAAACAGGGATATTTCACCTGGGTTACTGTTACATGATCCTTGCGATTCATTTTCGAGCTGGGGAAGTGTTTTGCAGGCATGTTTAGCATTACCCACTTAAACATTTCCTAGTATTATCAATCACATGAAACAAATTGCTCTCTCTTTTTTGGAATGGTATTTTTCATGGGCCTGTATCCCCTCATTTTGTGCCTGTATTTTGATTTATATGCATGTTACTATGTTTTCTTCTCTCCTTTACTTGGGCATCGTCCAATGTCAAGTATTAATGGTATTGGGAGTTTTTATTTAATTTTGTTCTTTTTGAAAGAATAAAGGGAGGACTGTACTGGGTTTGTATTATTGTTTTTTTTTAGTTCTGCAAATAATATTACTGAGGTAAATTGTAGGTGTAAGGATATGGGTCTATGTTGCTTGGGCTAAAATGGGATCCTTGTAATAATTAAAATAATAACCAAAGATGGATATGCAAGGGGATTTTTTGAGTTGTTAAATCGATGGCTTGTTGTTGGCTTGTATGAGGGTTAAAAAAAAAATACAATGGTTGCGGACAGTTGTCTTTGATATGTTTTAAGAGAATATTCCCTGATTACTTAGTTTTTTTTCTTTGATGGCAAAAATCATGTATCCTAGTTTTCGCTATGATCATTTAGTTCTTAAACCATCTGGTTGCATTCTGTTCAGACATAACTCTATAGTAACCATAGAATTTGTTGCACTCTTATACAAATTTCCTGATTAATGCAAGGCTATAACTTTCACTTTGCCCCATGAGCACAATGATGATTGAATTTTGTATTTCAACCTTCAGAAGTCACCTCTCAGCTGGTGTACGGTAGGTGGTTTCCTTAGAAACCCATACGGGTTCTAATTTTCGTATATGGGTATGTTGAGTAAAGTTACCTACTTTTTTTGTTAACCTTGCTTTAGTGAGCAGCCACTGGTTTGAACTCCAATCCGGGTTGGGAGAGACTTTTGATTTATTTGGGCACTTAATAACCCTTTTGGGTTATGTCAGCAAACAGTGTGATGACGGTTTTTTCTTTGGTGTTGCTAAACCTTGAGTGATGAGTTCATCGAGTTCTGTTTGATATCCTCTTTTTTCTTTTTGTATGGACTATGTAGCTGTCCCTTCCATATTTAAATCATCCTGCATGTTTAAAAAACAATTTGAGTGGTTGACTATAGTGATTAGATTTAAGTATGGAGGAAGTATCGAGACTATTAGTGCTCAGTTACTTAGTTTATGCATCTTGAATATTACTATATAATTGAATATGAAGGAATATATATATATATATATATATATATATATATATATATATATATATACATACACTTGATAATCATCGGTATTGGTTCAAGACTTTTAAGGGTTTCCTTAAGGGTCACATCGATCATCACTTATAGAGCTTGAACTGTAACTAAATATAGCCACCAAGATTTATAGATGCATATGTACATTTATGTATAGTATTCAGTTATTCTAATAAGGCATGACTGATGGAACTTGTTAATATTGTTTATGATAACTGGGTGGTATATATATATATATATATATATATATATATATTAACATGTGTGTGTGTATATTTATATATATATTTTGTTGACTTATGATAGAATTTCTTAAGATTGTCAATGACATTTAGAGTATTTAGATTTATATATACTTTGTTGATTTACGAAGGAAAGTTTTGTTAAGATAATGGCATTCGGTGGTACATGCAAATGAATATATAAGTTTGGCTTTGAATATGGTAATGATGGCTACTTTAAAAGGAATTGTGATGAGGAAGTGGTAGATTTATTTAGGAGGATGATGAATCTAAAGTGCTATGAAACTTGGACGGATGTTTAGAATAATAACTTATATGAAGGAATTTGGTAGTTGTGAGACTTGTCACTATTTCCTACTTGGATATATCAAGTAACTAGACATCTAGGCAATGCCTATTTTGGACATTTTGTTAGCCCTTCCTTACTTATCTTTATAATTTTCGAGTTACTTGTTAGATAAGGAAATCATAGTGGATGGTTGGAACGTTATATTTAAATCATATAACCTATATGATTAAATTATTGAAATCCTAATGCACTTGACAACCTGTGTTTGAATTACCAATCCAATGGACCTTCTTGAATAATTGTTAAAACAAATTTGTTATAGAGAAAAATGATTGTAACTAGTGCATATGCCTTCTTCAAGAAATTGTAGATGGGTTGGTTGAGTATTATATTTTAATCATGTAATCTATGGGATTACATGATTGAAATCCCAATACACTAGACATTTTGTTCCAACTTATAAAGTCTATGTTCTTACCTGATTGGTTGCTAAACTCTTGTTGTTTTAGAGTTGTTGTTTATAACTGATGCATATGACTTCCTTCTTAGTTGCATAGAGGAACTTTTGTTGTCTTAAGAAGTTGACTTGTGGTTAGAGCTTAGATCCATTCATTGAAATAGAAGATTTCCTTTTGTGATATATTTAAGAGTAGCATAATGTTTTATTGTGTAGTTCTTAACTTGCTAAGTTCTCGTGAACTGAATTAGGTTAATAATTGTTGCAGATCGCTTATGCAAGTAGATGAGGGAAAGACTTGTTGAATATTGCATCAAACATGGTTGTGAAGTTATTTTGTACAAATAATTTTATGTTGTAAAACTTTGGAATGGGTTATGTGGAGAATTTAGAAGAAAACCAGTGCTTTAGTATTATGTGTTGTGGAGTAATGTGGTCGTGACTATTGAAACTTTGACTTGTTTTGTTATCGTGGAAAATATTAAAGTTGATTACTTCATGGTTATGGGTGATTCTAATGTATTATGGAAATTATAAGAATAGTATAGCATGACATGACCAATGTTATTACTCTCTTGTTCCCTAGTCATTGTTCCATAGCATTGGTTTGTCCCTTGGGGTTGTGTGTCGTATTGGAAAGAATTGATGCAATGATGTATAATTTTCACAAACAAGTAATGGAAAATTTTTATCTCGAGATAAAATGTTGACTTGTAAACCCTTCTAAGATATAGTAACAATGTATTCGTAAGCATAATAAAATGGTTGGATGATCCTTATACAAGTTATAAAAGTTAAAACAAAATATATACATGCAAATAAATTAATGTATATGTGATCTTGTTGATAACATTGAGCCTTAGGTGATCAAAGAGGAAACTATCTTTTTTAATAAAAATATATTTACCTTGTTTTTCCCCAAGCTAAACTAATCAACACTATCCTTTGATGGTGAATTCTTAAATGATCTTATGGATAAATCAATGATCAGTTTTTGGAAGATAAGAAGGTTATATAAATGGGAAAGAAATTGATTAATAACCCTTCAATCTCTCTCAATCATTTGTAATATAAATTATTTTCATTTGTCAAACTTAATCAAATAAAGTCTAAATAAAACTTTTAACTAATATTGATAAATTATTAGCCTCAATAAAACACTGGGTAAGAAACCATGAGACCCTAAAGTTGAATTCTGTTGACTGTTTCTGTTAACCCTTGCCTTGGTTTATTGTGATCTTTCTTAAGTAATGTTAAATTTTTTATCCTTAAACAAAGAAGATTATTGTTCTAAACCTAAAACAGCACTTTCCCTTAATTGGAGCTTGTGCTTGTCACCTGTACAATAGAGGGGTGGAACAAGTTTTAGTGGCTTGAGTAAGATTATTTAACCTCACGAGAAATGGAAAATGTTCTTAAATCAATGAATTAAGCAAGTTATTGACATATTATAGAATGTTTCTCCTTCAGAAAATTTGGTCTTAAGCTAATTATTCAATAGTATAAAAGAAAGAAGTTCACCTTTCTAAAAGAATGGTGTGAATCAAAACATGATTCTTCTAGATCGTAAAGTCTAGTTTGAATTTTCTTTTGTAAATACATTACCTTAAAAGAATTTACACCCTAGGATGTCCTTAACTGTAACTATGTAATGTGTTTGTACTTTAATGTTGTACCTTGTCGAAGATAAAATTGAATTGTTCATGTTGGGTGTTGTATCTTTCCTTGCCGCCTATGTGGTCAACGTTGTATTAAGATTATTGAGAGTTGGTCGTAGTGTCTTCTGGTCAGTTGTGTTGACGTGTAAACTCGAAGTTAGTCAGAAAAAACTTTATCTGAGTTTTTCAGTGTTGTATTTGTGTGTGTTTTAAGCTGGCGTTATAGACAGGATTTACTTTATTGACAACGATTTAGATTCCATTGTTAATATAAAATACCATGTTCAAATTATGTTGATTGATCATTTTGAAATTTCTTAACATTTTAAAGAACATTATGTTTATTATAATAGTAATATTTTAAGTTTAAAATGCATGTCGAGTCTAGTACATAATGATGGAATTTGTGAAGAGTTTGTTTAAATTGATGGTGCATTGGCATGTGATGGAAGTATTTTATATGAAATTCATTAGTACTCTAAAGTCATTCATGTTTTAATTTATCAATTCCACTTGTTAAGTCATAATGTTTATTTTCCAATGATTCTAGCTTTTTCGATATTGATGATGGTTTTTCTGAACAAAAAAACACTCATGTTGTAAAATTATTCAATTAGTCTGTTTATTATCATAATTTAGAGACATTGTGTAATATGTGTATTGAAAACATGTAAACATCTTGAAGTGTTAGAGAATAAGGAACTATACTATTTACATTAAATGGATAATAATTATTACACAGAACATAAAGAGGAAGAAAATATCTTAGTAAAAGCAAATAAAAAATATCTTGAAGCCTTGGATAACAAAGATAAATATGAGAAAAATTATTTCATTAAATGTAATTATCATAACTACTTTGAATTTATAAAAATTAATGCCTAACTTGAATGTTGCAGTGTTGAATTTGAAGCATATATTAAAACACTAAAGGTAAATAAAATTTACTCACATGGACCTAAAGAAACAAAGATAGAGCAAGTCAACTCATTATCTGAAATAGATGAGAAATCAAATCACACATATGAGTGCAATATATTTCCTTCTATTTTTGAAAGTTATAAACATGTTGATAATTGTAGTTTTAATGTTATCACTTGTGAAAATAGTGAGGTTACAAATGAAATTATCTGAATAAAACAAAAATATATATAACAACGTTTTTATGCTCTTTATGAAATGAAAAGACATGGTGATTGGTATTTTCAGTCTTCTAAAACCATCCATCGCGAGGTGAACATATATGATACACACTTTCAGGAACTCAAATTATTCTTTGAATTAGAGAATGAACATGAATTCATGTTTCACTTCATTCATATTACCAAAAATATCCAATGGCTGATTTTGTTTTCTAAGAACCAACATGGGACGAATAGCTGAAATATTTTGATGAGTTATGTTATGGATATATGTCGTATTCATGTTCCTTTTTGTATGCAATTAGTAACAAACTAGTAATTGCTGATGTGAAATATCCGAATATAATATTTTAATTTGAATATGGTATTCACTTTTAGAGTAGAGAGTTATCAATTCATTATGATATTAAATATCATCATGGTGATGTTTATATTATTCATGTAATGCCCTGTTCGGCATCGACTTTCACTGTTACGTCCTTGTCCTTTTACGTGTCATTGAATGCTGAATTGAACTCCCTTTTTTATCATTAAGTGACTTTTACCCTGTCCTGCGTTGAAGAAGTGGTTACCCATCTTGGTGCCATGGTCGTTCCCTGCTTCATGTTCAATTTGGAATGTCAACCTCTAGTTTTCTTCACTTGGTTGGTTAAGCCTATTCGCATGTTATTTTAATCATTGGGAGTAATGGATAATTCGAATCTTACTTCCTCTTGCTTGCTCATCTGTATGCGATTTAATCTTCTCAGGTTGAATAGTAAATCATACAAAATTTCTTATACCTTTTAGCTTATGAGAATTATATGGAGAAAACTATTGTAATAATAAATGAATTCATGTCAGTTATATTTGTTTTATCTGTGTAAATAAATTATAAAATTTTGTGTTCAATTATTAAGCCTTTTAGGCCACGTTACTCATCATAGACTTGTAAATTTGTCATGGTCAGCTTTATCTCCTTCTTGGCGTGGAGGGTGGAGTTATTAAGTCTAACGTGTTGGACTCCTTGCTGGTGGCTGCATTCATTTATTGTTTCTGATTTGCAAATCTTCCTTGCTTTTGGTTTGACTGCCTGCTTATCCTCTCATACCGCGTGAGATTTCCTTGGATAGACTGCGCGTGGAGTGGTTGAGAGGTGTTCGTCCTAGTTGCATGGGCAGAGAGGCCAGAAAATCCTTCGGTCATGGCGTTTTTCCTCTTGGCTCCTCCCTGCATGTGTGGTTTTAGTTGGAGCTTCAAGCAAGTGAAGTAAAGCGATCAAAGTGCCTGTGTGTTTGTCTCCGCATTTCTGCCATTGAAATCTTGTTCAACTATGCATTTTTAGATCTTTTTACCGCTGTAAAATTCGGTCTATTTTTCATCAAATTGTGATTACAATCATTGTCTATTTTATCCATGGCGTCTTCAAACCCTGCTCTAGATGCAGTGCCCGTGGAGGCTCCTGCCAATGAGGATCCCAAACTTGCAAAAGAAAAGCCTGTTTGGGAGAAAAAAAAAAAATCCAAGGCTCCCAAGGAAAAGAAGCCTCGCGCTCCTAAAGGTTCCAAACCCCCGGCTACACATCCTTCTTATGTTCAGATGATTACAGAGGCAATTACGGTGCTCAAGGAGTGCGGCAGCTCGAGCCCTATCACAATTTTGAAATTCTTACTAGACAAGTATAAATCCGATCTACCTACAAATTTCAAGAAGTAGCTCAGATTGCAGCTGAAGAATTTGACGAAATCGGGAAAGCTGACGAAAGTGAAGGCCTCTTGCAAGCTACAGCTGTAATGTTTGCACCGAGAGTTTGATGTTGTCCTTAAATCTGATGAAGGAAAACGTTTATGTATCAGTAAGGTAGAATCCTTTTTGAGCGCCTCCAACAAGCAGGTTGTCCAACTATGTTGTTATCTGTTCATTTTTGACTGCATCCTCAAATTCGGGATTCTCCTTCAAGGTATTTTTTTTATCAAAATCGATTAAGTGACCGTAAGAGTGTTACCAGGAGACCTGATGAAATTTATTTACAATGATTCTCTATTGAGACCTTACTTGTTTTGGGATGTAACCCATGGAAGAGGATCTCATAGTGGCGGATTTGTTTCATATCAGAATATTCATGAAGGACAGGAGAATTTCAGGGGTTAAATTTGACGGTCACCTATACCTATCACACATTTTTATGGTGACGGTAATTTTTTAATACTGCCTTTCAAAAAATACAAAACAATTTTATTTATATCAATTATTCTATGTATATTTAATTGTTTAAAAATATATGTATACATATCTCTATAATTTACATATAAATGTATCTAATATATGACAGTCAAATTTTAAATATGCAAGTTACATGTGACGGTTATTACAAATATTTGCAAGTATTTTATGGCTAAAATCACAAAAAACGTCTAAACGGCCGTCAAATTTAACCCCTACAGGAGATCGATGAAGGATAGAGGATTTAAAAAGAAACTTGGATGTAGTTGGATTAAAGGCAATAAATGCTGCATGCTTTTTTTTGTGTTGGTGACAGATCACACCCACAGCGACAGGGATCTATGCAATGTTGGAGAAAAATGTCTTGGGAGGTGAAGGTATTTATCGCTTTGATTGTGATGGAGTTTCAAAGAAAAATGCGTTTCAAAGCATATTTTTCTTTTGGATCCTAAATTTAGAGATACTCTTGAAGTTTTCTATAAACAAGGTGCCAGATATTATCCCATCTTGTGAGTGCGTGCATGGCCAACAAGTTGTCACCTTTGAGCTCCCTCATGGATCTTCTCTATATGGCACTAGAGAGGCTAGTGGTTCCCTCAAGCGAACAGGCAAGCGTGTCTTTATGTGGAACACTAATTGCTTGGGGTTATGGTGATAGTACGACATCTCTATATCAGTCCCACCCATGGGTGTTGGCTGTTTTTCGAAATGGGGAAGCTTATGGGACTCTAGCTGACACTACGAGGTGGTGTGAGGTGGTTTTGTGAAAGGACTCAACTGCTAAATTTTCTGCCCCATCAGTCTATCTAGTTATCACATTTGGCCCATTGACATCGCCAGCAGCAGTACTCACATCCTTGTCTCATGTTATTGTTTTTATGCTAGCCCGTGCAGAGTCTGTACGACCTGTTGAAGCTGGAGAAACAGGCAAGATATTCCTACACTTTTCTACTGTTGCTTATATTTATTTTATCATGAAATCGAAACACCATTTCTTTGAATTGGTTGTCCTCTTTTCAGCCAGTCTCTCCTTTCTACTTGCTTTCTTCTTGTTTAGCTATTATCATTGCTTGTATGTTAGTGGAAAGCATGCAGGTGTTCTCTTCTTTGGGTGTATGTTTTTTTGGCTCGAGTGATCGATCTTCCTGTATATATATATATATATGTACTCTTCTCTACGATAGAGTTCCAGTTATTATTTGTTCCAGCTAGTTTTAGCAGTCATTAATGTAAGCTTTCTATAACTATGAAGTTCCTTCCTATCAACCAAGTCTGTCCTTCTTTGTCTTTTGACATACATTGTTAATGATCTCTCAAGCCCACCTAACAACCCTTTTGGCATCAAAAAGGAGAGGTTGTAGGATTAGTGTAATCAACGCTTGGACTATTTCAGGTTAGAGATTCGGTGTTAAAACTTTTAGAATGTTTATGTTTGCATGCAACGTATTTCAACCTCGACTGTTTAGACTCCTACGTAGCTTCAGCCTGGTTCCTAGGTTTTATAGCCATTCTTAGGAGGTACTTTGACTGCCCCCTTCATCTTGAATCATAACTAGTTTTTTATTTAGCTATGTTCGAGGCCTTAATTGTGCAACTCTAGTACCCCAAAACTATTTCTGGAATTATTTTGGTCACTCTTCCCTCTTGGAAGATTGTTGGTGAAATAATCTAGTCTTCTAACTTGTGTTTCCTCCCATTTATTATGATTTTTTTGTTAATTAGGATTGGATAGCTTATATGCACTTATGTACCTTAATGTTTTGTGATGAAAATTGCCTTGAATGTTGTCAACCTTGGGAAAAACCTTCTTGCAATCAATAGTATGATGGAGTTATAGCAGAAGGAGTTGTTTTGATAATGGAACTTAGTAGTTTATGTTGTAACTTTGTTGAATGGTTGTCTATGTTACCAAGGGTTGCCTTAAAAATATTGTTGTTTTGGGAAATAGGAAATTTATTTTAAATTAAGTGAACTTTAATAATTGATGTGGAGGTTTGTAAAAAAATTTTAGGGTTATAAAAATTGTTGATCAAATTTTCGTATACTCTTGGTTGACGCACTCTTTTTCTTCTCTCACATGATTGTTACTAGCCTACAAGGCTTTGGCCTTCTTGAATGATTGGGAAATCTCTTGGAGTTAGTGGCCAAAACTAGTTTACTTTGCTTATACTTCGAAACTTATGTTGTGTGGATACTCTATGTGATTTCACTTTTGAAACTCATTTATACATGCATTTTTGTGTTAATTCTTGAAACCGTGGTTTCCCTTTTTCTTGGGCTAATCAAATCTTGTTCTTCTAGAAATATAATATTATAACCTAGGCATTTGGTACCTATGATCAAATTCTGGATGGTTGGTACTTTATATCAAATCGCACTCTTGTGATTGTTATTTAATTACTTACTTGATGGGAATCCTGCTTCCAAGTTAGATTGGTTATTTCTCCTTATAGGGCCAAGGACCTTTCTCTTTCGGTTGTTATATTTTCGTTGTCTTTACTCCTAACGGAAGTACATGGTCTCCTTCCTTGTTTGGCATGGTGGAAACTTATTATAACTTGAAGTGTTGATAGTTTTCGAGGTTTGAACCAAATTCTTGTAATAAAGTGCTTCTTTTCATGGTATTGATAGATAACAGTTATGGTGGGTTTGTGTAGCCTTATCTTGCTCAGTTCTAATGAACTAACTCTTGTAGAAAATTTGTTGCAGATGGATTTTGCATGTAGATGAGGGATAGACTTGTAGATTTTTGTCATCAACCTCAGTTGAGAATATCCCTTGCTCGAAACCTTTTTATGTTGTTCAATTATTGTTAATGTCCAGTGGAAAGTTTAAAAGAGGATTAATGTCTTAGTACAAAGTATTGTGGACTTTGTCATCTGAACTTTGGAAACCTTGTATTGTTTGACCATCATTGAAATTATAAGAAAATTTGGTTATTGTTGTTGAGTGACTTTGTTAGAGAATCAGTATTTTAAGAATTGATGTAATCTTGTTTTGTTCTTGTAAATGAGTGTTGCTACAACCTTGCCTTGAGAATAAATTTTGAGTTAAACCTTGACATGACTTAGTAATAAAGGGTCATAAGTAAACTAACATGGGATTGTTTAATACTTATGGAAGTTAAATTAAAAGTTGTATTCAAATAAAGTAATGTAGGGGTCACCAACTTGAGAGAAAGAAATTCTTTAAGTAATCAAGGGTGAGACTATCCTTGCAAAGTGAAATTTTATCACGTGATATCCCTAGCTAAACTAGTGAACACTTTTTTTCAATTCTAAGGTTGATTTTAGAGCTCTAGTTACAAGCATTACAAGTTAAACAATGGCCATTAGTTTCTAATAAGATGTTAACAAGTTTAAGATTGAAAAAAAAGTGTCAGTAACAACTCATAATTATCTGTCTGCCTATTTGAACATTGAGTAGTTTAACATTTTGATTGGAATGATACCAATTCGTTGAAGGCCTATAGTTTCAAAACTGTTAGATTATTCTGGTTGAGAGCCTTGGCTTTAATTAAATACCGAGCAACTGGTATCACCTCTTTTCGATTTGGTTGTTGATTTTAGAGTTTTTGTTATCTAAACCTTGATCAATTTTAACCCTATTGTCAAGGAACCTTGTATCTCTTCTCTTAAGTGTGTTGAACTTAAAACCATGTTGTCGTGTGGGTAAGAATTTTATGTTAGTAGACGTAAAAATAGTGGATTTTTATGGCTAGTTTTCTCATTTTGGAGGTCACATTTCTCCCAATTCTCTAACTATGTTGACGAACCCCCAATATAAATAACATGTCATAGCATAGATGAATATCTCACAAGATGAGTTACTCAGTGACCTCAAACAGGAATCTATGGATGTTGTGAGCTTGTGTAAGATGCCCCATTCGACATTGACCCCGTTTTTGTCCCTTTGTCTCCTATGGCAAAACGTCAAATGTTTATTTGCAAGATGTCTTGTTTGAAAATTAAGATAACCCTCAAGAATATCTTTTTTTGGTTGGAGTTAGTTTTGAGTCCCTTCCTTGCGTCATTGGACTTCCTATGTTGTCTTGTCAAAAAGAAAAGTAAGCTTGTCTCGTTGATCGAGGTGTGAACGTTTCCGTAACTGTCATTTACGAGCCATCTTCATTGTATCAGGCTGTATCACAGTGTCGGATGTATCGGGTCATGACTTGTTGATGTCATTGTTAAAAGTATCCTAAGCAAGTAATTAAAACCTTGTCAAACACCTAATATTTTACATAAGTTTATTTCAGTTTTTTGTTTTATGTCTACCAATCCCCCCTGAAGGTCGTTACACTGTGATATCAAACCATAGGTTAAGATTGATTTCGAACCTAAGGAGCCGGATTGTTTTTGTATGTTGGCGTTACGTGATGGTGAAAGGTGACTACCATGATGTCGTTTCATGGAGATGAATGGTAAATGCTCTAACCGATGTTTTATTTTGGAGCGAGCTAATGTGCACCACAGCGTGATGCCCCTTATTAATGTAATTGTGATATTGTGAATGCAGGTGATGTATATGGCTACCTTGTGTCTTGTTTGTGATCATGTTCATATGTTGGGAGATGGGAGTATTCTCTCAACCACCGAATCTAGCTTCAACTTTAATGCCAGTTAACGTGTGAATTTATTCTGTTCCATGCGTTTTGTGGAAAAAATTATAATGGTGGGATGAAGTACGTCCTTGGATTCATGGCTGGCAGGTTTATGGTATGTAGTTGGTATCTTTATTATCTGTCCCTGTATGTCTAGATTGATGTTAAAAGAGATGAGTTGTATCATGATGTTTTTACCATGTTTTGAAGAAATGTGTGTACCACCTTGTTATGTAGCAAATGGACTGTTATGGTGTTCCTATTTGTTTGGCTATGCTCTCATCATTTGTATGTTGGTCGTGTGGAGTTGGAGGGATGTAGATGTCTTGGCCTGTGGTGATTAACATAAGACTCCCTAACATATGCGACTGAGTGGTATGAGCCTTCTACCCTATGTTGACTGCACCCTGCTTGGGTGCCAGAACGTGGTAAACAGTGAATGTAATGTATGTGATATACCTTGTGATTGGTACCATTGCGTAAGATGCTACCTGGTATAATGTGCCGGAGCCACCATTGTGTTAATGATGTAGTTACGTGTTATGTTGTGAATCTTATGCTAAGTGACCCTGAAGGGAAATCAGTAAAAGTGTATGTTTGGAGTGAGGGGATGTGTACCAGTGGGCCAATCAACTCGAGCCAACCTTAGGCTCAGTAGATGATGGACCTGTGCTTCTCTCTCTCTCTCTCTCTCTTTTATGTGGTTATTGTATGGATCCAACCTAAGTGTAGCTATGACTATGTTTAGCCTTGTCGAAGTGGTGGCGGGATGATTTAGATAGAGATGATGACATTTGTACTATTGATATGTTATTTTACGAGCTGAGGCTCGATGTTCCGAGTGCTAGCAAATCGTTGAGTACCCCTTGGTGGCCAGATAAGGCCACATAGTTATCGTAATGTGACATTATTATGAGTTGATTTTATTCATAAATTGAGATTTTTACCTTATTTTGTAAGGACCAGTAGCTTTTCTTGATTGCCATGCTTTACAATTTTGGGCATTTCCTTGGTTTGTGGCACTAACATGGGAATTTTGATACTAACTATGGCTATTTGGCCATTTATTTTTCTTGATTTTGGGTCTTATTTTAAAATTGGAATTTTTACCGCCTTGCCCAAGGCTTGTACTTTGCCACTCGGCACTTAGATTGGATTGTTGTGTTGGTTCTATTGTTGTGATGTGTGGAATAGGGTCATGGGATGCACCATGGAATGGTTGGACCTATTGACCCGCTTTGTTGTATAGGGGTACGCCCCAAGGAGTACAGATAACTAGCGGGTTGTTGAACCACGCATTATTATGTCACTTGGGTTAGGAGTGTTCGAACTCTACGTGTCTTGGACCATAGGGTTAACCGGCCTCCTTGAGGGAGGCATAAGAGTTTGAGGGAGGCATAAGAGACTTGAGGGAGGCATAAGAGTTTGAGGAAGTCATAAGATTTTGAGGGAGGCATAAGAGACCTGAGGGAGGCATAAGAGTTTGAGGGAGGCATAAGAGACTTGAGGGAGGCATAAGAGTTTGAGGGAGGCTTATGTTATTTGTCTGTATGGTTGATGTTTCAGGATATATATTGAGTTATTGTGATGTTTGGTAGTGGTATTTTGATGTATGTGTTACTCATGTCAGATGGATATGTGTTGTGATGTTGTGGACATGTCATTGATTCCCTTGTGGACACTATGTACCTGTAGCATTTGTTTGGAGTTATGTGAATTTTTTATCAATGTAAATTGAGAAAATGTCTGTTGGATTGTAGTACTCTTTTGTTTGAGTATTTAATATGTCAGTCATAGAGGTGTAACGAATACTATGTTATGTGGATTGTGCCTCTTCCATTCCGTATTTGAGTAACCTTTTGTGGTGTAATACAATCATGAAGTATATACTTGTGTGCTTGTGAATCTGTAGTGTCTTGTGAACCTGATAGGGTGTTGTGTTAGCAGTTCATGTTGGGCACCCACGATAAGAGATAGACCAAAACTCTTCAATGATGAAATTTTAAAAGAGATTAAACTAAGAATAATGCTAATGGAAAGGAACTAATGAAATAATAAATAAGAGGGAACTGCCAATCTTCGCAGAACCTTGAAAGTTAAAATTTCTAGCAAATGTTCCTAAGGCTACCCTGTGGCTGTGCTTTAATCAACAAAAATTTTAAACCATAGGGTGTACTTCTCATGTACCTGTTCTTCGTTGTGAACCATTTGTTTTCCATTGTGTTATGTCGCATCGAGGACGTTGCTTTTCTTAAGGGGAGGAGAATGTAATGCCCTATTCGGCATCGACTTTCACTGTTACATCCTTGTCCTTTTGCGTGTCATTGAATGCTGAACTGAACTCCCTTTTTTATCGTTAAGTGAATTTTACCCTGTCCTGCGTTGAAGAAGTGGTTACTTGTCTTGGTGCCATGGTCGTTCCCTGCTTCGTGTTCACTTTGGAATGTCAACCTCTAGTTTTCTTCGCTTGGTTGCTTAAGCTTGTTCGCATGTTGTTTTAATCATTGGGAGTAATGGATAATTCGACTCTTACTTCCTCTTGCTTGCTCATCTGTATGCGATTTAATCATCTCAGATTGAATAGTAAATCATACAAAATTTCTTATACCTTTTAGCTTATGAGAATTATATGGAGAAAACTATTGTAATAATAAATGAATTCGTGTCAGTTATATTTGTTTTATTTGTGTAAATAAATTATAAAATTTTGTGTTCAATTATTAAGCCTTTTAGGTCACGTTACTGATCATAGACTTGTCAATTTGTCATGGTCGGCTTTATCTCCTTCTTGGCATGGAGGGTGGATTTATTAAGTCTGACGTGTTGGACTCCTTACTGGTGGCCACACTCATTTATTGTTTCTGATTTGAAAATCTTCCTTGCTTCTAGTTTGACTACCTGCTTATCCTGTCGGACTGCATGAGATCTCCTTGGATAGACTATGTGTGGAGTGGTTGAGAGGTGTTCATCCTGGTTGTGTGGGCAGAGAGGCTAGCAAATCCTTTGTTCATGGAATTTTTCCTCTTGGCTCCTCCCTGCACGCGTGGTTTTAGTTGGAGCTTCAAGCTAGTGAAGCAAAGCGATCACAGTGCCTGTGTGTTTGTCTCCGCATTTCTGCCATTGAAATCTTGTTCAACTGTGTGGTTTTAGATCTTTTTACCACTGTAAAATTCGGTCTATTTTTCATCAATTTGTGATTACAGTCATTGTCTATTTTATCCATGGCGTCTTCAGACCCTGCTCTAGATGCAATGCCCGCGGAGGCTCCTGCCAATGAGGATCCCAAACCTACGGAAGAAAAGCCTGTCTGGGATGAAAAAAAAAAAAAAGAAGCCAAGGATCCCAAGGAAAAGAAGCCTCGTGCTCCTAAAGGTTCCAAACCCCTGGCTGCACATCCTTCTTATGTTCAGATGATTACAGAGGCAATTACGGTGCTCAAGGAGCGCGGAAGCTCAAGCCCTATCACAATTTTGAAATTCTTACTGGACAAGTATAAATCCGATCTTCCTTTAAATTTCAAGAAGCAGCTCAGATTGCCGCTGAAGAATTTGACGAAATCAGGAAAGATGACGAAAGTGAAGGCCTCTTGCAAGCTACAGCTGTAATGTTTGCACCAAGAGTTTGATGTTGTCCTCAAATATAATGAAGGAAAAGGTTTATATAGCAGTAAGGTAGAAGCCTTTTTGAGCATCTCCAAAAAGCAGGCTGTCCAACTATGTTGTTATCTGTTCAGTATCGACTGCATCCTCAAATTCAGGATTCTCCTTCAAGGTATTTGTTTTATCAAAATCGATTAAGTGACAGTAAGAGTGTTACCAGGAGACCTGATGAAATTTATTTACAATGATTCTCTATTGAGACCTTACTTGTTTTGCGATGTAACCCATGGAAGAATATCTCATAGCGGTGGATCTGTTTCATATCAGAATATTCATGAAGGACAGGAGATCGATGAAGGATAGAGGATTTAAAAAGAAACTTGGATGTAGTTGGATTAAAGGCAATAAATGGTGCATGCTTTTTTTTGTGTTGGTGACAGATCACACCCATAGGCATAGGGTTCTATGCAATGTTGGAGAAAATGTCTTGGGAGATGAAGGTATTTATCGCTTTGATTGTGATGGAGTTTCAAAGAAAAATGCGTTTCAAAGCATATCTTTTTTTTGGATCCTAAATTTAGAGATACTCTTAAAGTTTTCTATAAACAAGGTGCCAGATATTATCCCATCTTGTGAGTGCATGCATGGCCAACAAGTTGTCACCATTGAGCTCCCTCATGGCTCTTCTTTATATGGCACTGGAGAGGCTAGTGGTTCCCTCGAGCGAACAGGCAAGAGTGTCTTTATGTGGAACACTGATGCTTGGGGTTATGGTGATAGTACGACATCTCTATATCAGTCCCACCCATGGGTGCTGGCTGTTTTTCCAAATGGGGAAGCTTATGGGACTCTAACTGACACTACGAGGTGGTGTCAGGAGGTTTTGCGAAAGGACTCAACTGCTAAATTTTCTGCCCCATCAGTCTATCCAATTATCACATTTGGCCCATTGACATCGTCAGCAGCAGTACTCACATCCTTGTCTCATAATATTGTTTTTATGCTGGCCCGTGTGGAGTCTGTACAACCTGTTGAAGCTGGAGAAACAAGAAAGATATTCCTACACTTTTCTACTGTTGCTATATTTATTTTATCATGAAATCGAAACACCATTTCTTTGAATTGGTTGTCTTCTTTTCAGTCAGTCTCTCCTTTCTACTTGCTTTCTTCTTGTGTAGCTATTATCATTGCATGTATGTTAGTGGAAAGCATGCAGGTGTTCTCTTCTTTGGGTGTATGTTTTTCTGGCTCGAGTTATTGATCTTCCTATATATATATATATATGTACTCTTCTCTACGATAGAGTTCCAGTTATTATTTGTTCCAGCTAGTTTTAGCAGTCGTTAATGTAAGCGTGCAATAACTATGAAGTTCCTTCCTATCAACCAAGGCTGTCCTTCTTTGTCTTTTGACATACATTGTTAATGATCTCTCAAGCCCACCTAACAACCCTTTTGGCATCAGAAAGGAGAGGTTGTAGGATTAGTGTAATCAACGCTTGGACTATTTCAGGTTAGAGATTCGGTGTTAAAACTTTTAGAATGTTTATGTTTGCGTGCAACGTGTTTCAACCTCGACTGTTTAGACTCCTACATAGCTTCAGCCTAGTTCCTAGGTTTTATAGCCATTCTTAGGAGGTACTTTGACTGCCCCCTTCATCTTGAATCGTAACTAGTTTTTTATTTAGCTATGTTCGAGGACTTAATCATGCAACTCTAGTACCCTGCTATTTCTAGAATTATTTTGGTCTTCTTCCCTCTCGGAAGATTTTTGGTGAAATAATCTAGTCTTATAACTTGTGTTTCCTCCCATTTATTATGATTTTTTTGTTAATTAGGATTGGATAGCTTATATGCACTTATGTACCTTAATGTTTTGTGATGAAAATTGCCTTGAATGTTGTCAACCTTGGGACAAACCTTCTTGCAATCAATAGTATGATGGAGTTATAGTAGAAGGAGTTTTTTTGATAATGGAACTTAGTAGTTTATGTTGTACCTTTGTTGAACGGTTGTTTATGTTACCAAGGGTTACCTTAAAAATATTTTTGTTTTGGGAAATAGGAAATTTATTTTAAATTAACTGAACTTTAATAATTGATGTGGAGGTTTGTAAATTTTTTTTAGGGTTATAAAAGTTGCTGATGACATTTTCGTATACTCTTGGTTGACGGAATATTTTTCTTCTCTCGCGTGATTGCTAGTAGCCTACAAGGCATTGGCCTTCTTGAATGATTGGGAAATCTCTTGGAGTTAGTGGCCAAAACTAGTTTACTTTGCTTATGCTTCGAAACTTATGTTGTGTGGATACTCTATGTAATTTCAGGTTTGAAACTCATTTATACATGGCTTTTTGTGTTAATTCTTGAAACCATGGTTTCCCTTTTTCTTGGGCCGATAAACTCTTGTTCTTCTAGAAATATAATATTATAACCTATGCATTTGGTACCTGTGATAAAATTCTGGATGGTTGGTACTTTATATCATATCGCACTCTTGTGATTGTTATTTAATTATTTACTTGATGGGAATCCTGCTTTGTTAGATTGGTTATTTCTCCTTATAGGGCCAAGGGCCTTTCTCTTTTGGTTGTTATATTTTCGTTGTCTTTACTCCTAACGGAAGTACATGGTCTCCTTCCTTGTTTGGCATGGTGGAAACTTATTATAACTTGAAGTGTTGATAGTGTTTAGAGGTTTGACCCAAATTCTTGTAATAAAGTGCTTCTTTTCATGGTATTGATAGATAACAGTTATGGTGGGTTTGTGAGCCTTATCTTGCTCAGTTCTCGTGAACTGACTCTTGTAGAAAATTTGTTGCAGATGGATATTGTGTGTAGATGAGGGATAGACTTGTAGATTTTTGTCATCAACCTCAGTTGAGAAGATCCCTTGCTCGAAACCTTTTTATGTTGTTCAACTATTGTTAACGTCGAGTGGAAAGTTTAAAAGAGGATTAATGTCTTAGTACAAAGTATTGTGGACTTTGTCATCTGAACTTTGGAAACCTTGTATTGTTTTACCATCATTGAAATTATAAGAAAATTTGGTTATTGTTGTTGAGTGACTTTGTTGGAGTATCAGTATTTTAAGAATTGATGTAATCTTGTTTTGTTCTTGTAAATGAGTGTTGCTATAACCTTGCCTTGAGAATAAATTTTGAGTTAAACCTTGACATGACTTAGTAATAAAGGGTCATAAGTAAAACT
This sequence comes from Taxus chinensis, assembly GCA_019776745.2. Lineage (NCBI taxonomy): Eukaryota > Viridiplantae > Streptophyta > Pinopsida > Cupressales > Taxaceae > Taxus > Taxus chinensis. Next base: position 650,661,590 of record CM034153.1, on the reverse strand, counting down.
AACATGGGATTGTTTAATACTTCTGGAAGTTAAATTAAAAGTTGTATTCAAATAAATTAACGTAGGGGTCACCAAATTGAGAGCAAGAAATTATTTAAGTAATCAAGGGTGAGACTATCCTTGCAAAGCGAAATTATATCACGTGATATCCCTAGCTAAACTAGTGAACACTACTCTTTTTGGTGAACGCTTAAAACAAGCTTAAAGGAAAACAATGGTTAGTTTCTAATAAGATTTAACAAGTAAGAGAAGAAAATTTAGAAACCACTCATTTTCTCTCTCTACCTATTTGAAAGTAAGTAGTTTCCTTTTGATAAGCTCTTTCGGTGAAGCCTAAGTAAAGTTGCTGATAATTCTGGTTGAGAGCCCTAGCTTCAATTAAATACTGGGAATAACTAATGAGGTCCTAAAGATGTTTCATCCCCACCTTCTCCCTCTAACCCTCTTTCAAGGCACCTTGTATCTCTTCTCTTAAGTGTGTTGAACTTAAAACCATGTTGTCGTGTGGGTAAGAACGAATCTTAGTAGCGTTAGTGGTGAGCAGATGGCCTTGTGGAATTGAATTTTCCCCTTTCTCTAAATAAACGAAGTAAGCAAATAAATGTCATAATAGAGAAGATTTAAGGATGATTACTCAGTGAAAAAGGAATAAACTTAGCTTGGTAAGATGAATTGTATGAACCGTATTCTGAGTCTCCTTGAAAACAAAGCTAAGAATTGCAAGATGTATTTTTAAAAATAAATAACCCTCAAGAATATCTCATTGTGGTTGGCCCTAACTGTAAGTGTGTTCTGTGATTGGACTTCTATGTTGTCTTGTCAAAAATAAAAGTAAGTTGTCCTTGATAGGTGTGAACGTTTCTGTGTTGCCTTTATGGCCATCCTTGTATCAAGTTGTTCATAGTGTTAGTTGTATCCTTGGTGACGACATGTTGTGTCATGTTATGTGTCAAGCAAGTCAAAAAAAAAGTTATCCTATATTTCACTGTGTTGTTCGTGTGTGAATCTTTGGGTCGTTACAATTCACGTTATTGCTTAGACTTTTTATTTTTGATGTGGTTGATCTCATGCAGAAACAAGAAAAAAACAGGTTCGACAGTATGTTTGATGTTAATTCATGAGTGATGATTAGAGTTGTTGGGTCATTGATGTCCCTAATTCAAAACTCATAATCCCGTTATCATGTTTCCTTATATTAATTTTAAGCTGGAATGCATATGTTCATATTTTAATTATAAGGTGATGATTAATCTCTCTTACACACATACTTGTTGTCCATGTAAATATTAGTTTGGATAAAACAATTGGAAAGGGAAGATGAATTATACTTTGAGCAGGAGCCTTATTTTTATTTGTCTTCATTCCTTTCCTCTTATTCTTTTTTTTGATGATCCATAACTCATGGATCCACTATAGGCTATACATTTGATTTTTTCATATAATTATTTGTAGTTGAAATTTACTTTAAAACAATCACTAATAAGGAAATGATCATTTTTCTCTTTTTCATTCAATGGGTTTATTGAGTAAAAATTGGAATAATTTCTATCTTATAGATTCTTATGTATATTTTTTATTACATTTTTTGGTACCTTAAAATTGATTAGTATTTCTTAAGTATGTTTTTTTTAACTTATCTCATGTTCACCTTAGTACTGTATTTAACTTCTATTTTATTTATCCTCAAGTACTTATTTATTTATTTGTCTTTTATCTTATTTATATAATAGAAGGATATTATCTATTTATTAGGTATAGTTCTTTCCTATATCTATGGTCTTGACTAGTTCTTTGTTGAATAGTTCATTTCTTTATTTATGGCTTGATCTATGGTCTTGTTTAGTTCTTAGAGTGATATTGATTTCCTATAAAAGCATGAACTCTTCTAATTGTACTCCATAAAGTTACATTGTGTGTGTGTTTGTGTGTGTGTGTGTGTTCATTTGTTTGCAATTTTTTTGTAGATTTATTATAGAGAATTGCTTTAATGTAATTGTGTACAATGTTTTATTAACATATAACTTCTTTTTGACTTGAAATGATCTATTTATCATTCACTTAACTAAAGACTATTATTAACCCAAGAATAAGTCTATCCCTCTCATTTTCTTTTTGTGGGGGCACTGGTCATGTAGAAACTAGGAATTGATTGTGAATCCAAGCCTTAGAGGATGCAATCAAAAATCACAAGATATTTATCTCCACTCCACCTGCTTCCAATGATCATACCAAATCACTTATAGTTTTCAATAGATCTCAATAAAAAATTATAGATATTTGGGTTATAGATTTTGGTGGTTCTCATTACATGAATTCTTCCAAGGAGCCTTTTATAGCTCTATGTTTGAGTTCTCCTTCAAAAATTGAGGTTGTATATTCTTACTTTATTTTTTCAACAGATAAGGTGGCAGACACAGTGATGGTGGTAGTATCCAATATACATTGTAAGTTCCTAACATCACTACAAATTTAATTTGGTATATTAAAATTGTCATTCTAGTAAAGGAAAAAGAATGAATTCTACACTATAAGGGGTAGATGTAAAAATCTTGTTAGAGCCTCATTCACTTTTTTCTCAAGATAATATTGATGATATTTCTATATTATATCACTTTGATATTTTTCATGACACTTCCTTTATAAGCATAAGAATGGTTTCTCATGTATATTTCGAGAGTAAGCTTCAACACAAGAGATTTGGAATTCTTAATTATAGATATATGAAGGAGTTGATAACTCACTGTATGTTGGATGGTCTTCCTATATTTTATTATCTTGATCACTTTTTCAATTGATGTGCATTAAGGAAACAACAAAAAGCTCAATTCCCTAGGAATTAGTCCAAGAGAGCTTCTTCACAACTTGAGCTTGTGTATAGTGACTTGAAGGTTTCTCCAACCCCCTCTTTCAATGTATCTCAGTATGTACTTATCTTTATTGATAATTTATTGAGGAATACTTGTGTTTCTTTTCTCAAGTACAAAAGTGATATTTTTTTCAGAATTCAAATTATTTAAGGTTTTGGTTGAGAAATAGTCTTGTAATTGCATAAAGAACCTTAAAACTAATAATGGGGGAAGTACTTAAAAAAAGAGGTATCTAAATTTTTGGAACTAATGGAATTATTAAAGATCATTATTTTCCTAAAAACCCACAAAAAATGGTCTATCAAAAACGAAGAATAAAAATTTAAAGGAAATGGTCAACTGTATGATGCATTCTATATATTTACCTCATATATAATTGACAAAATAAGTTAATTGTGTTAACAATATTCATAATCACACACCACAAAATGCCCTTGAGAATTCGACTCAAGAGGAGGCTTAATAATAAACTAAGGTCGATGTCTCTTTTTTTAATTCTTTGGGAGCCATGCTTGGGAATTTATGCCAAAGAAAACAAGGAAAACCTTGATAAGAATAGAAAACCATTAATATTTATAGGGTGTTTTGAGGATATGAGAGCTTATTGAATTTAAGGTTATAACATTCATGAGGTTATTTTTAAAACACATGTTCAATTTAATGAGTTCTTCTCTCCTCGTGATTCTTCATCTTCTTCCATACCTACTTATTCTTCAACTCATATTGAGGACCCCTTCATTAAGGAGGTTTATAAGGAAATTATGCATACCAACCAAGAACATATTCCCAATAATTTTTTCATCATGCCTAAATGGTCTCATGCTACAATTTCTAAGGAAGAACCTTTCATATAGGATATTTAACCCATTAAGAATTATCATGCACATTCTACAGGTTCTTGCATTTTGTCTTAAGTAGCTCATGGGAATCAAAATTATTTTTCACAGGTTCATGGGATAAAGGATTGGGATGATACTATGGAAAAAACGTATTCTTATTTGATGAAGAATAATACTTGATATTTTGTCTCTCTTCGTAAGGTAAGAAATATGGCTAGCTATAAGTGAGTATACCGAACTAAATACACAACTCATGGGTCCATTAATAAGTATAAGGATCATCTTGATGAAAAGGTTTTTCACAAGTTTAAGGTATTTATTAATCTAATAATTTTTCACCCATTCCCAAGATAGGTTTAGTAAACCTTGTACTTTCTATTGCTACATCACATAAGTGGCCTATATACCATATGGACATGAATATTTCATTATTACATGGATATTCATAGGACTAAATATAAATTGAGTAACCTACTAGATTTTTTCACTACTCTTCTCTTGTTTATAGACACTAAAGGTCTCTCTATTTTCTCAAATGGGCCCCTCAGGATTTGTATGAGAAGATTAATTCTTTTATAATATCTAATAGGTTTTGTTAACTTCCACTCCAATGCTATGGTATATATCAAACATATTGGAGAGGATATCTTACTACTTTTATATATGTTGATAATTTTCTACTTACTTGTAGGTCTTATTCCAAAATTTAGACTATTTAAAGGGATTTTTCCATGAAATTTGACACTACATATATAAATTTATTACATTATTTCCTTGGTTTAAAGATTTTCTTGCCATAATTAGGGATTGATTTAAGTCAGAAAAACTACATTCACGATATTTGTCAACGTTTTGATATAGCTGATTACAAGCCAAGTCCATCTCATTTAAATTTTATGGTTACTGTAACTTCCACATGCACCACTTCACTTTGTGGTCCTACTTTGTGTAGGCAATTGATTGGAAGTCTCATATACTTGAAGCTTATTCATCACGATATTTAATTTATAATAGGTTATATATCTTTGTTTACATAGTATCTCCATAGTATTCACTCATAAGGTGTTAAAAGGAATTAATGCTATCTACATGGTACTTCCCACTTGGTACTACAATACACTAGGTGTTATAATTAGTTTTTTTGATAGACAAATTCAGATTGTGCATGTTCTACTGATGACAACCGTTCAAGTTATAGCTTCATTTTATTTATCTTTTTTCTTCTCCATTTACTTTAGATTGTAAAAATTAATAGGATATTGAAGTTTCATCTTCATAGGTAAAGTATAGGATACCAGTTAGAGTGATTCGAAATACTCTTTGGATTTGAAAAATATTGAAAGATTTTGTATTCCAAAAGGATTCATCGACTATATATTTTTATGAATACCAATGTACAATTCACATTTATTACAACCATGTCGAGCACCAGTATACCAATCATATTTGTATTCACATAAAATTCATTCATCCGCATGTTTAAAATGTAGTTATTTTCTTAAAATACATTCTAAATCAGAAGAACGTTGTTAAGATCGTCACAAAGCCTTTTGCATCGCCTCACTAACTTAATTTACATTCTTGGGGGTGTTCATGAGATATTATTCCTTCTTCATCTTGTTTTTCTTTCCTTAAAGTAGGATTATTACCTACTTTTGGTTTGATGTTCTTCATGGATTTATTGTACATGAGTACTTGATTCGGCCTTCGTACTATGAATCATACAATGTAAATGCCACTATTATTTCAGGTTGCTATCTTCAATTGAGGGGGTTGTTAGAGTAATTTGTTTACCTTAACTCATGTTCACCTAGGTGCTTTATGTACCTTCTCTTTTATTTATCCTGACCCACTTATGTATGAATATTTATTTTGTCATATTTAGATATTTGGAGGATATTATCAAGTTTCTAGGTATAGTTATTTCCCTGATATAAGGTCTTGAGTGGCATTTTCATATCTAGTTCTTTCTTGGATTTATGGTATTGAATAGTTCTTTTTTGTCTTGTTAATTCTATTCTTTCATCAAAATTCATTTTTTCTCCATTTTTCATTATCAGTCTTTCTTGAGTAAAATTGATCATTAATGTAAAAGCTATGAAGGATAGAATAGGTGGCTCATTCAATGTTAGGTAGGGATGAAATTTTGATTGATAAAAATTTGAAAAATATAGACAGAGACTCTTTCTATAGAATTAAATGGTGAGAATTTTTTTATGGTAGAACCGTGTGAGAACATGGCAGTCAAGAAGACTAATTTTAAATAAAAACTAAATTGATTTTGTTATGTAATAGAATATAAATCCATATAATTATTAGGTTTTGTTTTTAGAGGATGATAATACATGTAATAGACTCTACGAGAATGATTTTTTTAAAAAATTGTCTCTACACCTTCCACATGCATGTAGAAGCAAGAAAACCATATTTTAGCTAGGGGAAATTTTCTATATCATAAATGTTTTCTTATATTTCTCCTACATACCTACTCATGAAGTTATTTTAGGTTGATACAGAACTAAATATGGAGTTTCAGGGTTGACAATTCATATAGTTTCTAAGATAAGTGTTTCTCCCTTCCTGGGTCTATCAAAAACCCTAGGAAAGGTTTAGTGAAAAAACCAAGTTTAGAGGACTAAAACAATGAATATCGGTCTAAAAATTGTAAGAAACCTTTTGTTCAACCCCCTAAGGAAATTTTTTAAGTATTTATAATATTTTAACCTCCTATTGAGTTTTTCTTATAATAGACTTGTTTCTAGAGGAAAGGAACTAATAGGAGGCCTAATTGGCAAAACCAACTTAGTGAATACATGGGGTAAACTTTGAGTTGAGTTCTAAAAAATTGCAGGAAGCACAAAGGTGATAAAATCTATGAATAAACACGTTAACCTCTTTAGGATTCATTTTGGGTCATTCCCAACAATAAAACTTGTTTCATAGGAGGGCTAGTTTCCTTAAAAGTAATTTTAGAGAACTCGGAGAAGATTCTTAAAACATGTTTGGTTTTACTCTTTCTCTCTAAATCAATTTTGGTATACAAGTAGGTTAATAACAAGAAACAATAATATGAAGTGTAACTATGAATAATAATCAAAATTCCACCTATAATATTTGTGAGGCAAGGTTGTAGAAGAGGCATCTAGGTAGGAGATTCGATATTGGAAGAGTTGAGGAATATGAGGGTAATTTTCAATGTAAGGCTCACAAAAACAAGGTAATACTATAAGAGGAGTTGTAATAGGTTATGTAATTGATAAATAATAAGAACCACATACTGCTCAAGTATATAAGAGGTTGATGAACCAAAGGAAGTGAAATAGAAAAATTACTTTAGGTAATAATGGAATAGGGATCTAAACAAAAATATCATATTCCTAAATATAAAGGTATCCATTATTTATAATATCATATTGATTTGATTACTACTTTGAAAATGTATTTAATATATGAAAAATTTCTCGAGGAGCATTAATTAAAATAATCTTGAAAAATATTAAAGGTTAGTGCAACACATTGATAGGACTTTATGCAAGATAAAAGAAATAAACAATAGAAACTAGGATTAAAGCATAGGATAGAATGATAGAAAATATGAAGGAAAAATTTCTAGTGAGTTACTAAAAAATTTATTAGTATAGGAAGTTATAAAATTTGAAACAAAAGGAAATGGGTGTCATGGACTACATAGAAGAGCAGTAAAAGTTAACAATCAGTTCAGGACTTGTGGAAGAGGATGTAGAGAGTATTTACAAGTACCTTAATGGGATGAGATATATTATATAATATGAAATCAGTTTCGTAAGTTCAAATAAATTTGAAGAATTTTATCCATATGATATAAAAGAAGAGGATAGGATAGACAGAAAAAAAATTAAATAAAATAAAGGTAAAGGTGGAAGTTATAGAGGAAGAGGACAATAAGGAGGAATAAGTTCATCCCAAATAACTATTGTAGAGGTAAGGAGTTCACAAGAACAAACATCTACTTCAAGAGGTGGATTAGGAGGAACAATATTTTACCATAGATGAAAAAATATGTAGAGGGGGTTGAGGAAGAACAATATTCATAGGTAAATATTTTCAATGTAAATATTTGCATGTTATAGATGTAGACAATAAAAATTTGCACCGCTAAATTTCGTTCATTGTATACACTATCTTAAAAATTATATTAAATCAAAAGAAAAAATATAAAAACATTATTTAATCCATACATTTCTTATCCTGTGTATAAAATTCTTCACAATATATACTGTGTGTAAATATCCTTCCACAGGCCCTAAATATCATTTCATGGTAGTAATATCTTATTTCACCTTCCTAAAAAAACCAAACCACCCTAAATCAATCTTAACCATTTCAAAAACCATCAAAAAATATTTTCTAATACTTCCTAACCTATACACATCCCCAAGCTTCCCTCTACCATTTAATCGAATCCCAAACCAAAAAACCTTGACTAGAAGTTGTTTCAATAAATTGTGTAGTTTTTCCCCAAAAACAATGGATCGCCGATGATTCAACTAAATCACCAACAATTCTAAATAACACCTTTGTTTCCTCTATCTCAAGGATATTCAATTTTCAATCTTCAAACTTCAATTAACTACCTCTGATTCAAAATTGTACTTCACGTTCTCACATCATAGAATCAAAGGCATCTCCAAGCATTATCAGGAATTAATATCAATCACCTTCAAGACTTATTGTGATCATTTTCAGCACTCAACTCTTAGGATATTTACAAGTATTCAAATCAATGGTGTCTTATTTACCTTTCCATTTACCGTTGTTACCTGTTGATCCCTACTCCTTTTGCTACTAATTTTTTTACTACTCTTCCTTTGCCTTTGTTTCTCCTTGCTTCTTCTCATCATCAATGTAGTATGCTTGTACAAAAGCTTCATTGAGATCCTTGGGCTTTGTGGAGATTACCTTCTTCTAAATATGGTTGTGAAATCCTCCCAAATATTTTTTTCGAATGTCCTCCTCCTCCAAGCCCATATTAAGCAACATTGCTTGTCCTCGAAACTCCATAGTATAGTGTTGCATAGTTTGACCACTTCCTTTCCTAAAGTAATGCATTTAATCATTTCGTAAGTCATGTGGCCAATAGGATAGAATTTATCTCTCATAAATTCTTTAAAACCCTTCCAAATACTGATAATAGGACGTTTCTTTTTTTCACAAGTGCCTAGATGTGTTTCCCACCAAACCAGAGAAAAAACTTCAATTTTGAGACATGAAAATGTAATCCTTTGTGCCTTTGTGTAATTATGGACACTAAAGTAAACCTCTAATTGTTTCAACAATTTATCTAATATCCCTGCATCTAATTTTCCTTCAAAAATGTTAATTTCAACCTTAGTCACAACTTTAAAGGGATTATGATTAGATTTTAGATTTTCCTTTATAATTGAGATTTCTTCTTCATGCCCTTCCATATCAACTTCCTCTTTGTGTCTCTTTCTTATTCTGAAAGTTTTGGCTAGCACTCAAACCACTGAGTCTAAAGAATCTTACGTGACTGATGATGTCCTTTTCAGCTATGTGATTTATTGTTTCTTTCTATACAACATATCCATCATGGTCTGTAGCATCTCGACTCTATGAACCATGTTCTCTTTCTCCATTTGTGCTCAAAATTTCTATTTTCACTTCTTTGTAGAAATATCTGGTTCGCAAGGTGAAATTTCTTCACCTTTTGACCTTTTCACTATTATAAAAATCACAACAATGAGAACCATAATCCTGGATATATAATTAGCTCTGATAACAAAATGATATGTAAACCTTGGATTTGGAAATTGAAAAAAATAAAAAATTTAATGTTGTTCTACTTTCAACTTTGTAAAATCACAAAACTAGAACAAGTGACTATTTTTATTAGTGTCGTAGAACCAAATTATAAAGAGATAATGAAATTCAACAACACAACACGCAATGTTTTATCTTGGAAACCCCCAATTTGAGGGAAAACAAATCGGGAAGGGCAACTACTCTTTCTTCCCACTTATGTATTGGCTAATTTAATTACAAAGATATAGATTAGAATAAGTAGAAAAAGAAACAAAAATGTTAAATCTCCTTTCCTTAATTTCTCTATTCCACATACAGCTTGCTCCTACAAATCAATTCCAACATTTAAAATTATTTTCTCACTTTCTCTGATGAATTCTCTTATCTTCCCATTTTTTAACTCCTCCTTTCTCTTCTCCTTAAATAATTTCTTCCCATGTCATCCCTTGTATTAGAGAATGGGAAGAAATGTCTAAAGAAGAGACACCATCAAGCCATTCGAAATTCTCGACTGTTTGGGTTTTTTTTTTTTTTGATCTGCCAAAACTAACAGGACCTCCATTCTATGCATACTAGTGGTTACAAGACTACCACTATACACAGGGGGTGGTTATAGGACCACCACTTTACTAGGGGTGGGTACATGAATGTCACTCTGCACAGGGTGGCAGTTCTATAAAAGTATACACTTCCTTTTGTTTTTCTTTATTTTTTCTTCCTAGAGCTGGTTGATCTGATGAAGTGGTATTGTTTCAGGATCTTTTACTTACTTATATACATGAATTAATCATCATACACATCTAGGTTCGCCATTCCATATGCATAATAAAATATTTATAACTAATTATGTGATTGTTCACTTCTTATGAGTCGGCCCTTCAAAAACATTTCATTGACTAGAGCCATTTTCCCTTCCATATTAATTTAACGTAGACATGTTACACACTAGCCACACTTGGGATGTTCTTTGGTTTTTTGTTGGCTAGGTTTTCCATTATCTGAACTCAATGAGATAAAAAAACATACAACTTGTAAATTCCTACAAAATAACACTCCAAACTTCATCAACATACCTAAATTAACATGACATACCTCTTTCCATGATGACCTTATCATGCATATCTTAGAAATAGATCATCCCATCTCATTAGGCCACCTAAGGCTTAATACAATGTATATTGTAGACCTAGAAAATATGCCCACACTCTGAGAAATACATTAATGTCTCTACACTTCATCTCCAACATATGCATGTTCTTATCATGCCCAACTATCTTACACACACCATGAACCACCATAACATACCTCATCTCGTTGACTAGGCCTCTTGACTAGGTTTCTTGAACATTCTTGCACCATCAATGTTTACCACTTAATCACTCTTTCCCAACTACAAGATCCTTTAACACAATTTATGACATCACCAAAACAACACAATAACACTGCAATACCTCTACAACACTCCTACAAGACACCATATCTAATCAATACAAATCAAAACACCATCCCACATCATCAAGCAACTTAACATGATCAATAAATACAAAATGACATCAATGACTAACAATACTAGTCATTATTTATGTTCCTTACTCCTTTCGACATCAATTACAACACTACGTTCCAACAAGTAGCTTTATCTCTCCTCGTTCTCATGATAAGTCTTCATGCATGCATGTTATATCTATTGTATCTTTCCATACAAGGTTTCCTCATAACTCTTTTGGTACACATTTTATCTCTAGTGGAACTCTATTTACTAGTTGATACCACTTTTATGTTGCTTACATATCATCACCCTTCTTTCAAAAAACTAAGGTTTGCACCTCCCATTTACTCTAGATGAACTCCGCCTCACTACGATGTTATCATTAATTACCTCTTATGTTACCAACTGTAAAAAGGGTAAATTAAAATACAAAAACATTCATATATTTCTTAAAATAGAAATCGAGGACATAGAAACATATCTTGATCTTTTTTCACATTACATAACAAATGTTGTTTGTCTATTTTTTTGTATTCATAGCACATATTTTATTTTATTTAAACAATTCCATTCATAGGTAGATTGATTTTGATGCATGAAACAAAAATCATAGCTTGGTAATAGGATTTAGTTCGGTTCTTTACATTACTCCTCTTGGGTGAATACCACTACATCATAAATAGGTTATTATTTCATTATACTTCGTTTATAATTAATTTTTATGTTTTATAGCATGTAGATGCTTTTTTTTGAACTAATAGGACTAGCACATGTATCTTGTTCAGTGTTAATATCTCGTATTTCATGTTCTTTCTTACTACTTATTACTATTATCACTATTTGACATCATTGTTTTTCTATACATTGTTCGTACTTTCCCATGTTAATAATTTTTCTACTTCATTATATACATGCTAACATCCTTACCTTCACATGAAATTATAGGTGGTCCATGTTTTTGGCTATATACCTTCTTGTGTTACATTAATTCTCTTTTTTTAGGCCTAAATGATTTTATTATCTATGAAACTTTTGGTGTTCCATGTTTTTGTATGTAAGAATTACTGTGGCTCTATTTTACATATTATTACTGTTGACAATTTTTGCACTTGCGTAAAATTGGCCAACTTGAAACTTCCTTACAATGGATAGCATTGGTGAAGTATACCTAAGCTAGGGGAAATTATTTCAAACAATACGATTACTGTTGAATTAATTAACGATTACATGAAATATGTAGCTATGTGTGCTGTTACAAAATGTAACATATCAAATAGTCAGCAATTTCATGACTATATTCAGCAAAAGAACACAAAGCCCCAAAGGACATTTGTGTTATCTTGATGAAGACATCTGATTGTAGAATAGATGAAATGTAAGTTTCAGAACAGGAAACATAATTACAGATTGCAAAAATCAAATTTCATTACTGGATATTACAGGTATTCTTTAATGTTATTTCCTTCATGATTAAGACATTCAATTATATTAATGATTTCTTTAATTCATTATACAATCCATAAAGAAAGCTGAAATGTAGAAATAAATACACAACTCATTTTTAGAATTCAATATTTTATTCATAAGGAATTTTAAATGTTCCCACACAAGCCGTGGGATGTAACTGAAAAGTAAAGTACAACTACAGAAATAAGAGGCACACATGCATGATAGAGGAAATAGAGGAATATAAAAGAACCCATCATTGTCTTGGGTTTCTCCTTCGGTTGAGGCATCTTCATCTCTAGCTTTTTTCCATCTCCATATTCATTATTGAAAGAATTGTACCTCAAAATAGAAAGTAGAAAACTACCATTTAAGAGCTTGGGGTTAATCCATATTCCTACACTGTCCTAATTCTTGCATATGAATATCTTAACAACAGGAGATATAGATTACTTTAAGATCAAACTGCATACATGATTTACTCACTCGAAAATAAGGAGAGAAAATAAAAAAAGAAAACCATGGACATAAAAGAGGCCAAAAAGCCCAAATATTTAATAATTGTTTTCTTAAGTGTGTAGGTACAAGTTGCAACCAAGAAGAAATAAATCAAGTCTTACAGTCCTCACATTAGATAACGATTGCAGAGTTCAATGAATTCTACCCTATGGTACATGAAGAAAATGGTTCATAGGTACATGTTGGAATGAAGGAAGAATGCAACTCAAAGGTAAAGCAAAAAAGGATCAGATTTTGAAGGTGGAAGTTAACTGAAAAGAGAGGATTACACCTGAAACATAATTTGAGAAGAAAATATGGGAAAATTTTGATAGGGATTCACCATGTAAAATGGACATTTACAACTTTCCATCATGTTGTTTTTAACTAATACATGCTTTAAAAGTTGTATGTAAAACAAATAAGTGATACATAAAAGTTGAAAAGCATGGCATGATCAAGATAACAATTACTATGTTTCATTTTCCAACAACAAATCAAATTCAATAGAAAGATGATACATTCTGTAGTTTGAATAAGAAAATGCATCTCTTACAGATGCAAAAGGGATAAAAGAAAGAATTATGGGAAAATTTTGATAGGGCTTCGCCATGTAAAATGGACATTTTAAATTTTTCTAATATGCATATCAAAGTTGTAATAAAAGGAAATGCAGTACTTAAACAGATAAGAAATGGGCTGCACTTTCAATCATCAAATTGAAGTACTTTGGAGCATTCATTATAGCTTAACAAATGAATAAATGAAGTTTCAATATAATCTCACAAAGTTTAGCCATCTTAAATTTTAGTTTTCAGAATGAAGCAAGTATGAGTGCACATAAATGTTATTTTTTGATAATTTTTGCACTTGTGAAAAAATGGGCAACTCAAAACATTTCTACGATGGATAGCATTGGTGAAGTATACCTAAGCTAGGGGAGTTTCTTTCAGAGAATATTATTACTAATGAATTAATCAATTATTACATTAAATCTGTAGTTATGTGTGGTGTTGTAAAATATAACAAATCACGTAGTCTACAATTTCATGACTATCTTACCCAAAAGAACACAAAGCCCCGAAGGACATTTGTGTTGCCTTGATGAAAACATCCAATTGTAGAATATATGAAATTCTAAGTTTTGGAACAGCAAACATAATTTCATATTAGAGTAATCAGAGTTCATTACTAGGTGTTATAGATATTCTTTAATGTTATTTCCTTCATGACTAAAACGTTCAATTATATTACTGAGTTGTTTAGTTCATCATACAATCCATATCAGAAAATAGAAATGCAGAAAGAAAAACACAACTCGATTTCAAAATTCAATGTTTTATTTATAAGGAATTTCAAATTTTCCCACACAAGCCATAGGATGTAACTAGAAAGTAAAGTACAGCTACTGGAATAAGAGGTACACATGCATGAAAGAAAAAATAAAGTAGTATGAGTGAACCCATCATTTCCTTGAGGTTTTTCCTATAGTTGATGCATCCTCATCTTCAACTTTGTTCCGTCTTCATCTTCATTACTGAGAGCACTATACCTGAAAATAGAAAAGAGAAAAACCATCAGTTTATGAGCTCAGGGTATAATCCCTATTCCTATATTTTCCTAATTCATGCACATGGATTTCTAATAATAGGAGATATAGATTACTTGAATATTGAAATTACATACATGATTTTCTCACTCAGAAAGAAGGAGAAAGAAGAAAAGAAAACCATGGACATAAGAGAGGCAAAAAATCCTAAATATTTTGTAACTATTTTCTGAAGTGTGCAAGTGCAGATTACAAAATCAAGAAGCAATAATGATGTCTGAATACCCATGCCAAAGGAGTAATACCCAAATCTGGGTTGTAATATTTCAAGTCACAATTTGAAAAATACATGTGCAGATACATAGTTTAGGAAAAATAATTCATTTAGGCATGACACTTAAAGGATCGTATACAGATTTGTTACAATATAGCTCAAAGGAATGAATAAAGTTGCAGATCCAAGGAAGAAAATGCATATCCTTGCTTTAATCGAGAAAGACCCATTAATGGGTGCTAAAATCAGAGTAAGGATCAAGAACTCACTGGATTAAATTGAAGCAAAAAAAACCCTCATCTAATTAAGAGCCAAAAGGAGAACCCAAAATAAGTTTCAACTTAGAGATCAATGTTGTTCTAGAAATCACATTAAAAATGCAAAGGAAAAACAAGTATCAATGTTTCGAAGATGAAATAGCAGAGACACAGTAAAAGGGAGAGCTCAATACTGAACAAAATGAACAATATATAGTGAGAAGATTAAAAAAACATGAAGCCGCTACCATCTTGTTCAAAATAAAGATGATACAGAAAGTACTGAGCTCAAAAACCTCAATAATGGTGGCCATAGAATCTTCACAGAGCTTCATAGGACACAGATGTTTTGAAGAAAAACTAAACTCAAAGCAACAAAACTAGTCAAATAGACCAAATCTTGCAATATAAGCTAACCCAGAGCTTGAAGTTCTCAAAATGGTGGCCATTAAATAATAGAGAGTTCCAAAGTTGAGCTCAACAGAACAATAGATCCAGATACACCAACCTTGAAAAATCATCTCAAATGGTCGCCATCCAGGGTAAAATTTCAGAGAGTTCCTTTAGCTCGGATAGAGCTTGAGAATTAAAATATGAAAGACGTAGGGTTTCGAGTGTTTTATTCATCAGATCAATATCCATGAATCAAAAGTACAGAGATCAATTCTTAGAATTGATCACCGAAATCGATGCAAACCCCAGCTTGACACATTAAAATGGTGGGTCTTTTTGGTGAACTTAGTATCTTTTCATCATTTTGTATAAGTGTTAAGCTGACTTGCAGGTCCACAAAATCTAATTGGATGCGGCATAGCGGAGCCATTTTGAAAAACTTGCCACTTTTTCCTTTTTTGTAAAATATTCAAATTGGTCCAGAGGCCCGATGCGGAGGGGCTGGCCCTTTTTGTGTTTTGAGACATTTTGACAAAGGGCATAAAGTCGTAAATTGACCCATTGCCCTGCTCATATCAAAGGAAAAATTCAAATGTTGAGCCCGCATCAAAAGAGTCAAAGGCGGATCGTCGGAGATTTTTTAGATTTTGAGCTTTATTTCCAAAGGGCGTAAATTCGTAAAATGACCCCCGCTCATGTTAAAGGAAAAATTCAAATGTTGAGCCCACATCAAAAGTGTCAAAGCGAAAGAGTGGATCATTAGAGCTTTTTGATAATTTGAGCCTTTTTGTAAAGCAAAAAAGCTTAAAAGTGCCCCACAACCCCGTTGAAGACTGAACATGGCCACGTATTCAATAAGTCAAAAGTAGAACGTCAGGTCAATTTGAAATTTTGAGCCCTTTTTGAAAAAGGGAGAAAAGTGATAAAATTGCCAATGACTCTACCCATGCCATCAACAACCTAAGGCATAATGGGGGGTGGCTGGAACTCTCTTTGATTTTGAAAATTTGAACCTTTGTTTTAGAAAGATAGGATAAAGTTGAATGTGACCCCATTGACATCAGACAGACACATGTGGGGGCCCAAATTAGAAGTTGAATAGTAGGCCAAGTGTTTAAAAATGCACAATCTCTATCAAAAGAGGAAAAATAAAGTTTTCCAAGCATTTTTTTAGTTCAAATCTTTCCTACATGGACAACTCTTTTTCGAAATGATGAAAGGAAAAGTTCTTTACAGAAACCTTTAGTCAAGCTTGAATAGTCAACAATGGCAGCCATGGGAAAATTTAGCATAACTTTACTAGCTTGAATGGAGCTCAACAACATAAATATAAAAAATGATTAAGTTTGTAATACTGTTGCACCTTAATTTGAGTCTCGAATTCACCAGAATCAACCATAGTTAGAAAGTGCTAATATTATCACTACAGATGGATAAGGTCACATACATTCAGCAAAAGGATAGTTCAACAAGAAGACAAAATATGCATGCACAAGGAAGAATTGCTCATCAAGAACAACTTTTTTTTAGCAAATTATCACTCATGCTTTTCTTAAAATAGAAACAGTCTTATGTAGTTGATTAAGTTGTAACCAATGGTTATTAATGCCTCTTTGTATTTGCATGTTCTGTTTTTATTCCTTTATTTAGTAATAGATGAAGTATAAAAATAGGATGTATGAGTGAGTACAATTCTAGCCTATTTTTAGGAAGGGTGGGAAATATTTTTGCTATATATTGTGTGCTTTGGTAAAGCACAAAGGAGGAGTTTTAGATATAGAAGTGCTAAAGCAATTTTCTGCCAGCTTTCCCTTTGGATGTGAAGTATTTTTGTCTTTCCAATTATTTATAGTATTGTCTATTTTTTCATTAATATTGTTAATTTGAATTCCCAGATTAATAATCTTACCTTGTTGCAAATTCAGTAATTTTTGCATGATATTAATGTGTATGTGTAACTTAGCAGTATTGTTTTGATTTTATCCCTCAATACATCGAAGTGTTTACCCTTAATTATCTTCAGAAAACCGCTGGCCTATGCATTAGAAATTCATTCCATATCAATTGTGCATGTACTCAATAAAAGACCTCATACAAGTATGGTGTATCACCTCAGTTTTAATTTCATTTTATAGTCATCTTTTACCCTTAAACCCACCCAAAAAATCAGTTAAGGATACATCAATAAGGAACTGGCCTTGATACCGGAGACTCACCTCAAAATAGGTATACCCATAGACCTGAGGTGTTTCCATTGTATCTACAAAAGGTAGAGATCTATTTTACAAGCTTATAACACCTACAACCATCTCTCTATAGGGTGCAATTTAGAGAGAAAATATTTTTTGGCACACCTGGTGGGACTACGAATCAAATTTGCATGCAATTTACAGATATATACAGCAGATCTACAACAAATTTTACAGCAGATAAAAGTTATTTTCAGACAGCAAGCTGCAGTAATCTATTTTTAAAAGATTTAAAAATCTATTTGGTGACTCTGTAGGGCTGATTTTAGACCAATATTGCAGCATGTTCCATGCCTAAAGTGACTACAATATCATTGGAAAGAGGAATTTCTCTTGAGTTTGTTTCTTTACGTTTGAATTCTGTAAGAAGGAGAAGAGTGGGTAATACTTTACCTTATAATAGGCCTACTTTTCATAACCCTCCTCCTAATATTCCTTCACCACGTATCAATTTATCTATTTCGATGCCAATCTTTCAAATGGATATTCAACCACCTAGGAATTGTGTGGAATTTACTAATGGCAGCCCATAAGTAATCCCAGTTTACTATGACATCCCTAATGCTGCCATGAAAATTTTGCCATCATTCATTGGTGGAAATTAGGTTACACCTACAAACTACATTAAATATGTTGCAGCCTTATGTGCAGTTCATAATATCACTCATGAAGATGTGGCTTTGAGGCTTTTAGCCGCATCCTTTATAGGATAAGCCTTACAATGGTATATAAATCTAGAGATTGGAAGCATAAGAATTTGGGATGATTTAGGGGAAAATTTTCTAAAATAGTTCCAAAATAATTTAGATCATTTATCCCTCATAGAATAGTTGTCTTCTATTAAAAATTTATGTCTAGTTTCAAAATTTGTTTTGCTAGAACTTTGGAAAGAATCCCAACAAGTGTTAAGCCTCAAGCTGACCATGCTTTCCTTTATTATCTAAGAGCTTTAAATAGTGATATTTTAACTATGATTCAGTCTATGGGGGGTAATATTCTTTCAGATACTTATGACATTGCTATAAAATCTAAAAATAACGTTATTCAAGCCAAAAAATTAGCACCAAGGCCTTCAATGCCTTTTTGGACAGATTTAGCACCTATACCACAACCTATCACCATTGTGGAACCTGCCATTCCAGCCCCATCAAATGATGTGTTAAAAGTTTTGCAGACTTTTGCAAACAAGCTGACTTCAATTGACAATAAAGTTGCATTACCTAGAAGACCTTATCAGGCTCCTTATTAGCAAAATGAACAAAATAGGAAGCCTTACCAAAAGAAGCAAAATTATAGGCAACCTTATCAGTGAAGGTAATTTGACCCAAAGGCTCGTACTCCATATAAAACTTTAGTCCCAGTTAATATGGCTACTAAAGAGTGGTGCCAACCTTGTAATCAACCTCATTCAACTACAAATTTCCCAAATTCTTTTCTGAACATAAGTCTTTTTGCACAACCTCAATTTAAAACATTATTCATGCCTCAAATGGAGGCTAAGAAGTAAGAAATTCATGTTCAGAAAGCACCTGAACAAAACTTAGTCAATTTTAGTGAGGATGATTTCATAGCAGTTACTACTAGGGCTAAGGAAAAGGCCGTAAAGAGTAAAAAATAATAGAATAACCCTATTCTACCTACTATCACTGATAAAACAATAAGTATAATCCCAAAACCAGCTAACAGTGCATCTATTTCTCAAAAACAATAGGTGTTATAGCTGGTAACGAGAAGAAAAAATAGCTATGGCATGATCTAAGAAGGTTATTTATACCTTAGATATCAAAAGCAGCTGAAGCATAATCAGTTTTTGATAAAGCCTATGCTAAAACAGTAGAATCTGTCTCTAAAACTGTTGTTTCTTTTAACATTGTTAATGTAATGAAAAATTGTAATGTTAACATCTCAATGTGGGATGCTCTAAGTATTCTAGGACAACAAGATTTACTTTCTCATGAACTATCTAAGCTGCAGATTTATTCTAAAAGAATAGAAAAGGAAGTCCAAAAAGCAGACATGGTCCTTGGAACAATGGAATAAGACCACATCAAAGAAGTTAAATGGATGGTTCAAAATGTTTAAAATGCTCATGACATCAATAAGCCACTGCCATTTTATCTATCACTGATTATTGGAGAACATCTTGTTCATAAATGTATGGTGGATAGAGGTGCAAGCAACACAGTTATGCCAAAAGAAATTGCAAAAAAATTGGGCCTACAGTATGAACCTATAGAAAAGAGTGTCTTATAGTTGTATGGAATTGCAACTAATATAGTTGGTGTCATAAAAAATCTAGAGTTAACCTTGTATACTTTCCCAAATGTTTCCATTTTGCAAAATATTACTGTTGTATACTTACCTCCTTACTTTGTTATATGTTTAACAAGAGATTTCACAACAAATATAGGAGGATATCTCTCTTTAGATTGGTCTTTCTTATTTTTCACTACTCATTATGGAACCATGGTTAGTATCAATTCAGAACCGTTAGCTAGATTTCACATTGAGCCTCACGCTTCTAATGTAGTAGCTAATTATGCATCCTTAGACAAGTCTGATTTTAATAATATAGCTTATGTTTTAGCATTAGATGGTGTTTCTAACATGTTTATGGATGAAAAGACACATAAAGAATACACTCATGATCCTTTCAAAGAAGTTGAAGAACATCTGTTTGGTTTGTATTACTTGTTATCTCTTAAAAGTGCACCCTATAAAGAGATGGTTGCAGGTGTTCTAAGCTTACAAATTTTATCTCTTTGTTTCCTAGATACAATGGAAACACCTTAGGTCTGTGGGTATACCTATTTTGAGGTGAGTCTCTGGTATCAAGGCTGGTTCCTTATTGATGTATCCTAAACTGATTTATTAGGTTTAAGGGTAAAATATGAATGTAAAAAATGAATTAAAACTAAGGTGATACACCCAACTTGTATGAGGTCTTTGACTGAGTACATGCACAATTAATATTGAATGAACTTATTATGCACAGGCCAACAAATTTCTGAAGATAATTAAGGGTAAAAACTTTGATGTATTGAGGGATAGAATCACAATAATACTGTTAAGTTACACATACACATTAATATTATGTATAAATTATTGAATTTGTAACATGGTAAGATGATTAATCAGGGAATTCAACATTCACAAGATTAATGGAAAACATACACAAGACTGCAAATAATTGGAAAGGTAGAAAATACTTCACATTCAAAGGGAAAAAATGGCAGAAAATTGCTTCAGCACTCCTGTATCTGAAAATTCCTCTTTTTTGCTTCGATAAGCCAAACAATATACAACAAATTTGATCCACCCCCTTCCTAGAAATAGACTAAAGTTGTATTCACTCATACATCCTATTTTTATCCTTTATTTAATAATATTTAAAGGAAAAATCTAAAGCACTAGTACAAAGAGGCATTAATAGCCTTTGATTACATATGAGTCAAACTAAAGTTGAGTGTTCTATTTTTAATAAAAGAAAGGTGAATAATTTTCTCATAATAGATTTTGCTTGATGAGCGAGGCTTCTTCTAGGTGCATGCAAATTTTTCTTCTTATTGTTGATGTGACATCTAAAATTCTGATCCACTTGTCCCCTTGGGTGTACATGTAAAATTTTATCTCAGTTTGTGAGTAAATATAATCCATTATTTACAACATTTTGCAAAAATAACTCACTCAAGTATACATCTTTATGGGGAGCATATTTAAGATCAGGCTCTGATATTGACATTCCCTTTGTCCCCTAGTGTGGTAACATGATTTCTTTTGATATCTTTTAAATATATCATTTACAAAATACAATACTTTTTTTTCTATGATAATTCCATTTGGGGACCACTCTAGATGGGTGCACATGTCTCTGTTGAGTTTTTTCTTCTTGTAGGCTTGGGACATTGCCATAGTTTTTAAACATATATATGTGGGCACTTTGTAAAAGTCCACCATGCCATACTTGACCACCTTTGATTAACACACGACCATGCAATTACTTGTCAGATTTTACATTTTGAAGAGGATAAGGTTTAACTTTACCTTTTTGGTGATTATTGTTGTCATGTATAGTGACTGGATCTCTTTGACGATGAGGACATATTCTATGGTTTAGAATTTTGAAATTCAATGCAATGATAATTTTATTTAATCATGGGGCTAGCCCCCTCTCCACGGTGACTCACCCCTTCGATTTGAATTGTCAGTGGCATCTAACCTAGGTCGAGTTTCCTTTGGAAAATGGTATCGATCTTGGGCCATCGATCTCTGTACTGTTTGATTAGGTGCTGTTGATTCTTGACATGTGGTTAGGGTTTCTAACCTTGCAATTAGGGTGGTCAGTGACATCTTAACCATGGTGGTTTATGTTGATTTGAGACATCAACTCCCAAGCATTGATTTTCCCCACCATTTGATTTCCTTCGTCGATTGATTAACTCAAATGAGTTAGGGTTACTCGGGCATGTTTAAGATATGTAAAAAAACAAAAAATGAACTCAAGTTCAATTTCATCTAGCTCTATTCACAGAAAAGCTCTGGAATAATTTCTACTACCATTGTTGATGTGTTGAGTTTGATTCAGTTCCCCTTTTTAGTTTTCTTAACACTGAAACATCTACATCTTTGTTGTCTCTGATCTACTCTTGAGATTTCTAAATGGGATAGTCGATACTCAACATCATTGTTGTAACCTTTGAGCTCGGTTATTTGTGAAGAAGAAGTTCAAAGAATTGGTCATCATAAGGTTCTCGGCATGGACATGCTTGGATTCAGCCATTGAAGTTGTTTTAAGTTCTTTGTAATCTTTCTACTGTGTGGTCCATGGTTGTATGTTCGAGCTCCAGTTTTTCTTTCTACAAATCCACCTTGTGGGCTATGAAACATCTGCATTTGATTCTTTTTTCTCTATTTAGAGCTTCTAAGAAAGACCATTGTGGTAATGTCCACTATAGCTACAAATCTTAGGCTTTATTCATGTGAGATCCATGGTTGTAATCACATTATCTAAGTAATTTTTTACTTTACAGTTGTAATCTTGACAATTTCTTCAACTCTGTTTGGAAAACATTTATAAAAGTTGAAGTATCAGTTTTATTTTTGAGCATTGATACTTGTGTTTCCTAATTTCCTTGTATCGTTTGTGCTTGGCCATTTTTTAGATGATCTCAAACATCCTCTGTGGTTATTGTGTTTTGCTCATGTATTCTACTCAAAATGAGGTTCTCGACAATACCATCCTGTACACGGTGAATTTCTTGCTCTAAGATTTTTCACTGATGTAGCTTTCATTGTTCTTACGATGGAGGCATTTTCCTCGTGTATATTATTCTATTTTGGGTTTTCTGCTTTGAGCTTGATTTGAGAGCTATTTGTGTGTTATCTTTACTTTATATTGCCCTCAGACTGAAACCATTTTCCTGAATTGTACTTAACTTCCGCTTATCCTTCATTGAGGATTTGGGTTTGAGGTGTTTTTCATTTTACTCTTTTTGAGTAGCTGAGAAACTTGATATTCATATTCCTAGATCTTGTGAAGATACTAGGCATGCACTGTTATTTCATAATTTATGTGATTTCTATTCGCTGATACTTCTTCTATTCTCACCACTTCCTTTAGCATTTGTTGTCTAAGTGACATGGGTTTTTAAGTTTCAGTTTCATCCTTTCTCTAATAGCTTCCTTTTCACTATGGATGCCATTCTTGTGCCATCAATCTCCATATTTTATGGAATATTTTCACTCTATTCTTTTCCCAATGATCATGTAGGTTTCTTTAATTTTGAAAAGATATAAAACAACATTAAAAGAAAACCTCATTCTTTTTTCTAACTGCTCTGAAATATTTTTATTTGTATTGATTCTTCCCCTAGGATAATTTATTATAGAAAAAAATTGAAGCTCATGTTGTGTTTTCTTATGGAGATATCATTTATTAATCTCCCATGAAACTGTAGATCTGTGTGAATCAACTTATTTCATTGCAAATGTAGATTCTATATTATTTAATCATGCCTTATCCATTGGGCTATACTTGAATATTCAAACTGGAGGTAATTGATAATGTTTATAGTGAGGTAGAGGTGTGGTATATGTTGTATCATGCTCCAGTGTAAGTTGAGACTGTTATCTGGCATTATAAATGTTGATCTCTAAATCTCCACATTTGGTGAATTTTTGTTTGTATTCCTTCTATTCAATTTTTAAGCTCGATTTATTAGTGAATCAGGACCCTATTCAAGGATCTGCATAGCTTTTATGTGTTTGGTCTCATAGTACACATGTGTATTGAATTTTCTAGTTATATTTGCTATATTTCTTTGCATTTTGAATTCATTGATTCAGATCTGAAATAGAAGTAGTACCAACACTTAATATTATTATATGGTTTCCTCCATAGTTTTGAGATACTCTATGATCATTTGATATGAACCCATGATACTGTTGCTTAAGTGTTTTTCTTATTCTGCAACTTGTAATGTGAATATAAAATAAACATAAATGGATGAGCCTATAGATGAAAATTGAAAACCTGTAATTTGTTTTCTAAAAACAGTATTTCATTCTACCTCTACAGTAGAAATTTGAATGTTGAATTCTTTTGATACTGAAACATGAAGTAGCTTGAATTAATTATTTATTTTCTTTTTCATCTATAATAGTTGTATCTTCTGATTCAAAATATAGAATGTATCATTTTCCTATTCAAGCTGAATTTTTGTTCAAAACTAAAATATAATAACTATTATCTTGATCATGACATACTTTTCTACTTTTTTGTATCACTTATTTGATTTATATAAAAATTTTAAAAGTATATATTAATTTAAAACCACATGATGGAAAGATGTAAATGTCCATTTTACATAGCGAAGCCCTGTCAAAATTTTCTCATATTTCTTTCTCATTCTATTTTAGCTGTAATTTTATCTTTCTAGTTAACTTCAAATTTTAAATTATGATCCTTTTTCTTCAGTTGAAATCCAAAACATGCACTTTGGTTTGCATATCTCTTCTCTATTCTTTACTACAATTTCTTTTATTTCTATCATAGCCTCTCAACTTTGAGTTGCATTATTCCTTCCTTATAATATGTACTAGTCATCTACTTCATGTATCATAGGATAGAAGTTATTGAACTCTACAATATTTATCCATAGTGAGGGATATAAGACCTGATTTATTTATTCTTGGCTGCAACCTATACCTACACATTTGAGAAAACAGTTAGAAAATATTTAGGACTTATGGCCTGTCTTATGTCCATGTTTTCTTTTCTTCTCTTTATTTCCTTCTGAGTGAGTAAATCATGTATACTGTTTGATCTTCACGTAATCTATATCTCCTGTTATTAGAGATCCATGTGCACGAATTAGGATAATAGAGGAATATGGATTATACCCTGATCTCATAACTGATATTTTCCTCTTTTCCATTTTTCAGGTATAGTTCTCTCAGCAATGAAGAAGAAGAGGGAACAAAGATGAAGATGAGGATGCATCAACTGAAAGATAAACCTCAAGGAAGTGATGGGTTCACTCATAATCCTTTATTTTCTCTTTCATGCATGTGTACCTCTTATTTTGATAGTTGTACTTTACTTTCTAGTTACATCACACGGATTGTGTGGCAACATTTGAAATTTTCTTATGAATAAAACATTAAATTATGAAATTGAGTTGTGTATTACTTTCTACATTCTTGTTTTCTATTATGGATTGTATGATGAACTAAATAACCCAATACTATAATTGAATATCTTAATCATGAATGAAAGAATGTTAAAGAATACCTGTAACATCCAATAATGAACTCTGATTTTTGTAATCTACATTCTTGATTGCTTCTTCAAAACCTAACACTTCATCTATTCTGCAATTCAGTGTCTTCATCAAGACAACACAACTATCCTTCAGGGCCTTGGGTTCTTTTATTAAAGATAACATGAAATTGCAGTCTATGTGATCTGTTATGTTTTGTGATAACACACAGTCATATATTTCATGTAATCATTAATTAATTAAATAGTAAAAATATTGTCTGAAAGAAACCCCCTACCTTAGGTATACTTTAACAATTCCATCCATCATAACAAAGTTTCGAGTTGCCCATTTTTGCACAAGTGCAAAAATTGTCAACATTGCTTACATGAAGAAAATACACTAATTCCCTTGTTGTCTAAAACAAAAAATGCAATGGAATTGATTTGGACACTTCATTTCAATGGAGATGAAAAAAAGAAAGGACAAGGAGCAAGTTTGATGATCACTTCCCTAACAAATGAAAGGTATTTCTCAGGTTTTAGTCTCTAATTTCCATGCACTTGCAACATAGCTGAATATGAAGCATTAATTCATGGCTTACTTTAGGCTAGAAAGAGAGGTATTAGCATGTTACAAATTTTTGGTGATTTTGAGTTGGTTATCAATCAAGTAAGAAATTTCAATATTTGTAAGGATCCATTAATGAAGTCTTACAGACATAGATTTCCAGACTTAATGGAATATTTCAAAGCTATTAACATCCAATTCATTTGTAGAACAAAAAATAAGCATGCAGATAGACTTGCAGCAATTGGTGCTAGAACATATTGAAAGTAGCAAAAATTAGCCTCATATAAAGCTGATTGTCAAGCCTTCGACACCTGATAATGATTTGAATTGGCAGCTTTTTGAAAATGATGATCAAATCTATAGGTTTTTGTAGCAAGAAGCTATATTTTCTATAGTGAATCAAGATAAATTACAACACTTATATGGTGACCAAATTGTTCAGTTCAAGACATATAAATTACCCTAAGGTCTGGTCATGTTAGAAGACATCTTTAGCACTAACGATTAGTTAAGGAAGGTCAAGACTAAGATGTCAACACATGCTGATAACTATGAGGAAATCTCAATGGATGAAAGGAAAAATTTATTTCTTGGAAAGGTATGTTCTTTAGCTGAGAAACATTCTTTTATTAATCTTTGCAATGAATTCAAATGTTTTCACTTGGAAATACCAAGACCTACAAGGATTTGATCCTAGTTTAGCACAACATAGTATTGAATTACAGCCAAATTCCAAGCCAGTTAGGCAAAAACAAAGGCCTGTAAATCCCAAAATAGAGCCTCTAATGAGGAAAGAGTTATCTAAGTTGATTGAATTAGGTATTATCTTTCCAGTTAAGCATTCAAGTTGGGTAGCCATTCTTGTCCCTATTAAAAAGAAAAATGGAGAAATTAGATTATGTGCGGATTTTAGAGATCTTAATAAAGATTCATTAAAATATCACCACCCACTTCCAAATATGGATCATATTTTGAGAACATTTTCTAGTTCATATACAATATCTCTTCTGGACGGTTATAGTGGATACAATCAGATTTTAGTTTGAGAAGAAGATAGGTACAAAAAAACTTTTACCACCAAGCGAGGTACTTATGCGAACAAAAGAATGTCTTTTGGCCTTTCAAATGCTAGTGTAACATTTCAACGTGCAATGGACATGGATTTTTGTAGCCTGTTAAATAAATGCATCCTTTTTTATTTAGATAATGTTAGTGTATTCTAAATTTTTTTTTAAGAACATCTAATACACCTAAGGAAAAAATTTCAGTTATGTAGACAATTTGGGATATCTTTAAATCCACTAAACTCTATCTTTTAAGTACATCAATGCTAATTACTTGGTCATGCTATTTCGAAGCAAGGTTTACTAATTGATCCTTTCATAATCGAAGCCATATCACAACTATCGTTGCCCCATTATAAGAAGGCATTACAAAGTTTTCTTCATAAAATCAAATTTGTTAGAAGATTTGTTCTAGATTTTGTAGCATTCATAAAACCATTGACAACTATTTTAAAGAAAGAGAAGACTTTCTCTTGGACCAGTGAAGGGAGAGAATGATTTGAATCAATCAAATAAGCCATCTCTCAAGCTCCTACTCTTGTAAATTTAAATGTTGATAAAGATTTTACAATGTATGCACTTGCAAGAGCTGAAACAATATCAGCCATATTAACTTAGGTTAATGATGGAAATATAGAATAGACAATTTCTTTCTTTGGACAGATCTTGCATGACTACGAAACAAGGTACACATTTCTTGAAAAATAAGTACTTTCAGTAGTCAGAGGGCTAAAGAATTTCAAGTACATGCTTTCAAACAATAAAATTCATGTTCTTTTTTCTCATCCAAGTGTGAAATATTTCTTGTTAAATAAGGAATTGAATGAGAAAAGAGCAGGCTGGATAATGAAAGTTATGGAATATGATGTTGATAGCTGGGTTGCAAAGATTGTTCGAGGAAAAGGCTTATGTGAGCACCTAATTGCTGATATGGAAAAACAACATGAACAAGAATCAGAAGATCCAAAACAACATGCTAATGTTAAGCATCAACAATCAGATGTCATGGTCCATCCAGAAAACTAGCAACCTCAACTTGGCTCAAGAGGTCCAAGAATCAAGATGGATGACTAATTTAGTTGGCTATTTGTAGCATGACATCTATCCAGAATGTATGGATAAGAATAAACGAAGGTATTTTCGATTATAAGTTGCATCGTATGTTTTCATTGGTATTATTCAAAAGGGATTTAAATGGAATCTTGTTGAAATGTGTTGACTATGAAAAAATTTAATGATTATTATTAGAATTCCATGAAGAACCTACAAGAGGTCATTTCCCAGCACGTACCACAGCCTTAAAAATTATGAAAGTTGGTTACTATTGGTCTAGCATATTCAAGGACTATTTTGATTGGATCAGAATGTGTAAGAAATGTTCTTTCTTTTTTGGAAAAGAACATTTAGATTCACTTCTATTACAGCCTAGTTTAGTTAACCAACCTTTTATCTAGTGGGATCTTGATTTTATTGGCATGATAAACCCACCTTTATCACAACGACACAATTGGATTTTGACTTCTATAGATTACTTTACACGCTATATTGAAGCAATAGCCTTGAAATATGCTAATGAAACTTCGATACTATCCTTTTATGAAGGTATAGTTTACAGATTTGGTGTTCTAACAACTATCATTTCAGATAATGCTTTAGCATTTCTCGGTGCAAAGGAAACAGATTGGGCTGTTAATAATGGAATTTATCTAAGTTCTTCATCTAAATATTACCCACAAGGTAATTGGTTAGCTGAAAGTACTAACAAAAATATTTTAAGGATCTTCATAAGAACACTCAAAGATAACCAGAGATCTTGACATCTAATGTTGAATTCAACATTGTTGGCAGATAAAGTGAATCCTAAAATATTAGTTGGCAATGCAACATACAAGATTGTTTATGAAAGAGAATCAAGAATGCCTATTTCAGTTGAGCTACCCACATTAGATTTATTGCATAAAATAGAGCTACTTGAGAATGAACCATTGTAGGTTCGTTATGTAGAATTAATGGAGTTACAAGAGCTAAGAGATCAAACTCAATTAAATATGGAAAAGAATCAGAAATAGATGAAGAATATTTTTGATAAGAAATACAAATTAAAAAAATTCAATGAAGGAGATATTGTGTTAAAGTGGGATGATGATCGTGTAAATCTAGGAAGACACATGAAGTTTGATACAATCTGGAGTGGTCCTTACATGATTTTATCTTGCAAAGAAATTTTTTATTTTTAGCTCTCGCGGCTAACTAGAGAGGAACTTCCCATTCATATGAATGGTATGTTTCTCAAACACTGTTATTGAAAATCCTATAGTGTCTGTTTAGAGTAGGATTTCCCTTCAAAAAGTGCAGTTCCTACACATTGCATAGTTTTTCAATTCAATAAGTGCATTTGTGCATGAGATCTAGTTTACCATATCCTCTCCCAGTTTTAGTTTGTTTTTGGAACCATTGGACCTTTAGGAAGGTAGATTTTGGTTACAGGCTTTAGACTCCATGCCCAATTGACAAGAGAAAGGCGCTGGTTTACTAGCTAGCAGGAATCTTTCCCTGTAGGATCACCAAAAAATGTTGACAATTTTTACACTTGCACAAAAATGGGAAACTCAAAACTTTGTTATGATGGATAGAATTAGTGAATTACACCTAAACTAGGGGATTTTCTTTCAGAGAATATTTTTACTGTTGAATTAATTAATGATTACATGAAATCTGCAAGTATGTGTGTTGTTGTAAAATATAATAGATCATGTAGTCTACAATTTCATGACTATCTTCAGTAAAAGAACACAAATCCCTAAACGAAATTTTTGTTCCCTTGAAGAAAACATCCAATTGAAAATAGATGAAATCATAAGTTTTGGAACAACACACATAATCCATTTTAGAAATCAGAGTTCATTACTGGGTGTTACTGATATTCTTTAATGTTCTTTCCTTCATGATTAATATGTTCAATTATATTACTGAGTTGTTTAAGTTCATCAATACAATCCATATCAGAAAGTAGAAATGTAGAAAGAAATACACAACTCAATTTCACAATTCAATGTTTTATTCATAAGGAATTCCAAATGTTTCCACATAAGCCATGGGATGTAACTGGAAAGTAAAGTACAACTACTGGAATAAGAGGTACACATGCATGAAAAGAGAAAATAAAGGATTATGAGTGAACCCATCATTTCCTTGAGGTTTTTCCTTCAATTGATGCATCCTCATCTTCAATTGTGTTCCCTATTCATCTTCATTGTTGAGAGCACTATACTTGAAAATAGAAAAGAGAAAAACTATCAGTTTATGAGCTCAGGGTACAATCCATATTCCTATATTGTCATAATTCATGCACATGGATCTCTAATAATAGGAGATATAGATTACTTGAAGATCAAAACTGCATACATGATTTTCTCACTCACAAAGAAGGATAAAGAATAAAAGAATACCATGGACATAAGAGCGGACAAAAATCCTAAATATTTTGTAACTGTTTTCTTAAATGTACAGGTGCAGATTGTAGAATGAAGAAGCAATAAAGAATTTTGAATACCCATGCCAAAGGAGTGATACCGAAATATGGGTTGTAATATTTCAAGCCACAATTTGAAAAATACATGTGCAGATAAAAAGTTTGGGTAAAATAATTCATTCATGCAGTAAAGTTAAAGCTTCATATATAGATTTGTTGCAATACAACTCAAAAGAATGAATAAAGTTGTAGATCTAAGGAAGAAAATGCATATCCTAGCTTTGATTGAGAAAGACCCATTAATGGGTACTAAAATAAGAGTATGGATGAAGAACTCACTAGTTAAAATTGAAGCAGAGAAAACCCTCATCAAATTCAGATCCAAAAGGAGAACCCAGAATGAGTTTCAACTCAGAGATCAATGTTGTTCCAGAAATCACATTAAAAATGCAAAGGAAAAACAAGTATCAATGTTTTGGAGATGAAATAACATAGACAAAGTAAAAGGGTGAGCTCAATATTGATCAAAATGAGTAATATACAGTCAAAATATTAAAAAAATAACACAAACCCTCTATCATCTTATTCCAAATAATGATGATACAGAAAGGACTGAGCTCACAAACCTCAACAATGGCCACCATAGAATCTTCGTAGAGCTTCACAGGACACTGATGTTTTGAAGAAAATCTGAATTCAAAGCAACACAACTGGTCAAATCGACCAAATATTGCAGTATAAGCCAACCCAGAACTCGAAGTGATCAAAATGATGGCCGTCAAATAACAGAGAGTTCCAAAGTAGAGATAAACATAAAAATAGATGCATCTAAACCAAGCTCGAAAGATCATCTCCAATGGTTGCCATCCAGGCCAAATTTTGTAGAGTTCCTTTAGCTCAGATAGAGCTCAAGAATGAAAATATAAAATACTAAGGGTTTCGAGTGTTTTATTCATCAGATCAATAGCCATGAATCAAAAGTATAGACATCAATGCTGAGAATTGATCATGAAAATTGATGCAAACCCCAGCTTGACACATTAAAATGAAGGGTATTTTTGGTGAACTTAGCATCTTTTCATCATTTTGTAAAAGTTTCAAATTGACATACAGGCCTGACGAAATCTAATTGGATGCGGAATGGCAGGGACATTTTTCAAAACTTGCAACTTTTTACTTTTTTACAAATTATTCAAATTGGTCTGGAGGCCCGATGCAGCGAGGTGGGCCTTTTTTGAGAAATTTTGAGATATTTTAGCAAAGGGTGTAAAGTTGTAAAATGACCCAGCTCCACTCATGTCAAAGGAAAAATTCAAATGTTGAGCCCACATCAAAAGAGTCAAAGGTGGATCGTTAGAGATTTTTGAGATTTTGAGCTTTATTTTACAAAGGGCGTAAAGTCATAAAATTACCTGTGGCCCTGCTCATGTCAAAGGAAAAATTCAAATGTTGAGCCCACCTCAAAAGAGTCAAAGGCGGATCATCAGATAAAGATTTTGAGGTTCATTTCCAAAGGGCGTAAAGTTGTAAAATGACCCAGGATCAACCCCACTCATGTTAATGCGAAAAAGTGAAATGTCAAGCCAACATTAAAAGAGTCAAAGCAGAAAAGAAGATCAATCAGATATTTTTGAGAATTTGAGCCTTTTTTTAAAGGAGCAAAGCTTAAAAGTGCCCCGCAACCCCATTGAACACAAAACAAGGCCACATATTCAATAAGTCAAAAGCGGAGCGTCGGGTCAATTTGAGATTTTGATCTCTTTTTGAAAAAGGGAGAAAAGTGATAAAATTGTCCTGCAGACTCCACCCACGCCATAAAAAACGCAAGGTAGAAAAGTTGGGCTGCCGGAATTCTTTTTTATTTTGAAAATTTGAACCTTTGTTTTAGAAAGAGAGGATAAATTTGAATGTGACCCCACTGGCATAAGATAAAGACATGTGTGGGGCCCAAATTATAAGTGTAAGGGTAGGGCCAAATGTTTAAAAAATGTACAATCTCTATCTAGAAAGGAAAAAGAAAAGTTTTCCAGACCCGTCTTCAGTTCAAATATTTCCTACATGGACAACTCTTTTTTGAAATGATGAAAGGAAGAGTTCTTTATAGAAACCTTTTAGTCAATCTTGAACAGTCAACAATGGTAGCCATTGGGAAAATTTAGCAAAACTTTGTCCAGCTTGAATGGAGCTCAACAATGCAAATACCACAAATGATTAAGTTTGTAATACTCTTGCACCTTAATTTGAGTCCCGAGTTCACCAGATTCAACCATGGTTAGAAATTGCCAATATTATCACTAAAAATGGATAAGGTCACATACCTTCAGCAAAATGACAAGAAGGATCAACAAGAAGACAAATCTGCATGCACAAGGAAGAGGACTTTCTCATCAAGAAAAACTTATTTTTAGCAAATTATCACTCATGCTTTTCTTAAAAATAGAACATTCAACTACAGTTGACTATAGTTGTAACCAATGGCCTTTAATGCCTCTTTGTATTTGCATGTTCTATTTTTTATTCCTTTATTTATTAATAGATGAAGGATAAAAATAGGATGCATGGGCGAGTACAATTATAGCCTATTTTTAGGAAGGGTGGGAAATAATTTTGCTATATATTGTGTGCTTTGGCAAAGCACAAAAGAAGAATTTTAGATATAGGAGTGCTGAAGCAATTTTTCTGCCAGTTTTTCCCTTTGAATGTGAAGTATTTTCTTCCTTTCCAATTATTTTTAGTCTTGTGTATGTTTCCATTAATCTTGTGAATTTTGAATTCCCTGATTAATCATCTTACCCTGTTGGAAATTCAGTAATTTCTGCATGATATTAATGTGTATGTGTAACTTAGCAGTATTGTTGTGATTTTATCCCTCAATACATCAAAGTGTTTACCCTTAATTATCTTCAGAAAACTGGTTGGCATGTGCATCATAAATTCATTCCATATCAATTGTGCATGTAGTTCAGTTAAAGACCTCATACAAGTTTTGGTGTATCACATTAGTTTTAATTTCATTTTACAATCATCTTTTACCCTTAAACCCCCCAGAAAATAATTTTAGGATACATCAATAAGGAAATGGCCTTGATACTGGAGACTCACCTCAAAATAGGTATACCCACAGACCTGAGGTGTTTCCATTGTATCTACAAAAGTGAGAGATCTATTTTTCAAGCTTAGAACACCTACAACCATCTCTCTACACGGTGCACTTTTGAGAGATAACACTATCATCAAACAAGTATAGTATTTAAGAAAAATAAATAAGATTACAATATTTCAAAAAAGAATTCGAATCAAGGCTTATGCCTACTAATGGTGTTACAAGAAATGAGAAATTATTTATAACTTTCAAAAGGCCACATAGAAGGTACAAAGATCTCATGAAATCAAGAACAGTCAAAGTACTAATACTGTAAGTCCCCAAATAAAATGAAAGAGAAAACCCCAAGGTATTAAACATCCAAGTGAAGGAATATACACGAGGATGAATCATATAATTAGTGCAAAGTTTGATCTGTTGGTGTTTAAAATGGTCTCGCATCATCTGCGCCTTTCAAAAATTATTCCTTCATGGCCTCTGTCAATTTCTCTATCCCTATATGGTGTTTGGTTAGTCTTATTTCCATTTTTAGTTTGCTCCTGGGTCAAGAATCATGTGTGGGTCTATATTTGTCTCATGGTTCCTTTGTTCCTCTAAAAAGGCTTTGTATTTTAGGTCTCCCATGCTTTGTTCCTTCAAAACTCACGTTTTCATGTTTCCTCCATTTTCCACAGTCAAGATCTCTTGTTCCTATCATTTTTGCCTTAAATAATCAAAGAGAAATGAGTTGATGTGTCCCTGAGGATCATGTTTAAGCTTTGCAATACTCTAAAATTCTCTTTCCTTGAAAAAAACCTCACTTTCTAGCTCGATATGGATGTTTCACTATGTTTTACGGTTTGACGGGCATTTCTCTCGGTCAAATTTACATCATTCAGTCGACAGGGAAATGTGGGCACCTCTTTGTTGGATGTGGATCAGCTTAATACTTCCAAAATTCCATGAGAATCCTCATTTTTAAAATGTGTCCACCGTGTAGGAATGATGCTCGTTTGAGAATCAACTTTTCTCGTTTGGATTTGAAGTAGCGCCAGGAGGACATGTGGAGGGTTGGCAGGAAAGAGACATGTGGAGGCTTCCTCTAGGTTTCCCATACTTAGAAAATTTTTTAAAAGGTTTTCAGGAGAAGTCCGAGACACGTTGAGGGATGGCACTCATTTGAAGATCTACTTTTGGACCTTGCCTTGGAGTAGCACTGGGAGGACACGTGGAGGCTTCCATTACTTGGCCCATACTTAGCGAAATTTTTATATATTTGGAGTAGTTTGGTGGAATGGGACATGTGCGTGAGCTTGCACTCATTCAAGGTCTCCACTTTTGGCACCATCCTTGAAGTTACGACATGGAAAGACATGGAGGAACTGCACATGTTCAGGGGGTTAGCCCTTGAGTTTCAATTTGAAGGAGTGCTAGGCTAACCACATGGACGCCCTTCGCTTTCTTTGCATTTTTACTTAGAATTTTTAGTGGAAAATGGATACTACCTCAGATCATGACATGTGGCAACCTTTCGCTGAGCTTCAAACATTCAGAAAGACCTTGCTAGAGTAGGACACGTGGAAACAGTCAATGTTTTTCCCCAGTTAAAGGTGCGAGGTATGGACTTTCGGAGGAAAAGTGAAATTTTTTCCCTTTGAGGGAAAAGAAGTTAAAAGCATAAAAGGACCTAGGGTTCTGCTGGGACCCACATTAGGGACTTGTAACGAAAGGATGGAGCTGCGGGGAAAACTTGGAAAATTTTCCTTTTTCCAAAAGAGAGTCAAATGGTAGAATTGTCTCCACGTTTCCTTTAGGACCCACCTCAGGACACGTGTCATGCCCATTTTCAGAAGCAGAAGTGTGGAGTAAAATCGAAAATTTTAGCATTTTTAAAAAAAAGGTCAGAAAAGGTCAAAGGAATCCCCCGAGCATATTTTTTCATCTTCCATGTGGACGACCCACATTAAAAATCAAAGATCAATGGCTGTTGAGCGTTTAAATCTGATTTCCCCCCCATTTTCTCTATAAAACACTTGGATGTGTGAATCTTCATGATTTTCTTATCATTTTCTACACACCAAATAGAGGAGTGAGTTAATTTTGATATCAAGAGTTTGGTGGGAGAGATCTGGAGATGTGTATAAACCATTAAAGTGGTCTGACTCTCAAGCCCGGTGTGCATTTCCATTTATTTTCTCCTGAGCATGAAAGGGACTAGATTTGATTGGTATGGGGTATAAGTGGTTGGCAAATGGATGGAGGTTTTTTTTTTCCTGAGAAAATATGTGAATATGGGAAGAAATTGAAGATATTTTCCCTCGAGCAGCTAGAGACTTTTGTAGATCCGATTCTATGAATCATGAAAGAATCATGGAAAGCACTGGTGCATTTAAAGTTTTTGTCTTTTGGGAGGAGGGGGGGTCTGTTGGAAATGTTATAAAGGGCATGAATTCATCGTGAAAAGGGTTGGGAAGTGGGGATTTTTTGGAAAGATCAGGACTGATTCTCTCCAGCAGAAAAAAGCTTGAGCACAACCCATCCATTTTAAGAATACATCTATAGAAGCTTGTATATCTCTCTTTACATCAAATTTGATTGTGTCAAGGTGGTTGCAAGTGTACAGCCATTGAAAAGCTTTGAGAATATTCTAATAACATTCCCTTGCTGAGAAATTTGATCAAACTTTGAGTCATCCTCTATCAATCTTGAGTAAAGTGTATTTATTTCATTTCTAAATGCATACATATAGTTTTTTCTTATTTCTATTACAATCTTGTACCAAAATATAGTCCAATCACATAGGTCTCAGTCCTTGTGATATTTTTAGTATCATCTACAATTTCATTTCTCGGGAGAGCCTTCATCTGGGAGTGGGATAAACGGTTTAAAATCACTTTTCTTTCATTTTGTTGAAAGAGATTCTATGTAATCCTCTCAGTGTACCTCAAGCATGACTTGGTTTAAATCTTGTTTGTTTATTGGGTACTTTGACACGATCCTTCATTACAAAATCCCATAGGGTGTGTGAATGAGTGCTGATATGGTACTCCATTGAAGCACATATTCTAGTTTAGGAAACAATTTAATTTTTTGTGGCATTTTATTGATTGAATCTTTACATTTTGCATAAAATCTCAAGTATCTGGTGATTCAAGTCCATGATGTCTCCCCTCCCACCAAAAATATATTTAAAACAAACAATCAAACCCATACTACCGCCTATTTTTGCTCCGTCTACCCGCACAAGACAAAAATCCTTTTACTAAAGTATGCAAAACAGATCAAGGTCTCAAATGTCTTTCATAACCTTTGCCTTGTTGCGAAGATATCTCCATGATCTGGAAGTGACAACTCGTGAGGGTCAGATTTGGTGTGTTTATCATATTTTCCCCAAGGCCTTCTCTATAAAATTTATGCAAAATAAAGGTACCTGTATCTCCTTTCAAATGACAGAGGTTACACAATAGGTTCTCTTACCTTGGTTGAAAGGCACAACCTAAAATATTTATGATAAGATCATATCCTTTTGAGGTGGTATCTATCTCTCAAAAAAATCCAAGTAATAAAGGGATAACTAGATTTCTCCCCACCTAAAAAATGACATACATTTATGATCTATCTACCTCTAAGCTACCTGTTAAATCTTTTTTGCTGCTTGGTTTGAAAAGGAGAAAAAATTTGGGGTACCAATACTTGTGGTGTTGTAGTGAGGGAATTTTCAGTTCAAAATCAAGACCTTGGTAAGGTAATATTTGTATGTCCCAAGTGTTGTGTGTAGTTCCTTCAGCCTTCACACCTAGTGCACTAGCTTTCATTTGATACGTCTGGGTCAAGAAAGGTCAAAATCTTTCCATTTCAACTCTCTTGCATTGACAGTCACTTGATAGATCATATTCAATGCATTTACACAACTAAGGTGGAAATCCTAAGTGGAGACTCCCAGTTGATTTGATTTTGATAAGGACTAGTGTCTTAAAACCACTGTCAAGTAAGGTTTGTTACTAATATTTGCAAATCCAGAAGGAAGAAGATCTTTCTTTGCTAGGGATCCTGCAAGGACATTGTTTCCTGAGTTAGGAAAAGTAAATTTATAAGGAAGAAAATCATGAAGAGTTGTGGGGGAACAACAGACAGGAAGAGGGATCTCCATTGATGAAAGTGAATGGCCTATCATTGAAGATTACCATGCAAGTGACTCTGAATCAGGTAGCCTCTTTGTGGAATTGAATTATCCAGCTGGAGGAGGGCCTTCATTTGATTTTGAAAGATTTGCTTCACATTCTACACCTATCTTTTCTGAAGTAGATAGGGATTTCCAAGAAGCAAGGCCTTTGGGGGATCTCCATTTTGAAAACCATAATCCTTTGTTTCAAGGACCCTCTACCCCTCATAAGTTTTTTACCCCTCCTACTTGAATCAATATGGCTCAACCCAGACCCCCTTTTTTTGTAAACACTTTTAGACCTATAAGTTTTGTGGGGATGGCTGGTTACCGAAATGTAGTGCCTCAAGATGTAAGGAAAAAAATGCCAAAGTTCCAGAGAAATAATGCTATTATAGGTGACCAAAATCTAAAGCTCTTCCTCAATATGATGGAATATTTTGACATTGAGCATGAAGATGTATACATGAAATCGATTGTTCACACTCTAAAGGAGGATGCTAGGGACTGGTACAAATCATTTCTAGGTAACTCAATTGACTCTTGGAATGAGATGAGCAATGCATTCATATTACAATATGGTAATAGGACTGACCCAAGGTTTCTTCTATCAGAATTTGAAAACATCAATAAGAATCCCTATGAGTCAGTACATGACTTCAATACAAGGTTCAATAAGACCTTGAGGAGATTTTCTATTAGGATAAGGCCATGTGATGAGCCATGTTTGATCAAATATATTGATGCGTTTGATAAAAAGGCTGCTTACTACTTGAGGGACAAGAACCCTACCAACTTGAGGTAAGCATTCACTATGGCCCTACAATAGATAATAATATCAAGGTAATAGGAAAACCTCCTAAGAGGGAAGGTGTGAAGCTAGTTATCCTAGAAAAACCTTAGACAAGCAAGGCTACTGATTTGGAAGAAGTGGTGAACACTTTGGCAGAGGCTATCAAGGATATTTCCTATAAGCTATCTTGAGATGAGAAAGGAGTTAGGAAGAGTTAACAAGGCAAAGACAGATTTACAAATCATCAAAGAGATGATGACAGAGGAAAAAAGAGTTGTCGGATTTTGGAATAGGCAGCCTCAAGGAAGAGAAAGTAGAATGGTACCTGATCCTTTGGCTTCCAGAGTTGATGTGGTGGAATTGATATAAGTTATTGATTGGTGTGACAGATGTTTCATGCCCCTTGCTCCTTGTGAATAAGATTAGTAAGAATATGTAGTTGATGATGATAAGAGTGATGATGATGTTTGCATGATGGGATGCTCCACTAGCTCACAACAAAGGGAAACCTCAACTGAGGTGATATGTGCCAAAACTTCTACCACTTTTTGGGACTACATTCATAGATTACATATTCTCCCCTCCCTCTCATACTTTAGAAGTAGATAATGTACAAGATTTTGAATTTCCCAATAATGATTTTATTATTTTAAGGGCTTTAATGATAAAAAGTATGATGGAGGAATTTCCTCTGAGGAGGACAGGAAATTATTAATTAATGTGGTTGTGGCTCAAGAGAAGGAATATAACACAAGAAGTAAGGCTTGTAAAAAGGGTAGGACCTCAGTCCAAAACAAAATCTCCCTTACTTTCTAACATTTCTAAAGAGGTTCCTAGGAGAGATCCATCTGCCAAAGCCCTGCAGTTCCAAGAAAAAATCATACCCCTCCTTATGTTCAAGCTATCACGAATCATGTGCCACCCAATGAATCTATCATCTTTCCTTCCAATATTGCCTTGCCCAAGAATGCCCCATATGACATTGCCCAAGTTTTAAGTCAAATCAAAGTCTCTCTCCCAATTGTTGAGTTGCTTAGGATTCCTGAGAACAAAAAGAGAGCATTTGAATACTTGGGATTGCATGAAGAGAGGACTGCTTTGGGAAGAAATGTGAACATTATGGAGAATCCTCTGGTTGTTGAAGAATCTGAGACACCATCAACATAAGAGGGGTGACGTAAACCACATGATGTTTATTTGGGGACATCTTTTGTAGACTCTCAGCTGAACATGGATCCATTCTTCACTACTTTGATAATCAAGGATATGATGCTCCATAATTACATGTTTAACTCGGGGGCATCATGTAATGTCATGCCTTTGGAGTTCAGGAATGAGCTGAATATTAAGGTAATAGCAGCATATGGGAAGTGCACTACCATGGACTCCAGAGAGGTGCCAGTAGTGGGATGTATGAAGGGTTTGGTGGTGCACCTTGCAACATACACAGGTAAAAAATTTAAAGCTTGATGTTTTCATAATTGATTTCCCAGCCAAGTGGGGTATGTTATTGTTAAGAAAATGGGCTATAAGTGTTGGTGGAAGTGTCCAAATGGACATGTCTTATGCCACCATCCCATTTTAGAGCAGCCTTGTCAGGTTATATGGGGAAAAAAATGTTGCATGTTATGTAGGATCCCAACAATGCATCCTATGAAGTATTGTATACAAATGTTGATGCTAAAAATTTTGTGGAATTTGCTGAGGGAAAAGAGCACAAGATTGAGGAGTCTAAGTGTCTTGAGCAGGGAATGATCTCCTTGAACTTTATTGTTTGATGAAGCTTGCTCCAAATTTGGAAATGGTGTCGGTGTTGTCCTAAATTCTCCAAGCCAGGAAAGGTTTGTTTTTTCCTTTAATCTTAACTTTGAGTGTACTAACAACATTTATGAGTGCGAGGCATTGTTATTAGGTTTAAGAATTGCTTGGAAGTATGGCGTCAGGGACATCATTTTCAAAGGAGACTCAAATTTAGTTTTCAAGAAAGTCATAAAACTATATGCACAAAGAATCAATGAATGAAACAGTACAAGCATGCAGTTTGGGACTTCATTGAGATGTTTGACTCCTTCAAAATTTTGCATCATAACAGGAGGTTTAATGGCTTTTCAGAAAATCTTACAGTGTTGGGGTCTTAGTTTTACAATTCTGCAACATCCCCTTATTGTGAATATGAGGTGGAGGTAGTGACAAGACCCTCTGTCCATGAAAATATAAAACATTGGCAGGTTTTTGATGATTAGTCTAAGGTCAGAAGGTTCCTACGAAACAATGGAGAGTTTTTTGATCAAAAAATTGATTGGGAGCCAATGATCTATACAACAGAGGTGAAGGAAACCTTAGTTGGTAACGGCATCATCCAGTTAAAGACCAACACCATTCCTAGAAGGCTAGTTGATCTTCAATCAAATTTTGATAATGTTGACTACATTATTAATAGGCATATGCCAACCTCGAAGGATGTTGAGGAGCATGACCTTGGCATGAGGAGAAACCAAGGACTATTTGGTTGGGCAGCAGTCTCGAAAAAAATGAAAAGTAGTCATAAATCTAGTTAGTAAAGAAATACCAAGATTTCATGTCTTGGACCTATTCTGAGCTCAAACCATATAGAGAATACGTGTTCCAGCATGAGATTCCCTTGGAGCTCAGTAAAAAATTCTTCAAGCAAAAGCCGAGGCCATCTAATCCTCTATTATCTCTCAAAATGCAAGAGGATCTGAAGAAGCTAAGGGATGGGGGAATTATCTAGCCCACAAGGTATTCTTCTTAGCTTGCTAACCTAGTGCCAGTAAGAAGGAAGAATGGTGACATTAGGTTGTGTGTGGACTTCAAGAATCTAAACAAGGCCTCAATGAAGGAAAAATATCCTTTACCTAACATGGAGCACATGCTTCATTTGGTGACTAGTTCTAAGTTTATTTCTACTTTAGATGGCTTCTCTAGTTATAACTAAGTCATGGTAAAAGAATCAGAAAGGATCAAGACAACCTTCACTACTCCATGGGGAACGTATGTATATGTTAGGATGCTCGTCAGTATGATGAATGCTAGAGCCAATTTTTAGAGAGTAATAGATGTTGCTTTTTCTTATTACATCAATGACTTTATTGTGGTTTACCAAGATGATGTAACAATGTTTTCAAGAAGGATAAGTGACCCTTTGCTACACTTTGAGAAAATGTTGATTAGATGTAGTGAATATGGCATCTCACTGAATCCAATGAAATGCCATTTTGGAGTGCAAAAGGAAATATTGCTTGGTCACATTATGTCACAAGAAGAACTGATGATTGATCCAGAAAGAGTGGAGGCCATCATTAAAGTTCCAATTCCAAGAACCAAAAAATGAATTTAGTCCTTATTTGGGTAGATAAACTTCATTAGAAGGTTTATATCAAACTTTACAAAGTTGACTATTCCAATCACTTCTATATTAAAGAAGGATCATATCATCAAATGGGAAGAGTTTGCCATCCAATCTTTCAATGGAATCAAATAGGAATTGAAGCATGCCCCTGTTTTAGTAGCCCCAAGCTATAAGAAACCTTTCTAGTTGTCCTCTTTCACTTCAGAAAACACTATTGATTTGTGTCCTGGTACAAAGGGATGATGGAGGGGCTAAGAGACCCATTCCCTTCTTCAGTAAGGCTTTGCAAGGAGTAGAACTGAAATACACCATCACGGAAAATCAAGTATTTTCCTTGGTCAAATCAACAAAGATTTTTGAAGCCTTATATTGTAAGTTCAAAAATTTGTTTCTTATGTTCCCCATACCATGGTAAAATAAATCCTATCAGAGATGGAAGTCTCAAGTAAAAGATGTAGATGGGTGAACAAATTGCAAGAGTATGATATGGACATCCAAACCATGAAGTTGGTGAGAAGTTTGGGGTTAGCTAAGCTCATGGCTGAGAGCAACTTATGGACCATTGAGGTAAATGAGATTGAGGAAGGAAGGGCATCTATTTTTGAAAGATTGATGAGTTCTGACTGGTACACGGATGTGATTTTCTATCTCAGACACTTAAACTACCCTGAGCATTTGAATAAGAACCAGAGAAGCGCTCTTAAGTTGGATTCCTAGAAATATGTCATTACTAGTTTTGGGTTGGCATGGAAGAACCTAGAGGGAGTCCTCTTAAGATGCATCACTGAAGATGAAGCCTCCAAAGTAATTTTTGATACCCGTGGAGAAGTTTGTGGGGGGAATTTTGTTGCAAGAGTCACAAGACATAAGATCATAAGGGATGGTTATTGGTGGCCAAATCTTTTCAAGGATGCCACCATGTTGGTCAAAAGATGTGAGATTTGCTATTGTTTCTCTAGAAGGATAAAGGTTGTAGGTCCCTACCTTTGCAGTCTATATCAATTGAAGCCCCATTTAAGAAATGGGGAATGAACTTCATTGGTGAGATTTCAGACCCTTCAAGTGTTGGCCATAAGTGGACTCTTGTAGCCACTGATTACTTTACCAAGTGGGTGGAAGAAATCCCCACCAAGAATGCTACACACCAAGTTCTCATGGATTTTGTGTTAAATAGTATTATTTGTAGGTTTAAAGTACCCATAAAAATCATAGCTGATAATGCCACGAGTTTCAGGGATAGACCTCTGGTGGCAATGTGTAAAGGATATGGATTCCATTTAACATATGCCTCTAATTACAATCCCCAAGGAA
Source organism: Taxus chinensis (assembly GCA_019776745.2). Lineage (NCBI taxonomy): Eukaryota > Viridiplantae > Streptophyta > Pinopsida > Cupressales > Taxaceae > Taxus > Taxus chinensis. Next base: position 650,618,340 of record CM034153.1, on the reverse strand, counting down.
ATGAAAAAGTTGAATCTAGAAATAAAAATTTGCTAAAGATTATCAGAAGAACCTTGGATTTGAACAAGAGAAAAGGGGGTGAATAGTTGAAGTTTGATGTCTAGGATGATAGAATCACTATCAAAAGAGCCACTTGAAAGATTCCATTTGAGTTGGTATATGGGACTCACGCCGTGCTGCCCCTGCATATGCAATTATCCTCATATCAGTTCATTTAACAACTAGAAGATCAAGAAGTGAGTCCTCATGATGCCCACATCAACTAGATTGTTGAGCTTGATGAAGAGAGGAGGGCATCTCACTAGAGGAATATAAAGTTCAGAGAAAATCTAAAGAGACTATTTCACAAGAAGGTCACTCCTAGAGCCTTCATTATTGAAGATCTTGTACTACTATGGGATAGTAGGCATGAGGATAAGGTCAATCATGACAAGGTTGACTCATTGTGGATGAGCCCTTACTCCATTGACATCAGAATTGGTGAACACACCTTCTTCTTGAAGGATCTAGATGGTGAATTGCTTGAATTGCCTTGTAATGGAAGGCATTTGAAACATTTTTTGGATTGATTCTACTGAATCAAGGTGAAAACCTCTTGTACATTATATAGTTTGTTACTTGCATCCTATTTTTTGTGTTTTTTGCTCATTTGGGTCCTCGGTGACCTGTTTTTACTGGTTTCTTTGTTTATTTTTGGAGATTACTTTATTTCTCTTCCCTGCAAAGATGACTCTGTTGCCTAATGGATATTTTTGCACTTGGTCTACTATTGTTCTTGTGGCATTCGCAAGGAGTTCCCATCCTCGAGTCGGAGCCAAATTTGGTGCTCAAAATGGTCTCGCCCTATCTACGCCTTTGAAAAGTTATTCATTCATTGCCTCTATCATTTTCTCCTTCCCCATATGGTACTTGGTCAGTCTTATTACCATTTTTATTTTGCTCCTGGATCAAGGATCATGTGTGGGTCTATATTTGTGTCATGGTTCCTTTTTTCCTCTAAAAAATCTCTGTATTTTGGGTCTCCCGTGCTCTGTTCCTTACAAACTCATGTTTTCCTGTTTCCTCCATTTTCCACAGTGAAGATCTGTTGTCCCTACAATTTTTTCCTTAAATACTCAAAGGGAAATGAGTTAATGTGTCCCTAAGGATTGTTTTTGTGCTTTGCAATAATCTAAATTCTCTATCCTTGAAGAAAACCTCATTTTTTGGCTCGAATGGGTGTTTCTCCATGTTTTACATTTTGAGGAGAATTTATCCCAGTCAAATTTACATCATTCAGTCGATAGGGAAACGTGGCACCTCTTGGTTCGATGCAGATCAGCTTAATAATTCGAAAATTCCATGAAAAGCCTCATTTTTAAAATGTGTCCATGTGAAGGAATGATGCTTGTTTGAGAATCAAATTTTTGGTTTGGATTTGAAGTAGTGCCGGGAGGACACATGGAGGTTTCCTCTGGGTTTCCCATACTTAGAAAAAATTCAAAAGGCTTTCAGGAAGTCCAGGACACGTGGAGGGATGACACTCATTTAAAGATCTACTTTTGGGCCTTGGCTTAGAGTAGCACCCGGAGCACATGTGGAGGCTTCTCCTGCTTGGCTCGGACTTAGAAAAATTTTTATGCAGTTAGAGAAGTTTGGTAGAACGGGATACATGGAAAGCTTGTGCTCATTCAGGGTCTCCGCTTTGGGCACCATCTTGAAGTTAGGCCATGAAAACTCATGGAGGAACCACGCATGTTCGGGGGTCGGCCTTTGAGTTACAATTTGAAGGAGCACCAGGTTGACACATGGAGGCCTCTACTTGCTTGGAATTTTTCTTACACTTCTCAATGGATAAGGGAGACTACCTTGGAGCATGAAACATGGTGCCTTCCACTGAGCTTCAAACATTCAGACAGACCTTGTCGAAGTAGGACACGGGCCAAGCCCACACTCATTCAAAGTATCAAAATTTTGGAACCATTTCAAGGAGTGTCGTGGTGACATGTGGAAATTTGAAAATTCATAAGGGGCGGGGAAGAAGACAATCAGAGGCAATTCAAAAAAATTTCCTCTTTGCTTCATAAAGGTTAAAATAGTGAAAATGGCCCATGAGGCTAATGGGAAATAGTCAATGTTTCACCTCGGTCAACGACGGAGGTGCGGGCTTTCGGATGAAAAGTGAAAAAATTTCCCTTTGAGGGAAAAGGAGTTAAAAAGAATAAAAGGACCTAGGGTTCGACTGGGACCCACATTAGGGACTTAAAGTGGAAGGGCGGAGCTATGGGGAAAACTTGGAAAATTTTCCTTTTTCCAAAAGAGAGTCAAATGGTAGAATTTCTCCATGTTTCCTTTGGAACCCACCTCAGGACACATTTCAGGCCAATTTTCTGAAGTAGAGGTGCGGAGGAAAATGGGAATTTTTTCCATTTTTTCAAAAAGGTCAGAAAAGGTCAAAGGATGCCCTCGAGCCAATTTTTGCATCTTCCACATGGACGGCCCACATTCAAAATCAAATAACAATGGCTGTTGAGCGTCTATATCTTATTTTCACCCCATTTTCTCTGTAAAATGCTTGGATGTGTGAATCTTCATGATTTATTATTATTTTCTACACGCCAAACAAAGGAACGAGTTAATTTTGATATCAAGAGTTTGGTGGGAGAGATCTGGAGAGGTCTATTTCCATTAAAGTGGTCTGACTCTCAAGCCCAATCTGGGTTTCCCTTTTTCTTCTCATGAGAACACAAGGGACTAGATCTTATTGATATGGGGAAGTGGTTTGTGAATGGATGGAGGTGTGTTTTACTCAAGAAAAGAGTTGAATGCACTAATAAATCAAAAATATTTACCCGCGAGCACCTGGAGACTTCTGCAAATTTGATTCTACGAATCACAAAAGAATCATGGCGAGAACTAGTGCATTTAAAGTTTTTATATTTTGGGAGGAGGGGGCTCTATTTGAAATTCTATAAAGGGCACAAATTCAACATGAAAAGGGTTGGGAATGGGTGAGGTATTGGAAATATTATGACTAATTCTCTCCAGTAGAAAAAGCTTGACCAAGCCCATCCATTTTGAGAAGTCATCTAGAGAAACTTGTATATCTCTCTTTGTGTAAAATTTGATCGTGTCTAGGTGGTTGCAAGTGTACAACCATTGAAAATCACTGAGATTATTCTAGAAAATTTCCCTTGCTAATAAATTTGATCAAACTTTGAGTTATCATGTGTCAATCTTGAGTAAAGTGTATTTATTTCATTTCTGAATGCATACGGGTACTTTTTCTTGTTTCTATTCTAATCTTGTACCAAAATATAGTCCAATTACATAGGTCATAGTCTTTGTGATAGTTTAGTGGCATCTTCAATTTCATTACTCAAAAGAGCCTTCATCTGGGAGTGGGATAAATGGTTTGAAATTACTTTTCTTTCATTTTGTTGATAGAGATTCTCTATAAGCCTCTTGGTGTACCTCAGGCATGACTTGGTTTAAATCTTGGTTGACAGAATCCAACAGGTCGTGTGAAAGAGTGCAGATCTAGGCCTCTATTGAAGCACATATTCTAGTTGAGGAAACAATTTTAATTTTTGTGGCATTTTGTTCATTGAATCGTTCCATTTTGCATAAAATCTGAAGGATCTGGTGAGTAAAGAACATCTTGTCTCCCCTCCCATAAAAAAATATTTCAAACAACCAATCCTACCCATACTACCCCTGTTTTTGCTTTGTATAACCACATAAGACCAAAATCCTTTTACTAAAGTATGCAGAACATATCAGGGTCTAAAATGTCAATAGTAACCTTTGCCTTGTTGTGAAGATATCTCCATGATATGGAAGTGACAACTCATGAGAGTTAGATCAAATGTGGTTATCATATTTTCCCCAAGGCCTTCTCTATAAAATTTATGCAAAAGAAAGGTACATGTATCTCCTTTCAAATGACAGAGGTTACACAATAGCCTCTCTTACCTTGGTTGAAAGGCACAACCTAAAATAGTTACGATAAGATCATATCGTTTTGAGGTGTTATCCATCTCTCCACAAATTCATGTAACAAAGGGACAACTAGATTTCTCCCCAGCTATAAAACAACATACATTTATGATCTATTTGACTCTAAGTTTCCTTTTTAATCTGTGTTACTACTTGGGTTGAAAAGGAGAACAAATTTTGGTACCAACACTTGTGGCACCATTACCGAGGAACTTTCAGTTCAAAATTAAGACGCTGGTAAAGTACTCCTTGTATGTTCCAAGTTTTGTGTTCAGTTGCTACAGTCTAGACACCTAGTGCACTAGCTTCCATTTAATACATCTGAGTGAAGAAAGGTATAAATCTTTCCATTTCCACTCTGTTGTATTGATAGACACTTTACCGATCATATTTAGTGCATTTTCACAACTAAGGTTGAAATCCCTAGTGGCGACTCCTAGTTGATTTGATTTTGATAAGGATCAGAGTCTAAAAACCACTTTCAAGTAAGGTTTGTTACTAATATTTTCAAATCTGGAAGGAAGAAGATCTTTCTTTTCTAAGGGTCTTGCTAGGACATTTTTTCATGAGTTAGGAAACACAAAGTCAGAAGGAAGAAAACACTGATGAGGTGTGGGAGAACAACAGACCGGAAGAGGGATATCCATTGATGAAATTGAATGGTCTATCATATAATACTACCATTCAAGTGACTATGAATTAGGTAGCCTCGTTGTGGAAATAAATTCCTCAACTTGAGAAGGGCCTTCATTTGATTTTGAAAGATTTTCTTCACATTCTGCACCTGTATTTTCTGAAGTAGATAGGGATTTCCATTTTAAAAACCACACTTATGTGTTCCAAGGACCCTCTATCCCACATCAATTTGTCACCCCTCCAGGATCACCTACTTGATTCAATATGGATCAAACCATCCCCTCTTTTGTTGTAAAAACTTTTAGACCTATAAATTTTGTGGGGATGGTTGGTGACCCAAATGCAGTGCCTCAAGATAAGGAACAAAATGCCAAAGTTCTAGGGAAATAATGCTATTAATGGTAACCAACATCTAAAGGTCTTCCTCAATATGATGGAATATTTTGAGATTGAGCGTGAAGATGTATACATGAAATTTTTTGTTCACACTCTAGAGGAGGATGCTAGGGACTAGTACAAAGCATTTCCAGATAACTCTATTGACTCTTGGGCTGAGATGAGCAATGCATTCAAATTACAATATGGTGATAGGACTGACCCTAGGTTTCTTCTATTATAATTTGAAAACATCAAGAAGAATCCCAATGAGTTAGTACATGACTTCAATACAAGGTTCAATAAGAAATTTAGGAGATTTCCTGTTAGGATAAGACCATGTGATGAGTCATATTTGATCAAATATGCTGATGCATTTGATAAAAAGGATGCTTACTAGTTCAGGGAAAACAACCCTACCAACTTGAGGCAAGCATTCACTATGGACCTACAAATAGAGAATAATATCAAGGCAATAGGAAAACCTCATAAGAGGGAAGGTGTGAAGCTAGTTAACCTAGAAAAACCTTAGAAAAGCAAGGCTGCTGATTTGGAAGAAGTGGTGAAAACTTTGGTAGGGGATGTTAAGGAGATCTCTTATAAGCTAGCCTGAGATGAGAAAGGAGTTGGGAATAGTTCACAAGGATAACACAAGTAACAAGGCCAAGAGAGATTTATAAATGATCAAAGAGTTGATGATAGAGGTAAAGGACCTGTTGGATTTGAGAATAGGCATCCTCAAGGAAGAGAAAGTAGAATGGTACCTGATCCTTTGGCTGTTAGAGTTACTATGGTGGAAGAGACAGAATTCATGGATTTGTGTGATAGATGTTTCACGCCCCATGTTCCTTCTGAAGAAGATCATAAAGAAGAAGTAGCTGATGATGATAAGAGTGATGATGATGTTTCGATGATGGGATGATCCATTAGCTCACAACAAAGGGCAACCTCAACTCAGGTGATAAGTGCCAGAACTGCTGCCACTTTTTAGGACTGTATTCATAGAGTACATATTCTCTCTCCCTCTCATACTTTAGAAGTAGATAATGTGCAAGCTTTTGAATTTCCCAATAATGACTTTTAATATTTAAGTGCTTTAATGACAAAAATGTATGGTGAAGGAATCCCACATGAGGAGGACAGGAAATTATTAATGAATGTTGTTGTGGCTCAAGAGAAGGAATATAACACAAGAAGTAAGGATGTCAAAGGGGCAGGGCCTCAGACCAAGCCAAAATATCCCTTACTTTCTAACATTCCTAAAGAGGCTCCTTGGAGAGATCCATCTACCAAAATCCCTACAGTTCCAAGTAGAAATCATATCCCTCCTTATGATCAAGGTACCAAGAATCCTGTACCACCCAATGAATGTATCAACTTTCCTTCTAATACTACCTTTCCCAAAAATGTCCATATGACATTTCCCAAGTTTTAATTCAAATCAAAGTCTCTATCCCAATTGTTGAGTTGCTTAGGATTCCTGAGAATGAAAAGAGAGCATTTGAATACTTGACATTGCACGAAGAGAGGACTGCTTTGGGAAGAAATGTGAACATTGTGGAGAATCCTCTTGTTGTTGAAGAATCTAAGATACCATCAACATCATAAGGGCTAACTGAATGTGGATTCATTATCCACTACTTTCATCATCAAGGATAGTCTGCACCAGAATTGCATGTTTAACTTAGGGGCAGATGGCAATGTCATGCCTTTGGATGTCATGAATGAGTTGAACATTAAGGTAATAACAACATATGGGAAGTGCACTACCATGGACTCCAGAGAGGTGCTAGTAGTGGGATGTGTAAAGGGTTTGGTGGTTCAGCTTGTAGCCTACCCAGGTAAAAATTTAAATCTTGATGTTGTCATAGTTGATTGCCCAGCCAAGTGGGGTATGTTATTGCCAAGAACATGGGCTGCAAGTGTTGATTATATTGTCCAAATTAACATGTCTTATGCCACCATCCCAGTTGAGGGCAACCTTGTCAGGTTATCTGGGGAAAAGAAAATGTTGCATCCTATGAGGTATTGTATACAAATGTTGATGCTGACAATTTTGTGGGATTTGCTGAGGGAAAAGAGCACAAGATTGAGCATTCTAAGTGTCTTGAGTAGGTAGGCTCTCCTTGGAATTTATTTCTTGATGTATCTTGCTCTTAATTTGGAAATGGTGCCAGTGCTTTCCTAATTTCTCCAAGCCAGGAAAGGTTTGTTTTTTCCTTTAAGCTTAACTTTGAGTGTACTAAAAACATTTCTGAGTATCAAGAATTGTTGTTAGGTTGTCAAGCAAGTCAAAAAACTATATTCCACAAAGAATTAGTGAATCAAATAGTACAAGCTTGTATTTTGGGACTTCATTGAGATGTTTGACTCCTTCAACATTGTGCATCATGATAGGAGGTTCAATGACTTGGCAGATAAGCTTGCAGTGTTGGGGTCTCGGTTTGATAGTTCTTCAACATCCCCTTATTGTGAATATGAGGTGGAGGTAGTGACAAGACCCTCTGTCCTTGACAATATAAAATATTTGTAGGTTTTTGATGATGAGGCTTAGGTCAGAAGGTTCCTACAAAATAATGGAGAGTTTGGTGATCAAAACATTTATTGGGAGCCAATAGTCTGTATAATAGAGGGGAAGGAAATCTTAGTTGGAAAAGGCGTCATCCAGTTAAATACCAACACCATTTCTAGAGGGTCGGTTGCTCTTGAATCAAATTTTTTTATGATGGCAACTGCATTATTAATAGGCATATGGAAACCTTGAGGGATGTTGAGGATCATGATGTTGGCACAAAGGAGAAACCAAGGAAGATTTGGTTGGGTAGCAGTCTCAAAAAAGATGAAAATGAGTCATACATCCAATTGTTAAAGAAATACCAATATTACATGGCTTGGACCTATTCGGAGCTCAAATCATACATAGAAGACCTATTCCAACACGAGATTCCCTTGGAGCCCAGTGTAAAACCCTTCAGGTAGAAGTAGAGGCCAATTAATCCTCTGTTATCTCTCAAAATGCAAGAGGAGTTGAAGAAGCTAAGGGATAGAGGAATTATCCAGCCCACAAGATATTTTTCTAATTTTTCCAGCCTAGTGCTAGTAAATAACAAGAATGGTGACACCAGGTTATGTGTGGACTTCAGGAATCTAAACAAGGCCTCAATGAAGGACAACTATCCTTTACCTAAAATTGAGCACATGCTTCAGTTAGTGACTGGTTTTGAGTTGGTTTCTACTTTAGATGGCTTCTCTGGTTATAACCAAGTCATGGTAAAAGAATCAGAAAGGATCAAGAAATCCTTAAATACTCCATGGGGAAAGTATGGATATGTTAGGATGCCCTTCAGTCTGATGAATGTTAGAGCCACTTTTCATAGAGCAATGGATGTTACTTTTTCTGGTTACATCAATGACTTTATTTCTATTTACCAAGATGATGTAACAATGTTTTAAAGAAAGAGAAGTGACCCTTTTCTTCATTTAGAGAAGATGTTGATTAGATGTAGGGAATATGGCATCTCACTCAATCCAAAGAAATGCCATTTTGGAATGCAAAAGGTAAAATTTCTCGGTTAAATTGTGTCACAGGAAGGAGTGATGATTGATCTAGAAAGAGTGGAGGCCATTAGCAAAGTTCCAATTCCAAGAACCAAAAAATGAATTCAGTCCTTCTTTGGGAAGATAAACTTCATTAGAAAGTTTATATAAAATTTTATTGAGTTGACTATTCAAATCAGTTCTATGTTAAAGAAGGATCAGATCATCAAATGGGAAGAGACTTCCATCCAAGCTTTCAATGGAATCAAAGACAAATTGATGCATGCCCCTGTTTTAGTAGCCCCAGATTACAAGAAACCTTTCCATCTATTCTCTTTCGCTTCAGATAACACTATTTATTCTGTCCTACTACAGAAGGATGATGAAGGGGCTCAGAGACCCATTACCTTCTTTAGTAAATCTTTGCAAGGATCAGAACTAAAATACACCATCATGAAAAAGTAGGAATTTTCCTTGGTCAAAGAAATAAAGGTTTTCAGGCCTTATATTTTAAGTTCAAAAGTTGTTTCTTATGTTCCCCATACCATGGTAAAAGACATCCTGTCAGAGATGGAAGTCTCAAGTAAAATATGTCGATGGGTGAAAAAATTGCAAGAGTATGATATGGACATCCAAAACCAAAAATTTGGTGAGAGGTTTAGGGTTAGCAAAGCTCATGGCTTAGAGCAACTTGTAGACCATTAAGGTAAATGAGATTGAGGAAGAAAGGGTAGCTATTTTTGAAAGATTGATGAGTTTTGAGTGGTACAAGGATGTGATGTTCTATCTCAGACACTTAAAAATCCCTGAGTATTTTAATAAGAACCAAAGAAGGTATCTTAAGTTGGCTTCCTAGAAATATGTCATTACTGATTTTGGGTTGGCATGGAAAAATGCAAAGGGAGTCTTCTTAAGATGCATCACTGAAGATGAAGCCTCCAAAGTAATTATTGATCTCCATGAAGGAGTTTGTGGGGGGAAGTTTCTTGTAAGAGTCACAACACATACGATCCTAAGGGCTGGTTATTCATGGCAAGCTCTTTTCAAGGGTACCACCATGTTGGTCAGAAGATGTGAGAGTTGCAAGTGTGTCTCTAGAAGGATGAAGGATTTAGGCTCCCTTCCTTTGTAGTCTGTATCAATTCAAGCCCCATTTAAGAAACAGGGAATGGACTTAATTGGTGAGATTTCAGAGCCTTCAAGTGTTGGCCATAAGTGGATTCTGGTAGCCACTGATTACTTTACCAAGTGAATGGAAACAATCCCCACCAAGAAGGCTACACACCAAGTTGTCATGGATTTTGTGCTAAACAATATTATTTGCAGGTTTGGAGTACCCGTCAAAATCATAGCTGATAATGCCATGAATTTAAGGGCTATACCTTTGGTGGTGATGTGTAAAGGATATGGGGTCAATTTAACATATGATTGTAATTATAATCCCTAAGGAAATGGACAAGCTGATTCTAGTAATAAGAATTTGCTGAAGATTATCAGAAGAACCTTGGAGTTGAAAAAGAGAAAATGGGGTGAACAGCTGAAGTTTGTTGTCTGTGATGATAGAATTATTGTATAAAGAGCCACTGGAAAGAGTCCATTTGAGTTGGTATATAGGACTCAAGCCCTGCTGCCCCTGCATATGCAATTATCCTCATATCAGTTCATTCAACAACTAGAAGATCAAGAAGTGAGTCCTCATGATGCCCACATCAACTAGATTATTGAGCCTGATGAAGAGAGGAGGGAATCTCACCAGAGGAATATAAATTTTAGAGAAAATCCAAAGAGACTGTTTGATAAGATGGTGACTCCTAGATCCTTCAATATTGGAGATATTTTGCTAATATGGGATAGCATGCATGAGGATAAGGGAAAGCATGGAAATTTTTACTCATTGTGGATGGGTCCTTACTCCATTGACATCAGAATTGGTGAACACACCTTATCCTTGAAGGATATAGATGATGAATTTCTTGAACTACTTGTTAATGGTAAACATCTAAAGCATTTATTGGATTGATTCCTATGAATCAAGGTAAACACCTCTTGTATAGTGTATAGTTTGTTGCTTGCATCCTATTTTTTGCTTGTTCTGGTCTGGTGACCTGATTTTGTTGGTTTCATTGTTTGTTTTTGGAGATGGCTCTATTGCTATGCCCTAAAAAGATGATTCCTCTATCCAATGGATATTTTTGCCCTTGGTCTACTATTTTTCTTGTGACACTCGCAAGGAGTGCCCATTCTCGATTAAGAGCCAATGTTGGTGGTTAAAATGGTCTCGCCCCATCTGCGCCCTTGAATATTTATGCATTCACGGCCTCTGTCATTTTCTTCTTCCCAGCATGGTGCTCGGTTAGTCTTATTGCCATTTTTATTTTGCTTCTGGGTCGAGGATCATGTGTGGGTCTGTATTTGTCTCATTGTTCCTTTGTTCCTCTTAAAGAGCTCTGTATTTTTGGTCTCTCGTGCTCTGTTCCTTCAAAACTCACGTTTTCCCATTTCCTGCATTTTCCACAGTCAAGATTTGTTTCCCCTATCATTTTTGCCTTAAAAACTTAAGGATAAATTAGTTGATGTGTCCCTAAGGATTGTGTTTGATCTTTGCAACAGTCTAAATTCTTTGTCCTTGAAGAAAACCTCATTTTCTTGCTCAAATGGAAGTTTCTTTGTGTTTTATGGTTTGACAGGCATTTCTCCTAGTCAAATTTACATCATTTAGTTGATAGGGAAATGTGGCACCTCTTAGTTGGATGTAGATCAACTTAATACTTCAGAAATTCCATGAAAATCCTCATTTTTAAAATGTTTCCATGTGGAGGAATGATGCTCGTTTGAGAACTGAATTTTTTGTTTGGCTTTGAAGTAGCGCCGGGAGGACACATGGAGGGTTGGTAGGAAAGAGACATGTGGAGGTTTTTTTTGGGTTTCCCATACTTAGAAAAATTTTAAAAGGTTTTCAGGAAGTCCAGGACATATGGAGGGACAATGCTCATTTGAAGATCTACTTTTGGGCCTTACCTTGGAGTAGCACCCAAAGGACATGTGGAGGCTTCCGTTGCTTATCCCGGACTTAGAAATTTTTTTATGCAGTTAGAGAATTTTGGTGGAATGACACATGTGGTGAGCATGCACACATTCAGGGACTTTGCTTTGGGCACCATCTTGAAGTTACACCATGGAAACACATGGAGGAACTGCACATGTTTGGAGGTCATCCCTTGAGTTTCAATTTTAAGGAGCGCCAGGCTAACACATGGAGGCCTCCGCTAGCTTTGAATTTTACTTAGAATTTTCAACGGAAAAGGGAGACTTTGTTACAGCATGACACATGGTTCCTTCCACTAAGCTTCAAACATTCATATAGACCTCACCGAAGAAGGACACGTGGTGAGCCCGCACTTGTTCAAAGTATCAAAATTTTGGGACCATCTCAAGGAGCGTTGTGGTGACACATGGAAATTTGAAAATTCATAACGGGTGATGAAGTAGACCATTAGAGGCAATTCAAAATTTTCACCTCTTTGCTTCATAAAGGTTAAAATAACAAAAATGGCCAGTGAGCCCGATGGGAAATACTCAATGTTTTACCTCGGTCAATGGTGGAGGTGCGGGATTTCGGAGGAAAAGTGAAAATTTTTCCCTTTGAGGGAAAAGGAGTTAAAAGCATAAAAGGACCTGGGGTTCCACTGGGACACACATTAGGGACTTGAAGTAGAAGAGTGGAGCTGCAGGGAAAACTTGGAAAATTTTCCTTTTTTCAAAAGAGAGTCAAATGGAAGAATTTCTCCATGTTTCCTTTAGGACCCATCTCATAACACGTTTTGGGCCCATTTTTAGAATCAAAGGTGTGGATAAAAATGGGAAATTTTCTATTTTTTTAAAATATTAGAAAAATTAAAAGGAAGCCCACGAGCATGTTTTTGCATCTTCCGCATGGACGACCCACATTCAAAATCAAAGATCAATGGATGTTGAGCGTCTGAACTTGTTTTTCACCCCATTTTCTCTGTAAAATTCTTGTATGTGTGAATATTTGTCATTTATTATTTTTTTCTACACACTAAATAGAGGAGTGAGTTGATTTTCATATCTAGAGTTTGGTGAGAGAGATCTGGAGACGTCTATCGACTTCAAAGCAATGTGACTCTCAAGCCTAGTCTGGGTTTCCATTTTTATTATTCGGAGCATGCAAGGGACTACATTTGATTGATACGGGGTGGAAGTGGTTAGAAAATTGATGGAGGCATGTTTTTCCCAAGAAAAGAGTTGGATGGGGGAAGAAATCGAAGATATTTTCCCTTGAGCACCTTGAGACTTCTGCAACTCTGATTGTGTGAATCATGAAAGAATCATGTCGAGTATTGGTACATTTAAAGTTTTTATCCTTTGGCAGGAGGGGGATCTGTTGGAAATGCTATAAAGGGAATAAATTCATTGTGCAAAGGGTTGGGAAATGGGTATTTTTTGGAAGGATCAGGAATGATTCTCTCTAGCAGAAAAAGCTTGACACAGCCCATCCACTTTGAGAAGCTATCTAGAGAAGCCTGTATATCTCTCTTTGCATAAAATTTGATCGTTTCAATGTAGTTGCAAGTGTACAACCATTGACAAGCTTTGATATTGTTCTGGAAACTTTCCCTTGCTGATAAATTTGATCAAACTTTGAGTTATTTTATGTCAATCTTAAGTAAAGTGTAATTATTTCATTTCTGAATGCATACGAGTAGTTTTTCTTGTTTCTAATGTAATCTCGTACTAAAATATAGTCCAATCAATCAGGTCTCAGTCCCTGTGATAATTTAGTGGTATCTAAAATTTCATTTCTGAGAAGAGCCTTCATCTGGGAGTGGGATAAATGGTTTAAAATCACTTTTCTTTCATTTTGTTGATAGAGATTCTCTATAAGCCTATTGGTGTATGTCAAGCATGACTTGGTTTAAATCTTGGTGCTTTATTGGGTCCTCTGACTCAAGCCTTCATGACAAAATCCCACAGGTTGTGTGAAAGAGTTAAGATCTAGGCCTCCATTGAAGCACATATTCTAGTTGAGTAAACAATTTAACTTTTTGTGGCATTTTGTTGATTGAATATTTCCATTTTGTATAAAATCTCAAGGATCTAGTGAGTCAAGTCCATCCTGTCTCTCCTCCCACCAAAAATCTATTGAAAACAACCAATCCTACCCATACTACCCCTTTTTTTACTCTGTATACCCACACAAGACCAAAATCCTTTTACTAAAGTATGCAAAACAGATCAAGGTCTCAAATGTCTTTCATAACCTTTGCCTTGTTGCGAAGATATCTCCATGATCTGGAAGTGACAACTCGTGAGGGTCATTTTTGGTGTGTTTATCATATTTTCCCCAAGGCCTTCTCTATAAAATTTATGCAAAATAAAGGTACCTATATCTCCTTTCAAATGACAGAGGTTACACAATAGGTTCTCTTACCTTGGTTGAAAGGCACAACCTAAAATATTTATGATAAGATCATATCCTTTTCAGGTGGTATCTATCTCTCAAAAAATCCAAGTAAGAAAGGGAAAGCTAGATTTATCCCTAGCTACAAAATGACATAAGTTTATGATCTATCTGTATCTAAGATCCGTGTTGAATCTGTGTTGCTACTTGGTTTGAAAAGGAGAACAAATTTGGGAACCAACATGATCAAATGAGGGAATGCAAAGTTTAAAGTAATGAAAACTGGATCTCAACTTTATCTAAAGTCATTCTAATCCTCAAAACAGATTGTAGAATCAAGAAGGATTAAAGAAGCCTGAATAAGCATAGCAAAAGAAGGATACTCAAATCTGGGTTGCAATATTTCAATCCATAAATTGAAAAATACATGTGCAGATATAGATTTAGGGAAATAATTCATTTGTACAGGATAGTTAAAAGTCTAGATACAAATTTATTGTAATACAATTCAAAGGAACGAATACAGGTAATAAGAAAACAACTATTTTAGCATTCAAAAAATTTGAAATTAAACAGGTACTCATACATTTCCAAAGATGAATAAGATTTGAACATTTTAGAAATTCATGATTCCTATTAGAAATTAGTTTCAAGTTACAGATCTGAGGAAGAAAATGTAGTTTTTGACTTTAGTCGAATAGCCCCACTAAATGGGTATCCAAGAATCAAGGAAGGAAGTAAAAAATTACTGATTTAATCGAAAGATGAGGAAAAACTCAAATTATCATCGAATTTAGAGCCAAAAAGGAGAACCCAGAACAAGTTTCAACTTAGAAATCAATGTTGTCCCAGAAAACACATTAAAAATGCAAAGGAAAAATGAGTATCAGTGTTTTGAAGTTGAAATGGAAAATAAAAAGTAACAGTGGTGCTAAAGAGACCAAAACTTAGCATTCTTTGTTAAATAGTTTGATGGTGATATAGTCCCAATCTCGAAGTGACCAAAAATGGTGACCACTTAGAAGGGCAAGCTCATCCACCCTTCAGACAGAGGCTGAAATATAAGGCCAAAATGACAAGAAATACTAGTGCGTGATCCCCTTATTGCATCACAGGAATAAAATTACAAATCTTGAGTGCCAAGAGGCAACACCAAGAAACCTTGCAAATCTCAGAATGGTCAATATATAATTAGAGGATCAAAGAGATCACAATAAGGAAAGACATTCAAATCACATGAACCCTTCTACAAAATCTAGAATGGTGAAATAACCCAGAACTTGAAATAATAAAAAATGGTTTCCATTTAACCTTTTAGAGTGTTTAAGAACCGAACTCGAAAAATAAATGATCACATAAAATATAAATGCATTACCTATCTATAGTAAAATATGAGATCAAAGATCATGGCAATGGTGACAAACCCCACGACCACCTCCTCAAAAAAACTAAATACATTAGAGCCATAAAATATGTTGAGAAACCGAGCTAAGAGAATCGATCTGGTAAGGAATCCAAGCTTCCTAAGATAAAAATGGCATCAAAAATTTTTCCAGGGCTTCACCCGCAGAACTAAATACCAGAATGGAGAGATCATTGAGTTCGAATGACATTTACCACTGAGCTCAAGATTTCAGTTAGGTTCAAACTCAACCAAAGTAAGAGATCAACGACCACGAATCAAAAGGACACTAGATCAATGCTCAAGGATTGATATCCGAAAACAAAGAAAACCATTGTGGTTAGATGCCACTAGCCATATTAATTGCGGGGTTAAAATTCTAACCACATGTTAGTAATCAACAACACCATATTTGACAATACAAGGATCGACGGCCCAAGATCATCACCGAATTTCAAAGAAAACTCAACCCAAGTTAAAATACCACCAACAAAACGCATGGAAGGGTGACTCATTATCACGAATGGGCCAGCCCTTGTCTTTAAAAATATTTGCATTTGACTTATCAAACTATATTCCAAGCTTCAAATAATGCAAAATCCTACCAAATCATGTTATGCAATGATCAAACAAAAGGTAATTTCCACCTTAGTCCATTCAAATAATGCAAAAGCTGACAACTATAAGGTTACAGACCTTATACCATATGTTATTAAAGGTGATCGAATGTATTGCGCTGAATTTTTAAAACAAATTTCCCCTTATCTTATTTCAAAACCAATAGTGTGATAAGTCCAAAAAGGTGGCCAAACCAAAATGGAGAATAATGATCAAGTACAAGGGAGGTTCCCATTGATTTGATGAATTAGTTATGACTTGAAATGAAAATTTTCATGTGATCACAAGATTAGACAAGGAATTTCAACATCAGAGCCTAAGCTTGGAGGTCATCCCCATCATGTGGATGTGTGGATGAATTATTTTATTTGCAAGTGTTGAAAATATTGTATTTTTCATTTTTCTTAATACACATGAGTATTTTTGCATGCCTTCACAAAAGGACAAATTATCAAGAGGAAAAAATCTGCATGCACTAGGAGGAGACTTTCTCATCAAGCAAGATCTATTATTAGAAAATCATTCACCCATACTTTACTTAAAAATAGAACAATCAACTATAGTTTGATTGTGATGTAATCAAAGGCTATTAATGCCTCTTTGCATTATTCTTCTTATTTTATTCCTTTATTTATTATTCAATAAAAGATAAAAATAGGATGCATGGGCGAGTACAACCTTAGTCTATTTTTAGGAAGGGTGGGTGAATCAATTTTTCTTTATATTGTGTGCCTTGGCAAAGCAAAAAAAACGAGAACTTTTTAGATACAGGAGTGCTGAAGTAATTTTCTACGAGTTTTTCCATTTGAATGTGAAGTATTTTCTATCTTTCCAATTGTTTGTAATCTTCTATATGTTCTTATTAATCTTGTGAATGGTAATTCCCTGATCAATCATCTTACCCTATTGCATATTTCATTAATTTTTTCTATGTATTAATGTGGATGTTTAACTTAACAGTGTTGTGATTTTTTTCCCTCAATACATATGAGTGTTTGGCATTAATATTCTGCAGAAAATTGTTGGCCTATGCATCAGAAATTCATTCCATATCAATTGTGCATTTAATTAGTCAAAGACCTCATACAATTTTGGTGTATCACCTCAGTTTTAATTTCATTTTACATTCATCTTTTACCCTTAAACCCAAGAAATTCATTTTACAATACATCAATCAGGAACTGTCCTTAATACCAGAGACTCACCTAAAAATAGGTATACCCACAGACCTGAGGTGTTTCCATTGTATATACGAAAGAGAGAGAGAGAGAGATAAAATATGCAAGAACACCTGCAGCCATCTCTCTATAGGGTGCACTATCGAGAGATAACAATTTTTGGCATGCCCAATGGAACTACGAATCAGAGTTCCATGCAAGTTACAAATATTTACATCAGCACTATAGCAGATTTACAACAGATAAAAGTTACTTTTGGGACAACAAGCTGCAAAAATTTATTCTAAAATATTTAAAGGTCTATTTGGTGACTCTATAGGGCTGATTTCATACTAGTATTGCAGCATGTTCCATGCCTACAGTAACTACAAGATCATCGGTAAGAGGAATTCCTTCTTATTTTATTTCTTTACCTTTGAATTCTGCAAGAAGGAGAAGATTTGGTAATACTTTACCTTATAATATGTCTGGTTTTGATAACCCTCCTAATATTCCTTCATCGTGTATCAACTATTCTATTCAGATCCCAATTTTTGAAATGGCTATAGAACCATACCTAGGCATTTTCTAAGCTTTACTAATAGCAGACTATTAGTGATCACAGTTTATCATGACATCCCTAATGCTGCCATGAAAATTTTGGCATCATTCATTGGTGAAAATCAGGTTACACCTACAGAGCACATTAAAGATGTTACAGCCTTATGTGTAGTTCATAATATCACCCATGAGGATGTAGCTTTGAGACTTTTAGCTGCACCCCTTAAAGGACAAGCCTTACAATGGTATATAACTTTAGAGATTGGATGCATAAGAACTTGGGATTATTTAGGTGGTAAATTGTTGAAACAATTTCAAGATAATTCAGATCATTTATCTCTCATAGAACATTTTTCTACCACTAAAGGATCTCCCAATGAATTTATGTCTTGCTTCAACATCTGTTTTGTCAGAACTTGGTAAATAATTTCATCAAGTGTAAAGCCTCAAGTTGATCATGCTTTTCTTTATTATCTTAGAGCATTAAACAAATATATTTCAACTATGATTCAGTCTATGGGATGAGAGACTCTCCAGAAAGCCTATGATATCACCATTCAAGATGAAAAATAGCCTTATTCAAGCTAGAAAATTAGCACCAAGGCCTTTAATGCCTTTTTTGGCATATTTAGCTCCTATCCCACATCCTATCAGAATTATAGAACATGTTATTGCAGGCCCATCAGATGATGTGTTTAAAGCTTTGCATACTATGTGGAACAAGCTGACTTTAATTAAAAATAGACTTGCATTACCTAGCAGACCTTATCAGGCTCCTTATCAACAAAATTAGCAAAATAGGCAGCCTTACCAACAAAATCAAAATTATATGCAGCCTTATTAGCAAAGGAAATTTGACCCAAAGGCTCCTAGTTCATCTAATGCTTTAGTCCTAGTTAATATGGCTAAAGAAGAGTGGTGTCAACCTTGTAACACACCTCATTCAACTACAAGTTGTGCAAATGATTTTCCCTGAACATAAGTTTTGTTGCACAACCTCAATCTTAGAAAGTATTCATGCCTCAATGTCCTTTCTTTTTTTTAGCTCCATCAAAATGAAGATTCCAAATCCCTTCCGTTACATTTTTTGTTTTGAATAACAAGGAAATTGATGTGTTTTCTTTATGCAATCAATATACACCAAAAATATGTTCTTCAAATTCTTGGAAAGGATCATGAGAAAGTTCTTCATGTGTATTTTCATCCATAAACAGGTTAGAAACACCATCCAATGCTGAAAGATGAGTTTTATTATCAAAATCAGACTTGTCTAAGGCTGCATAATTAGCTATTGCATTGGAAGTGTGAGGCTCAATGTGAAATCTGGCCAACCGCTCTGAATTGATAGTAACCTTGGTCCCATAATGTGTAGTAAAAAGCAAGAAAGATCAATATGAAGAGAGATAACCTCCTATTTTTGCTGTGAAATCTCTTGATAAACATATAACAAAGT
This sequence comes from Taxus chinensis, assembly GCA_019776745.2. Taxonomy (NCBI): domain Eukaryota; kingdom Viridiplantae; phylum Streptophyta; class Pinopsida; order Cupressales; family Taxaceae; genus Taxus; species Taxus chinensis. The sequence continues at coordinate 650,599,201 of CM034153.1, read as the reverse complement.
AAGGACGTAAATCTACAACAGTAATATCTTCCATAATGGAAACATTTGGGAAAACATGCAATGTTTCGTATAAATTTCTAATGACACCAACTGTATTAGTTGTGGTTCCATCCAACTATAGGAAACGAATCTGATCTGTAGGTTTGAGACTGCACGCCCAATTTTTCTGCAATTGCTTTTAGTGTTCATGGGTGCGCTGGACTAGCACCATTGTCTACAACATACATAGCATTTTTGAAGGTTTTTGGAGGTTGTCCAATAATCAGTGATAAATTAAATGGTGGTGGGTTGATTTGGATGGAATGAATGAGGAAAAAATATCTGAACCATTCATTTGAGTTCGTAGTTCACTTAGTAGATCTTGTTCTATTAATTCCATATAGTAGCAACACTGCAGTTCTAAAACTTAGTTTTTTCACTTCTTTTCTTCGAAGAAAATTTTTAGCTTAGCTAGTTCATGAGAAAGTAAATCTTGTTTTCCTAGAATACTTAGAGCATCCCAAATTGATATGTTAACATTATTCCTTTTCATTACATCAATAATGTTAAAAGAAGCAACTATTTTAGAGATAAATTGGTATTGTTTTAGCATAGTCTTTAGGGAAAACGAATTATGCTTTAGCTGCTTTTAGTATCTGAGGTATAAATAACCTTCTAGGATCGGACTATAGTTTTTTTGCTACTCTTAACCAGCTGAAACACTTGCTATTTTTTTAGGAACAACAATTTTATTAGCTGGTGTTGGGGCTAGATGTTGTCTTATCAGGGACATTGGGCAGAACATGCCTGTTTTTCTGTTTTTTATTTTCTGTAGATTTTTCTTGAGCCCTAGTAGTGACTCCAATGTATCATCCTCACTAAAACTGACTAAGTTTTGCTAAGGTGCCTTCTAAACCTACATAAAATCTACTAAAACTGATTTAGTGAGGATGATTCATTGGATTCACTACTAGGGCTCAAGAAAAATCTATAGAAAAAAAAAATGTGCAACAAAACAGGCATGTTCCGCCCAATGTCCCTGATAAGACAACATCTAGCCCCAAAACTAGCTAACAGTGTTGTTGTTCCTAAAAAAATAGCAAGTGTTTCAGCTAGTTAAGAGTAGCAAAAAAAACTATAGTCTGATCCTAGAAGGTTATTTATACCTCAGATACTAAAAGCAGCTAAAGCATAATTTGTTTTCCCTAAAGACTATTGCTAAAACAATAGAATTTATCTCTAAAACAGTTGCTTCTTTTAACATTATTGATGTAATGAAAATGAATAATGTTAACATATCAATTTTGGATGCTCTAAGTATTCTAGGAAAACAAGATTTACTTTCTCATGAACTAGCTAAGCTATAGATTTCTTCTAAAAAAAACAGAAAAAGAATTTCAAAAAGTAGACATGGTCTTTGGTATAATAGAACAAGACCGCATCAAAGAGGTTAAATGAATGGTTCAAAAAACTATTTAAATACTCATGACATCGATAAGCCACCACCATTTTGTTTATCACTGATTATTGGACAACATATTATTCATAACTGTATGGTGGACAACGGTGCTAGTAGCATAGCTATGCATCAATTTTGGATGCTCTAAGTATTCTAGGAAAACAAGATTTACTTTCTCATGAACTAGCTAAGCTATAGATTTCTTCTAAAACAACAGAAAAAGAAGTTTAGAAAGTAGACATGGTCTTTGGAATAATAGAACAAGACCGCATCAAAGAGGTTAAATGAATGGTTCAAAAAATTTTAAATACTCATGACATTGATAAGCCACCACCATTTTATTTATCACTGATTATTGGACAACATATTATTCATAACTGTATGGTGGACAACGGTGCTAGTAGCACAGTTATGCCAAAAGCAATTGCAGAAAAATTGGGCTTGCAATATGAACCTATAGAAAAGTGTGTCCTATAGTTGGATGGAACCACAACTATTACAGTTGGTGTCATTAGAAATTTATACGTAACATTGCATGTTTTCCTAAATGTTTCCATTATGGAAGATATTAGTGTTGTAGATTTACGTCCTCACTTTGTTATATGTTTATCAAGAGATTTCACAGCATAACTAGGAGGTTATCTCTCTTCATATTGATCTTTCTTGATTTTTACTACACATTATGGGACCAAGGTTACTATCAATTAAGAGCCGTTGGCCATTTTTCACATTGAGCCTCACACTTCCAATGCAATAGCTAATTATACAGCCTTAAACAAGTCTAATTTTGATAATAAAAATCATCTTTTAGCATTGGATGGTGTTTCTAACCTATTTATGGATGAAAATACACATGAAGAACATGATCATGATCCTTTCAAAGAATTTGATGAACATATTTTTGGTGTATATTGATTTCATAAAGAAAACACATCAATTCCCTTGTTATCCAAAACAAAAAAATTTAGCAGAAGGGATTTAGAAGCTTCATTTTGATGGAGCTAAAAAAAATAAAGGACATGGAGCAGGTTTGATGCTCACTTCCCCAACAAATGAAAGGTATTTCTTAGGTTTGAGTCTCCAATTTTAATGTACTTATAACGTAGTTGAATACGAAGCATTAATTCATGGCTTACTTTGGGCCAAAAAGAGAGGTATTAGCATGCTATATATTTTTGGTGATTCTGAGTTGGTTATCAATCAACTAAGAAATTTCAATGTTTGTAATAATCCTTTAATGAAATCTTACAGACATAGATTTTCAGACTTAATGGAATATTTCAAAGCTATTAATATCCACTCCATTCCTAGTATTAAAAAAATAAGCATGCATAAAGACTTGTAGTAATTGGTGCTAGTTTTGAAGTGTTGGAACAAATAGAGAATATCAAAATTCGGCCTCATATTAAGTTAAATGTTAGGCCTTCTATACCTGATAATGACTTAAACTAGTAGGTTTTCAAAAATGATGATCAAATCTGTAGATTTTTGCAGTAAGAAGCTGAATTTACTACAGTAAATCAAGATAAAATACAACACTTTTATGGTGACTAGATTTTTCAATTAAAGACAAATAAACTACCCCGATGTCTGGTCATATTAGAAAAATATTCAGCACTAATGATCAGTTAAGTAAATACAAGACTAATATGTCAAAAAATGTTGATAATTATGAGGAGATCTCAGTTGATGAACATAAAAATTTGTTTCTTGGAAAGGTATGCTCCTTGGCTGAAAAGCATTCATTTATTAATATTTTCAAGGAATTTAAAGATGTTTTCACTTGGAGATACCCAGACTTGAAAGGGTTTGATGCCAATTTAGCATAGCATACTATTTAATTATAGCCAAATTCCAAACTAGTTAGGTAGAAGCAAAGGCCTGTAAATCCCAAAATAGAGCCTCTAAAGAGGAAAGAATTATCTAAGTTGATCAAATCAGGTATTATATTTCCAGTTAAGCATTCGAGTTGGGTAGAAAATGTTGTTCCTGTTATGAAAAATAATGGAGAAGTCAGATTATGTGCGGATTTCAGAGATCTTAATAAATCTTCCTTAAAATATCACTACCCACTTTACAATATGGATCAGATTTTGAGAACAGTTTCTGGTTCAAATAGACTATCTCTTCTAGATGGTTATAGTGGATACAATCAAATTTTAGTCTGAGAAGAAGATAGGTACAAAACAATTTTCACCACTAAGTGGGGTACTTATACTTACTAAAGAATTCTTTTCGGCCTTTCAAATTCTTGTGCAACATTTCAACTTGTAATGGACATGGCTTTTCGCAGCTTGTTAAATAAATGCATCCTTGTTTATTTAGATGATGTTAATATATTCTAAAAAAAATCAGAAGAACATCTAATACATCTAAGGTAGACTTTTCAGTTATACAGATAGTTTGGAATATCTTTTAATTTGCTAAACTCTATCTTTTTAGTACATCAAGGTAAATTTCTTGGTCATATTGTTTCTAAGAAAGGTTTAGCAATTGATCCTTTCAAAATTGAAGCCATATCACAACTATCATTACCTCATCATAATAAGGCATTAAAGAGTTTTCTTTGAAAAATCAACTTTGTTAGAAGATTTTTTCTAGATTTTGCAGCATTGGTTAATCCATTGACAACTATGTTAAAGAAAGAGAAGACTTTCTCTTCGAAAAACGAAGGGAGAGAAGGGTTTGAAGCAATTAAGATAGCCATCTCTCAAGCTCCTACTTTTTCAAATCCAAATTTTGATAATGATTTTACAATATATGCACTTACAAGAGCTGAAACAATCTCAGCCATATTAATTTAGGTTAATAATGAAAACATTGAACAACCAATTTCTTTCTTTGGAAAAAGCTTGCATGACTATGAAACAAGGTGCACATTTCTTGAAAAACAAGTACTTTCAGTAGTCAGAGGGCTAAAGAATTTTAAGTACATGCTTTCAAACAATAAAATCAATTTTCTTGTTTCTCATCAAAGTGTGAATGCTTTCTTGTTAAATAAACAATTAAATGATACAAGGAAAGGCTTTATAACAAAGTTTATGTAATATGATGTCAATAATCATGTTGCGAAGGCAAGTTCAAGGAAAAGTCTTGTGTGAACATCTAATTGCTGATATGGAAAAAAAACAGACTGTACAAAACTTGAAAATTCAAAATAGCATGCTGAAATTACATATCAGCAATCAGAGCATCATGGTTCAGCTACAAAATCAAGCAACCTGAACTTGCTCAAGAAGTTGAGGAATCAAGATGGATCACTGATTTAGTTAGACTATCTATATCATGGCATCTATCAAGTAAGGTATGGACAAGAATAAATGAAGGTGTTTCAAATTACAAGTTGTACCCTATATTTTTATTTCGATGGTGTGCTAATTCAAAAAGGATGTAAATGGAATCTTGTTGCGATTTTTCGATTATGATAGAATAAAGCAATTATTATTAGAATTCCATTGAAGGATCTGCAGGAGGTCATTTTTTAACACGTACCATAGCCTTACAAATTATGAAATATAGTTACTATTGGCCCAGCATATTCAAGGACTGTTTCGAATGGATTAGAAAGTGTAAGAAATGTTCTTTCTTTGTTGGAAAAGAATGTTTAGCTTCGCTATCCCTTACAACCTATTTCAATTGATCAAGATTTTATGTAGTGGGGTCTTGATTTTATTTGCATGATAAACCTACCTTTCATCATAAGGAAACAAGTGGATTTTGACTGCTACAGATTACTTTACATGCTTGACTAAAGCAATATCCTTGAAATATGCTAATGAAACTTCGATACTATCTTTTTGTGAAGGTATAGTTTATAGATTTAGTGTTCCAGAAACTATCATATCAGATAATGCTTTAACATTTCTTGGTGAAAAGGTAACAAATTGGGTTATTAACCATGGAATTTACTATAAGTTATGTCATCTAGTTATTACCCACAAGGTAATGGGTTAGCTGAAAGTTACTAACAATAGTCTATTAAGGATCATTAGAAGAACACTAAAAGATAACGAGAGAACTTGGCATCTCATGTTAAATTTAGCACTTTGGGATGATAGAGTGACTTCTAAAAGATCAATTGGTCAATTCACCATACAAGCTTTTTTACGGAAGAGAAGCAAGAATGCCTATTTCAGTTGAGTTACCCCGCATTAGATTTTCTGCATCAAATGGAGGTGCTTGACAATGAACCATTGTAGGTTCGTTATGACAAAATTAATCAAATTACAAGAGCTAAGAGATCAATCATCATGTAAACATGGAGAAGAATAAAAAACAAATGAAGAAGAGTTTTGATAAGAAATCCAAATTTAGAATCTTCAATGAAGGAGATATTGTGTTAAACTGGGATGTTGATCATGCAAAGCCAGGAAGACACACACAATTTTAATACAATTTGGAGTGGTCCTTAAATGATTTCAACTTGCAAAGAACACAATGCTTTTCAGCTCTCAATGTTGGATGGTGAGGAACTTCCCATTCCTTGTGAATGGTATGTTTTTGAAATTTTGTTATTGAAAATCTTACAGTGACTATTTAGAGTAGGATTTCCCTTCAATAAGTGCAATTTCTACACATTGCATTTTTTTTCATATTCAATAAGTGCATTCGTTCACGCATGATCTGGTTTACCAGATCCTTTCCCAATTTTAGTTCTTTTTGGAAGGGTTGGACCTTTAGAAGGTAAGATTTTAGTTACATGATTTGAGACTCCATGCCCAATGGACAAGAGGAAGGTGCTAGTTTACAAACTAGAAAGAAACTTTCCCCACATGATAAACAAAAATGTTGACAATTTTTGCACTTGTGCAAAAATGGCCAACTTGAAAACTTTTTTATGATGGATAGCATTGGTTAAGTATACCTAAGCTAGGGGAGATTCTTTCAGACAATACTAGTTACTGTTGAATTAATTAATTATTACATGAAATCTGTAGTTATGTGTGTTGTGAAAAAATGTAATAGATCACATAGTCTGCAATTTCATGACTATCTTCAGCAAAAGAACACAAAGCCTTGAAGAAAAATTGTGTTTTCTTGATGAAGACATCGAATTGTAGAATAGATGAAATGTAAGTTTCAGAACAACAAACATAATTGCATATTGCAAAAATTAGAGTTCATTATTGGATGTTACAGGTATTCTTTAATGTTATTTCCTTCATGCTTAAGACATTAAATTATATTACTGAGTTGTTTAGTTCATCCCTATAATTCATACAGAAAACTGAAATGCAAAAAGAAATACATAACTCATTTTTAGAATTCAATGTTTTATTCATAAGGAATTTCAAATGTTCCCACATAAGTTGTGGGATGTAACTAGAAAAGTAAAGTATAGCTAATGAAATAATAGGTACAAATGCAAGAAAGAGAAAATAGAGGAGTATGAGAGAACCCATCATTGCCTTGGGTTTCTTCTTTTGTTGATGCATCTCCATCTCCATCTTCATTATTGAAATGCACTGTACCTAAAAATGGAAAAGCAAAAAACTATCAGTTAAGAGCTTAGGGTTAATCCGTATTCCTATACTTTCCTAATTCATGGATATGAATCATATTTACAATAGGAGATATACATTACTTGAAGATCAAACTAACATATAGGATTTAATCACTCAGAAAGAAGCAGAGAAAAGAAGAAAAGAAAACGATGGACATAAGAGAGGCCAAAAATCCCTAATTATTTTCTGACTATTTTCTTAAGTGTACAGGTACCGGTTACAACCAAGAACAAATAAATCAAGTCTTACACTCCTCACTATAGATAAAGATTGTAGAGTTTAATGAATTCTTCCATATGGTACATGAAGCAGATGGGTCATAAGTACATGCTAGAATAAAGGAATAATGTAGCTTAAAGGTGAAGCAGAAAAGGATCATATTTTGAAAGGCTAAAGTTAACTAGAAAGAGAAGATTACAACTGAAACAAAATGAGAAGAAAATATGGGAAAATTTTAACAGGGCTTTGCCATGTAAAATGGACATTTACAAATTTACATCATGTTGTTTTCAACTAATACATGCTTTAAAAGTTGTATGTAAATCAAATAAGTGATACAAAAATGTAGAAAAGCATGTCATGATCAAGATAACCGTTATTATGTTTCATTTTCCAACAACAAATCAACTTCAATAGAAAGGTGATACGTTTTTTATTCTGAATCAGAAAATACATCCATTACAACTGAAAAAGGGATAGAAGAAAGAATTCTAGGAAAATTTTAACAGGGATTTGCCATGTAAAATTGAAATTTTCAAATTTTCCAGCATGCATATCAAAGCTATAATAAAAGGAAATGCAAGTACTTAAACAAAAAATAAATGGGCTGCACTTTCAGTCATAAAATTGAAGTACTTTAGAGCATTCATTATAGCTTAACAACTAAATAAATGAAGTTTCAATATAATCTCACAAAATTCAACCATATTAAATTGCAATGTTTAGAATGAAGCAAGTATGAGTGCACATAAATGCTATCATCAAAGAAGTACAATATTTAAGAGAAATAAATAAGACTACAATATTTCAAAAAATCATCTAAATCAAGGCTTATGCCTGTCAATGGTGTTAGCAGAATGAGAAATTGTTTACAACTTCCGAAAGGCCACATACAAGGTACAAAGATCTCATGAAATCAACAATAGTAAAAGTACTAACACTATAAGTCCCACAATCAAACGAAGAGGAAACCCCAAGGTATTAAACATCAAAGTGAAGGATTCTACATGAGGATGAAGAATGGAATGAGTGAAAAGTCTTGTCAAATAAGGGAATGCATAGTTTCAAGTAACTAAAAGTGAATCTCAAATTTTCCTGAAGCCATTCTAATCCTCAAAATAGATTGCAGAATCAAGGAGTAAAGAAGTCTTGGTACTGCAAAATCACAACACCCCTTAATGTCTACAACTAGATGGGTTGAGAATCTCAATGTGATTACACAACATTGAGCATCTCTCAAAGTGTGGGACCCTGTGAGTTGAGAGAGAGCTCCAGATTAAGGCCGGTTCCTATTCCTTTGTTCCAATGCACACAAATAAATTATACAGGATCTAATCTAAAACCTACTCTATCTTACCAAGGATACTAGGTTGAGAATATGCTAGGAAAATAACTTAAGCTAATGAGGTGATGCACCAACGGAATGTTAGACACTCATTTTACAAATTAACACAGACCACGGGAATGCAATACAAACACCATGCACAGGTAACCAAAATGCAATAAGAGATCAAAAAGACAACAATGAACACACGAGAGTGTTAAGAATCATCCACAGACATATATTATTGCTCAAGAGTCAATACAGTACATTACAGTGGCCAAGAGGTGGAAAAATTGCATTACAAAGCATATGGGAGGTTGGGATATCTTCGCAAATTCTCTTGGAAACAAGGGAAGAAGGGAGGATGCAAAACAAAAATGTCCAACCCTTTACAATGAGCCCAGCTTCTTCTTTAATAGATGCAAGACGGACAGAAGATTGAGAGAGAGGCGGGGTAAATAATTTTAATCTCATATACCAGCCATCAATACCTTTGAAAATCCACCCCAAATATGTCAAATATGTCTCGATTACTTGTTCGGAATGTTGAAGGAGGAAGAACGGCGGATCAGATCAAATCCGACCTAGTTGTTGTAGTGATTGGATCTTATATTATTGGCACACAGATGTTTTTCTATTTTTTCTCAGCTAACTTGTTCAAAATTAAATTTTTTGATCTCCATAGTGTAGATGAGGTCGAGATCTTTCCAATGGTGGAAAATTTGTTGAATTTCAGGTGCTGGGTCGAAAGATATGTCCATTTGAATGTTTGAGTTGGGTCCGTACAAAAATGATGAAAAATAGTTAGCAGAATGGGTCCACAGGCCTGAAACTCACTTTGCACCTTTTGGCACCAAAAATAAAAAATGAAAAAATGCCCCATAGCCCCAAAATTCATTTTTGTCAAAAAAAACCATCTTCAAGCCCGTCGATCTACATTTTTTCATTTGGGTAAAAAATCACTCCAACACCCACCAGCTCGTATGACGTTTAGGCATGACACGTGCTTCCTTCGGAATCAACAGAGGTGTGGATCATTTTCATACTTTATGCCTTTTGGAAACAGAGCCAAAAAGTCAAAATTACGTCTGGTGACCTGCCTTCCCACTTTGACTTGGAACATGGCCAAGTGTAGAGTTGGCGCACGTTTAGGGGCTACTTTTGGATTTTATTTTTGAAGTTACGCTGGGCTCACATGTGGCTCCTTCCATGGCTTTTATTTTTTCCTTTATGTTTTTTTGACTAAGTCCTTTTGTTTAGCAAGGCCATATATCTGACCATGGACACATGCAGGCTTGGTGGTCATTTGATTCTTTGCTTTGGGTTGCACCTTTGAATGTGCACCGTTAAGACACGTGGTGCGTTCCACCTACACTCTTATCCTTAACCAATACGGGCCCACTTTCTAATTGAATTCCATTTAACCTTAACCACATGTAGGTCTGGCGCTATTTTAGGTCTCCTCATTGGGCTCTCATTCTTAAAATTATGCTGAGATGACACCTGGTTCTTTCCGCTTGTTTGGAATTTTCAACGGCTGGCTCTGTCCCTTTTCAGACTTGGGACACATAAAAGCTCTACGCTTCTTTGGGGATTACTTTTTGGGTTTAAATTTTTGAGAATCGCTAATGAGGCACATGGAAGCTTCCACTGATTCTTCCATACTTAGCCATTTTGGGCTCATTTTGAATCATTTGTAGAGCCCGAAGACTTTGAGTGTTTCTCCATTTCTCTCTTTTGAGCCTCTAGTTTTTTGAGACACTACTTAGTTCTTACCTGACCTTGTTCATCCATTTTAGAGCCTTATTGTAACTTTACTGATAGATTTCAAATGTGGGTTCATTTGACAGAACCGTCCCTTTAATTTCTTCCTATACAGGGTCGTGTTTTGATCAATTTTTCCATGGGGAAAATTTGAGATAAAAATTTGGTGACTCACAGGGATGTCTTCCTGCTAGACGAAGAGATCAATTTCCTTATTATATCCATTGGGCATGGAGTCATGGGTGGTGGCCAAATAATGGTTCTTTTTTTCTAGAAATGGACCCTTCGAGACCCAATTTTAGTTGCTCTTTATTTGTTATATTTTAAAATGAGAAATTGTTACGGCTATTATGGGTCTCTCTGTTGCAAATGTTGAAGGGCCTGGTGCATTCACCCTGAGGCACGTCAAACTTTATAATGATGCCAACCTAGAGTAAAAAAAAACTTGTGCCACAACACTTAGGGAAACAAACCTATGCTACAACAAAATAATGTGTATACACACTTAGGGAAATTAAAATCCTATGCTAATAGTTACAAGGATGGAACTTTCCTTTTCAGTAGCAATGTTTGAGATAGCTCCCGTTTATTCGGATATACAATTCTTCGATATCCAATTTATCTAGCTGGAAGACATTGCTACATGTACATATTCTGATCATGTAGGGGCCACTCTAAATGGTATAAAACTTGGAATGCTTTCCTAGCTTTCCCCAATCTTCATCCCACTTTATAACTAAGTCTCCTTCTTAAAACATCATTGTTCTTTCTTTCTTATTAAAAATTTTCTTGATAAATGCTTGATCCTTTTCCCTGCTCTGCATTGCATGCTCTCTTGCTTCTCCTAATTCCATCAGATCTGCATACTTGATTTCTATAGGTTCAAACTGGGCTAGCTCCAACTATCTAATGATATGGGCAACACTACCTATTTTTCATATATAAGCTTCTATGGGGAGTTACCTGTGGGCCTTTTAGATGTGATCCTATCAGTCCATAGAGATGATTTGAGCATTGTATGCCAATTTCTCTGATTTTCATCAAGAGTCCTTCTGATAATCCTTAATAGGTTCTTGTTTATGGAAACTTCTTGGCCATTACCTTAAGGGTAATAGTTGGATGATGTGCTGAGATATACACCATTCCTAATAGCCCATTCAGTGATCCTTGTGCTAAGGAATGCTAATGCATTATCTGATATAATAGTGGCAACGACTCCAAACCTAGTGGCTATTCCTTCATATAAATCCAAGATGTTGGATTCATTTATCTCCTTAAGAGCCACTGCTTCAGTCCACTTGGTGAAATAGGCTATCGTTATAAGTATCCACTTGTGGCCCTGGATTGAATTTGGGTTTATTACCCCAATGAATTTTAGTCCCCATTGCATGAATGGTTGATCCACTAAAATTGGATGAAGGGTCAAGGCTACTAACTTCTACTTCCTTGTGATTAATGCACACTTTTTGTATTTCTTGATCCATGAGTAGAAATCCATGAACACCGTAGGCCAATAATAACTAGCTTTCATGTTTTTAAGAGCTTTTACTCAAGGATAAAAGTGGCCTCTTACTTCTCCATCATGGAACTCATGCAATACCTTTTCAATTTGGCCTGTCCCAATTCACCTCAATAGAACACTATTGATATCCTTCTTAAACAAGACACCATCAAAAAGCACATATGGGATGGCTTGTAGTCTGAAGTATCTCCTTTTTACTTTTTTCCATTCTAGAGGGCATAGACCTGTTTGGAGATAATGCACCAAGGCTCGGGTCCAACCTGGAATAGGTGCATCATTAGCTGGATGCTCTTGATCATTCTATAGTAACAGAAACACCTCTTTTTTATTCACTGACTCAGCTTGTTGCTTAGAAGCAAGCTGCTCATACAAGCCCTTTCCACGAACCAATTTGGTCACCTTGATCTCAATGTCATATTCCATTACCCGAGTGATCCAAACTTCTATCTTCTCATTCAAGTCCTTGTTTAGGAGAAAATCCTTGACACCAACATGGGATACTAGCGGTTGAATCTTATTGTTTGATACCAAGTGTCTGAATTTCTTCAAGCTTGTATTAATAGCAAGGACATGTTTCTCAATGAAAGAGTATTTTACCTCGTAGACCTCCAAGATCTTATTGAAGAAGGCTATTAGTTGTTTTGAACCTTCCTCGTTGGGCTGGACCAAGATTTTTGAGATGGTGTCTGACCCTCCAAAAGCATATAACATGAAGTCTTTTGAGAAGTCTAGGTTAATAAGAGTTGGATCCTGTGATATTGTGAGCTTAATGGCCTTAAAAATATTTTTACCTTATATTTTCCATTTAAATTCAAGACTCTTCTTTACAATCATTGTTAAAGGCTTCACAAGAGTGGAAAAATCAGGTACAAACTATGTGAAGAAATTTTATCCTCCCTAAGAAGCTTTCAAGAGACTTTTTGTGTTATGAGCAATGGAAGTGTCAACGGATGGCTTCAACCCTTTCTGGTTCAATTATCAACCCTTCTCTCAAGAAAATGTGGCCCAACAATTTCCCCTCATGAGCCAGGAACACACAATTGTTTGGGTTTAATGACACTCTGAACCCTCTACACCTCTGAAATACCTATCTAAGGTGGAAGATACGATCTCCGTTGTTCTTTGCAAAGACAGTGATATCATCTAGATACACCAGAACCATATTATTGATTCAAGCCTTTGAATGCCATGTCCATATATTTCTAAAATGTTTCTCTGACATTTTACAATCCAAATGACATCTTCCAATAAGCATATGTACCCCATTTATTGGTGAAGGTTGTATTGAATTGATCTTCTTCTTTCACCATTATCTAATAATAGCCTGAGTATTCATCTAGCAATGAAAACCTCTCAGAGCTAGCTACAACATGTAAGATCTATTCTATTAATGGAAGTGGAATGCTCTATTTAGATCATGAAAATCCACACACAGTCTGATTTCTCCATTTCTTTTCCTCACGGGCACCAAGTTTGCAATCCATCTCAAATGCGTGATAGGGAAGATCATGCTGGACTCAATTAGCTTTTTCAATTCTTTTCTCATGAGAGGATCAATGTGAGGATTTACATGCCTTTTCTTTTATCTGAAAGGCTTAGATCCTTGATCCATAAATTGATAGTGTGTTGTGCCAACTTTGGGTTGCAGCCTCTTAAATCTTTGTAAGTCCAAGTAAAGACATCTAGGAATTTAACTTGATAAAGATGAATGAATTCAGATTTCTCTTGTTGAGTACTTACCTTGCCAATATACAATGTTTTTCCTTCGTCTATGGAAATGTGCTTAGAATCCTCACCCTTTACCTGAGTATTTGCCTTCTCCTTTTAGAATTGGTCATTTGGGTTGAAGATTAATTGCAAAGTGATAATACCCTTAGGTATTTTTTAGGTCCTCAGTTGTACCACTTGATCACCATATTGTTGCTCCAGTTTTCCTTAGATTCCTAGGCGAGAAATCATCTTCTTCTTGTAGAAATTTGACAATTTGTTAATCATTTTCGAAAACTTTCCAAGTTGTGTTTTTATTTGGGATGGTTGGCCTCACAACCAACTTCATATGGCACTGAGATTTATCACTCTTGGATACTCTCCACAATGTCAAAGGATGCCCCAATTGTTGTGAATCTAAAAACTAATACTTCATTCTTCTTCCTTGGGATAGAATTGATGTTGAATAGTTTCGAAATGGGAGAGTGAATGTCCCATACCTAGTTATTTTAAATCTTTAGCAGATCATTCATAACAACATTTTTTCCTTAGACCTGATTAGAAACTAGATCACTGTCACCAAAAAGTTGCAATTTCTTATACCACTTTTCCTTTCCCAATGCAATCCATGGACCAAAGCTTTGTACTCTGTTGTATTGTTTGCACAAGCAAACTGGAAATGCAAATCTAATTAATATTTCATACCTTGGGGGGAAAATAGCATAGCTCCTCCTTCGGCTCCTAATGTACTCCTTGAGACATCAAAGTATAAATATCATACGTCATTATCGTATTTATAAGTCTATATTAATGATGTATGGAAGAGGATGATTTTCCTCAAGTTAGCAAACAGTCAGAAAAATCCTAGCTCATATTCTTCCATATCCTTATAGGGGTCAAATTCATGCCTCTTGTTTTCCCATTTGTCAAGGGTCAAATCTGGAATACATCCAAACTTGGTATCTACCTCACAAGTGCTGAAAATGAGGTCCTCCTGATCAAAGGCTAGATAATTGGCATTGATCGGGTTGGGTAAATTCAGACTCAATATGGTAATTGTTATCACCGAATCACAGCAAATACTATGTTTAATACAAGTGCATTATACTTGAGACTACATGAGAGATTGTGATTGGATAACATGGGCACTATCTCCATAGTTGTGGGACTTGATGGTTGAGATAGACCTCCAAATGAAAGATGGTTCTTGCTCCTAAACTGACCTGCCACAATATTCTCTAATGCAAGGGAATATAACTATTCTAATCTATAATATTCTATATGGACCATGGAGAGAGAATGCATAAAATTAAATCCTACACTACAGTGGTGATACACCAGAAAAGGAGGATGTGAGAGTAGTCTTGAAATGTGTGAGATACAGAAGCAAAGTGCACACTAGAAGGGGTGATGACAGTTCTCCATAATCTAGCAAAATGCATTTTACAACAATTTTTCAAACATACACAATGATAATGGATCCCTATACTAGAACATAATAATAGACAGGAATATTCTTGTAATCAATAGTGAAAGGGGCATTTAGAAGAATGCAAGAAAACATAGTTAGGGGAAGATACATCCACAAAATTATATTTTATTGCTTCCTGGTATTGCACAGTTCAATCGATTACAAGATAAGGGCCTAGATCACCATGCAAGGAGTCCAAAACAAGGGCCTACAACATCATTGTGCTTCATAAAGAAATTTTGGCAGAGCTTTGATACAAAAACTACCTCCTCTTACAATGAGCCCAACACTCCAATTTAGGTAGAAAAAATGAGTAGAGACAAGAGAAGGGAAAATGGAAATCCCAAAATCTGTCCTTCAACCACTTGTAAGAGGCATTAATTGGAGTATGAATGATTATATATTACTTGCAAAAGGAACTCCCCATACTTATCCCAGGTAGCTGCAGCAGAGAAAGAATGAGTGACCATGCCTCTGTAATTGCACTCCCAACCACCAAATAAAACACTGTTATGAACCCAGCCACGTTTTCTTAAAAATATTGATTCAATATCTCATTAAATCTAGGGAATTTCTTGATTTGACATTGTGTGTCGGTAGCTTGTTTGCCAAAATTCCACTATGGTACCAATTTTGTGTGATTTTGTTGAGAAATCCAAACGTTATGGCCTTTTGAGTGCGGGCAGCTATTTTGGGTCTGGCAGGCGTTTTCTGTCATTTGACGGGAATGACCATTAACTGACTGGATCTGAATATGTTTATTAATATTTAAATATATCTACCCTTGTTAAAATCAAAGCTTGGAGTCAAAAGTTATGGCCGTTTGAACTCTTCACAGGTCAAATGTTGAAGTTGCACACGTACTTCTGTCCCTGTTATCCCGGATGTAATATTCTCCCGCATCGGCTGATTTGGGCTTCCTTGTCCCTTTTGTGGAATTTTGATTGACTTTTCACGTCTTGTGCGTATTGATCTTTTGGCCAGCTTGTCCTCGAATGAATATTTCCAGAGCGGGTCTAAATAGGACCGTACTTTCGGGAAAACTTTGGCCAAGATTCGTGTCTTATGCGTACTTTTGTCCTGGCTAATGGAAAACCATGGGAAGACAAGGACAACACTTGACATGTATTTTCAATTCTATGGGCCAATTTTCACGTCCCTCATATCCCAATATCAACTGTGCCGTGGAGCCTAAGACAATAGACAGATCTCTTAGCTGATTTTCTTACATCATATTGTGCTAAGAGCACTTGGTAAAGAAAACCTAGATAGCCCGCACTGGTATGAGCAAAATGGGTTCAGACCTGAGAATTCTTCAAAAACGAATGTCTGCAACTAGATTTTGAGACTCTCATTGTGATTCACAACATCATCTCTCAACTCGTTGGGACCTTGCAAGTTGAGAAATCTCTCTGGAGTTAAGGTCAGTTACTAGCCTCTGAGGTGCACCCATAAATACATGATTACAAAGGATCTATTCTAAAATCTACTCTATCTTACCAAGGACTGACAAGGTTGATGAAGATACAAAAAAATAAACCTAAGCTAATGAGGTGATGCACCAAAGGAATGTTAAACACTCATTTTTCAATGCTAACACAGACCATAGAAATGTAATGCAAATTCAATGCATAGATAACCAAAAATCAATGAGAGATTAGAAGGCAACAATAAACACATGAGATAAATAGCCTCCAATCTTAGCAGTGAAGTCTCTCAATAAACACAATGCAAAATGTGGTAGCAAATCTATTACTGATACATTTTGTAATACAATCACATTGGGGAAGGCATGCAGTGTGAGGCTTAAATATTTAATGACTCCAACTATCGTTACCGTTGTCCCATCCAATTGCACTACGCCCCTGGAGATGACATCATATTGAATTCCTATCCAATCGGCTATTTGTTTCAGCATTATAGAGCTACTTGCCCCCGAATCAATCATGCAATTATGTACCAGTTTGTCTCTAATGACCAATGAAACATAAAACGGAGGGGGATTCATATTCTTACCTTTTTGTTCCTCCATGGTTTCCCTCAAGCTAAACTGCATTAGTAAACACTTTCTCTTGCTAGTTAGGGGGCTGATTTGAGCTTGACCAATTGGCCATAGTAATATGCAATAGATCTCTCTATCCTAGAATGGCCAATGACTCCCACATTGAAATGTTCACATTTGTCTTCTTCATTTTTTCAATGATGTTAAATGAGCTATCCTTTTTCTACCCCTTTCTTGGTACATTTATCTCTTACACATGGGTCATTACAACCGGTGTCTGAGTGGGTTTGGAAGGTGGCTTGGGACTGACTCTGCATATTAGGAGTTTCATTTTGAGTGCCAATACCTTGTTTGATAATAGAAGGTTTACGATTACCTGGGTTTGATGATTGTCCCTCTCCAATGTTCCTTTTCTTGGACCATGTATTGGCAGCTACACTTTGAGAGGGGGCTTTATTCATACCATAGAAATCTGCAGCCTACCAATTGAACAAGTATAGTTTCACTTGGAGATGCCTCTTGTTGAGTTTCCTTGTTGTTGATTTTCTTCTTGGCTAGACTCTTGAGACACACCAATGGTCTGTACTATCAAGGCCTAGTTTAGTGGACCATTAAAACACATTGACTAGTTGTGGAGCTGATTGCAAGGGACACACTAGTCATATTCTTGTGCCATATTATTTTGTGTTGGAACCAAGGCCCTTGATGTTGAAGTTGTGTTTGAATCATATGACCAGAAAGGCCTAGCAACTTGAGGTTGCCATGTGTTTTAGTTCTTGACTTGCAGCCTGAGCTGGTTGTCTATTTTGCTGATATGGGGGTCTATCTTGATACTGAGCTTGAGGTTGATATGGCCTAGAACTCTGAGCTTGTTTCCTTTTGATAGTCACTAACTCATTCCCTAGGTTCTGAAGCTCTTTCATAACCTCTTGTAGCTCTTTTGAAGTGCTATAGAAGATGAGGTGGAAGCTTTAGCTGAACTTTGATTCCTAGGAGTAGGTATAGGAGATAATGTGGGTGTCTGACTAGATGCTTGGATCTCCTAGCTCTAGGCATAGAGAGCATAGGTGGCCTAGGAGAAAACTTGCTAGCTTGGATCAAAAAAAATTCAGCTCTAATGGAAATGTTATAGGCTGCAGGTAAGGTGGTGCCTCCCATTGATTAAATCATTAAATCAATATTAGAATTTAGATCTCTAAGAAAGTATAAGAAAGCACCTTCATCTGTGGGCCTTACAGCCAATGGAATCCTGTCCTATGTCCTTTGGAATTTGAAGTTAAAATCTGTCAGCTACTCATTAGGAGCCCTCTTGATCATTGTCAAATGATCCAACAAGGATAGATTATCTCCCTTATTCTCCAAATTCGTTGGGGAGAGCTCTGTACAGATGGTCCGAAGTCTGAATAGAGCCTGTTATTAGACTCCTGAACCATCATGAAGCTTTACCCTTGAATGAAGAATCTAACAAATTGACTGCAATGTCCATCTCAGTGATCTCAAGAATTGCACAAACATTTGCAATGTCTTGAATGTGGTCACTAGGAGAAGTATGGTTCTCTCCATTGAAATGGGCAATTATCTTTAATGCTGCAACCGGGACTGGATTTTGTGCATTGAGAGTGAGTGGGTTGCTGCTAGTGAAGTCAACATAGGGATTAGGTGGTTGTTCCATTATGATTGGCTTGAGAACCCTTGTTGATTGAATGAACGGCCTACTAGGTGGACATGTTGGCAAGGTTCTTTTTGGTGGAGATGGAGACCTCTAGGCTCTTCTCCCCTCTCTCACTCTATCTGGGGACAAGTGACAGATAGAAAAATAGTCCCTCCTCTCTAGTTCTTGACCTTATTTGTATTCTTCTCATGAACTTGACAAGCTTAGACTATTGAAACCAGTGGATTCTGTCTCTTTTGGAGTCTCCAAATGTGTAATTTTAAAGCTTCTTAAAATCTTAAAACTTGCAACAAGTGTGCATCAATCTTGTCGCAATAAATATGGAGGCCTCTTAGTCCCACCGGGCATGCCAAAAATATTAGTGTAGAATCAAAAAACCCCTTAATGCCTACAACCAGATGGGTTGAGACTCTCGGTGTGATTGTACAACATGGAGAATCTCTCAAAGTGTAGGACCTTGTGAGTTGAGAGAGCTCTCTGGATTAAGGTTGGTTCCTATTCCTCTGTTTAGGTGCATACAAATAAATTGCATAGGATCTATTCTAAAATCTACTCTATCTTACCAATGAGACATGGTTGAGAAGATGTGAGGAAAATAACCTAACCTGACGAAGTGATGCACATTTTGCAAATTAACATAGACCACAAGAATGCAATACAAACACCTTACATAGGTAAGAAAACTACAATAAAAGATCAGAAAGACAACAATGAACACATGAGAGGGTTGAGAATCATCCACAAACATATATTTTATTACTCAGGAGTCGATACAATACAATGCAGTGTCTAAGAGGTAGAAAACATTCATTACAACCCATATGGGAGATTTGGAAAGATCCGCAAATTCTCTTGCAAACAATTGAACAAGGGAGGATGCAAAAAAAATTATCCAACCCTTTATAATGAGCCCAGGACCGTATTTTATAGATGAAACATGGAAAGAAGGAGCCGAGAGAGGTAGGAAAAGTAATTTGAAGCTCAACTACCAGTCATCAATGCCTCTACAAATCCACTCCAAATCTATGAAAATTTTCTTGATTACTTATTCTGTGCGTTGAAGGAGGAAGAATGGAGGATCAAATCAAATCTAATCTAGTTGTTGGAGATATTAGATCCTATATTAATGGCATGAAGACGTTTTCCCATTTTTTCCCACCCAACTTCTTCAAAATTAAGGTTTCAGATCTCCATGGTGTAGACGAACTCAAGATCTTTCTAATGGTGCCAAATTTGTTGAATTTCAGGCACTCAGTTGAAAGATGTGTAAATTTGAATGTTTGAGTCAAGTCTGTAGAAAAATGGCAACATGTTTTTTGGATTTGAAATGTGGGCTCGTACGACAGAATCGTCCCTTGGATTTCTTCCTGCACAGGGTCATGTTTGATCAATTTTTCGAGGGGAAAAATTGAGATAAAAATTTGCTGACTCATGGGGACGTCTTCCTACTAGATGAATAGACCAGTTTCCTTGTTATATCCATTGGACATGGATTCATGGGTGGTGTCTTGATACTAGTTTTGTTCTTCTGGAAATGGACCCTTCGAGACCTGATTTTAGTTGCTCTATATTTTTTATATTTTAGAATGAGCAACTGTTGCGGAAACTATGGGTCTCTCTGTTGAAAATGCTGAAGGGCCTGGTGCATTCACCTAGAGGCACATTGAAATGTATAATGACACAACGTATGGAAACAAATAACATGTGCCACAACACTTAGGGAAACAAACATATGATACAGCAAAATAATGTGCATACACACTTAGGGAAATTAAAATTCTATGCTAATATTTACAAGGGTGGAACCTCCCTGTTTAGTAGCAGTGTTTAACATATATCCAATTCATTGGGATCTATAATTCTTCCCCGTCTAATTTAGCCAACTATAAGGCATTGCTAATTTTGCACCCTATGATCATGTAGGGGCCACTTCAAATGGAATCAAACTTAGAATGCTTTCCTGGCTTTTCCCGATCTGCATCCCACTTTAGAAGTAAGTCTCCATCGCGAAAGGTCCTCGTTCTTTCTATCATATAAAATCCTTTCTTGATCAATGTTTGATCCTTTTAAATGCTTTGTAATGCATGCTCTCTTTCCTTTCCTACTTCTATCAGGTCTACATACCTGATTTCCATAGGTTCAAAATCGGCTAGCTTTAACTATTTCATAAGCTCCAGAGAAAGAAACTCCAATGATATGGGAAATACTTCCTCTTTTCCATATACAAGCTTGTATGGGGACTTACCTATGTATCTCTTGGATGTGATCCTATTAGCCCATAAAGATGATTTGAGCTTTGTATGCCAAATTCTCTTATTTTCATCAAGATTCCTTCTGATAATCCTTAGCGAGTTATTATTTGTGGACTCTGCTTGGCCATTACCTTAAGGGTAATAGTTTGATGAAGTGCTAAGGTATACACAATTCCTGATAGCCCATTTAATGATCCTTGTGCTAAGGAATGCCAATGCATTATCTAATATAATAGTGGCAGGGACTCTAAACCTAGTGGCTATTCCTTCGTATAAATCCAAGATGTTGGATTCATTAGCTTCTTTTAGTGCCACTTCTTCATTCCACTTAGTGAAATAATATATTGATGTATCCACTTGTGACCCTGGCTTGAATTTGGGTTAATCACCCCAATAAAGTATAGTCTCTGTTGCATGAATGGCTGATCCACTAAAATTGAGTGAAGGGGTAGGGTTGTTGACTTGTCCTTTCCTGTGAAGAATGCACACTTCTTGCACTTCTTGATCCATGAGTAGTAGTCCCTGAACACTGTAGGACGATAATAACCAACTTTCATGATTTCAAGAGTTGTTACTCGAGGGGAAAAGTGACCTCTTGCTTCTACATCATGGAACTCATGCAATAATTTCTCAATTTGGCTTGTCCCAATACACCTCAATAGAAAACTATTGATATCCTTTTTAAACAAGACACCACCAACAAGCACAGTTGGGATGGATTGTAACCTAAAGTATCTGCTCTTTTCTTTGTTCCATTTTTGAGGGCACAAACCTTCTTGGAGATAATACACCAAGGCTTGAGTCTAACATGGAATAGGTGCATTGAATTAGGTCGCTACTCTTGATCATTCTATGGTAACATGACAACCTCTTTTTCATTAACTAACTCAGCCTGTTGCTTGGAAGTGAGCTAATCACACAAGCCCTTGCCATGAACCAGTATGGTCACCTTGATCTCAATGTCATATTCCATTACCTGAGTTATCCAACCTGCTCTCTTCTCGTTCAAGTCCTTATTTAGGAGAAAATCCTTGACACTAGCATGGGATACTAGTAGTTAAATCTTATTGTTTGAGACCAAGTGTCTAAACTTCTTCAAGATCCTAATAATAGCAAGGACATGTTTTTCAATGAAAAAGTATTTTACCTCGTAGTCCTCCAAGCTCTGACTGAAAAAGGTGTTATCCAATATTCACCCCTTAAGGTATTTTTGATAACATGCCTTAGATTCTCCAGTCCTGAGAAAGTAGAATTATTTTATTGCTCAAAATCA
This sequence comes from Taxus chinensis, assembly GCA_019776745.2. Taxonomy (NCBI): domain Eukaryota; kingdom Viridiplantae; phylum Streptophyta; class Pinopsida; order Cupressales; family Taxaceae; genus Taxus; species Taxus chinensis. The sequence goes on along the minus strand of CM034153.1, from coordinate 650,577,053 downwards.
TGTTTTGGGGTCCCTTAGGTTTCTCTCTAACTTCCCCATCCGAGAAAAAAATCCAAAAAATGAAGTTACGAGCTTGTTTTAATCCATTGTAGGTCTGGAGGCTGCAGATCGTACCATTACGGATTGCACCAAGGTTCTTCATACCAAGTTTAGAGCCGAAATACAAAGGAACTAGCTAAATCAGCTTTCTGTGTCCCATACCACACAAGTTCAGTAGGGACGCACAGGGCTTGCATTGCTGAAAATGCCAAAGTCAAAGGGAAATTGGTGAAGTCAAGACTTTTTGGCCCACATGGTGCATGGGACAATTGGGACAAAAGTACGCGTGAAGCATGCAAAGGTGTAAAGGCTGCAAAAGAAACTAGACGTTGTGAGGAATATGCAGGTCAACGGCCCTCGCAGCCTGGTCAATAGTGAATGCATAAGGACAAGGAAGCCCAAATCAGGTGATGTGGAATAATGTGTCCGAGACATCTGGGGCATGCGGACCCAATTTTGCTGAAATAGTTGCAGTGAAGATAAAAAGTCAATATTTGACCTCCCGAACTTCAAACGGCATAAAATTTTGATTCCGAACTCTGATTTTCATAAAATCAGACTTTCTAGAATGAGCATGACGTCCTCTGCATCACAAAAGAAAAGAAAAATATTCATCTCTAGTCAATGCTCATTCCCACATATAAAGGGGCACTCATTTTTCAAATTGTTTTCCCACCCATTTGCACAGACTCAATACAATCTTTGAAGGGGCATATCTTTCGACTCGGGGCTCGAAATAATGCAAATCTAACACCATTGGAAAGATCTTGGCCTCGCCCACACCATGGAGGGATAAAACATTAATTTTGAGGAGGTTAGATAAAGGAAAATAGAGGAAATTTATTTGGGATTTCAATGTAGGATCTTCTTACATCAATAATCAGATCGGATTTCATTTATTTCCACAATTTCCTCTTCCTTCAAGGTACCGAACAAAGGATTTATGTAGTAAAGATAGATTTTGGGCATATTTTATAATAAACATTAACAATAGTGGTTGATATTTAATGTGCTTTTCCTACCTCTCTCTCTTTCTTCTCTTTGATTGAATCTATAAATATGGGGGCAAGATTCATTATAAAGGTTTGGACATTATTTATTTTTGCATGCTCCTTCCTCTTTCTAGCAAAGGGATTTTTGGGGTTCAGACCTTCGATTGAAATTGTAATACATTTCTACCTTTTGGCTACTTTAGAATGAACTTTATCAACCCAAAGAGCAATAAAACACGTCTGTGATCAATTTTAGATCCTTTCTTGTCTTCCATTACAGATCTGGCTATCTACATTTGTTTATTGTATACATTTTATTGGTTTGTGTCTATTAGCAAAAGAAGAGTTCATCATTCCTTTGGTGCATCACCTGGTAGTTTAGTTATTTATTATTTCTTATTCCCCTTTTACCCTTGTCTCCTTAGCAAGTTTTAGATTAGGTACAGAGATAGAACCTCTGCAAGCTCCCATGCATGCACCCTAATAGAGGAATAAGGAACTAACCTTTAATCTAGAGAGCTTTTCAATTTTTGTAAGGTCCCGCACCTTGGGGAAAGTTCAATGTTATGCAATCACACCAAATGACTCTACGTTAGAAAATTAGATTTGTAGAACTCATTTGGGGGTGCTATGATTTCACACTAACATAAGGCTATTGGTTGGTTTGAGCCTTCCTTGTTGGGATAGACCAAGATGGCTAAGATGGTGTCTAACCCTCCAGAAGCATATAGCATGAAGACTTTTGAGAAGTCTCGGTTAATAATAGTTGGGGTTTGTGATATTACGAGCTTGACGGACTCAAAACTCTCTTTTCCTTTTATTGTCCATTTAAATGCAAGACTCTTCTTTAACATCATTGTTAAAGGCTTCACAAGAGTGGCAAAATCAGGTATAAACCTGTGAACAAATTTTATCCTCCCCAAGAAGCTTTGGAGAGAATTTAATTTTGTGGAAATGGAAGTTTTCAGATGGCTTCAACCCGTTCAGGAACAATTTTCAACCCTTCTCTCAAGACAATGTGGCCCAACAATTTCCCCTCATGAGCCAGGAACACACACTTCTTCAGTTTAATGACACTCTGAACCTTCTACACCTCTGAAATACCCATCTAAGGTTGAGTAGATGATCTCCGTCATTCTTTGAGAAGACAGTGATATCATATAGATACACCAGAACCATATTATTGATCAATCCTTTGAATTCCATGTCCATAGTTCACTGGAATGTTTCTCCAGCATTTGACAGTCCAAATGGCATCTTATTATAAGCATATGTACCCCATTTGGTGGTGAAGGTTGTCTTGAATTTATCCTCTTCTTTCACCATTATCTTATTGTAGCCTAATTATCCATCTAGTAATGAAAACCTCTCAGAGCCAGCTACAACATGTAAGATCTATTCTATTGATGGAAGTGGGTAGGAATATTTGAGTGATGCTCTTTTTAGATCATGGAAGTCCACACATAGCATGATTTCTTCATTTTTTTTCCTCACAGGAACCAAATTTGCAACCTAGCTTTAATGCTTAATAGGGAAGATGATGCTAGCCTCAATTCACTTGATCAACACTTTCCTCATGAGAGGCTTAATGTGAGGATTTAGTGACCTTTGCTTCTATCTAAAAGGCTTAGATCATGGATCTAGCTCGATGGTGTGTTCTGCAATCTTTGGGGCTAAACCTCTTACATCTTTGTAAGTCCAAGAAATGACATTTTCCTTGCATGACATGAGTTTCATCCGTACCTTTCGGGGATTAGTAACTGTACAACAGGACCCAATAATCGAATTGAGGAACTATACCTTCAAGGTTTAAAAATTCTATTTTTAATATTTTTCAGGTTTGGTGTGTAACCTGGCATCATCTAGCCTTTTGAGGCTCATTATCTAACACATATGGCGACTCCGAAGGGGTAGAATTCAGTGGTGTAGTAGAAAAAGTTACCCAGGCATATGAGAATAATTTGAACCAGGTCTGATACTCAAGAAGAGGGGCTATTTGTCCACTTGCAACTATCACCAGGAAGAGGAAGGAGAGGAAGAAGACCACAAAGATCACCATCTCCACCTAACATGACTTTATGAACCCCTCCACCTGGTATACCTTTCATCTAATCAACGAGGGTTCTCAGGCCAATCAGAATGGCGCAACCACTGAATCCTTTTGTGAATTTCACTGGTAGCAGTCCACTTGCTCTCAATGCACAGAATCCAGTTCCAATTGCAGCGTTGAAGAACATTTCATTTTTCACTGGAGAAAATCATACCACTCCTGGTGATCATGACAAAGGCATTGCTAACATTTGTGCAATCCATGAGATAAATGAAATGGATGTTACTGTCAAATTACTGGCATCTTCATTCAAAGGGAAGGCATTGCAATTGTTTAGGTGCCTTGGAGCTAGTTCTATCCAAAATTGGAATCAGTTATGCATAGTCCTCCATGAGCAGTTTGGAGAAAAGGGAGACAATTTGTCTCTACTAGAACAATTGAAAACTATCAAGAGAGCTCCCAATGAGCATCTGACTGACTTCAACTTCAGATTTCAAAGGTCTTGGGATAGAATTCTAGTGGCCGTTAGGCCAACAGCTAAAGGTGCTTTTCTATATTATCTTAAGGCTTTAATTTTTGATATTTCTATGTTAATTCAATCTATGGGAGGCACAACCTTACCTGCTACTTATAGCATTGCCATTAGGGCTGAAAACTATCTTATTCAATCTGGTAAGTTGGCTCCTAGGCCTCCCACGCCCTTGTATCCAAACTTAGAAAATCCAAGTACTAGTTAAACACCCACTTTGGCTCCTATTCCCACTCCTAGAAATCAAATTTCAAATGAAACTTCTACTTCATCCTCTAGTGCTTCAAATGAACTCCAAGAGGTTATGAAACAATTGTAGAACCTTGGAAATGAGCTGGTGACTATCAAAAGACAACAAGCTCAAAGTGCTAGACCGTATCAGCCTCAAGCGCAGTACCAGGGTAGGCCCCCATACCAACAAAATAGGTCACCAGCTTAGGCTGCAAATCAAAATCAAAGCCAAGTAAGGCCTACCGCTAATAGACCATTTCAGCCCTATAACCCCAATGTTGCAACTGCTTCTAAAGCATTAGTGTCAGTCCAAAACAACATAGCTCAAGAGTATGATTGGTGTTTCCCATGCAATGAACCTCACAACCAATCTATGTGCTTTAATGGTGCTTTGAACCAAGCCTTGATGGTGACAACTATTGGCGTTGAGGGTGAAGTGAGCCAAGAAAAAAATCAGCAACAAGGGACGTATCAGCAAAACATAGCTCCAAATGATACCACACTTGTGAATTGGGAAGCTGAGGATTATTGTGGCATGAATCAAATAATTTCTCAGAGTGTAGCAGCTAACACAAGATCAAAGAAGAGGAATATTGGTGAAGGGAAGGCATTGGCTCCAAGTGATCTACAACCTTCCATCACTCCACAAGGTGTTGGTAAGAGAAATACAGTCCCAAACACACAAGGACAGCCAAAACCACCTTCCAAACCAACTCAAATGCTAGTTGTTACTGCCCATGCACAAGAAAGGAGTGTGCAGCCTAAAGGAAAGAAAAGAGTTCTTTCATCCCCATTTAGTATCATTGATAAAATGAAGAAGACAAATGTGAATATATCAATGTGGGAATCTTTATCCATCCCAGGCCAAAGAGATCTTCTACAAGCTGCCATGAAGAATTGGTTAACTTCGAACCAGTAGGTCCATATGTGAGAGAATGTCCTCAAAAATGATGCTCAGCCTGAAGAGAATCATGGAGGACAACAAGGTAAATTTTTGAAGCCCCCTCCATTCTATGTTTAATTAATCATTGGGGATAAACTAGTACACAATTGCATGATTGATTCTGGGGCAATTAGTTCTGTCATGCATAAGCAAATAGATAATTAGCTGGGTCTCCAATATGAATTCATTTCAAAGGGGGGTAGTGCAATTGGATGGGATAACAGTAGTAATGGTGGGAGTGATTAAAAGTTTGAATCTTACCCTACACACATGCCCCAACGTTACCATTTTGCAAGATGTGTCAGTGATAGATTTGCCACCATTCTTTGCCCTATGCTTATTAAGGCATTTCATAGCTAGAATTGGAGGCTACTTATCTGTTCATTGGTCACACATGTTTTTCAGAACAAGATATGGTACTAAAGTCATAATCAGATCTGAACCAATTTCAAACTTTCATATTGAGCCTCATACTCCAAGCCAAATCAATGCCAACTGTTCAGCAATTTATCAAGAAGATTATCCAAGCACAAATGAAGCTGACACCAAAGTTGGAAGCATCACAAATTTGACTCTTGATGAATGGGCAAGCAAGGTACATGATTTTGATCCCTAAAAAGAAATAGAAGAACCTAAGCTAGGAGTCCATTGTATACATGAAGAAAACCGGCCTATCTCTAGCATCACCAAAACAGACCATAAGGATGACAATGAGGTATGGCAATTATTTTTTGATGGATCAAGGAGTAGGCAAGGTGCAAGAGGAGGAGATATGCTTGTTTCACCTCAAGGCATCAAATATTATTCAGCTTTCAGTTTTCAGTTTTCCTGTTTAAACAACACAGCTTAATATGAGGTGTTTATTCATGGACTTCATTGGGCTGGGAATAAGGGCATAAAGAACTTTCAGGTGTTCGTGGATATCGAGCTGATCATAAATCAAGTCAGGGGACAACATGCTACAAAGAATGAACTACTAAAGAACTACAAGAACAGGGTATGGGACCTCGTTTAGGATTTCAAAGCTTTCAACATTGTGTCCATACCTAGGAAGAAAAATGAAGTAGCGGATAGGCTCGCAACTGTTGGAGCAATGTTTGATGTGGTTGATAACATCAGAAGGGAGAAAACATAGCCACATATCCATGTGATTGTGAGGCCAGCAGTTCTAGATAATAACACAAGCTGGCAGGTGTTTGAGAACGATCAACAGATCGTCAATTTCTTACAAGAAGAGGCTGAATTCTCAGCTAGGAATCAAGATAGATTAGAGTAGCAATATGGGGATTAAGTAGTGCAAATGTGGAAAAAACAAACTTCCCAAGGGTTTAGTAGCATTGGAGTCTATCTTCAACCCAAACGACTAGTTGCATAAGGAAAATGCTAACATGCAGGTCAAGAGAGAAGATTCAGAGCCAATTCTGGTTAGAGAAGGCAGAACACTTCAAATTGGCAAAGTGGCCACTTAGCAGGAGAAATCAGATTTCATACAAATTTTCCAATAATTTCAAGATGTCTTCGCTTGGAGCTATGAAGATTTGAGAGGTTTCGATCCGAAGTTGGCAAAACATACCATAGAATTGGATCCAAATGCTAAGCCCATCAGGCAGAAGTAGATAGAAATCAACCCCCACATTGAGCCTCTAATGAAGAAAGAGATAAACAAGCTAATAGAGGAAAGCATTATATTTCTGATCAAGAACTCAAGTTGGGTTGCAAAATTGGTTCCAGTTAGGAAAAAGAGTGGAGAAATTAGGCTGTGTGTGGACTTCTGAGACCTCAACAGGGCATCTCTCAAAGACCATTACCCACTTCCTTCAATGGAACAAATATTGCAAGTGGTATCCGGTTCGGAGAGATTCTCTCTCCTAGATGGCTACTTAGGGTATAATCAGGTAATGGTGAAATAATATGACCAGTTCAAGATGGATTTCACCACCAAATGGGGCACCTATGTCTATAAGAAGATGCCATTTGGGTTATCAAATGTTGGAGCCACTTTCCAAAGGGCAATGGATATGGCATTCAAGGGGTTGATCAATTAAATAGTTCTGATATATCTCGATGACATCACTGTATTCTCCAAAAATGCAGTGGATCACCTCTTTCATCTGAGGTAGGTATTTCAGAGGTGTAGAAGATTTGGGGTATCATTGAATCCCAAAAAATTCATATTCTTGGTTCACGAAGGAAAACTTCTAGGCCATATTGTTTCAAAGGAGGGATTGACGATTGACCTAGAAAGAGTTGAAGCAATTCGAGCGTTGCCATTGCCAAGTCACAAGAAGGCTCTTCAAAGCTTCTTGGGAAGGATCAATTTTGTCTGCAGGTTTGTTCCAAACTTTGCATCTCTCGTAAAGCCAATAACGCTGATGTTGAAGAAGAGCATGGCATTTAAGTGGACATCTGAAGGCAAGGAAAGTTTTGAGGTAATAAAATAGGCTATATCTCAAGCTCCGACTCTCATCAATCCAGACTTCTCCAAGGACTTCATGCTATATGCCTTCAGTGGTGGAGACAAAATTTCTGCAATCCTAGTACAGCAAAACAAAGAAGGATTAGAACAACCATTTGCTTTCTTCAGTCAAGGCTTGGAATAATACGAAACTAGGTACTCTTTGATTGAAAAGCATGTCCTTCCAGTGATCAGGATCTTAAAGAAATTCAAACACCTAGTCTCAAACAACAAGATCCAATTATTAGTCTCTCATGCGGGAGTCAAGGACTTCCTTCTAAACAAGGATTTTAATGAGAAACGTGCAGGATGGATAACCCGTGTCATGGAATATGACATCGAGATCAAGGTCACAAAACTAGTACGTGGAAAAGGACTATGTGAACAGCTAGCTTTGAGTCGGCAAGTCCAAGCAAGTGATGAAAAGGAGGTTGTCTTGGTACTACAGGATGGTCAAGAACAGGAAAATGATGATGTGCCCACTCCTTGTTGGACTCAGAATATGATACACTTCCAATAGGAAGGCCTATGCCCTCCATAAATGAGCATAGAAAAAATGAGATACTTCAGATTACAATCCATTCCATATGTGCTTATTGATGGTGTTTTGTTCAAAAAATACATCAATGGAGTTCTATTAAGGTGCATTGGGACAGGTCAAATTGAGAGGGTGCTACGAGATTTTCACGATGGAGATTTTGGAGGAAATTTTGCCCCACGAGTAACAGCTCTCAAGATAATGAAGGCAAGGTATTATTGGCCCGCAGTGTTTAGTGACTGCTATACATGGATAAGAAAGTGCAAGAAATGTGCACTCTTCACAGGAAAAGAAATACTATCCATGCTTCCATTGCACCCAATTTTGGTTGACCAACCATTTATGCAATGTGGATTGGACTTCATTGAGGTCATAAATCCAAACTCAAGCCAAGGCCACAAGTGAATTCTCATGGCAACAGACTATTTCACCAAGTGGACCGAAGCAGTAGTGCTTAAAGAGGCAAATGAGTCTAACATAATCGACTTTTATGAAGGAATAGTGACCAGGTTTGGTGTGCCGGCCAATATCATATCAGATAATGCATTAGCATTCATAGGTTCCAAGATTACAGAATGGGATGTCAAAAATGGAATCTATTTGAACACCTCTTCAAATTATTACCCGTAGGGTAATGGACAGGCAGAGTCCAGGAACAAGAATTTGTTGAGGATCATCAGAAGGACTTTGGATGAAAACCAAAGGACATGGCATACCAAGCTAAAATCAGCATTATGGGGCTGACAGGATAATGCCAAAGAGATCTACAGGTAATTCTCCCTACAATTTGGTCTATGGGAAAGAGGCAATATTGCCTATATCATTAGAATTACCAGCATTGGAACTCATGAAGTAGTTGGAGTTGTTTTAGTTCGATCCAATGGAGGCCAGGTATGTAGAGTTGATGGAATTGGAAGAAATAAGAGAACATGCAGTTCTGATGTTTGAAAAGGATCAGGCCTTAGTAAAAAGATGGTTTGATAAGAAGGCAAGAGCAAGGACCTTCCAGGAAGGGGACCTAGTTCTGAAATGGGATGTAGATCGTTCAAAACCAAGAAAGCATCCCAAGTTTGATGCCATTTGGAGTGGCCCATACATGGTCATAGGATGTAAAAGTAGTAATGCCTTCCAATTGTCTACATTGGATGGAGAAGAACTCTCGATTCTGGTCAACGGAATCTACCTTAAACATTACTACTAAAAGGAAAAGATTTACCCTTGTAAGTATTAGCCTAGTTTTCAAATTCCTCTAAGTGTGTATGCACATTGTCTTGTTGTAGTTAGGTTTCAATTTCCCTAAGTGCTTTGGCACAGGTTTTATTGCTCTTAGGTTGTCTTCTACAGTTCAACATGCTCTCGAAGAAGGAGTTGCGGTATCAAGCTTGGGATCAGAGATCAAGTTGGTTTCAAGTTATTACTTATGGCTCCATACCCAATGGATTGCTAAAAGGCCACTGATCTTCTACCTAGCAGGCAGTTGATCCCGTTGAGTCACCAAATTGTTGTAAATATGTTCCCCCCGGGTAGGTATAAACAAGCTGAAGAATATGTAAATCAAAGGAACTCAAAACTTGACATTTTTTCATGGAAAAAGTCACGCCAAGGCACATGTAAGAGGTGCATAGCAAGAAGTGTCGACATGGCAAAAGTCGCGGCAAGGTGCACATAAAGGGCACATGACACAGAGTTTCGACATGGAAAAAATTACGTCAAGGTGCACGTAAAGGGCGCATGACACAGAGTGTCGAAATGGAAAAAATTATGCCAAGGCACACGTAAAGGGTGCATGACATAGATTATTGACAAGGAAAAAATTGTGCCAAGGCACACATAAAGGGCACATGACACAGAGTGTCAACATGGAAAAAATTACGCCAAGGCACATGTAAAGGGCACATGACACAGAGTGTTGACATGGAAAAAGTCACACCTCGGCTCACATAAGAGGATGTTGACACAAATAAAGTTGTGCCTTAGCGCACATAAGAGGATTTCGACACAAATATGGATGCTCCTATGGTGCACCTTCAGGAGGCGCAACATTTTGAGTGCTGACAGGAAGCAAACCCTGACCCAGATATTCAGATGGCCATAACTTTTCACAGGGAGCTCAGATTCACGCAAGGTTGGACTTTTCGGAAATCTTACAAGGTCCTCTATCCAACTTTTACTGGATATCTTTAATTGGGTGAGAACAAATTCTTAAAAATGCAAAATATAGTTCACCACTTTTTGGGTTTGCTAGGGCTCTCACCTACTGTCATAATGAGATGAATTAAATGGAATCTAGAGGTGGTTGGGGTAGATTTGGAATTCCTCTCTCTTTTCTCTATCATTATTCCTATAAATTTTAAGGAGGGGCTTCTTTCTAAAGGTTTGACATTCTCATTTTTCCCCTCCCTTCTTCTCTTTGGCAGGTGAATTTTTGGAGTTCAAGCCTCCCATCTAAAACTGTAATGTAACTTTGCCTCTTGGCATTTTGTAGTGTATTGTATCAATATTTGGAGAAAATAATGCATGTCTGTGGATGATTTTCAACCCTCTCTATGTTCATTTCACATCCTTCTGATCTTTAACTACAATTTCGTTATCTGTGCATGATCTTGCATTACATTTTATTGGTTTGTGTTTATTGGCAAGTTAGGTGTTCTTCATTCCTCGGTGCATCACCTTTGTTAGTTTAGGTTTTATTTTTATGCATCTTCTTACTCCTGTCGCCTTGGTAAGTTAGATTAGGTTTTTGAGTAAACCCTCTACATTTTTATGTGTGCATCTGAACAGAGGAATAGAAACCGGCCTTCATCCGGAGAGCTTTTCTAATTTTGGAAGGTCCCACACTTGGGAAAAGCTCCATGTTATGAAATCACACTGAGAGTCTCAACCCATCAAGTTGCAGACATTCAGGGGTGATGTGATTCGCCATCAACAAGAATTCTTGACAAAGTTGAATAAACTCGTATTTTTCTTGTTTAGTGCTTAACTTGCCAATCTGTAATGTTTTTCTTTCTTTTATGAAAATGGGCTTCAAATCCTCACCCTTTACATGGATATTCACCTTCTCCTTTTGGAATTGTTCATTTGGGTTGAAGATTGATTCCAAAGTGAAAAGACCCTTTTGTAGTTTGTTGGTCCTTAGTTGTACCACTTGGTCGCCATATTGTTGCTCCAGTTTGTCTTAGTCCCTGGAGGAGAATTCAACTTCTTCTTGTAGAATGTTGAAAACTTTTTGATCATTTTCGAAGACTTGCCAATTGTTTTATTATCTAGGATGGCTGGCCTCACAATGAAATCGATATGGGGCTGAGATTTATCACTCTTGATACTCTCCACATTGTCAAAGGATGCCCCAATTATTGACAATCTATCTACTTCTTCATTATTCTTCCTTGGGATGGAATTGATAGTTAATGCTTCAAAATCCTCGATGAGGTCCCATAACTAGTTCTTGTAGCTCTTTTATGGGTCATTCTTTGTATAAATTTTTCCTCGCACTTGATTACCAACTAGTTCACTGTTGCCAAACACTTGCAAGTTCTTTATACCTATTTTCCTTGCCTAATGTGGTCCATGGACCAAAGCCTCATACTTCACTGTATTGTTTGAACAAGAAAATTAGAAATGGAAGGTTGAGTAATATTTCAAACCTTGGGGGGAAAAAACCATAACTCCTCCTCAAGCTCCTTGTCTACTTCTTGAGCCATCAAATAACAACTGCCATACTTTATTATCATCTTTGTGTTCTTGATTAATGATTTCAGGAAGAGGGTGATCCTCCTTATGCAAATACTATACTCCTAGCTCAAATTCCTCCATATCTTTATAGGGCTCAAAATCATGCCTCTTGTTCACCCACTCATTGAGGTTCAAGTATGGGATACAACCCACCTTGGCATCTGCTTCACAAGTGCCTAGGAGGTCCTCTTGATCAAAGGCTGAAAAATTGGCATTGATTGGGCTGGGAACATAAGGTTCAATATGGTAATTTGCAATTGTCTCATATCTAATTGTGGCCTTAGCTCCATAACTTCTTCTAAAAAGCATTTGTGACTAATCAACACAAAAATAGCCTCCAATTTTGGCAGTGAAGTCTCTCGACAAACACAATGCAAAATGTGGCGACAAGTCTATGACTGATATGTTTTGTAATACAATCACATTGGGGCATGCATGCATTGTGAGGCTCAATTCCATTATGAATCCAACTTTCGTTACCGCTATCCCATCCAATTGAACTACCCCCTTTGATATGACTTTGTATTGAAGACCCAGTTGATCAGATATTTAGTTTGGCATTATAGAGCTACATGCCCCCGAATAGATCATGCAATTATGTACCAATTTGTCCCCAATGATCAATGAAACATAGAATGGAGGGGGGATTCAAATTCTTACCTAGTTGTCCTCCATGATTTCCCCAGGCTAAGCTATATTGGTAAGAACTTTCTCTTGTTGATTGGGGGATGATTTGAGGCTGACCAATTAGCCATAGCACTCTGCAACAAATGTCTCTATCCTGGAATAACCAATGATTCCCACATTGAAATATTCACATTTTTCTTCTTCATTTGTTTAGTGATGTTAAATGAGATATCCTTTTTCTCCCCCTTTCCTGGAATATTTTTCTCTTGCACATGGGTCGTTATAACCATTGCTCGAGTGGGATTGGAAGGTGGATTGGACTAACTCTGCATATTTGGAGTTGCATTTTGATTGTCAATACCTTGTGGAGTAAAGGAGGGTTGAGGATTACCTAATTTTTGTGATTGTTCCTCTCCAATATTCCTTTTCTGGAACTGTGTATTGGTAGCTACACTTTGAGAAGGGGCTTGATTCATACAACAAAAATCTTTAGCATACCAATTGAAAAGCATATTTTCACTTGGAGATGCTTCTTGCTGAGCTCCTTATTGTTGACTTTCCTCTTGGCTAGACCTATACCATCAATGTATAGTTTACTACACCATTAAAACACATTGATTAGTTATGGGGCTCATTACATGGGAAACACGAATCATATTCTTGTTCCATATTATTTTTTGTTAGAACCAAGGCCCTTGATGTTGAAGATATGTTTGGATCATATGAATAGAAGGGTCTAGTAGCTTGGGGGTTGTCCTTGGTTTTGGTTCTGATTTGTAGCTTGAGTTGGCTGGTCTATTTTGCTGATATGGGGGGTCTAGCCTAATACTGAGCTTGAAGCTGATAAGGCCTAGAAATCTGAGTTTTTTGCCTTTTGATAATCACTAAGTCATTCCCTATGTTCTAGAGTTGTTTAATAACTTCTTGAATATCTTTTGACATGATAGAGGATGAGGTGGAGGCTTCAGATGAACTCATATTCATAGGAGTAGGTATAGGAGCTAATGTGGGTTTTTGACTAGTACTTTGATATCCTAGTTCTAGGTATAGAGGAAGGGGTGGCCTAGGAGAAATTCTACCATCCTAAATTAATTGTTTTATCTCTAATGGAAATGTTATAGGCTGCAGGTAAGGTGGTGCCTCCCATTGATTGAATCATTAAAGCAATATAAGAATTTAGAGCTCTAAGAAAGTATAAGAAAGAACCTTCATCTGTGGGCTTTATAGCCAATGGAATCATGTCCCATGTCCTTTGAAATCTAAGGTTGAAATCTGTCAACTACTCGTTAGGGGCCCTCTTGATTGTTGTCAGTTTTCCCCAACAAGGATATATTATCTCCCTTCTCTCCAAATTTATTATGAAGAGCTTTACACATATGGTCCCAAATTTGACTAGAGCCTATTGTTAGACACTTGAACCATTGTGAAGCTTTACTCTTGAGTGAAGAGGCTAGAAATTTGACTGCAATTTCGATCTTAATGAACTCATGAATTACACAGAAATTTGTAATGTCCTTAGTGTGGTCACTAGGAGAAGTCTGGTTTTCTCAAGTCAAATATGGGATGCTCTTCAATGCTACTTCTGGGACTGGATTTTTTTTATTGACGGCGAGTGGGTTGCTGCCAATGAAGTCGACATATGGGTTAGGTGGTTATGCCGTCATGATTGTTCTGAGAACACTTGTTGATTGAGTGAATGGCCTACTAGGAGGAGGTGTTGACAATGTTTTATTTGGTGGAGATGGAGACCTCTGGGCTCATCTTCCTCTTCCCCTTCTGTCTAGGGATAAGTGTAGATAGAAAAATAGTCCCTCCTCTCTCGTTCTTGACCTTGTTTGTATTCTTCTCATGAACTTGAAAACCTTGGACTATTAAAACCAATATATTCTAATTCTTTTGGAGTTTCCAACAATGCAATTTCAGATCTTCTTAAAAGATGAAAAAATTACAAAAAGTGCACATCAATCTTTCTGCAAAAAAGATGGAGACTTATGTTCCCCCGGGTGTGCAAAAATAGTTAGTGCAGAATCACAACACCCTTGAGTTCCTGTAACTAGATGAGTTGAGACCTTAGTGTGGTTGCATAACATAGAACATATCTCAAAGTGTTGGACCTTGCGAGTTCAGAGAGCTCTCCAGATTAAGGCATGTTCATATTCCTCTGTTTAGGTGCATATAGATAAATGTTGCAGAGGATCTATTCTAAGCCTACTCTATCTTACCAATGAGACAGGGTTGAGAAGATGTGAGAAAAATAAACCTAAGCTAATGAGGTGATGCACTAGAATGAATGTTAGACACTCATTTTGTAAATTAACACAGACCACGGAAATGTAATACGAACATGATGCATAGGTAACCAAACTACAATAAGAGATTAGAAAGACAACAATGAACACATGAGAGGGTTGAGAATCATCCACACACACACACACACACACATATTATTCCTCAGGAGTCAATACAGTACATTGTAGTGGCCAAGAGGCAAAAAAATGCATTACAACTAGTATGGGAGGTTTGAAATCTCTAAAAAATATCTTACACACAAGGGAATAAGGGGAGGATGTAAAAAAAAAAAATCCAACCCTTTACAATGATCCCAACTCCTTTTATAGATTCAACATAGAGAGAAGAAGAAAAGCGGTAGGAAACTTGAGTTGAAGCTCAGCTACCAGCCATCAATGCCCCTACAAATCTTCCAACAATTTTTCAAGTCCGCCGCTCTATGCATATTTGACATGTTGAATAAGGAAAAATGGTGGATCGAATAAAATCATATCTAGTAGTTGAAGCAATCAGATTCTGCATTAATGGCCAAAAATTAGTTTTCCCATTTCTAACCCACCTAACCTTGTGAAAATTAAAATTTTAGGTTTCCATGGTGTGGACAAGTTTGAAACCTTTCCAATGGTTCCAAATTTGTTGAATTTTAGGCACTAGATCAAAATATATGTCCATTTGAAAGATTGAGTTGGGTCCATACAAAAATGGTGAAAACTAGTTAGGAGAATGGGGTCTGCGAGCACAAAACTCACTTTGGCCCCTTTTACACCAAAAAAAATGCAAAATTTTCCCCATAGCCCCGTAATACCTTTTTGTCAAAAAAACCATCTTTGGGCCCGCCGGTCTACATTTTTCACTTGGGAAAAAAGTCTCTCCAAGGCCCACTGGGTAACATTTAATTTAGGCACTAGTGGAGGTGTGGCTCAAATTTTATACTTTATGCCTTTTAGAAACGGAGCCAAAAAGTTTAAATTACTCCTGGAGAAATGCCTTCTCGCTTTGAATTTTCAACATGGCCACGTCTCAAGCCGAAGCTAGTTTTGGGGATCACTTTTAGATTCAATCTTTAGAGGTGTGCCTAATAGACACGTGGTGCCTTCCACGGCTTGCTCCATTTCCTTATGTTTTTGGCTAAGTCATTTTGCTTGGTGGGGCCATAAGTCTTACCCTGGACACGTGGAGGCTTCGCGCTTGTTTCGAAGCCCACTCCAAAGTTTACTTTTGAAGTAGCGCTGATGAGGCACATGACAACTTTCACTGAATTTCCATATTTACCCGAATTTTCCCTAGCTCTGTATTGTTTTTAAAATCCCAAAACACTTCGAGTCTTTCTCCATTTCTTTCTTTGAGCCTCTGATTTTCATTGACATTGTTTGGTCCCTCCTTGACCCTGATCATTCATTTTAGAGCCCATCTCCAACCTTTTTGTCAGTTTTGAAATGTGGGCTCATTTGACAGAATCGTCCCTTGGATTTCTTCCTACACAAGGTCATGGTTTGATCAATTTTTCTGGGGGCAAAATTGAGATAACAGTTCTTTTATGTTTTTTGACTAAGTCATTTTGATTTGGCAGTGCCATATATTTGACTGAGGAAACATGTAGGTTTGACACTCATTTGAGTCTCTACTTTGGGATGTGCCTATGAATGTGCACCATTAAGACACACTGGTGCCTTCCACCTACACTCTTATACTTAACCAATTTGAGCCCACTTTCTATTTAAATTCCTTTGAAGCTTGACCACGTGGAGTGCTGGCACTAGTTTAGGTCTCCGCCTTGGGCTCTCATTCTTAAAATTGTGCTAAGCTAACACGTGGTTCGTTCCACTTGTTTAGAATTTTCAACGGTCGGCTCTGTCCCTTTTTGGGCTTGGGACACGTTGAAGCTTCACACTTGTTTGGGCATTACTTTTTGGGTTTAAATTTTAGAGAAGTGCTAATGAGGCATGTGGAAGCTTCTACTGATTCTTCCATACTTATCCATTTTGAGCTCACTCTAAATCAGTTGTAGAGCCTGAAGACTTCAAGTCTTTCTCCATTTCTCTCTTTTGAGCCTCTGGTTTGCAGAGACACTGCTTGCTTCTTCCCTGACCCTTTTCATCCATTTTAGAGCCAGCCTGTAACTTAACTATCAGATTTGAAACCTGGGCTCATTCGACAGAACTGTCCCTTGAATTTGTTGCTACACAGGGTCGTGTTTGATCAATTTTTTCGGGGGAAAAAATTGAGATAACAAGTCTGAATATCCATATCAAAGGAGGGATACCCAAATCTATCTTGCAATATTTCAAGACACAAACTGGAAAATACATGTGTAGATATAGATTTAGGAAAATAATTCATTCATACATGACAATTAAAATTCCAGATACAAATTTATTGCAATACAATTCAAAGGAACAAGTACAGGTAACAAGAAAACAACCATTTTAGCATTAAAAAAAAATGAAATTATACAGGTATTCATATATTTCCAAAGACGAAGAAGATTCAAACATTTTAGAACTTGATGATTCTTATTATAAATCAGTTTCAAGTTGCAGATCTAAGGAAGAAAATATAGTTTCTGAGTTTAGTCAAAAAGCCTCACTAAGTGGGTATCCAAGAAATAGGGAAGGAAGCAAAAAATTACTAATTTAATCAAAAGATGAGAAAAACCTCAAATGATAATCAAATTTAGAGCAAAAAAGGAGAACCCAGAACAAGTTTCAACTCAGAAATCAATGTTGTCCCAGAAATCACATTAAAAATGCAAAGGAAAAATGAGTATCAATGTTTTGAAGTTGAAATGGAAAATACAAAGTAACAGTGGTACTTAAGAGACCAAAACTTACCATTATTTTCTAAATAGTAAGATGGTGATACAGTCTCGAGCTCAAAGTGATAAAAAATGGTGACCACTTCGAAGGGAGAACTCATTAACCCTTCAAAAAGAGGCAAGAATACAAGGCTGAAATGACAAGAAATACCACTGTGTGAGCCCCTTATTGTATCACAGGAACAACATTACAGAGCTCGAGTGCCAGGAGATAACACCAAACAACCATAAAAAGCATAGAATGGTCAATATACAGTCAAGGGATTAGGGATATCACAAATAGGAAAGAAATTCAAATCACATGAACCCTTCTATAGAACCTAGAATGGCGAAATAACCCAAAACTTGAAATAATAAAAAATGGTTTCCATTTAACCTTTCAGAAATTTTAAGAACCAAACTCAACAAAGAAACGATCACAAAAAATACAGATGCAATACCTATCTGTAGTAAAATCTAAGCTCGAAGGTCATGGAAATGGTGACAAACCCCACTACCACCTCCTCAAAAAACTCAAACAGAGTAGAGCTATAGAAGATGTAGACAAACTGATCTAAGAGAATCGATTTGGTAAGGAATCCTAGCTTCAGAAGATAAAAATGGTATCGAAAAAATTTCCAGGCCTTCACCCGCAGACCCAAAAACTAGAATGGAGTGATGATTGAGGTTGAATGACCTTTACCACCGAGATAAAGAGTTGAGTTAGGTTCTAACTCAACCACATTCAAAGATCAATGGCCATGAATCGAAAGGACACTAGACCAACACTAGGGGATTTATCTCCAAAAATAAAGCAAACCATCATGGTAAAATGCCATCAACCATATTAATTGTGGGGTTAAAACTCTATCCACATGTAAGTAATCAATGACACTAGATCGGATGGTACAGAGATCGATGGCCCGAGATCATCACCAAATTTCAAAGAATACTTAACCCAAGTTAAAATACCACCGAAAAAAATCATGGAGAGGTGACTCATCGTTACGAAGGGGCCAACCCTTATCTTTAAAAATATTTGCATTTGACTTATAAGCTATAGTCCAAGCTTTAAATAATGAAAAATCCTACCAAATTTTGTTGTGCAATGATCAAACAAAACGTACTTTCCACATTATTGCATTCAAATAATGCAAAATCTGACAACTATAAGGTGACAGAACTTATACAATATGTTATTAAAGGTGGCCAAATGTATTGTGGTGACTTTTTAAAACAAAGTGACCCTTATCTTATTTCAAAACCAATAATGTGCTATTGCACAATGGTGGCCAAACCAAAATGGAGACTAATGATCCAGTACAAGGGTGGTCCTCACTGATTTGATGAATTGGTTATGACTTGGACTAAAAATTTTTGTGTGATCACAAGATTAGATAAGGACTGTCAAAATCAGATCCTAAGCTTGAAGGTGGTTTGCATCAAGTGGTTGTGTGGATGAATTATTTTTTTTGCAAGTTTTGCAAATATTGTATTTTTCATTTTTCTCAATACACAAGAGTATTTTTGCATGCCTTCACAAAAAGAAAAATCACCAAGAGGAGAGAATTTGCATGCACTAGGTGGATACTTGCTCATCAAGAAAAAAATATTATTAGCAAATCATTCACCTGTGCTTTACTTAAAAATAAAATAGTCAATTGCATTCTGACTGTGATGTAATCAAAGGCTATTAATATCTCTTTGTATTAGTTTTCTTATTTTATTCATTCTTTTTTATTAAATAAAGGATAAAAATAAGATGCATGGGTGAGTACATCCTTAGTCTATTTTTAGGAAGGGTGGATGAATAAATTTTGCTATATATTGTGTTCCTTAGCAAAGCTAAAAAAGAGAGGACTTTTTAGATACAAGAGTGCTGAAGAAATTTTCTACCAGTTTTATCATTTGAATGTGAAGTATTTTCCGTCTTTCCAGTTATTTGCAATCTTCTGTATGTTCCCATTAATCTTGTGAATGGTAATTCCCTGATCAATCATCTTACCCTGTCGTAAATTTCATTAATTTATGCTAGATATTAATGTGCATGTTTAACTTAATATTTTTTTTTGTGATTCTTTTCCCTCAATACATCCGAGTGTTTGCCGTTAATATTCCGTAAAAACCTGTTGGCTTGTGCATCAGAAATTCATTCCATATCAATTATGCATGTACTCAGTTAAAGACCTCATATGAGTTTGGTGTATCACCTATATTTTAATTTCATTTTAGAGGCATCGTTTACCCTTAAACCTATAAAAATTAGTTTAGGATACATCAATAAGGAACCGGCCTTGATACCGGAGACTAACCTCAAAATAGGTATACCCACAGATCTGAGGTGTTTCCATTATATCTACAACAGAGAGAGATAAAATCTGCAAGATTAGAGCACCTGTAACCATCTCTCTACAGGGTGCACTTTCGAGAGACAACAATTACCTCTTTTTCTCACTTGATTGTTATTTTGTATCTATATTAGCTCTATTACATTTGTATGTTTATTACTATTATTGTTCTTGTTGTTATCATTATTTTTATTTCTAATTTTCCATTTTTATTTATCTCTTTTGTACACCACGGCTTCCACCATGTTAAACCCCTATTTTAGGTACATGTTTTCAAAGGTTCCCACCACTTTAGCATTCCACATTCTCACATAGTTTCTGAAATTGTATAGTTCATGGGAACAAATATATTCGTTTGAGATATAAAATTAAATGACTTATCACATGTGTGTATGAATAAGGGTCATTCATTAGCATATATTTTAATCTTACAAGAAGAGTTATAGGTTCAAAAATAGGTTTTCAAATAGAAATGCAGCTTAGAAATTTATTCAAATATCAAAATTAATCTGGAAATACAAAAGTTAAACACTATACAGATGTCCTTAACCCTACCATATGTCTTTTCTCTAGGGGAAGAAACATCATATTTCTCTTTAGTTTCATATTTTCACTTATGGACACAATATTTTTGTATATTTTTAAACTAAATTCACACAATATAGATAATTTTACAATGGGAATGAATATTTCACTCCATCACTTCATATACTTAGTTACAATGACAAAATATAGATGTTTTCGGGGAAAGTGTCTCCTTTTTCATTGATATTGTATCATAGTACATATACTTACTCAATGTTCTCACACACAAAAATATCATGTGGGTACTCAGTATATTGTATAACTTGTGTCTATATATCAAAATATTGGGCTTGGATCCATCTATAGTAGTGTGGTATCTGGGGTTATGGAATTTTTTGAAATGGATAATTTATTCATAATTATTTTTCTATCATTAATTTGAATGGGAGGATATCAAGATAACAAAAAAAATAATACACAGTCCTCATCCATCATTGAATGTATTGATATTATTTTATTCTTATCTCTACGTTCTATTCGGCTTTGGGTTGCATATATATAATAATATAGAGTTTCATTCAACACAATTGGGCACTGATCACTCTAATCGTTTAGAAAATATTATAAACACAATAAAAATTTCAAATTGCAATAAGAAAAACTTGGAATCTCTTCCCTCTACAAGAAAAATAATTGTAGTATTTCCATCACTTTAAAATTCTTAATTTAGCTTTATAAAATTTAAAAATTATATATTTATAACAAAATTATAGTTTAATTTATACTATGAAAATTGACTTGAATTTTTGTTATAGGTTTCATCATGGATTGTGCTAACACCAACACATCTAATATTTAAAACCTCTTAGAAAATATAAAGTGTGTCCAGACATTTAAGAATCTTATGTTTTAAGCATGTAATTTTCATTTAATACTTAAAGTTGGGGAACATGTAGACACTCAATTTTTGTAATTTACCCTTTGACACAGTTAATTTTTTATTCGCTTCTTGGATAAGACAAACACTAACATCTTATCCCCATTCAATACTTATTTCTATATCTTTCTTAACTTCTTCACTCATACACATGGATGTTCCAAAAAGTTATAAATATATATACATAAGATTACTAATAAAAAAATATTTTACATTATGTGAGTTTTTTATATTTGATTCACCTTTTGCTTGTTCAAAACCTTAAAGATTGGTGAGGCAATATAATTTTTTCTTGAATAACCTATATGGTCCTGCATTGATCCACATTTTCTAAATCCATATTTGATGTAATAATATTTTTCATGTATTTTATTTTTATTATATTAACCTTATGATGATAATTTACCTTAAAATCAATATATAAGCAAGTTAGCATAACCACATTTACTCATCTAGAAAACATATGTAACATCAATTGGTAAAACCATTTACAACACTCACAAAGGGAACTCAAAAATACATAAATGTTCATAAATATGATGCACATCTAATAAGGTACCCACTACTATAGTTATAAAGTATTCATCTAGATCAAGGTGTTGAACTTCCCTAATTTCTGAGTACAACTTGTTCCCTACTTAGAAGTATTGTTAAGATGTCAATCCTATACAACATGTTAAAAGTGGTTCGAGGTTCCAACTAGCTTCATTCATATAGATGTTACTAGCAAGGTAGAAAACTACATTTCGTTGGAGTCCTCTTTAGAGAATATCCAATGTAGGCAATGAAAGGATTACACTTCAACCCAAACTATTACATTCTTACATGGTATTTCATCATGATTAGGTTTTTGGCATCATTTAATTGGTTACAAATGGTTTTTGTATTTTGAAAAAACTAAGGTTTGATAAGAAAACAAATTCAAGATCACTAAAGGACCTAAACATTTACAAATTCTCATTCCAAGACGTTTCAAGACCGTATCATAGGGAAGGACCAAATTATACATCATGACTAAGTTGTAAAGTCCCTCACCAAAAGGATTTCTAGTCATAATATAATAAATAAAATATTTTTTAGCCTCTACACTTCCAGATCCTCCATTGTATTCATACATATCTCTTTTGTATAATCCAATATAGCTAAGTAATTTTTTTGCCTTGTGTTTTAAAAGTTGTAGAATAGTTTTATTCATAAATTAAAAATAACAAATATACTATTTTGATATTATAAAATTATTGTTGGAAATTAATTAATCATGACTAGATCCTAATTTTAAAACATTACATTCATTTTTAGTGTTGTGCATGTCAAAAACGTTTAATCTACTAAGGTTTAAAAATAGTGTAAACCATAATAACACATTAAACCAACATTTATTTATATATTTTGGGAAGATACAATGAATGTATTCACTAAATCATGCATGTTCTATTTACATCAAGTATCTAAATTCTATGGCATTATATGCTTGAATCTGAATTGAGAAAACTAGACATTAAAAACATATGTTTTTACTTTTACATTTCTTTATCATCTTACACACTTTTATTATTTTCTTTTTTTTTTAATGAACAATTTAATTAGAGACATTACACATCACATTACCAAACTTTTTAGTTACCGTTATATCCTCGAAGCATCTAGGAAAATACAACCAATTAGGAATATGACCGCACATGAGCTATTGTCCTCTTTGGGTGCTTATATCATTTTCCCTCCTTTTCCTCGTTTTTTAAATGCTACAAATTTTTGTTCCTTTTCTAAATTCTTTCTTATGAATTTAGCTCAGATTTTAATCATTACTTATATACCAATATTAGGGGCTAGACAATTTGGGGATCATACTTATTATTTACTACTTTGTAAAATATTAACATTCAAAGACTACATTTGGGTTACATTAATCACCATAGGAAAGGTATTTATTTTTTCATCCCATCTTTCATATTCATCTTGGGTGAAAATTAGTTCTAGGTAGTTATCTTTGTGTGACTAGCACAAGGGTAATTTATCTTCAAAGGAAACAATCTAAATCACACACACATTAATTACATATAGTATGAAATGTAATGCAATGCTTATTTACAATCATATTGGGGTGACCACAGAGGTCATTCGAACTCAAGAATATGCATTATATATTCCATATAATATTTTCCTTAGCATTGTGTAGGTAGATATGGGTTGGTTTATAGCTACAAGTGCAACACAAAAACAATATAACGAAGTCGATGTGGAAAAAAAATGAAAGGAAGAAGATAATTTCAAACCCTAAAAAGACCAAAAGTAGAGCTATTGTTTGGAAAATCACACCCAGTTTAGAAACTAATGACCATGCAATGTTTTTCCTCACTTGGATAGTCCTATCCAAAGAGGTTCCAATTCTAAGCTTTCAAAAAATATCTTACATAGTCTATATACATCTTGTTTCAGTCATATTCTAGCCCATAATTAACCCATATATATTGATACAATCTAATTCATTCTCATCTCCTAATCTTACATAATTATTTTTACTTTGCATGCTAGATCATTTTTAATTATTTTTATATTCATTTGATCTCAATCCTCTGATAAAGATCTAAATTTATTTAAATCATTTGTTGAACCTAATCCTTACATGCCCATTACTCATAGTGGTCACTTTCATCTTTGGAAACATATTGAGCTTCTCATAATAACTCATAATAGTTTTAACATTACGGATGAAACTACAGATGATAACCCTATTTTTAATTCCAATAGAGATCCAATTGATGATATATAAGATTCTGATAGTTAAGAATTTAGTGATGAAGACATTAATGTGGATCAGGAAAAATTTGACGTTGTCACCACGTTTTTTTCCACATTAAATGATAATCCAACTCTTGTTCTTTATATGCTTGAGATTTTAATAGCCACTTAATGTTCATATGAAATGTTTCCCATGTTAGTATGGTTCATACCTTGGAATTTTCTACTACTATCACATCTTCTATTCCACTTTGTTCTTCACCCACTACCAAGGGATATCCATTATTCATATGCCTACTTTAACACCCACTACTCCTCTTCACCCATCATTTCCCCACATCTAACCTAGCACTTATTTAGGCACACAGAACTTAGATTATTTCTATCATGATTTTTAACCTCAAATTATTCAATTGCAACATGCCTCGTCCTCTTCTTCTTTATCCCTTGATTCCTCATTTCTTCTTCTTAGTCCCCTTGCACCCAATGTTTTTTCTTATCCCCTTCACTGTATTTTTTCAATACCAAATTTTACTCTCATTGATGTCCATGGAGACCCCTAAGAGCTAGCACCTTCAATAATTTCATTATAAATGCTTGGAATATTATTGAGATGACACACTCCTTGCCAAGTTATTCCTTAGGAGTTTACAAGACTATTATTTATGATGGGTTTCAAAAATTTTGTTTGCATTTCATTTAATCTTCTAATCCTTTTAAAAATTTATTTCTAGACCACTTTTCTATAAATATTAGCATGAATATATCATTCAAACAAATGGTAAAAATGAGGCAAGGACCTAATGGGCATCTTAATGAAGATGTGTTGTTTTATAGGACTAATCTTTCTAAAATGAAAAATGTCTTGGTTGAATATGAATTGCAAGATATTTTGTTAGAAATCTTATTACCTCCTTTGTAATAGTATGTACTCATTGATTCATTTCACTTCATTCATTAGCTATGTCATAGTCATGAGATCGATTTATTTTATTTAGGAAAAATTCAATACAGTGTTAATGCTTATGTTTCTTCTAAGTTCCCAATAAAATATTCCTTCAAGGGTAATCCTGTTCATCCTAATAATATAGTTAATGCTATATATCAACCTGATGAAGCTATAATTGTGGCCTACACATGCCAAAATTTCTCCATTTCCATATCCACCACATATATTGTTTCCTCAACTCCTTGAGATCATTATGATTTCTCTTCAACCTCTTCTTGAGCTAGATCCTTAAAGGATTTGTGGAAACAAATTTGATTTACATGCACATTGTGATTATCGTAGATGAAATTTTTTATGTTAATAATAAGTGTTTCAAGATTATCCATATCATTAGATATCATATTTAAAATAATGACATTGAGATTCTTGAAGCTATTATTTATATTCCTAAATTTACAAATGAAAATGGAAATATTCAAATCTTCAATAGTACACTACCTAAGCATGAAAAATCAAATCCTAAATCCTCTTCAAATCATGATTCTCATTTTTTCCCTCCTCCTTCATCTTCAAAAAAATCGCTTTGCATTTATTCTTAGTACTATTGGTATAACTTTACCAATAATTTAGTTCAATGATGTTGATTTTCATTCTTCATTTTTATCACATGGATTACTTATTTATGATTCGATTCGCTCTCATATTTTTAGTAATGTTATGGAGCATCCTACTTACAAGAGAAAATGCATATTCATTATATTTCTTGCACTATCATTTTTCCATTATCTTATATAACTCGTAGGACACCTCCTTCTCATGTGCATGTCATTTTTCCCTTCACTATTGGGTCTTGTCCCTATCTTTATGATCTTAGGAATCCCTTAGCTTAGGGCTTGCAAATATATCCCATCCTTAGTTTACTTATGCCTGAAGTTGGTACATGCGAGTCACCTTATCACTATTAGAAGCATCCCATCACATAATCCTATGTCTTTTCCTACTCCTACTGCCACAACTTTTAGTTACTCCTATCACTAATGCACATACTGAACTACATATTATTTGTAGTGCTCACTCCTCTTCGATATTTTTATGATTAAGATTATGTTTATTATAGATTAGAATTTTGGAAATTTCTATAACAATTTAGATATCGATAGATGGACATTGTTATTTTGATTAGTTAATTTGTAGACAGTAGGGATGTTGGGACTTATGACATGATTTACAGGATGAATTATATACATATGTGGATATATCGAATTGTTGATTTTGAGCTTATATTGGACTAATGCATTTATTTTGATAATTATATGATGCTAGATGATGTATTTGATGACATGATCTTATTGTTAATCGATAAAGTAATGAAATTGAAATAACTGGAATTGTGAATGATGGCAAATAACTTGTTCTTGGTTTAAGTGTGATAATTGATTATATGTATATGCATATATTTTTTCTATTTCGATGTTGTGTAATATGGCCATGAGGCCAAAAATATATTTTCATGACTTTTTTAGGTGTTCGCAACACAATAAACAAAAGGGGGATAGGATACCAATAGTAAAAGAATATGGCGTATTGGAAACAAGTCACCATGTCAACATGTTGTATTCGTATGTTGTTTTTTTTTCATTATTTTTTAGGAGGTTCCCCATTGGGGGGTGATGTCAAAAGTTACCTTGGTAATGTTTGGTAATTTTGTCTTGTTTATTTTTTTTCACTGTGAGTTATTGTAATTTTATTTGGCATATGGATTCACTTTTATTAATTTTGTTTAGCACCCCTCTTAAGTTAATTTAAAAGTGTTTATCTAGTGCTAATTAGGATGTGACAAAAATGGGGGTAAATAAATGTGATTTGGTAGCCTTAAGGTGTGTTAGCTTGGAAATATTTTAATTTGTTTTGGGGTAGTGTGTACTCAATCTTCCTTGTGAAATTCGAATTTTGACCTTCTAGGATATTTTGGAGACTTGTGGATCAAGCTAAGCTTGTCCCAAACCTCTTAAATTCACCCATGCATTTAGCCTATGATGTGAGGTACTTATTTTAGGTCATACTTTATGTTTTAATGAAGTAAAAGGGCTATTATTTGCACTTTTCTTACATGGGTATTTAATTGTTTTTGTAAGAGGGAGGTCATTTCCCCAAAAAAAAAAATTATTATGATTTTGGGTTTGGGTGGTACCTTGGTGATGTGGGGTGGAGAATAAATGAATTTTTGTGAAGTTTTGGGGGTTACTTGCTTGGTTTTGGCTATCTCATCTTGGAATGATTAGTTTCTGGAGTGATTTTTGGAGTTGAAGATTGGTTGGAATTGCTTGAGCTTGAAGTATTTTGAAACTTTCTTGTGGAGTGGATTCTTGATATGACAAGGTAGTTTCTTCACCCTTGGATTCTTCTCCTTTATTGTATGTTTATGCGTTGAATGAATGTGTTATTACATGTTGTTGTTGTGTAGTGTAATGGCTTTAGGATGTGTATGAGAAAGTGAAATGGGGATAAGTTTTTTTGGGAGGCATAAGAGTTACTCTTGGGTATTTAGGAGGGAGTGGGTTGGGTGCCCCACCCTGTTGTCATCTTGTTATTAAGTTTATTGTGGGAGACATAAGAGAGAGGGAGGCATAAGAGTGAGGGAGGCATAAGAGATTTTGGGGTTGATGGTGTTTCGGAGGTTTTGAGGTGGGCATCCAAACCCTTGGGAGGTACAAGGGTATCCCCATATTCCTTTCTCTACTTGGCTTGTTTTAGAGTCAATGTGTTGGGAATTTTATGTGTTGAAAAATGAATGTTTTATGGTTATTTGTTTTGTTTCAATGTTGTTTAAAAGTAAAAGTGGAAGCCTTGTCTTTGTTGCCATGGTTATCAAATATTATTTATTATCTTATTGTTGAGGCTGAGGAGCCAATGAGGAAGTAGGTTTCACTTCCTCATTGGAGTAATGGTTGGGTGGAGAGTGTTTCCTACTCCCCATTTTTTGTTGTGTGTTTGATATTGGATGAAGGTGGAGCTTAGATGATGAAGGCCTTCTTGTAGCATTTGGAAAAAGAATAAAAAAAAAAACTCTCTTGTTATATTTTACCATGTTGATTTTATTGTGTAAGGAGGGCTTGTAAATATGTATTTGTTTTAAAGTGAATTTTTTAGTTGTTTTTATTATATAACATGTAATCTTAGTTAATATTATAAATCAAAGAAAAAAATTTAAAATAATTTCATAATTACTTGTTGGAAAGAGTGACTACTAGATTGTTAAATGGAACCAAGTTATTGATATGATGGAAATGTTATTTAAAAGAAAATAACTTTACTTTCAAGTTAGTAGTATCATTTTCTCCAAGAGGGGTGATGTTCATTTGAAAATGTGGGAAATATTTCTACAAGTTATTGTTTGAAATGATTGAAACTTGTATTGTGCTGATGAAAGAAAATAGTTACTTAGATTTCACTACTTGAAAGGCATATGACAGTAAGTTAAACTATATTTGTCCATCTTTTTGTATTGATTGAGGAAAGTTTAAACCTTATATGTGTTCATGGAAAAGTCTTAAAATTTTCACTGGTTATTTATGTCGTCAACAAATGGATTGATTTATTTTAATCTAGTAGAGTAAAGAGAATGAATAGTTACAAATTAGACCATAACTTTATTAGATTTTATAAATCTATTTTGAGCCATAATATATATATATATATATATATATATATATATAATATTAACAAATGTAAAAAATAGGTGAAACTTAAAATTAAAATTAACATCTTATATGGTTATTTTCAAAATTATAAAAGAAAATTTAAGTAAAGATTAAGATGAGTTAATATTATTAATAATATGAATTATTTTATTTTATTTTTATTAAGTAAATAATTTTTTGAAAGGGACTATACCCTTGTACAATAGGACTCAAAATCCAGATAAAACAATATCATCAAATCAGAAAGGGATCAAAATCCAGAGGTGAACCAAAAAGCCCATCGGCAACAAACAACTTGCATTGAATAAGACCAGCAACTAGAAAACCAACGAGCTACAAAGTAGCATCTCAATTACTACTATTTTTAATTTGAATAGTTTTCTTCTTGTGTCAAACCGTAATCCATTCATCCACATATTTCTGTAAAGTAATGAGAACTTAAAAATCCTTAATTGGCTAAAAAGTATTGTATGAGCAAGGAGATCCAGGAATATTCTCCTTATCCACTGTGAACTTTCTTGTTTCAGTGATTCTGATAGCCTGTGTCTCCTCCCCAGATGACTCTTTATTTGCATAGTTTGTGAGCTCGTTCAAAGGAGTTTCAGGGACCGAATCCAACATGTCTTCCTCCTCAGCAATAGGGATATTTTGAGGTTTGAATCTCAAATGTTCTAGGAGGGCATTTTTCCACCAGTTAGCATTCTCCTTTTTTTGTTTTATCATCTCACAATTAACAGCAGAATATCCCATAGAGAAACATTTCCTACATCTAAAAGGCAGGCCCTCGAAGTCCAGAGGTTGAGTCTAAGTTCAATTTTGCACCTTTAGCTCAATATGAGCTAGAAGATCCTTAGGGGCGTCAACCTCAACAAGAACTCTCACATAGGTTTTATGTGTAAATTCAGAGGTTTGGGAGTCTACATTAATGATGTTTCCCAATGTATTACCTATGGATACCAGACATTTTTGATCCCAAAATTGCAGAGGAAGGTGGGGTAATCTGATATAAATCGGTTTGTGAGAGAAACATTTAGTGAGAGGGTTGAAAGATGGGAACCAGGCTTTTAAAATAAGGTATTTTTTCTGGCAGATCCATAGCTGATTAGAAATGATAAAATTATCATCTATGGATTCAAAAGAAACAAAGAAGATACCTTTAACACATGGGTAGAGATATAACCTTCCTCCTAGAAGTGGGATCGAGTGTTTGGATATCCATTTGTGTAAGACAGGTAAACTAGGCCAAAGTCTAGCAAATCTACAAATTAAGGCATGTTCTTGATAGAAAGACTTTGTTTCGAGGACTTCCTCTCCAAAGGTAATGCATGGATTTTTCGCAGTAGGCTTCATAGTAGTCTTTGCACTAGTATTTGAATGTTTAGATAGTATATCGGTGAAGGAGGGGACCACTGTATCTCCCATTATATGTATCCCTTCCACCTCCCTGGATCAAAATTTTAGGAAAGAGTGCAGGTATCATATCAGATCCGCCACTCTGCCAAACCACATTTTCTCCATTGAGGGGATAAATAGGGACCCCATGCCGTGATCTTGATCCAAAGCTAGTTTTTCCAAACCCTTGGGCATGTGACTTGGTGGAATGAGAGGAAGGACCCCTAGTTTCATTGTTTCCATTCAGCTTGTTACTAGTAGCCATGAATCTATCACTATCCTTAGCTCTAGAGACTGCGTCGCTACCTTCCAGTGATTGTTCATTGACTCCTCAAGGCACGGGAATTGTCTTTACCAAATGCTAGGTTCATCCATGAGAGGTCATGACTCTCTGCAAGGCATATTTTTCTCCCCAATGCTGCTACCCATATTAGGGTTTTCATCAAACACGTGGTCAGGGTTACGATTTAGGATTTTTTTAACCATGTTAAATTGTTAAAGCTTGCGTTTCTTCTCTCAAATTTTCTATGTTTGTCAATGGAGAACCTGTTGGTATTTTTTCTATTAATAGAGGCATATGCCAAGGGGACCCTCATGTATCCTTTTTTGTTCATCATAATGGCTGACAATCTAAGTCGTTGTATTACAAAATATATTCACAATGGTATGATTAAAGGCTTTCAACCTACTTCTGGCAATCAATTTTCTTCCCATCAGCAATTTTTTGATGACACTATTCTTCTTCTTATGGCATTCATCATTGAAGCTAAGGATATCAAAACCATTCTTAGATTCTATGAGGAAGCCTTGGGACAGAAAGTAAAATTTGATAAAATCTCATTTTACTTCTTCAATAATCCTATTGAAAGACAAAAAAATATTTCTCTTATTCTTGGTTATAAAATCAACTCTCTCCTAGCTACATATCTAGGGATCCCTATGAGTACTAGTAAGGTTTCTAATGAGGTTTGGAATGATCTACTTAAGAGATTTTAGAAAAAAACTTGTTGGGTGGAAAGGTGCTATCCTCTCTAGTGTTGGCAAATGTTTATTGATTAAAATCACTCTTCAGAATCTTCCCTTCTATATCATGTCAATGTTCAGAATTCTAGTAGCCTTGGTGAATAGCATTGAAAAAATTCAAAAATATTTCTTATGCCATGGGACAGAAGAAAAATTCATATATCATTTAGTAGCATGGGAACAGGTCTGTCAAGCCAAAGAGGATTGGGGGTTTAGGTGTTAAAGATATAATAAATATGAATTCTACTCTAATTGCAAAGGTGGGGTGGAGGCTCATCAAAGAGCATAAACCATGGACTGAGTTGATCAAATTAAAGTACCTTTCCAATCAAAATTTATATTCATTTTTATTTGACCAGCAGCTCCCAAATGGATCGATTTTTTGGAATAATCTGCTTCACATCAAACATATCCTCTCCCAGGGTTATAGATAGAAAACTTGGTAATGGGAATGATATTGATTTCTGGGATGACATCTGGTCTGACACAAGTTGGGATACCACTTTTAGCTACATCAAAGACAACCTTATTAAAATCTATGGAAAGAAATTCAAAGACTATATTGAGGTGTCTGGCAACAGAAGGAAATGGAAGCAACTTAAAGTTGATGAGGAAAATATGCAGCCTACTGTTTCCTACATGTAGACTCATATCTCCCTAATTCATATCACCCAACATGATAATAAGGATGAGATTAATTGGAAATAT
This sequence comes from Taxus chinensis, assembly GCA_019776745.2. NCBI lineage: Eukaryota > Viridiplantae > Streptophyta > Pinopsida > Cupressales > Taxaceae > Taxus > Taxus chinensis. The sequence goes on along the minus strand of CM034153.1, from coordinate 650,545,512 downwards.
TTCTTTGATGGAGAATATTCTATTAAATCTGGTTACAACTCTTTTTTTGATTCTATTGATAGTGAAATTGAATGGCACAAGCTTTGGATGCCCAAGATAACCCCTAAATTAAATTTCTTCTAGTGGCTCATCATCAAGGGGTAACATTCCCACTAATGAAAATATCATCAGGAAAGGTGTCATCATGCCTAACAGATGTTGCATGTGCTGGGAAGAAGCTGAAGACATTAAACATCTTTTTCTGCATTATAAGTATACTTCAAAAATATGGCATCTTATTCTTGAAAATTTCAATTAGCATTGGGTTTTCCCCCATACTTGTCTATAGGAATTGAAGCAATGGAACTCCCCTTATAAGCACTATATGGTTAGTCTAGAAGTTGGTTCATTTTGCGATGCACAAAAAACTAATCACATAACACCGGAAATAATAAGAAATAACACATCATTATTGATTCATCCGGGATATATTATTCACAGGTAGAGGTTACATATATAGAATTTGATCTCCTTGATTCTAGGAGTCAACACTCATCCCACTAATCACTCAGAATCCCACAAATCTCTCCCAATACCTATTCTCACTCAAAAAACCTAGAATCTCTCTAAGAGATCTCTACGAGTTGTCACCAACTCATTATTTGCACAATAATAATAATGTTCACAATATTAAAATATTGCTAACATTCACTCCCCTATTGTTAACATTATTATTTCCACACATACACTCCCCTAATGTGAACAATGTAGAGAAAAACATTCACACGTCTTCTACAGCTTGCCTACCTCTGCATGCTCATGATCTTGGTATGCTGAACCTCTGTTCACCAAATACAAACCCCTGTTCGACAATAACGGACCTCTATCCTAGGTACGAGCCCCTGCTCATGAACCTCTGTTCATCCTCTTCAAGAAAAACATGATGCTGCTTTTTCTTGTGCTTTTATCTTTCTACTATCACATATTTACATCAGGAGGTTATAAAAGGAAATACAATTCTGAATAGGAATGTAACATCTGTTCTTATTACAAACAATAATGGAATCAAACACACAACTGAAATACTTGGCCACCAAATCAATACCGCGGCCTCGTCGATGGTGCCTGAAGAGAGGTCACCGATTGCCCTCCTGCCTCTGTTGCCTCCAGCCTCCATCTGAATGTCCATGCTAACTCAGCAGAAAGTATAGCCGAGGACGATACGCGTTCCCTGTCGCGATATATGGCAGAGGGTCGAGGGGCGGAGCCCCCGAAGCCAAGAACCGTTTTCATTTTCATTTTTCCTTAAAAAATTGATTGTCAGATTACACCGAAAATGCACTCATTTGTCCTTTTTTTTTTTTTAATAACTTTTCGACTCAATTTTGATGACAATAGAATGAAAACAAACAGATACCCTAAAATCACCTATTTTTATATTTTTAATGACTCTCAAAGACACTAAAAATAACTCAAGACTTCAAAAATATCAAACCTATTGTATATCAACTAAATAAGTTAAAACTTGCATCGACCTTATAAAGACTGCAGACTCAATCTTGAATACAATTATAATACTAATTTACTTATTGACTTATACAGACTGTATACTCTACACATGATGTGTGGACAATATAATAAACAAAAAATCTTAATAACATTGGATTGGGCTCGCCAATATTAGAATTGATCCACACGATCTGTGTTGAAGGGAATCTAGACAGGGTACTTCACAATGGTCAGCCAAGAACAATTAATGATAACTTCCAAATGACACGGTTAGATAGATCCACCCACAGCTTGTTTTATGGACGATTGATTGTGATGATTGATGAGCATGTCATCAAGAAGTGATCCGATCTCACGTAACACTATGTTCGTCTGGCGTTTGTTGATAGAATATGCACAATTTTCCCAAAAAATTCTAGATTCTGGCAGTATTTGCTATGCACACGAGTGCATCTGAATTAGATCTGGAAACCACATTAAAAATAATGTCTCCAAAAAGCAGTTCAAAGCAAATGTGATTCAATGTAAATGCAAATACTGTCAATCAAAATGAATCGCATGATCCAAGCACGTCCTTCATTCCTCTCAACCCATCAACAGGAGTACTGGAGAATTAAATGGATGTCCACGAATCCACGATGGATTAGTGAAGGTTATTGATCTCGTCAAACAGAAGATGGAAAAACTAGCGGATAGATCAATGCTGGGGAAGTAAACTCTTTTATAAAGCCGTGTGGAGATTTTTCACAATAGGATACATGCAAGATAGGTGGAAACCATATTCCCTAGAGTTGTTGATGCAAATCTCTGCCAAGTCGTGTCTTCCCAATCATCTAAAAGCAAACCGAAGCAATCTTCAATGTAAATGCAGATGTGTGCATGTGTTAGGCAGATCTACAAATGTGGGTGGAAATGCATGAGCCGAATCCACGTGGTGAGAAATGCCAATGCAAATCACGGTGCAAATATCAAATACAAGCTCATAATTCCTTGGCTGCAAACAAGATCCTCCTTACACAGGTACGCAGATTCACAAATAAAATCACGAACTAGCAGTACAATACATTTTTCAATACACAGCCTATAGATGTATGCTTACATCTGTGTTGAATGAAGTGTAACGTTGGCAGCTGCAAATCCACTATTCAGTGTTGCACGGTGTCTCTGTCTACAGGATCAAGTGCAGGGCTTTGATGATCAAAGGCATTTGATAAATCAGACCATTGTTACTGAAGAGTCCACAACAGTGATCGACCATGCTCTGATACCAAATCTAGAAGTTGGTTCAGTTTGCATGCACAAAAAACTAATCACATAACACCGGAAATAATAAGAAATAACACATCATTATTGATTCATCCAGGATATATTATTCACAGGTAGAGGTTACATATATAGAGTTTGATCTCCTTGATTCTAGGAGTCAACACTCATCCCACTAATCACTCAGCATCCCACAAATCTCTCCCAATACCTATTCTCACTCAACAAACCTAGAATCTCTCTAAGAGATCTCTACGAGTTGTCACCAACTCATTATTTGCACAATAATAATAATGTTCACAATATTAAAATATTGCTAACAATTAGGAGGCTTTGGCAACTAGTTCTCCCTCATACCATGTGGAGAGTCTGGAAAGCTCGAAATGATGTTATTTTCAGAAATACCAGAAAGATATGCTCAAAATTCTTTAATGAAATTATCATTGTAGTGAAAGAAAACATTGAAAAATTTAAGCCTCCCAAAAATAAACTTTATCCTGAGGATGAGGGGTGCATTCTTGCTGCTTGGAACATTGGCACTGCTAGCAGTAAATGTAAGGACAATAATAACATTGATAGATGTACTGTACGATGGATCCAACCTCCCACTGCATGGCACAAAATGAACTTTTATGGATCTTCAAAAGGTAATCCTGGGGATTCGGGAGGTGGTGGGGTGATTAGAGATCACAGAGGCTAATTTTTTGTTGCTTTTTCTAGCAAGATGGGTAAGAAAACAAATCACTACGTAGAAGCTTTTGTAGCGCTCTTGGGAATAAGGTTGGCTAGGGATTTTAGTATTTCCAATATTATAATTGAGAGGGATTCGTTGAACATCATTAATTTGTTAAATCAGAAGAAACCTCTAAGTTGGTCCATCAAGGACTTCATTTATGAAGCTATGGAAATATGCAAGGGTTTTGATAACTATAAGATTATCCACGCCTACTGTGAAGGCAATAGAATGGAAAATCATTTAGCTAATATTGGGGTCAACAATACAATGTAAACTTGGATAAGTTGTGACCCCCTCCCTGCCAAAGTACTTGATGACATCACTAAAGATATACATGATTTTAAACACAATTATTAATAGATATAGTGCAGACGCTAATGAGGTTCTTATTAATTGCAAAGTTAAGTTTAATAATGCTCTTAAAATTTGGCATGCTTCAAAGGTTCCTAAAATCAGAGGCAGTGATGAGTTATATGGGATTAAAAAGAATTATACCATTGTGTAGCACAGAAAAAATACAGGCACAATTGAGGGACCTCCTTGCAAAAATGAACCCATTAATGATCCAGCCTGGAAAAATGACACAATTCTTCGGAATTTTCTACAAATGGGGGGTATTTCAAATTTCATTGAAAAAATGAAGGGTTTCGACTAGGACATTTTGGTGAAATTTGCTAATTGGTGGAGAAATTGTGTGGTTGAGTTTGGGGATGTCAAGGTCGAGATCTCTGAGGAGCTCATTGCCTAGATGGAGCCAAATTCTTCAGCAAACAAGTCGATAAGGAGGTAGAGTTGAAAAAATTTCTCAATGTAGGGCAAAACCTCAAGTTTGTTGTGGCTGGCATAAAGGTGACCTCTATCCCTAAGCCCTTTGCTGAGATTGTGCATATGATGTTTAGGTACGTCTCTTTGGAGGGAAGATATGTCACCATTGCCTTGAAACATTTAATTTTCCTCAATAAATTTCACAGGAATCTTACTGTAAATTTCCAACATTATTTACTAAATTCCTTGGAGAAGTATGTTTTTGAAGTTTAGAAACATACTATGGTTGTCCTCCCGCACTAAGGCCTGCTCCTTCTTGTCCATCACCATTGCTTCTCTGGCTCTTGCCCTCTACCTCCTCCCCTTGTTATTATCCTTCTCCCAGTTGATAGAGAGATGGACAATGCTACAGGTCTCAGATAGAAAGAGGAAAGACAAGAAGGCTAAGGTCACTCCGCCTTCTTTGCAGAGATTTTTGTGTCCTCATAGGGATTTGGAGCTTTCGGAGAACTTATTGAAAATAAGTAAACCTATTGATAATTCTAGAGAAGTGGACCTTCTTACCAGGGTTAGTAAGCTTGAAGAAGAGATCAAAGACCTCAAAAATATTCTGAGGAATATGGAAAAAATAAAAGGTAAGAGGAAGCTACAAAATTCTGAGGACATGGATATTGTTGCTGAGATTTTAAAAAATCTTCCTTCATAGGATACCAGGCTAGGTAATGTCAAGGGGCATAAGGATTGCATCCTCTCTACTCTAAAAGGTGTCTATAATTTTATGGAATAACACGTGAGAAGTGTGTGCAGCCTTGGCGGCATTCCTGAAAACATTTGGGATTCCAACAAGACCCGTGACCTTGCACTTGCTCAGGCAGACATGAACGATAATTCTCATGCCACAGCCATTGCACTCTTCATCTCTCTCTAGAAAATTAAGGTCAAGATTGATAGGGCAGTCAAGTGATGCAGTGCCCAGATGTTGCTTTGCTGCTGTGAAGGTCCTATTTTTTGGCAGTTTTGATGATGTTTTCTTGCTGGGATGCCTTGTTTTAGATCCTTGTTTGCTGTTTTTTGGCCCTTTTTTTCTTCTTCAAATCACTGTCTGGATTGATCATTTTTTTCTCTTTCTAATGATGTATCTGGCTGTTGAGCCTCCATGTTTAAGGTGTTTAGCCTTTCTTGGATGGGTTTTCTCCTTATAATATCTAGATTTTTGAGCCTTTTTGTACACAGGGTATAGTCCCTTCAAAACTATTTATCCTTAATAAAAAAATAGTGGTATATATATATATATATATAATTTATATTAAATGTTTTTAGGATAGTTCAAAGTTTTAATAAAAAAATTTTTTTGCTAACGTATAATGGTCGTGGCCTGTGCGTTTGTTATAGGAGGGAATGGAGGTCATGACCAACCCCACCCCCCACCCCATATACTATGGGATGGGGGGTGGGGTCAGTGACCCCCCCCCCACCCCCCAAAAAATATTTAACCCCAAACTTTTATTACTCTGTGCCTTACATAATTTAGCCACCGTAGCATATCCACATGTAACACAAAAATTTACAGTCGGTTCCCCTTCCCACGGCCAGGGAAAATTGAATCTATATAATAATAAATATTATATACATACATACATACATACACACATACATACATACATACATACATATATATACTCCTTTTGATTTCGGGTATTCTTAAAATGAAATGTGAATAAATATATACATTTATATATACATATACAAATGTATATATATATGTATATATGTATATATCCTTTTACCCAAGTCTATATATACACCATTTTACCTATTCCACTAAAATAGGGTGAATACCCATGTACCCATTTGGGCAAATATAAAAAGAATGAGTTAAACAAATAATAAAGATAATTTCAAACCCTATATGAGGGTGTAAATGGAAATCCCAATAAAATAAAAAAATTTCCTGTAGATGATCCTGAGCTTACCTCTCATGGCTTCCACCTCCTTCTTCTCAAATCTCCAAAACAAGAAAATAAAAAATAAGTCAAAACAAAGGAGAAAACAATTTTTCATAAGTATGCTTAGGGTTAGCTAGATCCCTAAATCCAAGGGCCCCAAATGAATCCGTCCAATGGATGAGATTCATCCCTACAAAAACTAGATGGGAAGTGGGTTAGATAAATTTCAAATTTAAAATGCATGTGTAGACTCTATTGGGGCCACTCAAGTTTTGTGGGGGGGGGGGGTAAGTATTATTACTTTCTAACCAAAATATTTTATTAGAGACCTTCTATGTAAGACAAGCTTTGACCCCTTTGTGGGTGTAGAAAAAATTTATTAATTAAATAACAAGACCACAATACCATTGAAAATAATAAGATAAAGTTTAATTAAGGTTGAATATAATTGTATTAAAACAAATGGGACGGGAGTCTAAGCCTTGTTGTAAACTAATTAAATTATTAAATGTTATTGAGAATTTTTCTTAATTTAATTAAAAGGGAGCTAAGGAGATTGTGGACCCTCATTCAAAAATTAACAATATTAATTTAATATAATTTTAAAACGAGAAAGTGTTGCTGTAAATTTTATCCAAATGTTGCGAGTGGGTTTTACAAAAAATAATTATTCCATAATTTCTCTAGTTTGACCTACGGTTGCCTTGGGTTTCCTACGAGTAAATTTTTGGGTGTTACATTCTCCTAATGACCTAATATCATTGACACATACTCCTCTAAAATCTAGAGCTATTACAATTCCTATTGCTAATGTTATTCCTACAGCTAGATCTCCTCTACATGCAACTTATCCATCGCATCCATTATGGATACATTAGTTACATAGTATACCCAAATAGACATGTATCCTCATGAGGCACAAGCTAATCATGGTACGGATAGGCCCATTTCATGGTATTTTTACTCTCATGTATTTCCTCATGCCTATAGACTCTTTTATCATGTTCACATGTGTACTTCCTTCACACAATACAATAGTGGGCTCTCACCCATATCCATATTGGATAAATCAATTTTTCATTATCAATTTCGGGGGGGGGGGTATAATTGCTCCTCCCACTACCAAATGATACACTCCTTAGTTTAAACATGGATGTTGAGGGTATTTTTAAGTATATGGACCTCACTTTACAGACATACAATAGGGAGAACCGTTGCTCCCCTCTCCTAGTTGTTCTATTTCATGTTCATATATTTGCAAAATTTAAACATAGCAGATTAGATCTTGATTGAATTCATGCTTTCTATCTTATACTACCCTATGTTGTACATTACTTATCATATTACTTAGATTTACGGTACCGTATATAATTTTTCCCATACTCGCATGAACATTTTTGTGGTTCTTCTTGAGGTGAATGAATATGACTTATAGGTTCTTACATAATTAATGATGCTTGGAATTATACCATACCAGTACCACTGAGGCTTATGGGGAAAACTACCTTTCATATTGTTCTATATTCAGGTTCTATCATTGCAATATCTAGCTCTTTCATTCCTAGTTTTTTTGTATTCACTGTTGCATACTATCAATTTTTCTAACATGGTAATGGTTGCCTCATGTGTATAATTTTTTTTGTAGGCCTAGTTCTTGTCATGGTTCTCTAATTCACTTATATCTTATTTTCTTTTCTTTTTTCTTGATTATCATTGTTTGCAGGTTATACACTATGTTTTTTCATGTTTTCTTGCATCACCCTATTGGATTTGATTACCTTATGACATCTTGTGTGGTGTACCATGTATTCAACCAACTACTAGTTGTGTATTTTTTAATGTTACTACATATTTGACATTTTTCTATCACTTCATGTATACCTATTGTTTATAAACACTTTTAGCTAGCCTATTTTTTCCATGGTTTACATATTCCATGGTTTTTATCATGCATAATTATGCATGCATGATTACTACTTCAGATGAGAACATTAGTTTCATATTTCCTTGTTTTCTTCACACTCTCCTATGTTCCTCTCACGAAGTACAAATAAGTGGGGACAATAATTGGGTGACTATTTCACCCTCTTAGAAATTCATAGACTAGATACACAATGGTACATAGAAAATAATAAAGATCTTCATAATTGTAATTAGGCCTAAGGTCAGCACATGACAAAAACTCCCAACATAGAAAGTAGTTTTGGGTGTTAGTGTCCCAAATGGGAATTCTTATCGTGGTGGAAAAAGGTGCAGTACATAATAATCAAGCTCTCACTCAAAGTGTTTTCCAATTAAAAAAATACATGTTTGGCTAAAATTTACTATCAGGAATGAAATGAATAAATGAATGACATGTTTCATACTTTTCACAACAAAAATAATTGCTCTGTAAAACTTAATGACCTGTTTCTATTGGGTTCATGACCATATGTAGTGGCACTTATCCGCGGGGAAGTAAGGGTTGGATGGAAAGTTTTACTACTCTCCAAATACTCTTTCCTTGGTGGATGGATGCCAAAATAGAAAGTTTAGTGGTAGGATGCCCAAATCTAAAGTCTAACAAAAGGTTGCTCAAAGATGAATTTTAGTTGTAGGATAATAAAATCTATAGTTTGGCGATAGGACACCCAAATACTTAGTAGTATTCCAACCATATCCAAGGAATAAAACATACACAAAAAATTTTATCTCTTATTTCATGGCACATAAGTGTATTATATGCTTGATTAACTTATTTTTCTATAAAAATTTATATTTTGAGATGTAGTAATTCAAACTTCAATTTCACTTATCATGAGCATTGAATGATATTATTTTCTTTTATAGGTCTGACCTTACTCTGAAAAAAGAGTAACACTATAAATGGAGTAAGGAAAAATATCAAGCACAAGATAATTTGGATAAGGTAATAACCAAAGAACAAATGCATACATTAAATCTATTACACAAAGATAGTTTACCCCAAGGATCCTTATCTACTTCTAATCAATGATATATGTTTCACGACATCCATTCAGAGAGTTATCAAACACATTCCTCATTCGACATGCTATCGTCTATAACTTCTTTCAGTTTCCACAAGGAATTCTCTTTTTATCTACTTTATGCTACCGAATATTCATTTAAGAGCATAAAGTTGGGTAAATTGTAGTCATTAAATAACAAACCTTCTATTTACATAAAATATCTAAGTACGCAATTATATCGAAATTTATATGTGAGAAAAATAGACATTAACAACATATATTTTTTCTTTTACAATTTTTAATCCTCTTACATAAATTTATTTTTTACTTTATTTTATTTACCACTTTACTCGCATAGATTATACATCACATGAGATATTTTTTTATTTATCATTATATCCTCTGAGCATCTAGAAAAGTACTTCCCATTAAATACAAGAGTGCCTAGGAACTATTGTCCCCTTTGGGTGCTTATCTCATTTTCCATCCTTATCTTTATTATCAAATGTTACAGTATTTAGTACCTTTTCTAAAATATTTCTTATGAATTTCAGTCTTTTTTTCTTGTTCTCAATGAAAAACTTCAATAAATGCAATCATATATCTATACATGACTTAAAATTACCATTATTTGGGGTTGTAAAATTTGGGACTAATATGTACTATCTACTACATAGGAAAAGAGCATCATCCAAAGACTACCTTTCGGTTGGATTAATCACTGCATAGGAATGGAAATTTCTGAATTCCATCTTTAACACATTCATGTTGCGGAAAAATAAGTTGTATCCATGTTTCTTGGTGTGACTAGTACAAGGGAAACATTCCAAGCCACACCTATAGAAAAACTACAGAGAGTTTGAAATGTAGTGGAACCTTAGTTGAAAATTACATTGGGTTAATTGCTAATGTTAGTTTGAATCAAACATATGCCTTATTTATTCCATCTAATATGTTCTTGATCTTTGTGCAGGTATCTAGTGTTTGTTTTATGGGTACATGTGTGACACAAAAACCTTATTGTGAAGTGGATACGATAAACAATGAAAGGATGAACGTAATTCCAGACCTTAAAAGACCAAAAGTTGAGTTGGTATGTGGACACTCGAGCTCAGTTGAGACACCACCACCTAGACGAACATGTCCTCATGTGGGTGGTGATGACAGAAGAGGTTCCAGTTCATAGTTTTCTAGGAAGAGTTTACATAGTCCAAATCCATCCTATTGAATTCATATTCCATCCCAGAGTCCACCCAGATCTGCTTATACAAGCTAACTCATTATCATCTGCTATCTTACATGTACTTTAGATGTTAGATCTTATTTTTCATTATTATATTCTTTTTATCTCAATCCTCTGATAAAGATTTAATTTTCTTAAATCAACGTTATATATATATATATATATATATATATATATATATATATATATATATATCAATTTTATTAACTCGTCAAGGTCTAGATTATACCATATTTTACAACTTCAACCTCTATAACTTCATCCATTCCTTTTAAGGCCCTAAGAAACCATTTTTTAATTGATTTCAGCATGGTTCCTATTATTGAATTTATTTTGCATGTTCTCTTTCTCTATTTCTTATTTTTATTTCTTCCTTCTCTCTTTAGATTCATCCTTGTCATCTTCTTGTTTCCCTTTTCTTAGATGTGCAGTAACTTGTGTAAGATGTTTGACTCTTTTCTATAACTCTAGCATTTTGTTTTCAAAACAATTCTTCAAAACATTACTTTTTTGAAAGTAAAATTTCGAATGAAATACTGAAAAACAAGATTACCTTTGAAGATTTCTTTAAAAATCTTATCATGACTCTAATACTAGCTGATGAATCCGAAAAAATGGAACCATAAAAAATAAAGCAAATAACTCTACAAACACATTGTCAAATAGAATAGAGCCAATTGCTTTCTTCATCAACATTAAAATCAATACATACAAGTTTTTAAATAAATCACCAATTGGAAGATCATTAAACTATAAATAATGATTATAACTAATTTTGGAAAAATAAAAACTTCAAGTCTCACTAAAGCAAAATAACACTAATCGAACTTTTTTTTTTAAGCTATGATTTATTATAAGTATAATGTTCAATTTTAGATTGATTTATTAACTGTCTGATATAATTTAGATGTCTAATTAATACCTTTGAATGATTTCTCAACACAAGGTTATACTCGATTATAAACATATGAAATATCTTAAATTATAAATATAAAATAATTAAATTACATGGCAATTTCCAACCCTTACGTGATTAGTTTTGGGCATGAAAAATTGTAAACAATAAATAATAAGAACTATCTGATGCCAATTGTAACAAGTTAAAACATTTTTAGAACTTTTAATAAAGAGACAAATGGTTTCCGAAGTTAAAGTTATGGGCTTCAAAAGTTAGCCTACATCACGTTGGGACATCGTGAATTGCAATTATGAAAAATGCTTCTCAATTTTGTCATCTACCAACGTTAGTGGTCCATTGTGGAAAAGGTTATTCTGCACCTTATTCCACTCCTTATTGTCTCGTGCACTTTTGATAAAAGGCACGTCCATTCAAAATGTATTCTTCTTCCTTATTCGTAATTTTCGTTTCCCAGGTCAGATAATGACATTTTCATGTTCTATTCTCTTACGTTCCATTTGCACACGTCTCTTCATCCCTTTATTTTCTATCATTATTCACGTAAACGGTACAACTTTTGTTTCAAGGCCACCTTTCTCTTGATATTTGAAAGAAGGGGTACTCATGCTTTCCAACCACTTACCACTTCATTTTGAAGTTTTCAAGATGCGTATAATGGGCAACAACATGTGTGGTTTAAGGTGTCTTGGGGAAACGTGACCACCCGACAACAATTCTTGTGGAATTTTTGAGATGTATAATGTAACTTTGGCATAAAAATTGCTCGAATAATCATGGACTCTCAATAACCATTGTATTACATGAACTCTAAGTAACTCATCTCAATAACTATAACTATAACCATAATGTTTATATTTTACATGGAAATAGATTGAGCCGTATGATGTAATAAATGTATGCTGTCTACTTTTGAACGAATTAGTTTCGAAGAGAGTTTTAGTTTTACAAAAATTTCAACATTGTTAATTTAAAACAGATTTTATTAAAAACCCATCCTCAAAAGGAATGGGAAAGAAGGATATCCACTTTATTATTTAATTTAAAAAATTAAAATAAATTTCTATATTGTAAATTTAAATGTATATGTATATGTATAATTTTGAGTGACTTTATATGGTTTATTATGCTGATTAAATTGTCATGATTTCGTTAAGTGAGTTTGTTATGTCTATCTCCACTCGAGATCAATTCTCGTTAGGGAAAATTCATGGTTAAGATGTATGAATTAGAATTGACAAATAGATTGAGATAAATATTTTTGTTCACTATAAAAGTTGAAACTTATTTCTAGATCGAAACAATTTGTTAAGAGTTATATATGTTTAACAAGATTTTATGAATAATTCTTAACATTTGGTTGTCCTTAATTTAAATTTATTATAATGATTAAACCAATATTTTTATCAACGTGATATTAGAAATCTTGTAATATTAGAAATAAGTGACTCTTTAGAAACGTTGCAAGGTTTTTCAAACTTATAATATAGAAACAACATAACAAATTGTAAAATGACATCCATTTAGTATAATTAGTTGTCATTAAAATTTCCTTGAACGGTTAGTTTGGTGCAATATTATAAAAAATTATAATTCTTATAAACATCATTATTTAAATTATAATTTAATTTGTAATAATTTTATTTATTTATTTATGCTTACGGAACATAATGCATATATTTGTCCAAAAGATCACAATTCTGTTCGATTTACTATTTAGCTTTGATGAACGTTAATAAAAGCCGATCCATATCTTTGTAAGACGAACCATTTCCAACATTTTGGCTGAATTTGTTTTGCAGAGAATTCCTGTCTCTCGCAAGCCATGGGAAACAGACAAACTCATTTTATGGCTGAACCAGTGTACGATGTATTCATCAACCACCGGGGAATCGACACGAAAGAAAGCGTAGCCAGTCTCATTTATCATAATCTCCGCAACAAGGGAAACAACGTCTTTCTCGACAAGAAGTCCATTCAAGTCGGACAGAGAATTCCCAGATCCATAGAGCATGCGATACGCACAGCCTCTGTGCAAGTAGCAATTTTCTCTCCAAACTATGCGGAATCGGAGTGGTGTTTGGCCGAGCTCCAGTTGATGCTCAAATCCGGCGCACCCATCGTCCCAGTGTTTTGTGCAGTTCAGCCGTCGGAACTTCGCATGAACGACAAAGAGGGAATGTACGCTCGAGCTTTCCAAATGCATAAGTCCATTGGAAAAATCATGCCTCAATCACTCGACGAATGGAAGAAAGCTCTTAGCGACGTTTCCTACATTCAGGGCATTATTTTCAAGGGGTAACGTTCGATCTATTTATGAAACTTGTTATACATACATTCTTTTCCATTACTGAAGTCTTAACTGTAGATTTACAATTTTTGTTTAACAGGGACCAAGGAGATCTGCTGGAGCAAATTGCAATTTGCGTGACCAAATATATGGATACTGCCCAAGCAGGGAAGTACAGTGGCAGGGGCAGACCTCCCAGCGTATAATATATTATTGTGGTGCTCATGTTTACTAAATAATTGGAGGGAGTATGCATGGCTATTGTATAGCCAAATAACTATACATTAAGTTATCGTTTAGGTGGGAAAACTCCGTTTATAGTTTGAGTTCGTGCAGGACGAAGTATAAAGAGTAAGTTAGCTTAAATATTTAAATACCTCATATATTTAATACTGTCACCGTTAATTTGCGTTAAACTTTTTAAATAGTTAATATAAATATATATTTCTGTTTCAAAAGTAATGATAATCTTACCGTTACTGGAAAACTGGGAAATATTAATCATATTATATGTTCGAGGACATTTCAAATGCGTATGGATGGTTTTACTTATTTTTTATTCCTTTGACAGGATATATTTCCTTCTGTGTTTTAAACATTTACTAACAAAAGGGTTTTACTCGCACTAGGCAATTGACATAATCAATATTAAACGGCAGCTGAGAACTTGATTACATTTTTTAAGCTCAATGCGTCTGCATGTGTATGATTTGTTACATACTTGTCTTGATTCCAACACGTTCGTAAGCAGTATCATTTGTACGTCAGATTTTCCTACAAGAAGGAAAGTAAAGAACCCTTCATTGGACATACAAAAACAATTTTATTGGAATTATAATTCCAACTACAATGACTTAATACGGATATATCCACTTGCAGCAAGAATTCCGACATGTTATCTGCAGATCCCAATGAGATGTGGAGGCACTTTCTCTATGTTTTGTTAGGCATTTTTTATTAATCTAATTGGTTAAATGTATTGTTTTATATGTAGCACGTGGCCTCGTCCTCTATGAGTATCTATAAATTGTTGTATTTGTTAGTTGTTTTGTAAAGCTTGGAGAAAATAATGTTATACTCCTAAAATTTATTTGTATTGAGCTCAAGCTCCATTTTTAGTATGTGCACACCTATTCCACCATTCTTGGTTGACTCATTACTTCTATTGATGATGGACGTGGACTTTGGCATCATTTGATTATTATATTTTTTTTTTACGGCTCTTTTGACGACACTTGTGTAATTTGGGCGCTTAGCGCCAAGCTAGGACTGTGGTGGATTCTTAGCTCTTGTAGGTTATGATTTTTGGATATCAGCATATTATGTTATAATTGACTTCATTGAACATGTGATGGATGTATATATTGTTTTGTTATATACTTGGTTATCATTGAATTATAATGGCTAATTGGATATCATCATGTGTTACTTAGATGGTTAGTATATTTTGGATTAGCATGGATGTACATGTTTAGCGTTAGTCATTTCATACTGATATTATTCAGTATAGTTAGCATGAATTATTTAGATTGTTTAATTGTTATATTTTATTGGGTAGGTATGTTTAATGTTTGTATTGAGTATGCAGATTTAATGGCACAGGAGAACGTGGGTTTTAGAGCTACACTTCGGGATTGCACAAGTGGCCAATTAGGTCGAGCCCTATCCATGTTTGATGTGTGAAGCCTCAGTTGTTGTTGCATGTTGTATTCAGGCACCGTGGGTGATCCCTAGATGTAAACTTTATTATTTGTAATTTGTTTAATTGTATTGAGCTAGTTTAGGGACCTAGTGCTCCCTACTTGTGCTAATTATGTTTTATGTTAATAAAGTGTGTTGTTTGAGGCATGGGAGCACTTCAATGGCACTTGGGTGGGCCCCACCACCTCAACTCTTGTGCCATTTAGCCCAAACTCGGATTTGGGCTAAAAGTGGAGCTTCACTATCATGAAAAAGGACCCCTTGGACCCTACCTATGGGTAGGGGTGTCTCTTTTCAAGGCCCAATGGGATTTTCCCTCCAATTTGACCCCTCAAACATCAATTTCTTGTAATTGAGTTAATATTTGTGTTTATTAAAAGTTGTAGAGGTTTTGGTTTTAATTATATTTTGGGTAATTTTCCTCCAAAATGAGAGTTGTTTCATTGTTTATTTTGTTTTTGGAATCTGCGATTTGAGAAAGGTTACACATGCCACCCTCTCATTTTGGGGAATTTTTTACTGATTTTCTTTTAATATTCCCTCATGGAGAGGGGTTGGGACTCTTTGGTCATTTTTGTATTTTAAGTATTGGATATTTTGGAGTGTACTTAGGGAGCTTGGAGCTTTGGATTCTTGATTGCTTAGAGATTTTGAAGAGTTTGATTTAGGTAGGCTTCCTACTTCTTTTGCTATATTTTTTGGGTTATGGAAAATACCGTATGTTTAGTGAATGAAAATGGTGTTTTGTTGTAATGTAGTTGTATGTTATATTTTGGATATGTTGTGAATCTTTTTTGTTGTCTTTTTGTCCATCCATCATGCTTTTGATGGATTTTGGAGTGTTGGGGAAGAGTGAGGAATACCCTTCTCACCACATGGATTAATGGGCAAGCCATGATGGTTTTCTTTAGTCCTCCCCTTATATGGTTTGAGGTGCGGAAATATTTTCATATGGTTTGAACTTATTTCCCCATCCTTGGTAAGGAAATCATCATGGTTTGAAAATCCTTTAAAGGAGGAGGCTTGATGTATGAGTTGGAGACATAAAGAGAGATATTGTGTTTTGAGAGATAAGGAGGGTACATGGAGATTTACATTGTGTTTTCTATGGTTGGATTCACCACTTGGATACATTGGGATTTCTTACCACTCTTCCCGTTTTTCAGGGAAAGAATGGATATTCTCTCTTATATGTGTTTGATTTTGGTTTTGTGTATGTGATTAGTGTGCTTGCATGTATGTTTTCCCTTCCTTATTCACTTGTACAAAACCAAATAATGTATGCTCTCTCTCGCACGGGCTTGGAGGGAGGCTAGCATGTCCTCCATGTATTGTAGATAGTATGGAATGATTTCAATAGGTTGGGAGGTAACCAGGCCATATCTTAGTGCCCACTTCCCTTCGACACTATTTTTCTAATCATCAGACTATGGATTATGTATTAGACACTATTTTCACTTGGTTTAGTATAATGCTGGATTATGGACTTCATTACTAACTGGTCTTGTATAGGATGCATGGTGATTATTATAAAAATTATATATATATATATATAGATGTTTATGTTTTATTTGATGTAATCATATCATTGATGTTATCTGGATATGTGATGTTTAATCATTTGATTATATATAGAAAATGAAAATTTTCAATGAGGATAGAATGGTTGATTTAATTTATAAAATGATATAGTCTCTATTTCGATGTTGTGTTATGCAGTTATACTTACGATGCTTAGATTTATATTATTTTATTTTTGAGCCTTTTGATATGGCCACGAGGCTGAAGGAGGTATTTATATTTTGCAGTCTATTTTATATCACAGCAGACATCGGGGGGATTGGAGACTAACCACAACAAAATTTTGGATGGATTCAACACAGTCACCATGGCAACTAGTCGTTTGCATATTGTTTTATGTTGGGGGTTTCCCATGGGGGGGATCTCCTTTATATGTGACCATGGGGGTTTGTGTGTGTTAGTACGTGGTCCTTCTTTTATTGTTATCTTGCATGTGTTTTATTTTTGAATGTGTCCATTTCCTTATTTAAATAGAATGTGAAAGATAAATTTAAATGAGACTTGCTAAAATATAGTTATTAATGTGTTGATCCTTGCATTTAATGTGTGTAAGAGAGTTGATCCTTGGAGTATAAAACACCTCACCATCTTGAAACTCGGATTTGTACTTGGAGGGTATTTTTGGAAGCTTGTGGGACAAGATAAACTTGTCCCACACCCATTAAAAGCTTCATACCAACTTTATCGTGATTGGAGTGTTTACTTTTGCATCTTAAATGCATTTTTGCTTGTCAATCTTGCTTGTGTAAGTGTACTTTCTTACAAAAAATTAATTGGCTATCCTTGAGGTGTAAGTGGAGGCTTGTAAGTAAAGTCGATTTGATTGGCATGAAGACTTTTTATTCTTTTTAGGGATTTTCATTTTTGGTTTTTTTTTTTATTATTTTCACTTGGCATTTTTTGGAGAGAGCTCGGAAAGAGTCACATATTTTTCTCTTCTTCGTCTTTTTGCTATGTTGGGGCTGCATGTTTTGGAAGCCATGGGAGTTCTTCTCTTGCTAGAAGGTTGTTGATAGACTGTCCTCTTGGTGTTTGAAGCTGCTATTTTTCAGACTGTCATTTTACCTTCTTTCAAGATTGTTTTTGGACTTTCCTCTTGGAATTTGAGGCTGTTGTTTTTGGACTATCATTTCACCTTCATTCAAGCTTGTTGTTGGACTACTTTTTGGTGTTTGAATCTTTTGTTTTTATAATCTAATTTAACCTTCATTCAATCTTGTTGTTGGACTATTTTCTTGCATTTGAAGCTGTTGTTTTAAGAATGTCATTTCACCTCCATTCAAGCTAGTTGTTGGACTATATTCTGGCATTTGAAGCTACTATTTTTAGACTGTCATTTCACCTCCATTCAAGCTTGTTGTCGGACTTTCTTTTTGGGCATTCTTATTGTTGTTTTGAGGATTGTTTTGGTGGACATGCAAGTGACTGTTGGGGGCTGCATTCTTGGCATTTGAAGCTGTTATTTTTGAACTGTGAGTTGGGATTTCTTGTTGTTGTTTTGAATACTATTTTGTGGACATTCAAATTAATATTTGGGGTTGTATTTTCTTGCTTGCAAAGGTGTTGTCATTTCTATGGCAAGGTAAGAGCATGTTCATCTTTATACTATCATTTTCTGGCATGTTATTATCGAAAGTAAATGTGTGTCTCTCCTCCATTTATCTAGTTGGGTAGACTAGTTAGGGATGGTGTAGGAGAAGGCTATGGGGAATTATAATGGGGGGCCATAAGGGAATGCCATGGGCATCAGAGTTTTATGGAGGGAGTTTTAGGTTTGGGATCCACCATGGAAAATAAATAGCTTTCATTTCTTACATTTTTGGGGCCATAAGGGAAAACTTGTGGGGGGACATAAGGAGGGGTCGAGAGGCATAAGGTTTACGGGATAGGATATGTTATTTTGACAATATGATTATAGGTGGATGCCCAATTCTCAATTGGGAGGCATATGAAGTTTGCCCCATAGTCTTGGCTCCTTTGGCTTGATTAAAAATAGCCTATGTGTTCTTTGATTGTGCAATATAGTGGAAATATGTATGTGTGTCTTGACTATTTTGTTGTTAAAAAATTGCTTTTGTGTGTTGTGGAAGCCGGTGGATGTTGCCATGCGTTGAAGCCCATATTTCATTCTGTTGTGGTTGGGGCTTGGGGGCCAATGACAAGAGAGGCTTCATCTCTTCCTTGGATATCTTGGTTACGCGGAGAGTGTCGCCTTTCCCCCTCTCTTCTTGTTGTGATAAATTGAAGGAAACATCTAAAGTATGTTGATGTTTTGGAATCAGCCATGGTGCAGAGTTAACATTCATCATTGTTAGTTTACTTCTTGCTATAAATTCCTTTCACAACTCTATGTGGATGGACTGTAACTTTAATTATAATTTAAGGATATTGTATTGACCATGCAAGATGTATTTTGATTTGAGAAAGGGAATTAATATGTCTTCTTACTGTTGAGAGAACTGTAATGGTATTGTATTTGTATATTCTATTATAAATGATTAAAATAATTACTTTTTTCATCCATTGGTATGAGTTGGTGTAAGAAAGAATCATTCAAATGCATGTAATTCTTTGTTTTGGAATGTTGGAAGAAAATATTTCATAAGGGAATTACGTTATTCTTGTTACTTGTCTTCATGAGAAACATTCAATCTCTTAAGAATTAGAAGGACTTTGTTAGATCTTGTTATCAATCATCGAAGAAAGAAGTTGGTTTTAAGCTAGCATGAAAGGAATTTAAATGATGTTCTTACATACCTAAGATTTTTTGTCTCATTCAGTTAGAACACAGTAATATGATCTTCCCTTACTTCACTTTGCATGCATGCTTAATCAACCAACGAATGAACCTAACAACCCCTCAAACCGTTAAGTAATGAATGAAGTGAACCAACTAAGCCTTGCAAGACCAAAATGGACCCAATACAGACCTGCACACTCAAGGAATTTACCTTAGAAGATTTCAATCAAACAAAGTTAACAAAAGGATTCACTCAGAAAATTACCAGTCTTGACTGTACGATCCTGCAGGACTATTTTGCAAAAATGACCATCTAAACCTCACCAAATCCTAATTTTTATGATTTTTGTACAAAGTAGACGTCGTCACCTTTCCAAAAAGTCTAATTTTATCAAAAACTAAGCTCCCAGTAAAACGTTATAGCATTTTGAAGTTCTTGTTGTAGGTAATTCTGGAAGTTGCTAAGGGCAAGCCTAGAAGTTGCTACGGGTAGGTTTGCAGTTTCTATGGGTAGTCCTGGAAGTTTCTACGGTTAGGATTACAGTTGCTATGGGTAGGCCTGGAAGTTACTACGGGCAGGTTTACAGTTGCTACGGGTAGGCTTGGAGTTGCTACGGGTAGGTTTGCAGTTTCTACGGGCAGGCCTAGAGTTGCTACGGGCGGCTGTAGGTGCACAACCAAAGTTTATGTGGGTAGGGCTTGTAGGCATTGGTATGGGCTACTGTAGGAGTATAGCCTGTTTCTAAGGGCTGCTATAGGAGCACAGCTGGAGTTGCTATGGGTTGGGGCCTACTACTTCGAAAGCTTATGGTGCATTGTATTTTGTACATGGAGACATCAGAAACATCAATTGCACAAGAGACAAGATTCACCAAAGTAAATAAGTATATTAGATCTTAATGAACACATAAAACTAAATATATGCAAAATCATAACTGTGATCTCCTCTTGTGGTAGATTCAAACATGCGTGTGTCTTAGACTATGGTTGTGATAGTATTTCAACAAAAAAAACTATTCCTCTTTCAGCTAACTAAGTATAGGATAATCATAGATTTGTAGAGGGTTGTGTTTAAGTGGGGGTTACACATATCTCCTTGTGATTTGAAGATCTTATGGAGTGCAAAACATGCATATTTTTTAGCTTGAATATTTATGAAGTATACATGGAGAATTTTTCATGTTGTTTCCCCAATAAGGTGCGAAGGACTAATTTCTTGAATGTAGATTTCACCTATGTCCTGGTATTCAAAAACTGTTGCTCACTTTTCTTGTATTCTCCCATTTATGAGATGCACTGTGTAAACTTGTGGAATCAAGTCCTTCTTCAAAACCCTACATTTATCCTTAACACCTTGCAAGTAGCCCATGAAAATGAGAGATGTTAATGGGTTAAGTCTTATGTTATCAGTTTATTATTAGAAATCGTTTCATGTCTTGGACAAAACCATGTCTCACTACTCATATGTAAGTGAGTAATAAATATGGTGTACACTCATGTCCCAACTAATGTACCCATTTGATTGTAGGGTCTTAATTGAGATGATGTGTTTGGACCAGTACATCCCTCAAATTACATATCAGAAATTCTTGTCATAAAGCATGTTGTATTCATAACATGGATTATGTTGACCAAAATAATCCCTATTTATTACTTTTGAATAAAAATGAAGTTTACAACAACATTAACATTCACAACAATCTGACATGACCAAGATGCATCTTTCTGACACACAATAAATTTTCAAATCTCAGCTTGACGTAAACTCAATATTATTGTTGTTAGTAAAACTTAGCCTAAACATTAAATCTTGTACCTAAACAAAATGGAATCAAAACGTATTTTGCTACTATCTCTTATGAGAATTCATCCCTAAAACTTAGTCATGATTAAATGCTTATGTAGATGCAAGACTTGCAGTCTTATAATATTGTTTCAAAATAACAAGTGACCCATAATGTTTTAACATGGGTAGATGTTTCCCAATCCTCTATTACGATTAATAGGGAAGTCTCATCCCGATGCACAATGTTACACACTGCACACTACATATTTGTGTATAAGATTACATACTGGATCCTCAAATGAATCTTTGTTTGCACTATCACAATACAATGCTCAATTGAATTCACATTATAGTAGTATATGGTGTATAATTGATATGAACTGAAATTGGTAATCACAAGACTCTAAGGAAATAGGTAGTCCTTGTGATTTCCCACATGCAAATGGTAAATATATTCTAACATGGGCTAACTTAATTTGAAACGATACTATGTTGCACAACTAAATACATGTTTGTAGCAATCTCCCAGGAATGCATGTATTCTATTGACTTGAAAGTTAATTTGTGCAGAAACTCTCTCATCTTCTATTAGGCATGTCGAAAAACATAAAATTTTAAGGCTATGAACCTATGTACATGACGTGTGTGTGCATCTCCAAACTTGTAAATGTAGGAAGTTATAAATATGTGTGCTCTAGAAAGTAAGACACAAACCAAACTTTTTCAACATTATAACATTTTCATTAGATAATAAGATGACTCAAAACATTACAAATGAATATTTCACACTCATAGGCTGGAATTGCACTCACTAATTTCAAGACATACGAAAAAATGAGACTTACATAAAATAGAACAACCAAATACTTGATAATAATCAAAACTTATACAATGTTACATCGGTTTGAAGGCTTATTTTCACTAATGCATGTTTTTGGGTGATGCAAGACTAAGTGAATGAGTATTCTCCGGGGAGGTGCCATACACCCCAAGTAACAAAGAAAAAATAAACTCGTGCATTTGATGTTGGAATTTCTCACATGAGTATTTGATGTTTTTATAGCTTCAAACCATGCTTATCAACAAACCCCTTATACCTATTTCAGCCCATTCCTTTAACCATATATTCCCCTGTATTCTTTGTTTCTTTTTCTCATATATGATCCTATGTCGTCAATTATTTACTCCACCTCTGTCACATTCCTTCTCAGACAACTACGTTCTGCCAATGAACCTATGAATTTACAATCTATACTTCCTTATCCGATATTGCACTATTGAAATATAGACACAAATTTCCCACATTAAACATAGGCAGAAATGTCTACTCCTTTTCGTAAAAAACAATTTCAGAAATGTGTATCTATATGCATATATATATCCTATATATATATATATATATATATATATATATATATATATATTTATTTTTGCATAGTCTAATATTACTTCAAGAGAGAACTTTTTAATATGAAACCCCCATTTATCTGAAACCTTTATTTCCAAAAATGTATTATGCGCCATGTCTAAGAACTTAAAAGGGTGCCATTCAAACTATACCATTCACTGGTAGATCAATTACAGTGACTTCTTTCTAAAGGATATGTACTCCTCTCTAGTTTTAAACAAGTAATCACTTGTATGCCCGATGCAAATCAACGTTTATACGCCAAGTACAACAAGGGGTCAAATTATATGATTATTACATGTCATGTTTTCTCATGTTAAAGTGACCCATGGTCCATAGACTCCTCTCAATGTATCGACCCATAAGAATAATCTAAGATTAATCACTTAATACTATGCTTCAGGTAACGCCTAGAAACTATGAGTAAGACAAACTCAACTTACTACCATAATATTTCCCATTGTTCTTGGCTTATCAAAGGAGTCAAAAATCTAAACAAGGCATTACTTTGCATATACTCATGTGGTCCCCACAGGATGAGATAATTTGTCTATCTTGATAAGTATTTGAGGATTAAAGCCATGTATAATTGAACTACAAGTATTATTTGTTCATGTGATCATCCATATTATTCTTGCATAAATGTCCTCTAAATCCAGCATCCATGTCCGAGTACATAATTTTAGCCTATGTGTAGGATCCGTAAACTGATAGTAGACCCCCCTACTATCAAATTGTGTGCACTAGTAAGGCACAATAAATACATTTATTGGACATATGAGTCTTGAAGAATATTTCTATTAGTTTTGCCTTGAATTGAGAAACTAATTAAAAACTTATTTATAACTGATTTAGCAGTGATGTAGAATCTTTCCATTAATTATTATGAATGTTAATTCTGCAGATTAAACATCTTACCTTGCTAAAAATATAGTCATTTTACGCATAGTCTTAGTGTGCATAATTTGCCTTATTGCGTTATACTGATTAATCCATCAATACATAAGTGAATTTCCTTAAGATTCTGGTAAAAATAACAAGTGTGAAAGTGAACAATGAAAAAGAACTTGGTCAATTTTAGTGTGCATATACTCAGTCAATTCCCTGGCAATACGTCTATGGGTTCATTTAAATTTCAATAAACTGATCCAATTTTAAATATATTGCAAGTACATTATGAAAAATCGCAACATGAAATGAATATGAACCTGCAATGAATCATGAAGGGACATGTGGAAAAATTTAATCCATGAATGGATCAAACAACGAAGTCCATGTTCTATGAGAACTCTTCTCCAATGAAAGTGACTCAAAAACTCTCAATTGGGCTCAAAACATCATAAGGAATGAATTAAAACTCCTCTCTGGTTTTTAACACATTTTTTTAGCCTTTGACAATATTAACATGTTTAAATACTCCCTTTAGAATGAACTCTAACGAGCCAAAATTGGCTCATTATGTACATGATAAAAAGATGACCCCCCTTCAAATACTAAATTTCCCCTTTTATAACACTTGTAAGTCGGTGGTGGGATGGCAGAGGACCTTATCATTTTACCTAAGGTTGCAAGTTCGACTCCAACCAAAGCAGCCTCCATTTTTTTTACAGATGGGATTTATCCCACATCCACTAGACCGTTTCACCAATTAGGCTTAAAATAGTCTATTGGTATTACAATGTGGCTACGACCACGTCCACACTAATTTTATTGAGTTAGGAGTGCAACTCCCTTGTGAACCCATTGGTCTATTGGTGAGCTAGGTTTGGAAGTGACTCGATCATGATGGCAATATGGATAGGTGATTTTATATGGCTCGATCAGTGATTTGGCAATTGGTGAGTTGGTGCAGACACAAAATCACAACACTTTGGGTAATTATCTAGTCCTGATTACATACTACTATTCATATGATTCCTAAGTAAGAACAATACTAATTAACCCATGTCTTTGGCAACCTTTATTTGCTTTCTTTTGTTGTTTTAAGTCATACACCCTTACTTTCTCAGTCTTCCTTTTCAGTCTTTGGTATTTGGGTAAGTGCAGGAAGTTGATGGACAAATATAGGGTCATCCGTGGACATCATATTGCAAATAACAACATAATATCAACTTGTAGGGATTATTAGCAATACATACACTCAAAATTAGACAAAATTATATTAATATGAATTGTAGCATCCGGAATTTAGTTTCTAAAATACTAATTTTTGTAAAAAATAGACAAGATTAGCTATATTAAACACTCAAAATTTAATGACTTGTTTTTTTTTAAAACGTTGATAAGATTATAGTCCGTTTGCCCACAATTTGGATGACCAAAAATTGATATATATATTTTTTCCTTTGGTGAGAAGTTATATGCCACTATCTATCTTGGGATGGATTTTATTTTGTATTTTTTTGAGTAATATTTTATTTTTTATGATTTTTTCTGTGAAAGTGATTGGAAAAGATTTAGAAAACGGAGCACTTTCCATTTTCCCGCCATAACTATATCAAAAAATATTGAAATAAAATATATTTTTTTAACGTGTATAGATATTCTCTACACTTGGGATGGTATAAGTTTTATCACATTTTTATAAGCGAAACAAAAGTTGCAATCTTAAACATAGACATGAACATTCACGGGAAAAAAATGTCTTAAAAACCTATTATTAGTAAAAAAATTATAAAATGATATTTATCTTATTCTATTCACTTTAAGATCAATATTTCTACAAGGCTAACAGTCTCCCCTACACGATGACACCATTTTTGTGAATTTTTTTATTTTTTCAGCATGGTTCAAGTCTCTGGAAGAGAAAATTTGATGCTTTTTGACCCTTTACACTTCATAATGACCTTCCATAGCTTTGGTTGGGGAAAAACAAAGATTTCCCAAGCTTTAGGGTCAGATTTGATGATATAGATAGAACCGTGATAGTGGGTTTTTAAACAAGAATCACGATCGAATTTTGTAAACCACAAGCGTGGTTTATAAAGCATGATCGCAGGTCGTAAATCATATTTATATGCATCCCAATGTTCTAATTACTATGTGATTTTTATTGTTTGATTTTACCGTACGAGTTACTGTGAAATTTTGTCATTTTTTGTACATTTTACTTATCACTGGAAGTAAAACATCATGGGAGACAAGAAATGAAGTCAAAAAAGGAAGTCATTAAGTTAAAAAAAACCAAACAAATTAGAGACAAATAGATTTCAAAATACAGAGCGAATGCAGAATCTTCGTGAATCAAGAAAAGGTTCATCTTCAACCCCTAGTATTGTAAGCAATGAGGAACTAGGTAATGTTTCTACTGTCAATGTTGAAGTTGAATTAAATGCTTGTGATGAAGATGTTTTTACTGTCAATGTTGAATAAGAATTAAATACTCATGATGTAGAAAATGTTGAAATTGGAGACAATGAAAATGTGAATAAAGAAATTTAGGTTGAAATTGTATACAAGGAAAATTTGACAAAACCACCTCCTAATATTTTCAGCAAGAAACCTAATTATTTTATTGAAATTAGTGAAAAACATTTTTAAACCAATGTGTGAAAAAAAATTTGAACGGAAAATCAGAAGAAAATCCACTGAAATTTGGGATAATCATTTTGAAATTTTAAATGATTCCCAAATATGTCATTTTTTGGTTAGTTTGATGAAATTGAATAAAATGAGACCTACGTTAAACACCTTAGGATTGAAAATATCTAATATACGTGGTCAAACCTCTACAACTGTTGAAAACCTTCATGATGCATATCACATTGTTGGTGTCAAGAGACGCACTAGGGATAGTAATATTGTGAGTCGTGTACTTGCTACTAGTGTTGTAAGTGAATAAATAAAAAAACAACATTTGATTACGCCAACAAGTTGAATGTTGAAAGTTAATCGAAAAACTCTAATGAAAGCAATTCAAATACTTAATATCCTTCAATCACTCAATAACACCGATTTTTGGGAATTTTCTACTAGAGCACCACGTATGGACAAATATAATACTGATGATATAAGAGAATTTGTTATTCAATTTTGGCATGATAACACTAGAGTTTCATCTAATACAAGAGATGTTGTAAAACGGAGAGTCAGTTCTATTAATCGTAAACCACACCCAAAGCATTTCTTAGATATCACTCAAACTCAATTTTTTCGTAAGTTTGAATAAGAGCATCTGAAAATTAAAATTAGTCAACATTTTTTTGAAATGTTAAAACCATTCTATGTGAAAATAAACCACGCTCGTACCACTTGTTGTTGTAGGAAACATGTTGAACTTGCTATGCATTATGCTAAAGTTTTATGTATTCATTCTATTTTTCATTCTAAAATTATGTTATCAGAATGTGGTGTTTAAGTTCCACCAATATCTTCCAGGGATTTCATTCCTACGATATTTTGTGAAAAAGAAGTTGGAAAAATTTTTTATAGTCAGGATTGTACCTAAATTGGAAAGTTACATCCATGAGAAAATTGAAGGTGCAATAAGAAATAATTTAGTTTAGTTTGATAAATATAAATCAGTTGAATACCAGTTGAAAGATGGAAAAGGGTCTAGACAGTGTGAGCTAGTTACAAAACATATGTCTGTTTTTCAATTTATGAGAAAATTTAAGGATGAAATTGTTTATGAGTATGCTAGGCATACACATAGATCTCGATGGTTAGATGAACATTTCAAGATATGCAAAGACACATTTCCTATTGGTACTATTGTTTCAGTGGTCAATTTTATAGAGAATTACACATTACAACCAAACATGGAGGTTTAATCACAATATTACAACTCAGTACAAGTTGCCATTTTTGTGCATATAGCATTTATACATTCTCCTGACAGTACAAATAATGATTGAAATTTTTTAAGAGAGTACGAATTTTATATCAGTGATGATCAAACTCATTATACTTAATTTGTGCAAGGGTGTTTCCAATTATTTTATGGAAACTTGTCTGACAGGGATCCACTACAAACAACATTATATATGGTCAAATAATTACACGTCTCAGTTTAAGAATGCACGAATGTTTTATTAGATGAGAAGGATGCATGTCAAGATGGGTGTGCAACATATTTGGAGTTTTGTAGAGGCTGGACATGGAAAAGGAGAGCATGGTGGTGTAGGGGCATGTGTGAAAAGATCTCTTGCAAGAGAAGAGTTGAAGTACAAAGATGGTGCTAAATTGAAAGATGCGAAGAGCATAGTAGAATGGTGTATTGACAACATGGCTTGAGCTTCTCAAGAAATTTCCACACTTCCTAGATATTTTTGGTTGATAGAGGAACAAAAAATTGCTAACTACAAGGATTGTATGACACTCACTGAGTGGACTGATATGCAATCATTTTGTATCTCAGACGCTATTTTATGGGCCAGATAGACAAGAAATTTGACTTGTTTTTATGCATCTTGTATCGAATTTGTCTCTACTGAGTGTGATTCACAAGAATGGGTGGATGGATGGATTTGTAGTCCTCTAACTCTGCTTCCTAGTTATAAACCTCCACAAGCATTGCGACTTGTTTCTGCAGATGAAGTTGCAACATCCAAGGAATTTGATGAAATTTTGATTTTGGTGCGACAAGGTACTTATGGTTATTTAGAATTTTTGTATTGAGTTATGTCTATTGAAATTTTAATATGTACAATTTAAATTTGAGTTGAAACCTTTTTTTGTACGACATGTGTTTACAATTATTGTAACAGAAGACAATGAAAAAATAACAGACTATTTTTTATGTCACTGCATTAAACAAAGAAAGAAGTTGACTTCTCCTATTATAGATGGTGAAGATATTGAGTACCCTAGAGGGTCAGTGGTAGTTACTAGAGCTTGGCTTCAATGGTATCCATTAAAAAACTCCTCTGTTTGCGTGTTTGAAGACTTTGAGACACACAGGAAAATACTCTTATATTGGCATCTAGTTCTAGTGACAAATATTCAGCTTTATAGATATCGAGGAAGGCCTAATAACAATATTCTTTGGAAGTATTGAGAGTCATATCATGAAGCAATCATGTCCACTATTCAGAGTAGATCCGATCTTGATGGTTCATTGGAATCAATTTACAATACTCATGTCTTGTCTATATAATTTCTTTGGTATATATAAATTTGTTAGTTAAATAAATTTAAGTTCATATATTTTATTAAATTTATGTATTTTGTATAAATCTAGTATGGTTTTGATTTGAAACTTAAATTTATTTGACTAACACTTTTATGTACAGGTTAGTTGTGCCCAAAAAGCTTCCACCTTCACGTGGTTGGCACTATTAGTAGAGAATTATAAATTCTCAAAGCTAAGAGAATCTTTCATTGTTTTACTAGAAAAGAGAAGCAATTAACAATGATTTATGTACCTGTGGAGGGGGTTCTTGGATCTAGAGGAGGTATCCCAGAAGGACTTGGAGCTTAGAGAACTAAAATGATGCCTCCCCAAGTGTTTACAAGACCATCCCTTCGTGTGTGAATAGTCAGTTCAGTGCCATGACTCACCATTTACAAAATATACCACTTGACAGCCTTACATTGGTGCAAATTGCACTATTCCATGCATTTATAAACAATAGAGTAGTGAGAGAATTGATTGTAGAAGGAAAAATCAGAGACAAAATATTGTAGAGGGTCCCTACACCGAGGTGTAGGATCAAATGCAACATCTCTAGGTGCCACGGATTGCACATTGCCACCTATCGAAGTTGAACAATTTTTTGGTCTCTAAGATCTTAAGGGACTACGCCTGAACGAGATAGCCCAGAAGCAATGATGTTGTCACACACTAAAATAATGCCTCCTCTAGTGTTTAGCTAGACACCCAGATGTGTCAACACAGTCCGTTTGGTGCCACGACCCACCGTTTGTAAAATATACCATTTGATAGCCTTACAGTGGCTCAAACTGCACTATTCCGTGCATTTGCAAATAATAGGGAAGCAAGAGAAATGATTGGATAAGGAAAAAAAGAGATAGACTATTATCTAGGGTCCCTATGCCGAGGTGTAGGATTAGATGAGACATCACTAGGTGCCACGGACTATGCATATTCACCTATCGAAGTTAAATGATTTTTTTGGTCTCAAGGATCTTAAGGGACTACACCTGAACAAGGTAGCCCAGAAGTAATGATGTTGTCGCGCAATGAAAAAAATTCCTCCTCTAGCATTCACCTAACCACCTAGACATTTCAACACATTCAGTTTGGTGCCACGACCTACCGATTGGAAAATATAATGTTTGACAGCATTACACTGGCTCAAATTACACTATAACGCATGTTTGCAAACAATAGTGAAACAAGAGAACTGATATGAGAAGAAAAAATTGAGATGGACTATTGTAGAGGGTCCCTATGCTGAGGTGTAGGATCAAACGAGACATCTCTAGGTGTCATGGAGTGTGCGTAGGCACCTGGTGAAATTGTATGATTTTTTGCTCTCAGGGCTCTTAGGGGACTACACCTGAATGAGGTAGCCTGAAAGAAACGACATTGTCGAACACTAAAATGATGCCTCCTCTAGCATTCACCTAGCCACTCAAATGTGTCAACGTAGTCGGGTTGGTGCCATGACCCATTGTTTGTAAAATATACCATTTGACAACCTTACACTAGCTCAAACTGCACTATTCCACACATTTGCAAACAATAGGGAAGCGAGAGCACTGATTGGAGAAGGAACTAAAAGAGACATGCTATTGTATAGGGTCATTGCACTAATGTTTAGGATTAGATAATACATCACTAGGTGCCACGGAGTACGCATAGTCACCTATCGAAGTTGAACAATTTTTTCGTCTGAGGGCTCTTAAGGGACTACGCCTGAATGAGGTAGCCTGGAAGCAACGAAGTTGTCATGCACCAAAACAATGTCTCTTCTAGCATTCACCTGACCACCCAGATGTTTCAGCACAGTCACTTTGGTGCCACAGTCCACCGTTTGCAAAATATATCATTTGACAACCTTACACTGACTCAAACTGCACTATTCTACGCGTTTGAAAATAATAGGGCAACAAGATCACCGATTGGAGAAGGAAAAAACTAAGACACGATATTCTAGAGGGTCTCTGTGCTGAGGAGTAGGCTCATACAAGACATCTCTAGGTGCCACGGAGTGCGCATAGTCACCTGTTGAAGTTCAACAATTTTTTACTCTCAAGGCTCTTAAGGGATTGTTCCCAAATGAGGTAGCCCGGAAGCAAAGACGTTGTCACGCAATGAAACAACACCTCCTCTAGTGTTCACCTAACCACCTAGATGTGTCCGCATAGTTGATTTGGTGCCATGACCCATCGCTTACAAAATATACCATTTGACAGCCTTACACTGTCTCAAACTACACTATTTGGTGCATTTTCAAACAAAATGGTAGCGACAACACCAGTTAGAGAAGGAAAAAACCGAGACAGGCTATTGTAGAGGGTCCATACATTGAGGTTTAGGAATAGAAAAGACATCTCTAGGTGTCATGGAGTGCAAATAGTCACGCTTTGAAGTTGAATAATTTTTTTTGTCTCAGGGCTCTTAAGGGACTTCTCCTGAATGAGATAGCTCAGAAGCAACGATGTTTTCACACACCAAAAAAATGCCCCCGCTAGCATTCACCTAACCACCCAGATGTTTTAGCATATTTGGTTTGGTGCAAAAACCCACCGTTTACAAAATATACCGTTTGACAGCCTTACACTAGCTCAAACTTCACTATTCCACGCGTTTTCAAACAATACGGTAACAAGAGCACCGATTAGAGAAGGAAAAAAGTGAGATAGGCTATTGTAGAGGGTCCCTAAACTGAGGTGTATGATCAGATGAGACATATCTAGGTGCCACGGAGTGCACGTAGTTGCCCATCGAAGTTGAATGATTTTTTACTCTCAGGGTTCTTAAGGGACTGTGCCCAAATGAGGTAGCATGGAAGAAATGATGTTGTCACACACCAAAATGATACCTCCTCTAGCATTCAACTAGCCACTCAAATGTTTCTGTGTAGTCAGTTTGGTGCCAAAACCCACCATTTACAAAATATACCGTTTGACAGCCTTACACTGTCTCAAACTACACTATTTGGTGTGTTTACAAACAATAAGGCAGTGAGAGCACCGATTGGATAAGGAAAAAACCAAGATAGTATATTGTAGAGGGTCCTTACACTGAGGTTTAGGATTGAAAAATATGTCCTTAGGTGCCACGGAGTGCACATAGTCACTTGTTGAAGTTGAACAATTTTTTGGTCTCAAGGCTCTTAAGGGATTGTGCCCGAATGAGGTACCCTGGAAGCAAAAACATTGTTTCACACCAAAAATACACCTCCTCTAGTGCTCACTTTTCTACTCGGATGTGTGCACAAATCCGGTTCTGTGCCATGACCCACCGTTTACAAAATATACCATTTGACATCCTTACATTGTCTCAAACTACACTATTAGGTGCGTTTGCAAACAATAGGGCAGCGAGAGCACCAATTGGAGAAGGAAAAAACTGAGATAGGATATTTTAGAGGGTCCCTCCTATGAGGTTTAAGATCAAATGAGACCTCCTTAGGTGCTACAGAGTCCGTGTAGTCACCTGTCTAAGTTGAACAATTTTTTGGTCTCAAGGCTCTTAAGGGACTCCACCCAAACGAGGTAGCCAGGAAGCAACGAAATTTTTACGCACAAAAATTATACCTCCCATAGCATTCACCTAGCCACCTAGATGTGTCGGTGCAATCCTTTCAGTGCTATGACCCACCGTTTGCAAAATATATTGTTTGACAGTCTTTTACTATCTCAAATACTCAAACAATAGGGCAATGAGAGTACCGATTGGAGAAGGAGAAAAAATGAGACGTGTAATTATAGAGGGTCCCTATGACAAGAAGTAGGATCAAATGATACGTCCTTAGGTGACACAAATTCATATTTGTTGAAAAAGTTATAATTGTTGAAAAATTTGTAATTGTTGAAAAAGTTGTAATTGTTGAAAAAGTCACAGATTCTTCTCAGAAACAGAAAAAGAAGAAAAATAACAAGAACAAGAAAAAGAAAAAGAAGAAATTTGTTGATCCAAGTCTCCTTTGCAATAGGTTCCTCTTCAACAAACTCATTCTGCTTTCAACAACTTTTCCAACCTTTTCAAGAAATTGTTGAGTCACAAATTGAAAGAAAAGAAGAAGATGGTTATGTAATTATTGGTTATTGTGAATAATCACCCAAAAAATATCCTAAATAATCTAGATAGCTAATATGGATAGTTACTCTTGTTTATTGTTCACCCACTTATAAAAAGAAAATAAGCCTCTTCTTCTACTTCCCAAGCAAAACACTTTAATCCTAATTTAGTTTATCAAAGGAAGTAGTAGAAATACATGTTCCAAGAATCCTACCAACACTACAGAATCACTTCCCACTTCTAGAACCACTCATTCCTAGAACCTTCTTTCCTTAAAATCCCCCTCTTCTAGGTAATAAGAACCTTTCTATCTTTCCTTGTTGGTCAATGGACCTATAAATTGAATAATTGCATTATTGACTCTGCCACCTCTGACAATGTCACGCTTATAAAATTTGCTAACTCTATTGATATTAATCTTAGCCTTGCTATTGCCCATTGTTACTGCATGAAAACAAAATAATTACCTCTTTTCATCCAGGTGAAAGATTCTCAAGCTAGAATTTATTGACTTGCCTGACAAGAAAATCAAGATGGAAATACTTGTGGAAGACATGCTAGCTACGTATGGTATATTATTGGAGCAAAGTTTCTATCACGATATTGGTGGGGATATAAAGATGGATTGGTCATACACCACCATACTCATCAATGGTAAAATGAATAATATCCTTATAATTAATAAAATTAAATACATAGTTCAAAAACCAAATGACCCAAGGGAAGACATTTTATTTCAAGATTCAAGGTATGAAATATTTTTTCATGACTTAAGAGGAAAATGATAAGTTGCCCATGTTGATGGAGGAATACACATGCTTCCCTTAATTTCTTAACAATTCTACCATGCAATTTTGCACCATAGTAACGGTATATTCATATATTTTACACCATAGTTTTTAAATTTTAAATCAAACATACATATAGAATTAATATACATAGAATATACATACATAAGAGGATATCATGTGCAATGAATTCGAATCAAACATAGAAGTAATATCGTTATGAAAACCAACACATGGATATATATAATGTATCAAATTAAGTGTGATGAATGCACGTCTCTAAAAATATAATTTCATAACATGTGTACATCTCAAACCAAGTGTGTCATACATATAGGACCACATGCAGTCGCACAAGGCTATATATATAATGTCCTATGAAGAATCATGAACTCGGAAAATTTTGCCTATATATATATATATACATCCACGTCCTATGAATCTAATCATGAAACATCTTCCCTCTCTTCGCCTTGCTAGAAGTAGCATGTCCATGACCTGGGGATGTAGTGGAGGGAGATGCCACTACAGATTTCATCCAAGTGGTCCTAGGCCTCTCTAAGAAGACCTGTAACCTAACCTGCAAATTCATAAACAACAAGTTTTTAACACCCATATTTTTAAAATACATTCAAAATTTAGAAACTTAGAATTTAGTTAAAATGCATGTGAAACCTTACCATAATGTCATGATCCCTATCAATTTTTCATTGACGCATGGGAGGGACAACAATAGACTTATGAGAGGTAACCTACATACAAATAATTAAATTTCAAATTAAATATTTCATGTACAAAATTTGATATTGTAGATTTAAGTAATAAGAAATAATTTCTAAATAAATTTAACAAATTTAAAAAATTGTACCTCAATTAGTGGATCTGGAGATTCCATGGCAGTATCTACAGCAGCCTCCACAGTCTACATATATGGAGGAGTCTCTCTGGAAGTCATAAGCTATACAATAAACATGTACGAATCAATATTAATCTACATGATTGCCACATAACAGAGCCAAAGAATAATCCACATGAATTTCCATAATTAGAAATAAAGTGTAAAGAGAAACTAACCTACGTAAAAGTCACATGAGGCATGCCACTAGCCTCACTTCCTAGAGTAGATGATGACCCACCAGGCTCCTATGTATAAAAGATAAACATATATAATTAATATGTACATGTACATGTACATGTGAAACATTATAAAAATAAAAGTGCACAATCAAATGAAATTTGAAATCTAAGTACAACTTGAATCTTACGTTAGTAACATGCCCAGCTGTAGTAGCTAGCATGTCAACACCAGATGTTTCCTTCACTAGCTCTTTCTATTTTTTTTTTAAAAAAAATTAGTTTTTACATGTATGTACATAACGTACAATGAAATACATATATATTAAAATCTCAAACATGAATTAAACTATTTTATATATATATATATATATATAAATATATATATTAAATATATATTTGACATATACCTATGAAAGACCAAGATCCTTTACACTAGTTCCAAAAACATCTGCCATCATCTCATCTAGAGAAAAGAAATCATGTGATCCAACAAATGATGTCTTGCCTATAGTGCATACGGCACCACATGATCCATAGTGGTGAGGTACACTAGAACTGGCGCCTCCACCAACATCACCATATGCAATCTGATCACTATGTTGGGTTAGAGTGTTAGTGAGCTCCCTCAATGCATGTAGTGTGTCAATCTCCACAACCTCCTTCACTATAGGAGGGATAACTGAAGTAAGTGGTGGTTTTGGGGCATGGGGGATCCTTGGTTGACCTACGTGTGCACCAAGTCTACTCTGTGCGGAGCCATCACCTCGCCCATGAAAATAAAAAAAGTGAAAATAATTTAGGACCTCATTAAGCATGAACTCGCAATATAATTTCTTCAAAAAATAGAGGGGAACCTCATTGTTTTTGCATGGTGTATAATAAAAAACCATCCACCAGTAGTCCTAAAAATTGTTCTTGATTCGGTCATCATGGAACCAATGGATTGGGAACTATTTGTAAGTAACTGTGGGGGGCATTGGTTCTTGGGTCGGTAAATATTGGACAAATGCGGTCTTTTCTAAAAAAATTGTCTTTTACGGCTACATGGGATAATTTATTTGCATACCACTACCTACAATCACCTTTAAAGGTATTCTATCTGTCTATTTGGTTGGTTGCGGAGTCAACTTCACCAATCAATGTTTGCAATGTGTTGGCTAAAGTCATGCGGGAAGGATTTGTGGCATGATTTTGTCTTATATTCTGAATAAGGTTCTCAATGACAATTTTATTTGGTCAGATTCTTCCAACGATATCAACTTGTGTTCCTGTTGGTTCCGTGGGGACAGAAGGAGCCACAGAAGGTGGATCTATGTTTGGATGAGGGTTTTACAGAATTTTTGGAGGGTTTTGAGGATTGTTTGGAGGGTTTTGAGGAATATTTTGATAGTTTGTAGGAATACAAGCTTGCCAAGCACCTGAAAAAAAAAATATACATAAACAAAAAATTGAAAAACCCATGAAAATCACAAAAAAAAACCTAAAATGCAAACAAATTGATCAAAATCAAGGGCTTACCTCTTTGTATTGGTAGCATGGTTGAAACTATCATGATCCACAAGTCCGAAGAGTAATTTTTCAGGGTTATTAAAAGCAAGAGTGCCAAAGGTCTAGGAGAAATTACTGTTGGAAAGGAAAAATGAGGGAAAATGAGGAGTTGCGGGTCTATTTTTTTGTCTCAGAGGACCGCGATCACGGTTTGAAACTACGAGTGTGGTTTTAAATCGTGCTCGTGGTTTCAAACCATGCTCATGGTTTTAGGTTCATAAATCACCAAGCCTATAAAAAAAGTTGCGTGAGTGCAGTTTAGAAACTGTGAGCGCGGTTTATAAACTACACTCATGGTACCTAAATTTCAGGTTTTTATGTCCACATAATTGTCCACCATCTAGGTGCACTTAACCTCTAATTTTGATCTTTTATTTTCCAAAATCATGTATTGAACCCAAGTTAAAGTTTCCAAGTTGGCGTTCAGATGTTGCCCAAAATACATACCTTATACCTCAGTCTTTCGTTAAAAAATTTCCAATCCAAGGTGAGATTAAGCCCACTCCTTATTATTCATTTGTAGTTCCATGTCATGAAGGAGGGAATCGGAATATCATTCAGGAGGGGCAGCAAACTGAAGAAAAAATAGGCTAGATTTTTCCCTAGCATGCAGCAATGGGTTTCTAGATTTCCGTTCGTTCATATTCCAAAGTTAGAGAAGCAACCCATTCAAAAGGTACAGTCTGATTTTGCAACACTGTATCAAAAGGAGGTAAACATGATCAATAGTCTATATATTTTGAGCATAGTTTCCATGAAAGCACCATACTCATAAAAAATAGTGATTCATCATAGTTTTTATAACCTGAAGAGAATTTGCAGATCAGTACTTAAGATAAATCATCTTATCTAGGGAATGAGTAACTAATTTGAAGCTTAATAGATGTCAAGTTTGATAAGGGAAATGAAAAAGAATAGTTTCAGGATAATAAAGTTGCAGTTGAGAGTGAAGAACATTATTGTGATGCATGCATGGAAATTGTTGCATTATTAGATACTTGTAGTGATCTAAAAGGACTATCATATAATATTGCAATTAGTCATGAGCAAAAATATTTCATTAAGGAGGAAACTAAATTTTCAGGGAGCATGGTGAATATGGATAGAATGGAAGAACTTGAAAGCACTGCTGAAATATCAATAATAGTATTAATGGATTAGAAAATTGAAGAAGATAAACGATAGTTTTAAGACACTAAAAATATTTTCAAACACTTTAAAGAAGTATAAAAACCACCTTATTATATTCAGGATGTCATGATTCATGAGTTACAACAACTTAAAGAGGTTGAATACTTTCTAGATCAGTTTCATAATGTCAAAGGAATTCAACAATAGCCTATAAGGGTTGAAAGCCCTTCAAATCAACTTCAGAAAGAACCCATGATTGAAAAGGATGTTCATGTTTCAATAAAAAACAATCAAATTATATTTTCACCTGTTTGGAAGCCTTGTCCTATTTGGTACCTTTTTAGTTCACAACAAGTTACAACAATGCCAGACTTCATGCTCATATCAAGGCATAAAAATGAGCATCAGATCCTCAAGAATCAGTTACAAAGATACTCAGAATATTTCACATATCAATTAGAAATATTCATCATGTTTTGGGCTGATGTTTGGAACAAATTCTAGGTACACATCCCTTTTTTCGTTCTTTCATGTTACGTTTTTTGCAAGCTGAATTTATTGTCTCGTTTCTGGATAAAAGGAAGCTATTTTTCACTTATTGTTTCAAGGTTTTTTTAGCCTCAATTTGTCACTGGTTAGAATAGGGTAGAATAGGATTTCTATTTCAATAATTGTATTTCATGCACATTTCCGCTTTCTAATTCAATAAGTGCATTCATGCACATGATTTGGTGTACCAGATCCTTTCCTAGATGTAGTTTGATTCTAGAAGGGTCAGTTTTTTCATAAAAGGAAGACTTTGGTTATATTCTTTGACTCCATGCCCAATGGTCAAGTGCAAGGTAATGTTCTTATAAGCTAGCAGGCAGCTTTCCCCGTGGGATTTTAAGAAACGTTGACATTTTTTGCACTTGGTCTGAAAATTTCAACTCAAAACTTTTCAGATTCTCAGATTGGACAACAAGACATTTTGACTATGTTCATGGCAGCCATCTAGGAAGAAGATATATATTTTTAATTTCTTGGTTTTGGAAAAAAATAGAATGCCATGCATAAAATCTGCAGATAAAAGTGTTGTCCCAAAAGGCAACACCTTGTGTATAGCACCTCTCTGATGTATCGTCTTCAACAAGACAGTGTAAAATCCTAGGAAGACTTCTCCAAGGCCTTGGTAAAGGTGGTAAAAATGGCATAAGAAGGAATTTATGTTTTGAAACAATAGTCTCAGTTGGAGGTTTGAAGCATGGAAAAGGTAGTTTTACAAATAGATTGCATTTTCAATGACCATCAAAAGGTACATTTGATTTCAATTTTATTTCTATGATTAAGCATATTATTTAAGTGTATTGAGTTGTATAAATTCATTTATTATCCATACAAATGAAGAAAGTACATAAAGGAAAGAGGTATATCTCATTACATGAAAATAGTTCATTTCTTCATAAGGAATAATAGTAAATTGAATCTACACAAGCTGTGGGAATAACTCTGAAATCTAGTGCGTAAAATAAAATGCATGTGTGTAAAGCTATGAATAAAATAGAAAGGGATATCCATCATTTCCTATTCAGATGGGTTCTCCCAATTGATTTCTAGATGTTCTTGCTGATCCTCTTTTCCATCTTCAGTAGGTACTTGAAAGAGAGAAGAAAATTCATGTCAAAGCTCAAGATTTCCATGTTTCTAATTGTACTCAAAATTCCAGACAAATGGATTTTCTTAAAAATGAGCTTCAAATTATAAGTACATAAATGTAAAGTACTATTTGGCATAAGATCATGGCATTCAAGGAAAGCATGACAGATAGAAAAGAAAGAGAAAGGAAAATCACTATGGAATACAAGAGGTTAACACCTGATGTTTTCTAACTATTTTTCTTAAGTATGCAGGTACAATTTTCATCAGAAGAACATAGTTCACAATTTAAAATTTGTACCAACAAGTATAGATTACATTTAATGCACAAAATTAGAATTCATTCATGTCTGTCACAATGATCAAGCTAGGGTACATTCTACTAAATAAAATCATCACGTACATATGTCATATCAAAGCAAGTACATGTATACAGTGAAACAAAAAGATTTTAGTTTCAAACCATATCAAAAGGATGACAAGATAATATCATCATCCTAGTCATAGATTCACAGAGAAATAAGTTTTTTCAAGACATAGGTTCCATGTAAAAAGGCACAGACTTTAATTTTTTTGTCATCCATTAGCAGATTCTAACAACATAACTATTTTTTTCCAAAGTGCATTGTGCATGAAGAAGAAACAAACTTTCAATAAATTCCAAGAGCATGTACCTTTCAATCATAATTATATAAATCATATCAAAATCAGAGTTGAAAGGGACACTTTTCATACTACAACTATCAGAATACCATTGGTTTAATGAGAAACTTGAGCTATGATGTTACAAAATTATTCTCTGTAGAAGCTTACACTTTACATTGTTTAATTATTTTTAAGGTTTTTTGTATGGAACATAGAACAATCAAATGTGGAAGAAATTATCTTTAACATTATCTCATTAGGAATATATTCTATTAAAGACT
Organism: Taxus chinensis; assembly: GCA_019776745.2. Taxonomy (NCBI): domain Eukaryota; kingdom Viridiplantae; phylum Streptophyta; class Pinopsida; order Cupressales; family Taxaceae; genus Taxus; species Taxus chinensis. Next base: position 650,505,422 of record CM034153.1, on the reverse strand, counting down.
ATTAAGTTGCAGGTATGCAGATTCAAGGAAATTGTAGCCATTCAAAATAAATTGTTCGATAATATGGTTAGGTTTGAAATAAAAGAAAGATTGATTCTCATTTCAAATTTTCAAGGGCATACAGTTACAGAGGTATGGGAATTCAAGAAGATCATTCCACAAGGAAATACCAAAACTTCAGCTAAAAATAGCATGATTTAGAGCAAAGAAGATTTCAATCTCGAGAAGGATGTTAAACCAGTGTATACAAATGGATCAAAATAGATGAAGATCATAAGAATTAAAAGATCTTCCAGGATTGCACATATAAAAGCAATTGTTCACTTATGAACCTCATTCTGGGACAAACTCCTTTGAGAGCTTCATTTTTTGTTTAGAATTTCATAAATTGCATGATTAAAGAAAAAAATTCTAGACAGATCAGGGAACATGAAATGCGAACACATCTACGTGGGAAAATATTATCTTAGATTAATCAAAAAGAGTTCCCAGGTCACACAAAAAATGAATTACAATAGAAGGTAATTGGATCCAAGTTGCCCTATGTAAAATCCCCCAAATGTTTCAATAAATAGGCTTTCTTAACAATAATAGATCAAGATAAAAGTACAAAAATTGAAAAATTTTATTCAATGGCATCTTGTTTTAAAACTAGAGTTTTACAACTTATATTTAGATTTTCAAGCAATATATATCCTTAAAACCTAGTAAAGAAAAAGTTGAAAGATTCGAAAACATACAATTTTGAGTGACAACCCATATATCACAAAACTGTATATTGAACTAACTATGCATATAGAGGAAGACCTCAGGCTTAAAGCACAATACAAAGTTTCAAACAAGTGAAAGTCATGATTTTTACTATACTGAGAAAAGAAGCAACAAAAAAGATCAAAAATTAAGAGATTCATATAATACCCATATAGAAATGAAAAAATCAATGACACTAGCTCTGAACCAGAGTCTCAGGAGAGGAAGAAATGTATATTTCTAGGTTGGAAAATTTGTTCCATGTTTTCTTTTGCAATGAAATTGTTTCACTTGATTCTTAGAGTGTTTCTTGGAATGTGACGAAACAAATAAGGGTAAAGGTCAAGGAGAAATACCTGTTGAAGATAGTTGAAGGTTGTTGCATGGACATTGACTTCTCGATCCACAGCTGATCATGAGAGCTTCCTTTTGGCTAAGAGGAACTACCTGTAATAGACAACAAGACCAAAAAATAAAATTTAAACAACATATGCAGTGGACTTCCTAGCATATGCTAGATTCAAGAAGTATGATACTCCCTAGAAGGCTTTCAATCCACTGTTTTAAAGAAATTAATGAGAGAAATAAGGTAAATATTTTCCTACTATAGTCAATATGATTTAGGCATCTCATATAAACACAATAAGCAAAATCTAATCCAACAGGCTAGGTTAGGATAAGATCCAGAGATCAGGTAAATGGTTTTGAGTTATTGCAGGTCAACTGGTAGGTGATGGTTGGGTCTGTTCTTGGCCAAGGTGTAAACCACAAAGGCCAACATCGGCTAAAAGTGACCGATGCTGGTTTAGGTAGGACCAATGATAGTTATGGGTAGCCGGCATTGGTATGGTCGTGGTGAAAAAAAACTCAAAATAGGTAGAATGGTGTGGGTGATCTGAGGTTGAATATAGTTTGGGTGAATGAATAGGGGGTCTATAGAGATCTTAGGTATGCTCAGAAGTATACAACAGGTGAGAACAAATGATTTAATGATGTGGGTAAGGGATCTTTGGTTCACAAGCAAGGGGATGATGTAGCAATAATCATGTAAAGAATAAATTATTAACATGACTAATACAAAACACTTAATTCAAATAAATTATAATGATTAGGGTCATACTTACTATGTTGATGGTCTGATGACTGACTGGTGGAGGTGGTTGTTCAGAAGATATGTGTATGGTCTTGTAGTGGTGCTTTCTCAGAGTGCTCCCCGTGAACGAAATGGCTCTCTGATTGATGCTAGTGATGGCTCTGGATTGCGGGATGTGTGAAAGGATGATTCTTTTACTTACATGTAGCTCTGGTCACCTTTTTCTTTTCTCAGAATGGGCCAACCTCGAAATAAGGTTACCAAAGGGGAATAAAAGGTGAGCGATGATGGTTCTAAATTGACCAGCATCGGTTAGGGTGGGATTTCCTAGGTTCACTAAGAATGGAAGATCATAGCAATGATTATCACCAGTTATTTCTATTCCACTCGAAAAGAGCGGGAGTTACTTTTTTTTTGCAGAAATGTGGTTAGAGGGGATGTAGGATTTGATTTTTAAGGTTTAGGTAGGTCGTACTTAGTTATGGCAACATACTAAGAATATATTTTGGGTGAGGTATCTGGGTGAGGTGTCTAGGTGAGGTGTCTAGGTGAGCTGGCAGGGTTAGAATTATCTTAATTAGGATACTAAAATAATAAACATGTTGAGAAGAAGGATTAATTTAATTAAATTAATATTAGTGTGGGGTGAAAGGGGCCATGGTTAAGTTAGTGTGTTGAAGTTGGTTATTTTTCGAGGGGTCAAGGAGAGTGTGATCCAATTTTTATGTCTACATTTTTCCCCTTTTTGTTGCATAGATTGTATTGGTAAGCGACACTAACAAAAATAAGATGTGGTTGCCCCATGTGTGAGTGAGAGTGATCCCCCTCAAACTAGGAACTGATGAGGTAGAAGGTAGAATTGGTGAGTGGTTTGATAAAAGGTGAATGTGATGAAGATGAAGGTGGGAAGCTGGGGTACAAGGGAAAAGGTCCAATCCAGTATTCTAGGTAAATGTGCCAAGGTCAAAGGTAGTAACAGTTAAATGCACGCACATGTATAAACTGCAACATAGTACCAGGTTGAGGAGCATGCAAACTCTACATTGTCTAAGGTCGATAGGTTTATCTAAACAAGGTTGAAGTGATTTTGGTATCCAAGGTATATGATATGGTTAAGAAATATGATGTAGGTAAGGTGCAGGAACATTTAGGTATGTTCTAGTACACTAAAGGATGGGTCAGGATAAACAGTCACGACAAGAGGTAAGGTAAGGTCATTAGGTCAAACAACATGGGTAATAGTTTCACAAGGTATAACGAGCACATGCGTTCAAAGGTCACTATCAATGTTCCAGGTATAAGTAGCTAGGTCACAACACAGGTAGGGCTGAGGTATGGGTAAAATAACGAGTCCCCAAATGATGATGAGGTTAGGAGGATAAAGTGGAGTGGTCAAGTAAGGTGTGGGTAATGTGGAAAGGATTCTGACAAGAATAACAGGGGTAATGGGTAGTAATGAAGCTGAGCAGGGTAACCGATAATGGTCATAACTAACTGATGTCATTCCCAATTAACCAACCACGGTATGCTAGGGCACAGGACCGATGTCGGTCAAGGTGAAACCGTCACCGGTCAAGTCGGGAGGGTTACAAATAAAAACATTTCTACATTTTGAAAATAATTTGTCATTTGTCACATAAAAGAAAATGACAAGAGAGAGTGAAAAAAGTGGAAAGTGACCAAGTGACATGGAGAGATGAGTTGGCAAGCCGCAAAGCAAGGGATCGTTGCTTGATAGGTGGATCTACGAGCTCAGTTTGAGTGATTTTATTGGGTGGAGAGTAGGAGGCTAGCTAGTGATGGCAAAGGTAGGAGAGGTATCGGTTGGACCGGTGTAGTGGCCCAAAGTACCACCACGTAGAAGACAATGTGACGAGGTAAGATTCCATTCCTATCTTTGTTTGTTTGAGTAGATGGAAGGTACAAATCAACTTATGAGCAAAGATGTTTTTGGGGGGAAAGGTAAAATTTGAATTTCAAATGAAAATGGGTAAAATAGGAAGCGAGAAGGGTACATGTAAGTAAATGAGGGGTGGGAATAGGTATTGGGTAGGCATTGGTGGGGGAAATGGGTAGAAAAGACAATTTTAGGTAGAAATAGGGCAAGGCGTTGTGGGTTTATAACCACGATAGTGACCGACGTCAGTCCACTCTATGCCGGCATCGGTGGGTGATGACCGGTATTGGTCACATATGTGGTGATCAATGCCGGTTAGCGTTGGACTATTGTCGGTTAATAATGACTGGCGTCAGTCAATAGGCTAGAGAGGCAGTCCCAAAAGGAGGTAAAATAGATGGGTTATGGACAGATAGGTAGGGGCATGGAGAGTTAGGTCAGGGGAAAGAGTGATGGGTATTGGTAGGTGGGTGAATAAGTAGGATCAGTGAGAGGGTCAAAATGAAAACAGATGAGGGTCCGAGGTGTGGGTAGATAGGTAGTGTTGATTTAAGGCATAGATATAGGTCAAAGTTTGATTTAGTTATGGTAAACGGTATAGGGGGAGGGGCAAAGTTGAATGCAGGTGTAGTAAAGTTTTAATAATATGATTGTCTGTATGTAGGCTCGGGGCCAGCTACGGATGAGAGACAGGGTACCTCCTTTACTCATGGGGGTACGGGGAGGACGACAGCTAAGGAGTGGAGCCATGTTGTAGAGGTGGGCCTGATTGGGGTCAAACGCTACTAACATGTATTCTGGGAGGCGGGTTTGATGGTTTCCCTCATCGATAGATGGGATTCATTGAACAACACATTCCATCTGCCGACAGGTGAGATCACAATCACCCTAGAGGATGTTTACAGGATCATGCGACTACCTATAGAAGGTACACAGGTTTACTCAATCTCCTTAGAGGAATCTGAGAAGATATTGTTACCAGTGTTTGGAGAGGGGATGGCATTGTTAGGATTCCACAGTGCTAGTATGAGCTATAGAGTGATGTACTGAGCCTACCCCGAGGAGATGAGCCTAGTAGTGCTTCTGATGGAGGCAGTCTACTATTTTGCACTACCAAATGCGAAGGGTGGGAGATTCCCACGGTCACTAATAGGGGTTTTACATGACATGGTTCAGAGCAAGACTCAGTTCGTATGGGTGCTTGTGCTCTTGGTGCAGCTATATAAGGAGATGTGGGCTTATGGGTGATAATGGTGATTCAACCTTTTCTATACATTCTTACTACACTGTTTGCTTTATGAGAATATTGTATGTGTGCATCAAGTTGGGATGCCCTGAGTTGATGCATTTGTGGTGGGATACTGTGGGTAGGCTACATGCAATGGGTATTGGCTATTGGGGAGTACCGAGAAGTGAGAGCTACACATGATGTAGCCTATTACAGGCGATTACTAGAGGGGTTGTCCAATGTGGACATCATTTGGAGGCCATATGTGGGTTACCCCTCATACAGGTGGATGGTGAATGAGCTAGATGGGTTACAGATTCACAGGTGGATAAAGGGGTAGTGGGCAGGTGAGCATGAGATAATACCTATAGATTGGGTCAAGCAGTAGTTCGGGTTGCCGTAAGATATACCTCCACCCTTCCCACAGTATAGGAGAGATGATGTGGAGAGGCCTATGTCTCCGCCATGACCTAGAGTTCTGGCTAGGTAGGAGGAGGAGCTAGTCAATCAATAGATAGATGATGTTGGGGTGACAGACAGATACAAACATTGGTGGGCTGCACAGCTACGAGTAATACCACCGAGGCCGAGGCAGCTAGATTTAGCCACTATCACATTTTAAATAGACGCCCTATAAGGGTAGGTGGCTACCTTGGTGACCCAATTGGGCATAGTATAAGGACATCTTACAGGGGCCCCGAGGCATAGGTTGGGACTCTACAGCTGCAGGTGGCCACTTTTCAGGCACAGGGAGTACAGGGACAAGTACCCACATCGAGGGGAGAAGGAGAGGGTGGAGATGGATATGGGGTGCAGGTAGCCACCCTACAGGCACAGGTGATAGGTTTAAAGGTCCAGTTGGCCATGATGCAGGGACATGTTAAAGGTTTCCATGGCCAGTTGGCCACTGCACATGCACAGATAGCGACCCTTCAGGCCCATGTACAAGTGTAGCCTTCCAGGGTTGATGGCACCTCCACAGGGGAAGGGACAAGGTCAGAGGCCGATGGCACCACCACAGACAGTACCTACAGTGAGGTTGTGAGATGCCATGGGAAAGGTGAGGTACTATTAGGATCATTTGATGGCAGTCAAGGATATATGTTCTATCATATGCCGAGCACAAAGCAGATCCCGCACACATAGTGTGGAGAGTATAGGGCGCTAGCGAGCCTAGGGACCGGGTTAGGGTGAGGCCACTAGTGCATGGAGGCTAGCTCCAGGGGAAGGACCATTAGAGGCTAGACTAGGGCGAGGCAGAGAGAGGTTACCTAGATGTCAGCCTAGAGGAGCGGAGGAGGAGACAAATGAGCCTGGTTTGGATATCACATGGGGAGATGATTAAGCTTCATGTATGAGTAGTTTATTTTTGACATATATACTGGCCTGCGTGGCGGAGATAGTGAGGATGTACATAATAGTTTTTGATATTTTTTCATATATACCGACCTACGTGCCGAAGATATTTAAGACTCATGTATATGGACACGTATGTCAGGATGATTTATTTATAGAGGTGATGGTGTTTATGACATGATGTGTATATGGTTGCGAGAAACTTTCCATTATGATTTGTATATGTGATGGAAACCAAGTAGTGTAGGCATGACAAAAGCTAGGTCATAGGCATGGATCGAGTGAAGTTGATGTAGGTATGGATTGAGTTAGGTTAGTTTAGGCATGGATGGAGTCAGGTTTTTAGGTGTAGGCATGGATTGAGTCAGGTTTTTGTTTAGATTACAAGTAATTGGTGATACATATAACAAATGGTAATGTAGATATATGTGATGATGTAGATTTGCAAATTTTTGTTGTGTGTGGAAATATGAAATGATGAATTGGTGAATGTTATGATGATGTTTGAAATATGGATGGTAGATATGTGTATTAGTTATTTTGTGTTGAGATTTTACTTCCAGTTTTTGATATACAAAAGTAAAAAATCAAGTATAATGTGATATAGGAAAATATGGGAAAATTGGTGAGGGTAGAGAGTGATTCAGCTAACCTCCAAGGTCCACATGCCCTTGGAGTGCTGCCTACATAGCCGTGGTGAAAAGGGACATCACGCCGATGTAGTTCTCCCATAAGGTAGGGAAAAATGAGAGGAGGTAGGAAAATGGGTCGGTAGGTTATAGGCATGGTTGAGTCTAGGTCTTGTAGGCATGGTTGAATTGTGGGCAAATAGGTATGGGTGATTTTAAGTTGATTGTGATGAAAGAGGAAAATTTCCCAGAGATAAGCATCGAGGGTCTAGTCCCTGTATAGGATAATCAATACGTAATGAAGAAGTGAAAATATAAGAGAAGGTAAGAGAGCCACCTGATTGGTGAGGATCATAACAAGTTAACCATACCTTAGGTAGGCATGTGAACGTAAGACCCTAAAGACATTGCATGATTGATTATTTTAAAGGTGAAGAATAGTCACAACATCACCAAATCTCACAGTTTCAGCAGGTCCCTTAAGGTGGTAGGAAATGAAGGTGTAAAAGGGAAAGGGGGTGAGAAATGGTTAGGTTATAGTATGAGGTAGCATGCCTTTTGGAAAGAGATCCAAGATCACAATGAGCAATTCAATGACGATTTTTTTTTCTTTTCACTTGTATTTGAAATAGATTGATCGATGTGGGAAGTATATATGGGATGATGAAATTATCTCCTTGAGGTCTTCATGAAGCTGATCAATGTGGGAAGCTTCAGTTTTTTTTCTAGCAGCAATAAGCTTTACATAGTTGTCCTTCAAGGGAGCAGTTTGTTTATAACACCGATGTAGAGAGAAAGATTTCCTTTTTGAGGGACTCATCTTTTTCATTGGAAGTTTGACTCAAGGAGTTGAATCCCATGTGGAAATTATTTGAGAGATTTTTAAGTCATGGGAAATACTAAGGTGAAGAATTGGATTCTTGTTTAGAAAGAAAGGTGAAATGACCATGGGATCTCATCTGAAAGAAGACGAAAAGTATCCATGAGAATCATGCCATGTGCATAGCCATGGTACACATACTTAAGAGAACGTAAAAGAGTGATGGGTATGTACATGATTCCATATTAGTCATTTGGAATTGCATAGTGGAAGGAGGGAAGTGAATGGAACTCAAGGGATGAGCATGAAAAGAGGAAGAAGGTGAGGTAGGACTAAAAGTCAATAGTAAAATGGTTGGAGATGCAAGGCATTGAGGGGATCAGGTTCAGGTTTATTGTCGAGTGATGATAAATGATAAGCACCTGATCCATATTTATGAGTCATGATGTATGGTCCAAGCCAGTTAGGATAAAATTTTCCCCGTTTACTTTTTTCTATTTTCGTTATATGTTGATTTTCCTTCAAGACAAGATCACCAACTTGGAAGGTTCGTTCATGAACATGCTTGTCATAGGCATGTTTGATATGTTTTTGATAGATTTGGAGATGGTCAAGGGCATTAAGATGACATTCATCTTGGTGAAATTCATCGTCATTGAGCATGTCTTGTAGTGAAATGTGGAGAGATGGAATTTGGACTTTAGGAGGTAAGATAACCTCAGTACTATAGACTAGAGAAAAGGGAGTGGTAGCAGTTGAAGTGTGAATGCTAGTGCGATAGACCCACAAGGCGAAAGGAATGTGGGTATGCCAATCTTTCCCAATATCATCAACTACCTTCATGAGAATTTTGTTCAGGGTTTTATTAGTGAATTCAGATTGGTCATTTGTTTGTGGGTAATAAGGCAACGAGAAACTTAGCTGAATGCCAAAGGTGGCGCAAATTTTTCGTTAGGTTTTATCTTTGAATTGTTTTCCATTATCCATGATGAGAGAATGTTGAATGCCAAAGTAGCAGATAATGTGATGATTGACAAACTCACATATTTTCTCAGATTTCGTGGAGATAAGAGGTATGGCTTCAACCCATTTGGTGTAGTATTTGGTAGCGGTGATGATCCATTGATGTATCTGGGAAGAACGGGGATTGATCTCTCTGACAAGATCTTAACCCCATTGAGAGAAGGGCCAAAGGTCATGGGAGACTTATAAGGCTTGACTGGGTGTGTGATGAAGATTTGAATGTTGTTGGAATTTTACACAACACTTAACATAGTCAACAATCATGGTTAAGGGTCAGCCACTAATAGCCTAGGAGAAGAATATGCTTAGCAACCGTGAGACCACTGAAGGGACCTCCACATATGCCATCATGAACTTCCTTAATGGTATAGGGAATTTCAGAACTCATAAGGCACCGTAATAGAATAACGTCAAAGCCATGCTTATAGAGGAGGCCACCCATGATGACGCAATGAGAGGACCTTTTGAGGAAGGTGTGTTGTCAATTACGAGTGAGGTCAGGAGGTAAGATGGACAGGGAAAGGTAATCCGCAAGTTTCTTATACCAAAGGTTAGGTGGTTTACGTTCGAGAGTACCAAAAAATCTGACATCATGGTGTGAATGGGAAGGTAATTGCAACCTTTATACTATGACAAATATTTTAGAATCGGAGGGTGAATTGGGTATTTGGGAAGTGAGACAGGCCATGGTATCTATGAATTTGCTAGTGGAACATGGAATGGTTTGTAGTTCATACCAGTCAAAGGAGGTCAAGAGGGTGTCAACTTGATTTTTATACTTTTGAAGCTCTTCTTTATGACATTGGTAAACACCATTAACTTGGTTTACTACACATTTAGAGTCACCAAAGATGTTATTCGATTTGACGTTTAAGGCAAGGGCGGTATGAAGGCCTAATATGAGTGCTTCGTATTCGGAAATGTTGTTAGTACACTCAAAATCAAGCTTGAAGGATAGTAGTATAGGTTCACCATCTATGGGAATGAGGATAACTCCTACACCTCCCCCACACTAACATTTAGAGCCATCGAAGAATAAGTTCAACTAGTAAATTATATCATCTAAGGAAAGGGTGGTAATGGATTTATCGGGGAAATCAAAGTTAGAGGGTTGGTTTCCAGAAAGAGGTGCATCAACAAGCTGGTCAGCAATGGCCTGGCCCTTGATATATTTCTGATGAATGAACTCGAGGTCCAAATCAGCCAGAAGCATGAGCCAACGTGAAACACTTTGGTTTTGATAAGGTTTGGCATACATAAAGTATAAGGGGTCGGTGCTGATCAAAAAATAGGTTTTTTGGTTGAGTAGGTAATGGTAGTGTTTAGTGGTGACAAAAACTAAGCCTAAACAATTTTTTTTTGCATGGGTGTATCAGGTTTCGTATTCTATAAGAGTATGACTTATGTAATAAACCACCTGCTCCCTATGTTTTTCATCACGATGATCAAGCATTTCCACTAAGGAGTGATCAGTAGTAGAGATGTATAGGTAGAAGGGTTGATCGTCTTTAGGTGGAATGAGTATGAGTGGTTAAAGAAGGTATTGTTTTAAGGCCTCAAAATCTTTGTGGCAGTCATCATCCCATTCGAAGGAAACATCCTTTTTAATAAGATGATGAAATGGATGACATCGATCAGAAAGTTACAAAATTAAACGACGATTGGATTGTAACTTACCTTGTAAGCTACGGAGTTGCCACAAGTTAGTGGGTGGAGGAATTTGGAGAGTGGCCTTGACTTTATCAGGGTCAACCTCTATACCACGTAAGGAAATGATAAATCCCAGGAGCTTTCTTGAGAGAACCGTAAAGACACACTTCTTTGGTTGAAGGTGAACACAATACTTAATGAGGTGGTCAAAGATGGTTTTTAGGATGACGAGGTGCTCAGAGCGGAATTTAGATTTAGCAAGGACATCATCTACATAATATTCTAATATATGGTGCATGATGTCATGGAAGATGTAATTCATAGCCCACTGATACATGGCACCAACATTTTTAAGGCCAAAAGGCATGACTCAATAGTAGAAAGTTCCCCAAGGGGTGATGAATGTAGTTTTGTGTTGATCCTTTAGAGCAAGAAAGATTTATTTATAACCTAAGAAGCCATCCATGAGTGATAGCATCTCATGACCAGTAGTAAGGTCAACCATCTGGTCTATACCGAGTAGAGGAAAGTCATCTTTTGGGAAAGCTAGGTTGAGGTCATGGAATTCTGTGAAAATTCAAAGACTCCCTATCACCTTAGTGACAGGGACAATGTTAGAAATCCATTAGGGATAATCAATGGGTAATATGAAAGAAATGAAAAGAAGGCATTGAAGTTCTTCTTTCACCAGAAGAGCAATGCGAGGGTGCATTTTCCTCATCTTTTTTTTACAGGTTTGGCATTAGGAATGGTTATGATGTTGTGGACCACTATGGTAGGGTCAATACCGAGAGTTTTGGTATAAGACCAGGTGAAAGCATGGTTTTAATGTTTGAGAAAAGAAGTGATGGTTTCTTGTTTAGTAGTATCTAAAGATTGGTCGATCTTTAGAATATGCGGGTTATCTTGAGTATGAATGTAGACTTTGATAGTCGATTCATTCAACATGGTCTGTGTCTCATATGGCAACGACTGGTGAATATAAGAGTCTTCTACACCAAGGTAGGTGAGTATAGATTCATCATCCTAACATTGCACGATGTTAATTGAAGGTGTATCGTTATCGATCATGTCAGGATATAGGAATGAGAGAGAAGAGGGAGCTTCACCATTATGTTGATAAGTCAGAGGCCCTAAGGAAATGGTATTTATGAAAAAAAAACAAGTTAGGAGGAATGGATTCTAGATCCATTGACTCTGTCGGTTAAGGTGGTTGAGCAGGTGAAGAAGGTGGGGAAGGGTCGATATCCTCAATGAGTTCAATGTGAGCCTTCTTGGTAGGTGTTTCATCAAAGTCGATACCACTATGGTCGTATGTATGTGGGTAGTACATGGAATAACCGTGTGACTTCCTTTCTCATAAAATCCAAAACCAAAATCTTTCCATGCACATCAATGTAGGAAGGTGTGCATGAAGTGGTAGTTGGTGAGTGACTAGAGGTCTGCAAAAAAGAGGCGGGTTTGCAATGGTGGTTTAGGTGTATAAGTCGAAGTATCAAGTCCTGTATAGGTGAGATTGGTGCAAAGGTGGGGACGACCATAAAGGAGATGATCTCCTCTGTGGTGATTATAGTGAGGGTGTTGGCGAAGGCTTCCATACTCTTGTGGAGTAAGGAATGTGTTGACATTATATAAGCAATACTCCCCCAAAGTGAGGTGTTGAAAAATTCCTTCCAAGGTATCGGTGGTCAATATGTGGGTATCTGGGATAGACGATGTGTTAGAGGTTAGATCAAAAGTGTAGCCAACTGATTGGGAGGCTGATGGGTCAGTCGTGGAGGTGTGGGTGAAGAGGAAGTGGTCATGGAGGTAGATGCCTTAATGGGTACAAGCACATCATTGGGTTAGTAAAGCATGTTATAGGACTTGAAAGGTGATGGGTCGGCTAGAATGGTATAGGTGTGTCCTTAATGCTCAAACTTTACACAACAATGCAAACTTGAAGAAACATAACCCATGACATGAATCCAGGGTCTACCAAGAAATAGGTTATATTGAAACTCCCCTTCTAAGATGTAAAATAACTCTAGAATAGTACGGGGGCCCATGCGAACATGAGGATGATGGTGCCAAGTGTAGAAGTGATAGCATCATTAAATGAATGCAACATGACGAGATGTTTATGCATGTAATTTTCAGGTGTTCGTATATGGTCAAATGAATGGGAGGAGATGATTTTAATGCTAGCGACCACGTAAATCATAACACATCATACACATATCTTATTGATATGGATGGAGATGAAAAGGAGAAGATCAGGGTCATCGGTTTGGTGTGGTGTGATCTCTTCATATGAGAAACTGAGGGCAGCCACTTGGCGAGTGGGTGAAGGTGTAGAGAAAGGGGGTAATTTGGTGAGAGAGGCTACATGATGAGGTGTAAATATGGAGGCTACAGGTGTAGGGTCATTAGGTAAAACCTCAATAGACTAAAGAACCTATATGAGAACTTGGCGATGGGCCTTAGAGGTTTGGATGAGATCATATAGGGAGATTTTGAGGGAGGATTCATGTAATTGCTTGAGCATTGTGTGATGTGTAACCCCATTGGAAATAGGATATTTGGGGCTGCGGATGTTGATTTTAAGTGTGGGTGCAAATGGTATGTTGGGTACAAGGTTGCTTGGTGGGTTGGTTTCCTTTTCCTTTCCTTTTTCCTTTTGACTACAGGTAGAAATGTGGATCATATTGATTTGAGGTGGGGAGGTATATGAGCTAGGTGAGCCATGAAAGGTGTAATAATAGGAAGGGTAGAAGCCAAGCGGTGGGAAGGAACCTTGTGAAATGATCCAGGAACACTAACATTTGGGTGGAGGTTTGGTGATTTCCTGGATACAAACCATATGATTTCAAGTTTCGAGGGTTGATAGAAAGGTTGTGGGAGTGGACATGTAGGTTGTGGTATAGGTGTAGGGGGAATATGTGAGGAAAGGGGTAGAGGTCAGATATGGTCCTCATCAAGGAGATCATCGTCATCAAGGTTCAATTCAGAAGGACATAATTGGATGAGGGCTGCTTTCAAAGCCTTACAATTTTCAACATTGTGGCCGGGCACACGATGGTAGGCACAAATTTTGGTATTGTCAAGCCCTTTTGGTTTGGGTTTGAGTGGGTCATAAGGTCTAAGAGGTGGTAATGTGATGATAGAAGTTTTGAGGAGGTTGGTTAGGATGTTGGCATAGGACCTTGCTAGTGGATCACAAAGGGAAGTGAATGTGCGTTTGGGTAAAGGTGTGGTTGATTGTGGACAAAGAGTCTTGACAAGAGGGGGATTAAGTTGGGCTATTGGTTCAGTGTGTGATGTCATCTTAGGTATTGATCATGTCTATTTGGCTAGGGGTAAGGTAGATGAATTGGCAATGGAAGGTGTGGTTAGTTTAACTACCCTATTGGAGGGTAGCGGATTTTTAGCTTTATATTTCACCTTTTTGGGTAAATTTGATGCAAGCGCCCTAGAGGTGAAGGGAAAAGAAGATGAAGGAAGAGGGTGGGTTACCCATGGGGGTACCTGAGGTGTTGTAGAGGTAGGTGGTGCAGGTTGTGCAGGAGGCATGAGTGAAATAGAAAGAAGTGTCACTGGTAGTAAAGATGTTAATGATGTTATTGGAGGTATCGGTGGTAAGAAGGTTACGAGCAAGGGCGGAGGTTGTGTGGGTCATTTGGCTATATTAAGAGTTCATGATGAAGAAGTGGGTTCCTGCGTTCTTGGTTTACTAGTAGATGGGGGTGGCTTGGCCAAGGTCGAAGGATGAGGTCCTAGGATGGATGTTAGGGGTGAAGGTGATAAGGGTGTGGTTGGTGAAATTATGACATGAGATCTAGGAGATTCGATCTTCATTTTAGGGGTCGGGTGAAGTGTGGTGCTAGATTTGGAAGATGTAGCCAAATCTAATTTGATGGGTGGGTAACGCTAGTAGTTAGTATGACCCCTAAGGTAGTGATAGGTTTAGGCAAGGGAGATGATATAGGCATAGGTTTGGGTGTAGATGTGGGTTGGGTTATGGGTAGACGCGTAAGTTGAGCCATGAGTGGTTTTGTGGGAGATTTTGAGATAATTGTGGTTGTGTTTTATTTGGTCGGCTGAAACACTTTTGGATAGATAGTGGAGGTGTCAGCGAGTGACAATTACATTTGTGTTGAGACAAAAAGTAAAAAATGCCCCCAAACTAAGGCTCTATCAACATAGTCCATGTGATTGGCACAGTGTGAGAATGGTATTGTTGTAAGCAGAGCTGTCATGGAACGAGTGAAAATCCCTATAAAATGTGTTTGAGATACTAGGAAATGGCTAGCCTCGGACTCAGTGGGTAAGAGAGCCAAAAGTAGATCAACGGGATCTTGAAAGTTTGATGGTGAATGGTCATCTAGAAGTAGTGGTACTTCTATAGCATCCTCCCTGAGTAGAGGAGAAGATGAGCCATCCAAAGTGGGATCTCCTTGCGTTGGTGAAGTGGGCTCAGAATTCTGAGGGGTCGAAGGCGGTGTGCTGATTATAGGCTCTTTCACAGATGAAGGAGAAGATGGAGGGGATTCCTTTATGTGCAGAGGAGTAGATGAAATAGGTTCTGGTATGGGTATGGGATCGCGGGCTAAGATTTCATCTATGGAAGGAATATGAGGCAATTGAGAGACAAGTGACACGTCACTAAAAATAGCATGGACCTCAAGGGTATTGCTATCTTTAATTAAGGTCTCCCTAGTTTAGTCGGAAGAAGGGGCATGATTAGGAAATGGTTTCTTGAAAATGTGTAAATTTTGGTTGGCAGGTACGTTCAGATTATCAAGGACTAACTCAGCATTCTCAAGCATTTCCTAGAAAATCTAATTTAAAGTGATGCAATTTCCATCACTATGACCTTTTACCCAATGATAGTTGTAGAAGTCATGCTCTTTGTACCATGCAGGTGTGGGGTGAGTAGAATCAAAAATAGTGTGTGGTTTTATAGGAGAAAGGGTGAAGGCCCCAGCTATAATGAGATTTTATAAAACAGAAGAATAAGGCTCCCCAATTCGGTGTATTTCCATTGTTCTCATCTGAATTGAAAAGTCTGGACATGGGAAAGATTAGATGAGAGCTTAGCCTAATTTGATGGATGAGCTAGACCGGATTTGAGTACCATCGTGTTAGCAATTCCCTTTGCTTTGGAATAATTATTCTATGGTTTCAAAGAAGAAGAGGTATCGTTTGACTTAAATGTCATGTTCTTATTTCGTAGTCTGATTTTCTTTTCTTTGATGGCCCAAATCTCTAGTTTGTGTGCCATGGTGAATTCCTCATCAAAGGTTCAGAAAGTCTGCACCTGCAGGGTTGGAGAAATATGTATAGCACAAGCTCGAGTGAAAATCTCTATGAGTTTGGTTTGTGGTAATTGGAATGTGAGTTGATTGATCAGGCTACACCAATGAGTGAAAAAATCTGCGATAGACTCGTCGTCATATTGACATGTAGAGTAGAGGTCAGTCATGGTAACCTTCTTAATAATGTTAATTGAGAAGTGATCCAAGAAGGCTTTGGCTACCTGATTAAATGAGTAGATAGAATGTCTAGGTAATCCACTATACCAATCTAATGTAGGCCCGATCAAGGGCATGGGAAAGGTCCTTAGAAGAAAAATTTCATCATGGGTGATCAGATAATGTACCCATGTTTGAAAGTACACAAATGTTGATGTGGGTTGTCTTTACTATTGAAGTGGTTAAATTTAGGCATTTCCCAATGTACGGGATATGGACGAATAGGAATTGATGAGTGGATGGGCTCATTACAAATTTCATCAGAGGTGAGAGAGTTGTGCGATCCAAAAACTGATGCCTCCAGTGTCTGCATCATGTCCATCATTAACTTGATGAGATCATTGGTAGGTTGTGATGAGGGGAAACCTCCTGTTGTATAAGGGGGCATATATTGAAGTTGATAGGGAGGTTGAGAATAAGGAACTGACATAGAACTCACATATCCGGAATGGGTGACAGATGAGATAAGGGATTGTTGATAGTAGGTGTATGTAGGTGGGATGATTTTCATGACTCTGGTAGTAATTGGGGGCAGAGTTTGTGGGATGGAGAGGACGAGATTATAGAATGGAGTAGGGGTCCCTGACACCACGAGCGATTGTGTTGCAATGGGTATTTGTGAGACTATGTGTATAGATGAGGCTATGATCTGGATGGTTGATGAAGGTGTAGTGGATGTTGTGGGTGCAATAGACATGGTAGATGCGGCAGTCATAGCAAGTATAGGGCCTAGCTACAAAACAATTGGGGGTGAAGTAGGTGAGGGTAATGCCGCATTATTAGGGGCTGATGTAGTAGCAGGAATAAGTGTAGGAGAGATTGATACAGGAATGCTATATATCAACTGACCAGATGAGTCTCAGGTGGAGGAGTGGTAAAGGTAGAACTGTAAGGCTGTGGAGTTCTGATCAAGGAGTCGTACGAACTCCTCATCACTTGTGGTGATGGTGATAGGTAAGGTAGGATCTATGGGTGATAGAATAGAATGTGGTGAATGACTAGGTGGGAGTGGTTGACAACTAGTGTGGAATATGAGGGAATTTTTTTGGCTACAGGTCAGTACCATGTGAAAAAGTGTCGATTTGGTACGACTACTTTCTATAAATGACATATGAACACAACAAAAATAGGAAAAACAAACAGTGGTAGGTGGATTGGGTCGATATGTCATCTGAAATAGGATAACCGACATTGGTTAGGGTAAACCAATGCCGGTCAGAGATAACCGTAGTTGGTCACTGTGAGAAAAAAATAGTTTACCAAACAAGAGAAAAGATTGATAATCTACCAGGTAGATAAGTTGTAGGATGGATTTTATCATAACAGAGAAGATACTGAGAGTTACAATGGCTTTGAATAGAAAAGAAGATGAAGCAGGTGTCCCTTTGGGTAGGTTAACCAAAAGAATAGTAAACCAACACCGGTTGAGTAAAACCAATGACAGTCAGAGGGTAACTAATGATGGTCACTAGACTGACACCGGTTACTATGAAATTGAAACAGAGATGAAGAAACTATGGTTGTGATTTAAAATCAAGTTTCGGATCAAACCCAAAACTCTGAGAATAATAAAAATGGGGTCCATGCACACTCATAGAAGTAGGACTACACCAACTATGATGAGGAGTGTGTAAGGAGAAATAAAAATATGAAGAACGTGTCCTCTCACCTCAAAACACAAGCCAAGCAGAAACAATAAGAAAAATACGATCCTAAAAGTGCTTTTTCTATTATGTTTGTTCATCTTACACTATTTGGGACTTACTGTGTGTATTTAGAACAGAATTTTTGGTTGGGAAGGCATCCTATGAAGAAGGATATCTAAAAGGAGAAGTTTCAGGTATGTTATGGCAGGGGCAGGCCATCCTCTAAGATGATGACTCGATAGAGTCAACGAGCTGGGGAGTACCTGCCAACCAGATCATGTGATCATCGATAGGTGTTCCCACGTAAGATTTTGTTTGAGAAAGATGTGTTAATTAGAATTTGTGTAGTTTGGTAAGACTCTGAGAGAGAAATAATGTACTTTCTACGATTGTTTTTTCAACCATCAGCTGGGCATGACTTCCAGCATATAGGTTTCCCTCATTTAATGTGCACTAATGCAACATACAAGAATGAAATGCCATTAATTTTAAGGCCAAATCAAAATATTAAATTTGATGACACAAAATATGAACAAGAAAGAATATGATCTTTCACTAATGCATTATAAATGAAAGAGAATCAGAGTTCTTTTTATAGCACCAAAACACGACTACCTTGAGACAATAGAAAGAAGGGAAGATTCCAGGGGAGAAATTTAATGTGAGGACCTTTTAGAAAGAAAACAGATGTGCAACTTTTACCTAGGAATGAAGAAAAGCAATGAACCCTAAATGGGTCCCACTGGGCATGCCAAAATGTTTCACCTGCTTCTTAGAGCATTTATTGGAATGTGACAAAACATATAAGTGTAAAGGTCAAGGAGGAATACCTGTTGAAGATGGTTGAAGGTTGTTGTGCACGTGTTGACTTCTCAATCCACAGCTGATCGTGATAGCTTCCTTTTGGCTAGGAGGAACTACCTGTAATAGACAACAAGACCACAAAATAGAAGTTAAACAACATATGCAGTGGACTGCCTAGTTAACGCTATATCCAGGAAGTATGATACTCCCTAGAAAGTTGTCAATCCATTGTTTTAGACAAATTAATGCAAGAAATAAGGTAAATATTTTCCTACTGTAGTCAATATGATTTAGGCATCTCATACAAACACAATAAGAAAAATCTAATCTAATAGGCTAGGTTAGGATCAGATCCAGAGGTGAGGTAAATAGTTCTGAGTTATTGCAAGTCAATTGGTAGGTGCTAGTTGGGTTTGTTCTTGGACAAGGTGTAAAACATAGAGACCGACATCGGCTGAAAGTGACCAATGTTCGTTTAGGTAGGACCCATGGCAATTATGGGTAACCGGCGTCGAGATGGTCATGGTGAAAAAAACTCAAAATTGGTTAAATGGTGTGGGTGATCTGAGGTCGAATATAGTTTGGGCGAATGAATAAGGGGTTTGTGGAGATCTTAGGTATGCTCAGAAGTATACAGTAGGTGAGAACAAATGATTTAGTGATGTGGGTGAAGGGATATTTGGTTCATAAGCAACGGGATGATGGAGCAATAAGCATGTAAAGAATAAATTAATAACAAGAGTAATACATATTACTTAACTAAAATAAACTATATTGATTAGGGTCATATTTACTGTGTTGATGGTTTGATGGTTGATTGGTGGAGGTGGTTGATCGAAAGATACATGTATGGTCTTATAATGGTGTTTTCCTGGAGTGATCCTGTGAATGAAATGGCTCTCTGGTTGATGTTGGTGATGGCTCTTGATTGTTGGATGCATGAAAGGATGATTATTTTGCTTGCATGCAGCTCTAGTCACCTATTTATTTTCTCAAAATGTGCCAACCTCGAAATAAGGTTACCAAACCAGAATAAAAGGTGACGACTACAGTTTTGGGTTAACCAGTGTTAGTTTAAGGATAACCAGCATCGGTTAGGGTAGAATTTCCTAGGTTTACTAAGAATGGAAGATCATGGTAATGATTTTCGCCATATGTTTCTATTCCTCTAAACAAGAGTGGGAGTTACCGTTTTTTTTGCAGGAATGTGATTAGAGGGGATGTAGGCTTTGATTTTTAAGGTTTAGGTAGGTCTTAGTTAGTTATGGCAAGAAACTAAGAATAGACTTGGGGTGAGGTGGTGGGGTTGGAATTATCTTTATTAGGATAACAAAATAATAAATATGGTGAGAAGAAGGGTTAATTAAATTAATATTAGTGTGGTTTGAAATGGGCCATGGTTAGGTTAGTGTGTTCAAGTTAGTTATTTGATGAGGATTCAAGGAGAGTATGACCCAATTTTGGTGTCTACAAAAATGAAGGAAATTATAAGGTATAGATCAAATAATGTTACCTTTCACACGTTTTGAATGGTAACAATGGTAGAGGATATAGATATTTTCAAAGCACAAATATAAATCTTCAAGATGCAATTATATAACACTAAGTGTTATGGTATAATCATAAATCTAGAGTTTGAATCACTAAAATATATGGCGACCTTTGAAATGATAAAACCCCAACTCCATATAATTCCCTGAGAAAATAAAGAATCATAAACAATCTAGTGGCTCGAACTAGAGATTGGGAAAATATAATGGTGGTGAATGATTGCAGAATATCAAAGATTTAATGCTAGATATAAGGTAAAATCACAAAAAATTAATCCCATATCTTAAAATGATGACCTAGAAGCTCTTCAAGAAGCTCGAAGGAAATAACAACAGTTAGAACTTTCAAAAGATAAAGCATCAAATTTCATTATTTCTGCCAAATTGAATTGGCCAATCTAAATCAACCCAACTAAATAAAACTTGAGCCACTATTTTAAAGGTATGTAATATGAGCTATATAGACTCAATAACGGAGGACGATAAACATCACCAAACATATCTTGGAAACCTCATCCATCGCCGCTGGGAAGAAATTTCTACAAATCTTTGCTATCTCAAATAAGAGCTCGAAGAATAATGTGTATGATTAGGGTCTGGCATGTTTTACCAACCAACCAAATCTTAGTCAAGTGATCAACGGTGTAGATTCAACGCTACAATGGTCAATGACCAGCAATGTTAACTCATGACTAAACCTCCATGCTACCACAAGTCAAGGAATCGACGGTGGAGATACAAAAGTACAGTGACCAATGGCCCAGATCAAGTCACCTAATTCAATGCAAACCACACTAAATTGACCTACAATGAAAGGGTCTAGTCATCATATGGAGAGGGACCAACCCCATTTAAATTATCATCTTTGCATTAATCTTAACTGAGGTCAAATGATTTTAAAACCATAATGTATGTGACATAAATCCAATGGTCAAGGATAATCAAATTACTAATATTTTATTAAAACAATATATTATGTGCCAAGGATTAGAATTAAAAGGGTGGCAATGAAACTATACCATGCATGGTAGATCAAATTAGCAATTTTTCCAAAGGTGGATTTTGTTTTAAAAAATTAATCATTGTATGCCTGAGATAATCAAATTTTTTTTGCCAAGTCAACAAGGGGTCAAATTATATGATTATTACATGTCATGTTTTTCAATCAAAGTGACCCATGGTTAAGATGGGGAATTTATGCATAAGGATAATCAAAGGTGGATCACTTAATACATGTAGATAAGGCCCAAAAACAATGAGTACACAAACTATTTTTTACCTTAATTTTGCCAAAGGTATCATACCAAAGGATTTAAAATCATTACTTTGCATGTGCACATGTAGTCCCCACAGGTGGATATAGAGCTATTTTACTGTATTTGAGATTAAAGGCATTATTTTTACACTGAAGTATCATTTTTCATGTGATCACTACAAGAAAGATTAGACATGAAGACATAATACCATGCAAGTAGGTGAATACCCAAGTGCTACATCAAGGATTAAATATGTTTATTTAATCAAACAACAAGAAGACCAAGTTACATGCACATTGGAGGAGACTTGCACAAAAAGCAAGAGATATTACTATCTAAATTATTCACCCATATTTATTCATTCTTTTTGTAAAAGACCAGTCAACGACACTTTGACTAAAGTATAAATTTGTAACTAAGGCTATTTATGCCTCACTGTAATTAGCATGTCTATTTTTATTCCTTTGTTTGTTCATTATAAAAGGGTAAAATTAGCATGCATGGGTGAGGAAAATTTTTAGCCTATATTTAGGAGGGGTTGGGTGAAGTATTTTGCTATATATTGAGTGCACTAGCAAGGCACAAGAAAGAGTTTTTGGACATAGGAGTACTGAAGCATATTTCTACCAGTTCTGCCTTGAATGAGAACTAGTTTTTACCTTCCCAATTATTTACAGTGGTGTGTATCTTTCAATTAATTCTTGTAAATGTTAATTATCATATTACTCATCTTACGTTACTACCAATATGGCATTTTCTGCATAGTCTTAGTGTGCATGTCTATCTTGTTGCATTGTTATGATTTATCCCTCAATACATAAGTATTTTACCGTAATATTTTGCTGAAAACCATTGTTTCATGCATCTAAAATTATTTCTCAATTTTATTGTGTATATACTTAGTCAAAGCCCTCAATAATTTTGGGGTATCATCCATTTCAATTTCAACTATATTCATTTTGTTTACCTTCAAAACCACTAAAATTTAGTTCAAGATACATCAATAAGTAACCAGACTTTGATACTAGAGAATCACCTCAACAATAAATATACCCATAGACCTGCAATGTTTCCATTGTATCTGTGAAAGAGCGATATCAAGTAAGCTTAGAATGCCTGTTGTCATCTCTCAACCAAGGTGCACTTTTAAGAGATAAAAGTTTTTAGCATGCCCGGTGGGACAAAAACTACTATTGATGTGTTATGAAGATTGAAAATTGAAAGAAAAAATCATCTGGCGACTCCATAAATCTTATTTCATATCAATACAACACTTTTCAACATCATTAAATTTTGCAGCTGTAATTTTTAGGTATTTTTCAAGAAAAATAAAATCTATTATTTTGTTGTTATCAGTTGTTTTCTCAAGCAGGAAACCTATTTTTCATATTTTCAATATTTTATGAGGTCCTGCAGCCATGAACCCTCATTTTCAGCAGTGTTATTAGCCAAATCAATAGCCTTTTTATCTACTTTCCCCTTCAAACTAGTTCTATGACACCTATGAGAATGAATATCCTTATAACAAAACCTTAGAAATTAATATTATTATCAATATTATAATTATTATGTTGTTCAAGTTCAAAGTTATGCAAAGGGTTACGTTGATTGTGAAAGGTGGAGAGATATTGAAATTGAGCTTAATGAATTTAATAAATCTTTTTTAGCCATCAAGGAACATTATGAAAAGTTACATGTAGTGAAAAATGATAGGCATCAAGTTAAGGAACCCTATCAAAAGGAATTTCCTACTTACCTTCCCTATTAGAATCATGTTCCTACATATTCCCCTTTCCAGCCAAAACAACACATTCATGAGTTTCTAAATTTCCAAGATGTTTCAAATTTTGATCTTTCTTTTCCACAATCATGTATTGAATCGAAGTTAAAGTGTCGAAGTTGGCTTTCAGATGTTGTCCCAAATACATAACTTGTAACTTCATCTTTCGTTAAAAATTTCCATTTCAAACTGAGATTAAGCCCACTCCTTATCCTCCATCTTTAATTCCATGCCATGAACGAGGAAATCAAAATATCATTTAGGAGGGGCAGTCAACTGAAGAAAATAGTAGGTTGGTTTTTTTACAGAGCATGTATCAATGTGTTTCTATATTTTAGTTCAATCATATTCCATGTTAGGATATTAAATTTTACATTATAGTTTGGTATTTACCGAAAGATAAATAATTAAATTGTTAGTTAATATTTAATATTGTTATATACAATATACAATATTATGTTAGAATTTATATTTTTAAGATATATTTTTTACTGTTGTAACAATATATCGTAATCTGTTAAGGTAGATTCTTGTGAGAGAATAGTAGAGATTACATATTCCTAATTATAGGAATATTCTCCCTATATATTTGTAATCTATTCGTATGAAAGATATACAGTGAATGTTATTAGTGAAGGCTGCATTATTATTATTATTCTTGATGTGTTGTAATTTTTTAGAGTTCAGACCAAATCTATATTTGGTATCAGAGCAGTCTAATTCTAGTCACCTTGTGATGGAGTAAAAACTTATTTGAAGAGACATTAGATGTTCTTAGTTGTCTCATATATGATAAATATACGGTTCAACCCCTGTGAACACTGAGAGTGTTGATAGGTTCTTGGTTTTCTGTTATGCCATGTTTGCAGTAGAGATTTGAGAAGTTGTTTTAGAGTTTTATACTGACAAACGTAAGAACAGATTTGTGAAAGGTGTCATTATCAAAAGAAAAAGGAATTAGTGGCATTTATTTTTTACGAGTTCAATCCTATCGCCTTTCTGCTATATGGATTTTTGAAAGAAAATCTTTTAGTTCAGCGATTAATCATTTTCTAGTAAACTGTGCCATTTTGTCTTGGCTTGTCTTACAGAGCTCAACCTCTCATTGGATCATGTCCTTAAACATGCTCCAATTCATTTAGACATCTTCCCTGTATGTGTTATATGCCGCAATTTTATCTACCTGAGTTGGAGATTCTATATTTCATATAAAAACTACAGTTTTGTGATAAAGATCTAGATGACACTCCTCTCTGACGTATTCTTCCAATTGATTGTATTCATCAACCTACTTCCAATTATCATATTCTTTATGTAATGGCATCTCAAAGCAATCTCAATTTTTGCATGGACCATGGTATTTTAGGAGCTCTTCAAGTGGTTCGGTCAACTGAGCATTCCAGTGTAACAACCCTTCATGCATCAGATCTATTGTTTCCTCCAACAGAAATTGGTAATTAGTCGTGTTAGTTTTTTGTGATACATTCAAATTGTATATTGTACACGTAATTTGTTATTCATAAGTCTTAAGTCTATTATTTTGGTTCATGTGTTTGTTCGTAGTTCAAAAATAATTTCGATTAACTTCCCAGTCCGTACGTGGCCTTTCATTAAAGATTTTTTCTTTTATTTCTTATATGTTTAGTGTTTATGTTATTTAGTATACAAATTTGTGTCATTTTAATTTTATCCACTTTGTATATAAAATGAGAGAGTCATATTATATTTAAATATGTAGTTTTAAATTAATGTGAGTTCATGATTTAATAATGTGTCTTTTTTAGGTGTTATCCAAAAGGGATTCAAAAGCCAAAATAATATTTAGTAGTCATGTTTATGGTTTGACAAGTGTTTGGTGATATTAGTGTTATCTTTATTATGTTTAGTCTAAGTCACTCGTCAAAAGTATTGTTTTATTTTTTAAGTGTTATTATTTTGTGTTAGTAATATTTTGTCAAAGTCAAAAAATTTAGTCATTGTAAAATTCCATAAAAATAAAATATAATTTGCCTCATGGACGCATTTTTGGCATTACCCGATGTTCCGAAATAAACTATTTCACTTTACATGGGTTAATTTTAAACCCAATGTGGAAACTATTGAGCTTCATATCCAAATCAAGTTGAGCTAGCAACATGTCATTGGAGGATGGCAGAAACAAACGCTGGAGGTCAAACAACGGCCTCTCATCTAACATCAATAACGGAACTGTAATTTTGGTATGATGGAATTGTTTCAGTTATGTGGCATGGATTTCAGTTGCATTTTTCAGTGTGGCATGAAAAATAAAGAACATATGATAATTCTAAGGCCACTTTTGTATTTTCCTACATAATTCCCTTTTGTTAAAACATTGTAGAATATTGATCAAAATGTATTATAGAAATCATGATGTGAAGGTTTTTGATACATCAGGAAAACTAATGTTGTAAGGTTTTTGGTAAACCTGTAAAACCAATTCGGTATGGTTTCTGGTAAACCTGTAAAACATATTATGAAAGGTTATTCGTATACCTACAAAACCAATAGGGTAAGGTTGTTGGGAGATTCCATAGAAACCCATCAGTGGAAGAAATGTGCATTGGCACATGTGTGAGTTTTGTGCAAGCCCGATGTTGCACAGTTGAGGAGTTGGTCATGAGCACACAGAGGTGGCACGCTGCAATCAAAGAATGAGATATGCTTTATCATGTAAACACTATGGGGGGAATTTTAGGATATTAATGTTTACATTATAGTTTGGTATTTGTTGAAAGGTAAATAAGTATTTTGTGAGTTAATATTTAATATTGATATATACAATATTAAATATTACGTTAGAATTTATATTGTTAAGATATATTGTTAATTTTTGTAACAATATATCGTAATCTGTCGAGGGAGATTCTTGTGAGAGAATAGTGGAGATTACATCTCCCTAATTATAAGAATATTATCCCTATATATTTGTAATCTATTCGTATGAAAGACATACATTGAATGTTATTAGTTAAGGTTACATTATTATTATTATTATTCTTGTTGTGTTATAATTTTAAAGAGCTCAGAACAAATCTATATTCCAAAGTTAGAGAAGCAAGCCATTCAAAAGGTACATTTTGATTTTACAGTGTTGTATCAAAAGTAGGTAAAAGATGATCAATAGTCTGCATATTTTGAGCATAGTGTGTATGAAGGCACCATAATCATATATAATACGTATTCGTCACAATTTGTAGAACCTGAAGATAAGTCAGCTGATCTAGGGAACGAGAAGTCAATTTGCATCTTGATAGATGTCAAGTTTGATAAGGGAAATGAAAAAGAATAATTTCAGGATAATTAAGATGCAACTGAGTTTGAAGACCCTTATTGTGCTACATGCATGTAAATTTATACATTATTAGAGACTTGTAGTGATGCAAAAGGACTATCAAATGATATGCAAGTAATCATTAGCAAAAATATTTCATTGAGGATGAAACTAAATGTTTAGGGAGTGTGTAAAATATGGATAGAATGTAAGAACTCGAAAGCACTACTGAAATATCAACAATAACAGTAATGGATCAGAAACCTGAAGAAGATAAATAACAGTTTAAAGAAGTAGAACATCCATCTTATTATCTTCATGATTTCATGGTTGATGAGTTACAACAACTTTAAGAGGTTGAATACTTTTCACATAAGATTTAGAATGTCAAAGGAATTAAATAATAAAACCTATAAGGGTTGAACAACCTTCAAAATAGCTTCATTTTTTTTTAGAAGATCCCATGATCGAAAAGGATGTTCATGTTTTAGTGCAAAAAAAAAATTAGCTTTTCAGTTGTTTGGAGGCCTTGTCCTATTCCGTACCTTGTTGGTTCACAACAAGTTATGGAAATATAAGAGTTCATGCTTGTGTCTAGACTGGAAGATGAGCATCAGATTATGAAGAATTGATTTACAAGCCCCTCAAAATAGTTCACAGATCAGTTAGAAAGAATCTTCGTGTTTTGGGCTGAGTTTCGGAACAAATTCAAGGTACACATATCATTTTCATTTCTATCATGTTACTTGTTTTGTAAGCTGAATTTATTGCCTCATTTATGGAGAAAAGGAAGCTATTCTTTACTTCATGTTTCAGGATTTGGTTAGCCTCAATTTACAGCTTGTTAGAATATTGTAGATTAGGATTTCCCTTTCAATAAGTATAAATCATGCACATTCTAGCTTTTCAATTCAATAAGTGCATTTGTGCATGTGATATTGTTTATGAGATCCTTTCCTATCTTTAGTTTGTGTAATATCTCAAAAGTGTACCTTGTAGAGAGATGGTTGCAGGTGTTTTAACCTTGCTCTAGATCTCTCTCTTTTGTAGATCCAATGGAAACACCTCAGGTCTGTGGGTATACCTATTTTTGAGGTAAGTTTTTGGTATCAAAGTCAGTTCCTTTTTTGATGTATCCTAAACTAATTTTTTTTTTGGGGTTTTGAGGGTAAAAAGATGATTGTAAATGAGATCAAATAAAACTGGGGTGATACACCAAACTTGCTGAGGCCTTTGACTGAGTACATGCATAAGTATCTTAGAATGGATTTTGGATGCACAAACCAATAGTTTTTAGCATAATATTAAGGCAAAACACTTGATGTATTGAGGGAAAGATCCACAACAATACTGATAAGATAAAAATTCACACTAATATCATGTAAAACATACAAAATCTTCAACAGGGCAGTATGAGTAACCACAGGATTTAACATTCACAAGGATTCACAAGACATACACAAGATTGCAAAATTTTTGAAAGGCAGGATATAATTCTCATTCAAAAGGTAAAACTGGCAAACTGCTTCAGCACTCTTGGTGTCCAGAAAGTCCTCTTATGTGCTTTGCCAATGTACACAATATAGAGCAAAAATTATTCATCCCGCCCATCCACAAAAATAGACTAAATTTTTACTCGCTCCCATGCATTCTATTTTTATCCTTTATTTATGAAAAGGAATTAAAATAAACATGTTGATACATAGAGGCATTAATATCCTTGATTACAAAAATACAACTCAATCAAACAACAGTTGATTGTTCTAATTTTAATAAAGTTGGGTGAATAATTCATCTAATAATAAATTTTGCTTGATGAACAAGTCTTCTCACATGCATGAAAATCTTTGTCTTCTTGCTCTTGATGTGACATCTACAATTTTCTAGTGGTCACATAAAGAATACACTTGTGCACACCATGTTATTTTTTACCTTCTAAATCTCACATTATGGGGAGCACATGTGATTTGAAAACTTGTCTTCCACCTTTAATGACTTGGCATAATACCATGATTTAGAATAAACATGGGGTCTTCTTTTGAAATATTATCATGTTACACTTGGAGACCTTTTGGATATCATTACATAGTATACATTTGGAAATCATTGCCAATATTGACTTACCATGTATTATATAGTTTCCGTCTCCTCTAGATTATATGGCACAAGGTATAGTTTGGTTCCAATAATCACTTGATTGATTTTTTCCGTGTTTGATTTGTTGGACTAAGGTTTTAGACCTTTGAAAGGTCAATATTCAATGATTTTTAAATGACGTGGGTTGCGCCCCTTCCCACGGTGACTCATCCCTTGGAATATTTTTCAGTGGCATATTGAATTTACAATAATTAGGGTTTCATCACCGATTGACACTTGGATGCTTCTATGACCGTGGTTAGTCTGTGAGTTTGGATTGGTTTGGATAGGTGTTTCTTGATTGTAGATTATTGTACCTATTCCATTCTAAATGTTGATCTTTCCTAGACTTAGTTAGGTATTTGATTTGGAATTTAATGTGTTTTGTGGCATCGTGCATGGTTTGCACATATTTCAAATGCAGTGAATGGTTTACGGCCATTGATCTAGTGTACCCTAATCATCTGAATCATTGATGATATGAACCATGGTTAGCATGATGATTTGTATCTCAATTTTTCAATTTTTACTTTTAACTCTCAAGTTGTTGATTCTCTAACTCACCTTTAACTCCGTGGAATTTAGGTTTTGAAAGGCTAATCAAGTTTGTCATTTGATCATTCTTCTTGCTCATTCTGAGTGGCGAAGCCATGCCAAAAAAAATTTAGACTGCCATTTTGACCTTCAAAAGCTCAAAAATTGTGCATTTATGGGTATGTGAGGCTTTGTTAATTTGGATCTTGTGTATTTCTTAAAATTTATTGTTCTAGAAATCTCTGTGTAAGATTCTTGAAGGTTTCCACCATTATTTATTCTTTAAGCTTAGTTCTTCTGCAAATTGGTCTTTATGAAGCTCTCATGCATCTGTGTATTAATTATTTTTTTTATCTGTAAGAGCTTCTGAGGGAGTTGGTTATCGATGTTTATCACCATTGTGTAGCCTTCGAGCTTGGTTTATTCATAGAGAAGAGATATTATGAGCTTTTATGTTTGTATTTGGAGTATTATCAAGCTCTTTTCTCTGTGAAACTATCTTCTGTGATGGAGTTTTGGTTCCTGGCCATTTTTGAAGACCATGATTGAAATTCGTGATTTTGAGTTCCATCTTATCTGCTATTTCTCGAGTTATTCTAATGAAATAAATTCCATGAATGCTTCCTTTGAGCTCAGATGTGTATTCTGAAATTGAAATTTACATTGATAATGACCATGCATTGATTATTCTTAGTTATAAAGTTGTTGTTTTTCCTCTTCTTTGAGTAAGTTATTTCTCTATCTTTTCCCTTCACTGTCATACAAAAATATTTGTAAGCCTTCAACTTGGAGCTTTTGGTCTCTTTTTTCTGTGGAAGTGCTTATTTCTTATACATCTCTTTGTTGTGTTTTTGGTATTTATAGATCTGTCTATATTAGTTATGAGTTCTCCGTTGTACCATGGCTATGGGAATGCATATTGATCTTGATTCACTACCATCTATGAGAGAAGATAAGCTCAATTTTTCTACTTTCTTTTGTACATGATGTTGTACTCTCACAGAACAACACCATTTATTTACTCTAAATTGGTGGTATATGTCTGTTGATACCTGAATCTACTCATATTCTGGTTGAATGCTTCATTTTTTAACAACCCAAAAAAGGGTATTAATTCTTTGATGAAAAGTTTGATATTTTTAGAAAATCTTTGTAGATACCTGTAGTTTGATCTATGCACTAACTATTCTTCTCCTTGCAAATAAACGATACAAAGTCAGTCAGACCTATCTAATTACCCTCTTACGACACCCTTTTAGTCATATTTCCTCTTATAAACCATCTAAAAAAGATATTATAGCCTCATTCTAACCACTTCAGAAACTCTTCCAGAACCCTAATTACTCTCTAAGAGAGATTAATTAGTATAACCTAGGGTAATTACCCTTAACATAGTCAAATCACACTTTGACTTGCTAAAAGTGCTTTTTGGGCTTCAGCATTTGTCCCAACATGCACCCAAATCTCCCATTTTCCCAAACCAAAAACTATAAATAGGGTAATACCCCCTCCCTCATTTCCTAAGAATTCTCTCTTCTTCCTAGCATAGATTATAACATTTTTTTTAGGCTTATGGTTTAGTTAATTTCTTCGATTTTAGCTATTTGCTATGCTTTTGCATTCCATAATTCAATATGGAGTAAAAGGGAAGAACCATTAGCCTTGAAGCCATTAATGGGGAGATCTCTTTCTCTTAAAATACAAAACTGAATGCTTAGATCCTCTTAGGTTCATTATTCAAAAGATTTCAAATAATAGAGGTTAACTTCATTTGTTTAGTTTGCATGTTTATTTCAAATTAATGTATGTAAAGAAGAAAACTTTGATCATTTCTCACAACATGGTCCATTGATCAGATTGTTAAAAGCATTTGAGGTTTCTTTAAAGATTCTTACCCCAAATCTATGGCTTTTACAACTTATCATTGAACACATTTGGCACACCTGGTGGGACACTTATGTCCATCCTCCATTAATGGAGGTCTTTTAGGTTTTTCAAAGTTCATTTTTCAAGATTTTTGGTCAAATCACTTGTTATTTCCTCATTTTTGTTTCTAACACTAGATAAAGGACCTTCATTTACAGGAATTTTGTGGGTTTGACATAGAAATAGGACACTTTGACTAACAACTAACCTATATGATCTTGAAAATT
Organism: Taxus chinensis; assembly: GCA_019776745.2. NCBI lineage: Eukaryota > Viridiplantae > Streptophyta > Pinopsida > Cupressales > Taxaceae > Taxus > Taxus chinensis. Next base: position 650,474,312 of record CM034153.1, on the reverse strand, counting down.
TGATAATCCATGAATTTTGCAGGTTTTTAGTAGGGTGCACGTAGGTGTCTACAAGGAGCACGTACCTGTTGAAACCCTAGCATATCCATCAAAATAGGTGCATACTTATCTGACATTCATTACCATTTACAAATGTCACATCGACAAAGACATGCACGCGTCTCCGTCATATGGGCCGCGTATCCGCTCCTTTGGCTGCGTTTCTGTCAAAGGCTTAACTGTGTGAAACTGTGTAAATTTTTACTGCTACAGGGATGCGCACGCTTCTTTGTCATATCGACCGTGTATCCACCTCTCTGGCCGTGCATGCGTAAATGGTTTGACTGTGTAAAAAACTAAAATTATTTTGTTTTATGCTTAGGCGCGTACATGTTAAAACCTAAGTGTCCACATTATTATGTAAGCATCCCTGTCTATTTGCAAGCATCTGTTTTTGATATACTAGCTTTCACTAATTTTTTACTACAGACATACTCGTTCGGTAAGGAACATACCTATCGGTTGGGAGGAATTGGTGTCTATATAGGTGCACAGGTATCTGTATTAAAATTAGAAGAATTTATAATCTGTAAAAAAAAATTCTTCTAATCTATTGATGCAGGTTTCTAGAACTAACAAATTGAAAAACAATGTTTTTTCCTTGGTACTTCAGTTTGCATAATAAAGTGTTTTGTTCTTGGCTTAAAAATTTCTTTGTAGAAGTGCGTATGCTCTCTCCTCACACCTTCAAAGGTGATCTTGGAGATCAAATACAATTATACAAAACTCATATTAAATGATCAAAACACTTGTTTTATAAGGGATGAAGTAAAAATTTCATGTGATTTCAGTAGGATTTCTCACCTTGTGTATGCTCTTCCTTCACTCCTTTTGGGTGATCTTAGGAATCAAAAGAAAAGTGTAATGTTCTCTTTCTTGACATCAAGCTACGAATTACTAAAACTTGTTGTTTACAGGAAAAAATCACTTGTTAAAGAAAGACGTGCAAAACACCAAAACTGTTAATACAAGTGTTCTTACAGGTTTCCAAAAGGGGTGATACTTAAAACCACATTAAGTTAAGCAAGATAAAAAAACAAACCATATTCAAACAATTGTATTGCAGGTTTCGGAAAAGGGTATGTCCCTATCTGCTCAACTGGAACATAACCCCTTTAGCATAACGCCTTAAGCTACAACAATGGGGGTGGTTCCAGGAACCCTAAAGTAATCCAACTTTGAGTAACCTCGTGGATGAAATGGGAAGTGCTCCTCTTCCCAACTTGACTAGTATGCCTTGTGAGATAGAGTTACCAGTTGTCCGTATGGTGACCCCAGTGAGAGTACACATGGACACATTTATTTCCCATTATGCTTGAAGGGGGTAAAGTAAAGCTGAGATAATCACAAACTAGTCATTGTGACTGTTTGGGTAAATCGTGCTCGCTTAAGATAGCTTTGTAGCACCTAGGTGAGAGAATTTATTAAGGAGACTATTCTATCTTGGAGCCCACTTTTCTAGTCTATTTTTGCATCAAGCCATCACGAAGTGACAACTCATTTGAAATCTTTAAACCTTGTTTTTTAAATAAGGAAAAGTACCCTTGTGAGTTTGATCTAAGTGTATTTCATCATGAAACTAAACCACATCTCACTTTCACATAGTTTATTCTTTTCCTCAGATGAGGTGAAACTCTGTCAAAGTGATACATGGTTTATTTTCATCTCTTTTAATCTATATCCTTTCTTCCTCACTACCCACTTTTTTGGGGTGAGAGGGTGCATACCTCACGCATTTTTATCAGAGATAGTGCTCACCACTTTTTTGTCCAATTACACCCCTCCATGTTTGCGGCTGGGTTGTTAAACATCTAAAGTGTGTAGGTACACTATTTGATATCTTTGATCAAATTCCTTCCATATTGATTTTAAGATCATCTACACCGTTGTAGGTTCGGTTCGTCTTGCGTCTCTTCTTGGGTTGATAGTTTTGTTCAGACACACAATCTTGGTACTTACATCGTATTCTCATTTTTATGAGAAAATGATATAAGTCCCTTTATTACACAATTACACTGCTCACATGATTAAAAAATCCTTGATATAATTATCACTTTGTTTCGGTTTCAATGTCATCTAAATCTTCTTGAAAAGTGTCGATAACACCTTATATATATCGTAATAAAGTTGTCATCATACTAACACCTCACTTTCTTGGTTAATGTATAACGGTGACATTGTTACGCTATATCTATCATGACTTCCATTTTTTTAGAAGTTTTGGCTTTCATCGGCATCCAAACTATCCTTAAATATACCTTGTCGAAGAACCGTGTCGACGTCACGTCAGTACTTGGGCCTTGTTAGTGTTCTAACTCAACCCACATATTTGTACAGTGTTGTCGCTATCTATTTTTAAGGCAAGGGCTTGGTGGCAAAAAAATTGGGTGGTTATTACATTTAGGTAGACATACAGGTGTTCCTTGATAAAGACAACTACATAACACTGCATCTGGGATACACTATCGTAACTTAGATTCCTCATATTGTTTTGAGTAGTTTGTAGAAAGCATACACTTAGGGGTTACGTTATCTGCACACGAACGTCTACTAGTAATGCCTAGAATCACTAAAATGGCTACTAAATCAGATGACCATGACATTAGGGAAAACCCTTTTGACACATTCTCATTTAGTGGTCATAATTTGGCCCCTCTTCTCACAAGTCAAAGACACAGAGCCATTAATTGATCATAGTGGAGAAGATTCAGACTCTTCCGGAGAACAACAAAGGTTAGACCTAAAATTTTTTGATGAATTCCTATATTACAACAAAGATCAAGTACTCACAAGAGTCTTGGAACTAGGAGCTAAACTTTCAAAAGAGCATGAAGAAGAAACAAAGGTTGTTAACCCTAATTTAGGAGAATGAAGGTTCGTCTTAGACACAGATAACCCTTTTGATGTGGGATACGCTTCCACTTCTAAGAAACATAAGGCCACTTTTGAAGGAGACCCATCATGAAAACCACACTATAAAGCTTCACGTAGAGTGAAAGTTGAGCATAAGGCTTCCCCTCCTCCAAAATTTGATGAAGAAGAGGACCCCTTAGTTGAAGAGGAGATCCTCCAAAAAAAATCTTGAAGTTGAGGTAGAAGTTAGCAAACTTAGGTTTTGACAGAAAAGGCACATATAAGGACAAAGGCAAAAATAAACTTGGCAAATTTCAATTTGATCCACAAATAGACTATACTTTTAAATAAACTCAGGTACAAAGACCAATGTCTCCTACTAAGGAGAAACTCGTTCAAAAAGAGTTACAACCCATGAAGAATACGCTCACTGCATTATAACAGGGAAATGTAGGCTAGAATAGGAAGTATTCATATGAAGAACTATGTCCTTACCCCTTTGATAAGGACAGGTTACAATAGCCTTTCCCAAAACACTTTACTATTCCCAAATTTGATAAGTATAAATGCAAAAGTGATCCTTGTGATCATATAAAAGAATTTTACATGGCTTACCAAGAGGTCGCATACAGTGACAATTTCTTAATAAGACTTTTTCCTCGCAACCTAGAAGCCATGGGATTCGAATGGTTTTATGGCATACCCAAGGGCTCCAATATGATGTGGCCCGCATTAGTAGAGAAATTTGTAAGGCATTACTCCTATAATATGGAAAGTGACATTACAATGAACGATGTGTGCAATACAAAACAAAAACCTAATGAGACATTTGCAAGGTTTTTACAATGATGGCATGGGTTAGCTAGTCACTTTCCTTGTGCATTATCAGAAAAATAGTTAGTGAGTATATTTGTTCCTAACTTGAACCCTGAAATAACCTTTCACTTACAGATGCATTGCAGCTACAACTTCGAAGAAGTTATAGAGAAAGGCGACCAATTTGAGAAAGCCCTCATTAACAAAGGGACACTTAAGTCTATCATTAAAAACAAAATGAAGCCAAATATAGTGACAAACCTAAATTATTTGATAACAATAACCATGTTGTTTGTGATGGAATTATAGACTCCAAGAGATTCCAAGCCGTAAAGACAGGCCCACTTTTAAAGCTTTGACAAGGGCCTCGTCCTAAAGCACCTACAAAATGCACATTCACATCCTTAACATAATCCTTATCTACCATCCTAAAAAAATTAGATGACGGAAAAATGGTAGAGTATCCAACCACAACAGTACCATACCCAGAAGATGCTCCAAAACCGGTTTGGTTCAAAGATCATGAATATTGCGAATTCTACTGTGTTAAAGGACACACGACGGATAGATGTTTAAGATTGCACCATTATATCCAAGACCTCATAGAGGAAGGAAAGATCACTATGGACTCTCCCCCTGAGTCTGGGAAAGGCCTAAATAAAAAATAGGTATTTACAAATAACCTTTTCCTAACCATGCGGATAAAAAGAAAAGAAAACCATATCAAGGGAAAAACTCCAATGACTTTAGGACCGTTACCTATGTTTACCCTATAAATGATAGTCCATATGATTCCCTCATTGGATGTATTAGCTCATCTAATGAATAGATCACCACCATTCGAATATTAGAAAAGAGTTACGCATTAGGGACAAGACGTACCCGCTTAATCATACCAGATCCTATGTCTATTCCTCAGAAAGGTCAGTTTAATCTAATAGAGCAGTTAGAGAAAAAACCTGCTAGGATATCTATTCTTGATCTCCTAAAGATCTCTAATGCCCATAAGAACATACTGTACAAGAATTTGCAAAATTCAGCGGTTTCCATAGAGGTAGACCCCACGAACCTTCAAGCCGTGATTGCATGCCTAGAATCCAGTGACCATATTACTTTTGATCAGCCTACAATCCCGCATAACAACCTAGAACATAACATACCCTTGTATCTCAAAGTGGTGGTTACCCATCGCAAAATAAAGAGAGTACTTGTAGATGGGGGGTCTAGTCTAAATATTTGTATCTTGAAGTTGGTTAAGTAGTTAGGCCATTCAGAAATAGAGCTGGGAGCTAACACTATCACAATCACATCATATGACAATGAAGAAAGAGAATCAGCAAGGACTATAGTGGTTCCCAAGGAGGTAGGACCAATGTGTCATGACACAATGTTCCATGTCCTTGACTTGGACCTTCCATACAACATGCTCCTAGGGTGTCCACAGATTCATGCCATGCAAGTTGTTCCGTCAAATTTTCATTAGTGCATCAAGTTATGTCATGAAGGTCAGGTGGTTACCATTATGGGTGACCCAAAACCATTCACACATTGTAGGGCATTGCATATTTTTTCTTGTGCAGCTTATGAATGTCCTTCTGCGGATGTAGTGGTCCCCCTACAAACAAATGCTATAAAAAATAGATATATTCAGAATCTCTCACACCTTATAATCAAGAATTTCCTTCATTGGTAAACCCATTCTCTTCATGGGAGGCAATATCAGCAAATTATGGCCCAGATAGTCCATTTACTCCTTAATATGCTTTGTCAATATCAAACTTATCAGTATCCCCTAGGACACGGCGAAATCCTTATTTCAAGTTCAAGGGCACTTGCAAGCAATGTCCTAAACCGTTGGACAAATTTGTCCATAGTGGTCTGCTATCAGAGGAGAAATTGTTAGAGGACCCTATGAATAGAGTGCTAGAAGGAACCATGGCTTCATGTAATCAAGAACCTCAGTACATCAAAGATCCCTGCATGATGTTTGTCATGGGCTATAGTGGGTTTGGATGTGGCGTCAATGCACAAGGCCGGTTGGAGCCTATCCCTATCCCTTGTTTTAAAACTGATGAATATGGCCTTGGAATAAGGCCCCATGATTCTCCATCCTCTGAGAATGACGCCACCTCTTCTAAATGTGAGGATGTCTCATCTCATTCTGATAGCGATGCAGATTCCCAATGTAGCCTCTATGAGTATCTTTCCTCCACGAACCTATTCCGAGATTCGTCTCTCATTACAATATTTGAATCCATCCCTTTAGATGAATACCAAGTCACCATTTTATATCCTAAACTCATAGATTGGGATCAAATACTTCACATGCCCCTAGATTTCTTTGAAAATGATGAGGCATTTGTAGAGTTCATGGGACTCAGGGACTTTATTCCAGCTAGAGACCACAAGAAAGGATTTAAGATTCATCTAGACACCTATGCGTACTTTGGAGAAGAAGTAGAGACATGTGGGCGGTTGAATAAGAAGGTTGTAAATAAGAGTATTACCACTACTGAGAAACCAGCTAAGAAGGCTAAATGGAAATCCTACAGGGACAAGATTTTTGAAGAACTCATAGATAGACAAAATAAAGAGTCTAAAGATGAAATGGTTTATCCCTTCAAAGATGATCATGGGCTACCACAAGAATTTGATCTTACTCTTCCTCCTGATCCCACACAGATGGAGGATGCTTCCAAAATGCTTGTTGAGGAAATAATCAACGTCAACATTGGCTCAGAAGAACAACCTAGAATGCTAAAATTGGGAGCTTCACTCTCAGCTCAAGAATAAAAGATCTTTGTAGAGCTCTTAAAATAATACGTGGGACATATTCGCATGGACATATGCAGATATGCCTAGTTTGGACCTAGAGCTCATTGTGCACAATCTCGTTGTGCACCCAGATGCCAAACCGATTAAGAAAAAGATGAGAAAGATGCATCCAAAGGTGGTGCTCTTAGTCAAAGAAGAGTTAGAAAAGTTGTTGTCTGTTGATTTCATTAAACCTATTGACTATTTAGAATGGATCACTAACATAGTCCCAGTACATAAAAATCCTGTTGGCATCAAAATCTACACTAATTTTCATGACATTAACAAAGCATGTCCAAAAGATGACTTTCCCCTACCTAACATTGACATGATAGTTTATTCCACTGCTGGTTATGAAATGTTGTCTTTAATGGATGGGTTTTTAGGTTATAATCAGATACGGATCACAGAAGAAGATCAGCAGAAAACAACATTCATCACTCCTTGGGGAACATTCTGTTACAAAGTCATGCCCTTTAGGCTAAAGAATGCTGGGGCTACTTATCAATGGGCCATGATAGTTATCTTCCATGATATGATAAGTGACATCATGGAGGATTATGTTGATTACATTTTAGCAAAATCCAAAAGTAAAAAAGAACACCCTGGAGTGTCGCAACATATCTTCCAACATCTACGAGACTATAAATTTCACCTGAACCCTAAGAAATGTGTCTTTGTTGCTTTATCAAGAAATCTACTAGGGTTCATTATTTCAAAAAGAGGGATTGAGGTGGACCCTTCAAAGGTGTTAGCTATCACAGAAATGCCACCACCTACCACTCTCAAGCAACTAAGGAGTTTACAAGGGAAAATTCAGGTGATTCGTCGATTTATTTCACAACTTGCAGATAAATTTCACCCCTTTACTCATCTGCTCAAGAAAGATGTCACATTCAATTGGGGACCTGACTGTCAGAAGGCCTTTGCATTACTCAAGTAGTACTTGGCTAGCCCACCTATACTCATGCCACCCCCGGTGAACCACTCCTCTTATACATTTCCGCTACCCCAATTTTCCATTGGTGCATTGCTTGCCCAATATGACTTAGCCCATAAAGAGAGAGCAGTTTACTATCTCAGCCACACATTGATTGTGTACGAATTAAATTACTCCCAAATAGATAAGGCCTACTTAGTAGTTGTCTTCACATTCCAAAAGCTTCACCATTATCTCCTGAACAATAAAACCAAACTCATATCTAAAGTTGACCCTCTCAAGTACCTTTTATCCAGACCAGCCCTTATATGCCAAATGGCTAATTGGATCATTCTCCTAAATGAAATTGATATCAATTTTGTGAATCATAAGTCTTTAAAAGGACAGGTACTAGCTGATACAGTTGGCAGAAGCTCCTCTCCCAGGGATGGAACCTTAATGTTTAGATCTATTGAATGCATCTATGATGTATATAGAAGAATATGTAGAATGGAAGGTCCATTTTGATGGATCTTTTACCTTCCATGGATCCAAAGCAGGAGTGGTCCTCATCACTCCATCAGGTGATGTCATACCACGAGCATTCCGGTTGGGATTCCCATGTAGAAATAACATTACAGAGTATGAGGAACTCATTACTGGCCTCAAAATAGCTATTACATGGAACATTAGACAACTACGAGTCATTAGGGACTCTCAACTCATCATAAAACATGTTAATGATGAGTACAAGGTTAAAGATGAGAAGCTTTCTCCATATAATAAGATGGTTGAAACGTTGAAAGTATATTTCACACGGGTTATATTTGTGCAAAAAAAAGGTTGCATAATAGGTCTGTAGATGCTATGGCTACTATTGGGGTGTCTTCTATGCATACCACCTGAAGAAAGTAAGATGCAATTTTCCGTAGAGTATTTACAAGTGCCTGCATATGATATGTCAGAGTCATGTTTAGCATGTGAAGTTGTTGGTCCTTTATCCCCTTGGTATGACCCTATCTTTCAATACCTAAAAGATGGTACCCTTCCCCCAAACATCACCCATTCTGAAAATAAAGCCCTTATTCACCGCATATCCCATTAAACCCTCCTAAGAGGCACCCTTTATCATCGTGGCTATGACGAGAATATGCTTCATTATTTGGATGTTGTTGATTCTATCCACGCCATTAAGGAAGTACATGGTGGTATTTATGGAGTGAATACTAGTGGCATGGTCTTGGCTAAAATGCTATTGAGGGTAGGCTATTATTAGCCTACCATGGAATCAAATTGCTGAAACTTTGCAAAGAAGTGTGAACTATGCCAGAAATATGGAAACTTGAAACATGCACTAGCACAAACCTTACAACCTATTGCAATGCCTTGGCCATTTTCTAAATGGGGCCTGGATCTTGTAGGGAAGCTTAATCCTACTTCCTTAGATGGTCACACTCACATCATCACTGCCACTGAATACTTTACCAAATGGGTAGAGGATGTCCCTCTTACCTATATCACCGGTGTGAAAATTTAAAAATTCATCATGAACCATCTCATATGCCGTTACGGGATCCCATCAGCCATTGTCACAAATAATGGTAAATCCTTCAAAAAAAATTTTGTTAAAACATTGTGTGAACGCTTCCAAATCCAACTCAAATGGTATAATCCCTATTACCCTCAAGGTAATGGATAGGAAGAAGCCACTAATAAAACCCTTGTATGGATTATGGAGAAAATGGTCAGTAAAACCGGTTGTAATTGGCACCTATAGATCCATCCTTCCCTCTGGGACTATCGTACCTCCATCTGCACCCCTACTGGTGTGACCCCATATTCACTTTTTTTATGGCACTGAAGCCATCATACCATTGGAAGTGGAGCTTTCCTCCCTGATAATATCTCTAAGAGACTATCTTGGTAAAGATGAGGATTACAAAGTTGCTCACTTAGTAGAGTTAGAACTACTAGATGAAAAGTGTATGACAGCACTCAATCACCTAAAGGTATATCAGAACATAGTATCTAGGGGGTATAATAAATGCATCATTCATCAGGAATTTGATGTTGGAGATTTAGTTCTAAAAGAAAATCATAAAAAACACCATCAAAGATAGAGAGATGAAAGGAAATTTTGAGGCTAACTAGCTAGGCCTTTATGTAGTGATTGCAAAATATGGATCAGGGGCCTATAAACTTGCATACTCTAATGGTGAATAGATTATAGAACCTATAAACACCATGCATCTCAATTGGTTCTACACTTAAGCATGACGAGAATATCAAATAAGAAGTAAAAATTGGTAAAAGAAAAGAAAAAAACAAGAAAAATAATAATAAAAATTGAGAAAAATAGTAAAAAAAAACAGGTTGTCCTCATGTGAAAACCACACAATTATGGCACAGCGGGCAGGTCTTTGAGTTAAAACCAGTTTTTGGCACTCAAAAAAGATTCACTAGATGCATGTTACTCTTATGGTAGGATGGGTAACCCTCTCCACTTTCTAGATGTGACTTCCTTTGCTAAAATCTAGGGATCCTACTAGGGCCACCTTTTGTTGTACCTTGATCTATGTTATTGTTATCCAAAATTAAACCTCAAGGTAATTTTGATAACATGCATCAAATTATTCAATCTTGAGGAAGTAGATTGATTCAAGGCCTGAAATCATGTTTTTGGGGGTGCCCTCGGCTTCTCTCTAACTCTCCCATCCAAGAAGAAATCCCAACAGGTTGAGAAAATGGAAAAGATACAAAAAATAAGGTTTTGGGACTGTTTTGAGGCATTTCAGGTCTGAAGGGCTCGGGTCGTACCAGTTCGGGTTGAACTGAGGTTCATCGTACCAAGTCTGGGGCCGAAAAGACATGAAAATCGGCTAAGTCCTAGTCTAGGCGATCTGCGGGACATTTGGGACGTCGGGACGTGTGGGATGCGAAAAGCCGAATCGGCCAAAAGATGGAAAAAATTTCCTAAGTCTTTTGTTTCGCGCAGTTTGGGACATCTAGGCCAAAAGTACGCGCAGGACGCGAACCGGCCGATTCACCGACAGAAAGTCCATTTTGGGTGGTTTGGAGATATTTGTCCTAGGTAGTCCGGGACAGTTGGGACAAAAGTATGTGGAGGATGCGAACTGGCCGATTTGGCCGAAATAGGAGACTTTCGTCCGAGACAGTTTGGGACATCCGGGCCAAAAGTGCATGTGGGACGCGAAAAGCCGAAAGAGCCGAGAGCAAATGGAATCTCGCCACATGTTTTCACCACAAATAGGAACAAGGAAGCCCGAATCAGCTGAAGCAGGATATTTTCCTCTGAGATAGCTATGAAAAAAGTACACGTGGGACGTGGGGGATGCGAAAAGTTGAAGCGGCCAAAGGCAAAGAAGAAAAGTCAACGTTTGACCCGTGAAACTTCAAATGGCCATAACTTTTGACTCCGAGCTCTGATTTTCAAAAAATTAGAATTTTTTAAACGAGCACATATTTAATTAAAAGAAACATATTCGGCTCCAGTCAGTTAATGCCCATTCCCGTCAAATGACAGAAAAACCCCTGCCAGACCCAAAATAGCTGCATGCACTCAGAAGGCCATAACTTTTGCATTCCTCAACGAAATCACACAAAATTGGTACCATTGGAATTGTAGCTCTGAGCCCAACATACGGATATCAAGAAATTCCAGATTTGATGAGAGATTGATTGATATTTTTAAGAAAACGTTGCTGGGTTCATAACAGTGTTTTATTTGGTGGTTGGGAGTGCAATTAAGAGGCATGGTCATCATTCTTTCTCTACTGCAGCACCTGGGACAGTATGGGGAGCCTTTTGCAAGAAATATACAATCATTTTACTCCATTTAATGCATCTTACAAGTGGTTTGAACGACAGATTTTGGGATTTCCATTTTCCCTTCTCTCGTTCTTCTCATTTTTTCTATAAATTGGACTGTTGGGCTCATTATAAGGAGAGGCAGTTTTGTAGCAAAGCTCTATCAAAATTGCTTTGTGAAGCCAATGTGTTTCAGGCCCTTGTTTTGGACTCCTTACATGGTGATCGAGGCCCTTATCTTGTAATAGATTGGACTGTGCATATTGTGAAGCAATAAAATATAAGTTTGTGGATGTATCTTCCCCTCCTGTGTTTTCTTGCATTCTTCTTGCCCCTTCAACCTCTTCTTTACAAGAATATTGTGTCTATTATTATGTTCATGCAGGGATCCATTATCATTGTGTATGTTTTAAATATTGTTGTGAATGTGTTTTCCTAGATTATGTAGAACTATCATCACCTCTTCTAGTGTGTACTTTGCTTCTGTATTTCACGCATTTGGAGATTACTCTCACACCCTCCTTTTCTGGTGTATCACCGCTTTAGTGTAGGATTTCATTTTATGCATTCTCTCTCCCTGGTCCCTTGGAAATTTATATTAGAATAGTTAGCTTACCCTGCATTAGAGTAGATTGCGACAGGTAGTTTAGGAGCAAGAACCAACTTTCTCTGGAGGTCTATCTCAAGTAGCAAGTCCCACAACTTGGAGATAGTACCCATGTTATCCAATCACACTGTGAGTCCAAGTACACGTGCTTGTATAAACATAAAGGTGCAGTGATTCGGTGATAACAGTTATTTTCTCTTATAACTACATGAGAGAGGTTACCTTTGTATACTCCCAACCAACGTTGAGCGCACCTACCTTATTATCACTTTCTCGTACATACACGGGTGGCATTCTGCCTTTTTTATATTCCCACATCATGATGGGGGAATCCACTCTTCTTTGTTCTTGTACATTGCTTTTAGAACATGACCTTGGAAAATACATAAACATTTGGAAAGAGGATACACAAAACCTAAAACATCTAGAAAATTTCCCTTCTCAGGGAAAAAGCTACATTCGTTTCACAAACATTGTCTTAGAGAAACCTAGACAACAATAAAAACCGTAGCTATGAAAACTTATCTTCTTATATAAACCCAAAAACATTAGAAAATATATCAATGTTGTCCCACAAAAAAAAGGTAGTGCTTTAATTACTTTTAGTTGTTGGTTTGTATAGTTTTGATGTGCTTAGTCTGTTGAATTAGTTGTTCTTTAAATGGATCATTTTCTTAGTTATATTGAATCTTGTTTCATTTAATTATGTGTTGCATTCATTTAGGAACTCTCATGCTTGTGAATATTGTTATAGGACTCTTTATTTGTTAATGTGCATTTATTTAGAGTTCTATTTTACTTGCTTAGATTAGATCCCATTTTAATCTCTTGTTAACATTTGCATGTATTTTTTTAGTTGTATTTTGTTGTGATTGTTTGAATGTGTCTATTTGTTTAGTTTTGTTAAAATTTTGTTTGCATGTATTGCACAATTGTTTGTTATCACGTCTATTCATCACATTTCATCACATTGTTTGTTTGTCATTTCATCACATTTCTAAAAACATCATTCACTACATCATATATATATACAAAAAAAATGCTAATTACTTCATCATGCATGTATGCTACGCTAATCATCACATATCGTATCATCAATGGGGGCAAGAGGGGATGTGCATAATCACAAATCTATCCCCCCCCACACCAATATTGTCTAGTATCATCCCAAGTGCTAGAAGTAAATAACTCGAAAACATTTCATAAACCATACATCATGAATATGAAAGAAGCAAACACATTTCTACATCTAAGGTATGTCACCTAAATAAAGGACAGTGTAGATCATACATCATAAATCAATACTCATACACAACTTAAATCACAATATGAAATGTCAAAAATGTTCATATATACATGTATAACTATCCAAGTCAGTACTCAAAATATACATCATCGGTATAATATGCTATCAAAAAGGGGCATACGTCAAAAAGAATCGAGCCTTCATCATGAGGATAATGAAAATAATGGTACATACAAACTGTACATCAAAGATGGGCTCATAAGCGGAATGTATCCAATATTTCTATACAAGGGATGTAAAAGAGAGGCTCAACCATGACTCTCACCCTCACGAGGGCTCCCGGGTCTCTGACCTGGTACATGGAATAGAGGTGGCTGTGATGGACATGCACCAGGAGTGCCACCCTACTGTCTATTTGTCTGTTGTCCAGTCAGCTGCTTTGGTATGGGCTACCTAACTGATCTCACTGAATGGCCTGATCTCCATGACCTGGAACCTGTCAAACTCACATTTGACTATTGGAAAGACACCACTTGCTGATCTGTCAGAACTACCCTAAAATAGGTACTCCTATAATATAAGTCCTCACCGCTAGATCTCATGGCATCTCACATAAAATCTGCATCTCCAGAAGTGGGAGCTTCCTGTAGGGTGGCATCACACTTACCTATCAACCTACCAATATCAGCATGATCTTGTCTTAAATTTATGGCCTCTCGATCTCTATATGTGGTAATAACCCGTATCGGGGTCCATTCCTGATCTCTCTCTGTCAAGTAACCCTGGGCTTGTGTCTAGATCTCATCCCTCTGGGCCATGACCATATGTACCTAAGTCTGAGACTGGTTTAATAAGCTCAATATCTTAGCCCCCTATGCGGCCATCTCCTGAATTTGAATCTTCCATACAACACTGTCACTAACCTAGGTGACCTGTGCCCTAGCCTGATCCCTTTCCACTGTTAAAATATGCACCTAGGCCTATGCCTGATCTAGCTCTGCTATAAGGGCATGTACCTGTGCCCTAGCTGTTTCTCTCTCTCCAGCCACCTATAACTACAAAGAAATCATTGCCTGTAACTACTGCTGAAAAGTAGCTCACTGCCCACCAGTGCCACTATTCCTTGGTATGTCAAATGGTGGGCCCTGCTCTGGAGGTACCTACTGAATAGGGGTATATATCCACATTGGAATGCCTACTAGGGGAAGCTCTATGTGCACTACCCTATATACCTATCTCAGCCCCTGCCTGGGGCCCTGTCCCTATGGGTGCTATACTACGGGACCCTATCTCTATTGCTGCTGTACTGTTGGACACTGCTTCCTGACTCTAACATATCTATGCGCGTCAGGCCCACCCTCATCACCACTAAGAGGACCTACTAGATATAGTCAAATGGGATGGAAGCACACCATGATACCAGGGCCCATACTTAGGCGTAGTACAGGGATCTCTAATCTGGCTCAATGGCACCCAAATAACCAATGCCACCTATTGGAAACTATCCAGTGCTCTGTCATAAGTAATTTGTGGCCCCATGTCAAAATTTTCTAAAGCTCTATGAGCATACCATATATCTGGCCCAAGAACATCCTGGGTAATGGAAAACTGCCTCTAGCACCAATCCCCTCTATATATCTCTTGCATATAGCTGCGTTTCCCTAGAATGAAATGCTCTATGGTGGTAGTGCTAAGCTCTAATCCATCCTCAGGCCAATAGAAATTTCTATAAGGCCTCCAAACCATGGAAGCCTGCCGCAGCTCATCTAGCTTGAGCTGATAATGATATACAACCCCCATGTTAGGATGCACATCGTCCGTTTCCAGGACCCAACACATTGTCGATGGCTCGTCATGAGCCTGAACTCTCATAACACCCAGGGGGTGACCAATGGAAATATGGTCCCATGCCCAAATCTACAAGAGGAGAGTAGGTCCTACCATCTTCTGACAATAGTAAGTAATCAAGTGAAAGTCCGAGTATAAGTGTGCTAATATGCACTAACCCTAGTAGTAGGTCTCTCCCTCCATCAAACCAACAATCACTCATAGAATTCCAAGTGGAAATGAGGCACCAGTATTGTCAGGGAGTAAAACTCCACTGACAAAGGCTATCATGTAGACCACTACCCAGTCTAACTCTAGATCATCTATACATCGGGATAATCTAATGGACATCCCATGCCATGGTTTAGTCAGGATGCCAAATAAATTTACAATATGTCTCTGAATATCAGTACATCGGCTCATCATCTGGATGACCTGACCCTAGATGGGGACCCACATAATGTGCCATATGTCCTTCGGTGTAATCATAATCTCCCTAGTCGGGAGCCAGAAACACTGACTCTCGTTGTGCCATCTCTCTGCTATGGCTGTCAGGAGGCCATGGTCCAATGTAATCTGTGGCATCTCTACCACATGAATCAATCTCATCGCATGTAAAAGGCTCACCAGAGTCTCTTTATCATCATCATCAAATTGTTCCTCTATAATAGCTAGTTAACCATAGCTTTCGCAAGTCTACAGAATGGGTAGTATATGCTGCAAAATCAACACAAGTGTTAGGACCTTATTTTTTTCTATTTTTCTAAGGAAATGTGCTTCTTCAAAATCATCTAACTTACTAATTATTCATTTCTTTAATCTAAACTAGTCTACATTCTTCTATACTTGGCTATTTTTTAGTAAGTTGTCTTTTCCCCTTTCTTTGTAGTGCCTACGCACCTCGTTTGGCACCTACGTGCCCTTAGCAACACATAGACACCCTTACCAATGAATACACACCCTCCGTGACGCATACGTGCACTATCTTTTTTTCTCCCTTTAACGCATGCCACACCGAATGCATATGTGCCTAGTTTAATGACTACGTGCCTGCCTTTATGTGAACGCATGTGCGTATCAGTTTTAACCACACCAACACATACGTGCCCCTACCACTAATGTTCTTCCTATGGGTAAGTGTGCACGTACTCGTCTCCTCTAATGGGTATGTGTGTACATACTTGCTTCTTCTGATAGGTGCACGTGCGCGCCCCTGCCTCTCATGAATGAATGCGCATGCATGTCCATGTCAATTTTGATGCATATGCCCATGCACATGCATCAAAAAGGTCCTACCTACCCTAGAAAATCCCTAAAAAATGCAATAAATGCATAATTAATAGGAGTGACAGGCCACTCACATAAATTCCATCCGCTGGATAAGTGTTTCTTGATTGTTGATTATTATACCTGTTCCATTTTAAACGTTGATCTTTTTAACCCTTGGTTAGGATTATGATTTGGAATTTAATGTGTTTAGCAGCATCGTGCATGGTTTACGGCCATTGATCTAGTGTACCTAGATCATCTGAATCGTTGATGATCTAAACAATGGTTAACATGACGATTTGTCTCTCAATTGTTCGATCTGTACTTTTAACTCTTCAGCTGTTGATTCTCGAAATTACCTTTAACTCTGTGGAATTTAGGTTTTTAAAGGCTAATCAAGTTTATCATTTGATCATTCTTCTTGCTCGTTCTGAGTGGTGAAGCCAAGCCAAAAAAAATTCAGACTGCCATTTTGATCTTCAGAAGCTCAAAACTGTGCATTTATGGGTATGTGAGGCTTTGTTAATTTGGATCTAGTGAATTTATTGATATTCTATTGTTCTAGAAATCTCTATGTAAGCTTCTTGAAGTTGGCCACCATTATTTATTCTTTGAGCTCAGTTCTTCTACGGATTAGTCTTTATGAAGTTGTCATGCATCTATGTTTTCATTATTATTTTTCTCTGTAAGATCTCATGAGGGAGTTGGTTGTGGATTTTGATCGCCATTTTGTATCCTTTGAGCTCAGTTTATTCATAGAGAAGAGATCTTATGAGATTCTATGTTTGTATTTGGAGTATTATCGAGCTCTTTTCTCTGTGAAACTATCTTCTGTGATGGAATTTTGGTTCTTGGCTGTTTTTGAAGGCCGTGATTGAAATTCATGATTCTCAATTCCATCTTTTCTGTTATTTCTTGAGTTATTCTACTAAAAGAACCACCATGAATGTTTCCTTTGAGCTCATATGTGTATTTTGAACTTAAAATTTACAATGATAATGAGCATGCATTGATTATTATTGGTTATAAGGTCGTCATTTTTCCTCTTCTTTGAGTAAGTTATTTCTCTATATTTTCCCTTCATTGTCGTACAAAAATGTTGATAAGCCTACAAATTAGAGCTGTTGGTCTCTTTTTTCTGTGGAGGTGCTTATTTCTTATACATTTTTTTTTTGTGTTTTGGGGTTTTGTAGATTTGTCTGTATTAGTTATGAGTTCTTTGTTGTACCATGGCTTTGGGAATGCATATTCGTCTTGATTCACTACCATCTATGAGAGAATATAAGCTCAATTTTTCTACTTGATTTTGTACATGATGTTGTACTCTAATAGAACGACACCATTGATTTACTTTGAATTGGCGGTATATGTCTGTTGATACCCTCATCTGCTCATATTCTTGTTGAATGCTTCATTTTTTAACAACCCAAAAATGGGTATTAATTCTTTGATGAAAGATTGATATTTTAAGAGAATCTTTGTAGACACTTGTAGTTTGATCAATGCACTAACTATTCTTCTCCTTGCAAATTAATGATACAATGTCAGTCAAACCTATCTAATTACCCTCTTACGACACCCTTTTAGTTGTATTTCATCTTATAAACCATATAAATAGGCTATTAGAGCCTCATTTTAACCACATTAGCTTCTTATTCCCTTCTAGCTTGTTTCTATTAGCTCCCTGGAATATCAATCCACTTCATTGGATTGATTAAGCCCTTCAGAAACTTTTCCAGAACCCTAATTACTCTCTAGGAGAGATTAATTAGTCTAACGTAGGTTAATTACCCTAAACATAGTCAAATCACACTTTGACTTGCTAAAAGTGCTTTTTGGACTTTAGCATTTGTCCCACATGCACCCAAATCTCCCATTTTCCCAAACCCAAAACTATAACTAGGGCTATACCCCCTCCCTCATTTCCTAACAATTCTCTCTTCTTCCTAGCATAGATTATAGAATTTTGTTTAGGCTTAGACTTTAGTTCATTTCTTCCATTTTAGCTATTTGCTTTGCTTTTGCATTCCATAATTCAATATGGAGTAAAAGGGAAGAACCATTGGCCTTGAAGCCATTAATGGGGAGATCTCTTTCTCTTAAAATACAAAATTGAATGCTTAGATCCTCTTAGGTTCATTATTCCAAAGCTTTCAAAGAATAGAGGTTAACTTCTTTTGTTTAGTTTGCATGTTTATTTCAAATTAATGTATGCAAAGAAGAAAACCTTGCTCATTTCTTATCACATGGTCCATTGATCATATTGTTAAAAGCCTTTGCGGTTTCTTAAGAGATTCTTACAACTTTTCATTGAACATAATATTTACCTGGGTATTCTTATTTATCTTTGCATTCAATCATCATTTTTAGAAAACCCTTTTCATTCATTGTATTTCAAGTTCGATTTCCAAGGCCTTCTACTCATCTTGTAGGAAACATTGTTGAGGGTCGTTTGAGATTTTTTCGTTTGTTGTAACTTTAATTTATTTGAAAATTGTTGATAGAAATTTCACCTAAGTTTGAACTGTAGGGTTCTATTCTCATCAAAACCGGGTGACTTTCTATTGTGTTCAAAACTTGTTGAGATTTTGAGTTGGTTATATTGTGAACTGTAACTCTTCATCATGAATTACATTCTGCATACTTAGTTGCATTGTAACTAAAAGAGTATTTGTTTTTCAAGAAATGTGTACCTTGTTTCGCAGTCATGCAAAATTTGTCCAATTAAAGTAGTTAGATGCTCAATATTTTCATCATTAACCTGAGTTACGATGGCAAATATTGTTTCATCTCCTGGAAGTGCATACATTGTAAAATTTTTATCAAAATTTGGATTTTCAAGAGTAGGAGGTTGAGTTCAAGGGTTGCTTTAATTGATTCAACCCCTTCTTTCCCTTCGTTGGTCCAAGAGAAATTCTTCTCTTTCTTCAACATAATTGTTAATGGTTTAACCGATGCTACAAAATATGGAACACATCTTCTAACAAAGTTTATTTTCCCCATAAAGCTCTACAATTCGTTCTTGTGATGAGGCAATGATAGTTGGGATATGTCTTTAATTCTGAAAGGGTCAATTGATTAACCTTGTTTAGAAACAATATGACAAATAAATTTACCTTGATGTACCGAAAAGATAGACTTTTTGGGATTTGAAGATATTTCAAATTGTTTGCATAACTGAAAAGTCTACCTTAGATGTATTAGATGTTCGTCTAAATTTTTTGTAAAATATGGTAACATTATCCAAATAAACCAGTATGAATTTATTTAATAATCTACAAAAATTCATTTCCATTGCACGTTGAAATGTTGCACCAACATTTGAAAGGCTAAAAGGCATTATTTTGTAACCACAAGTAACCCACTTGGTGGTAAAAGTTATTTTATACATATCTTCTTCTCATACTAGGATTTGATTATATCCAGTATAACCATCCAGAAGAGATAGTCTTTCAGAACTAGAAACTATTTTTGAAATCTAATTCATATTGGGTAGTGGGTAATGATCTTTTAGTGAAGCTTTATTAACGTCTCTACAATCCACACATAATCTTATTTCTCCATTATTTTTCTGAACAGGAACAATATTGGCTACCCAACTTTAATTATTAACTGGGAAGATAATACATGATTTGATCAACTTAGATAACTCTTTTCTCATTAAAGGCTCTACCTTGGGATTTACAGGGCTCTATTTTTTCATAAGTATCTTGGAATTTGGCTGTAATTTAGTAGTATGTTATACAAAACTTGGATCAAAACCTTTATGATCTTGGTATTTCCAAGAGAAATCATCCTTAAATTCCTTACAAAGATTGATACAGGAAAGTTTCTCAGCTAAGGAACATACATTTCTGAGAAATAAATTTTATCCCTCATGAACTAAGATCTCTTCATAATTGTTTGCATGTGTTAATATCTTTGTTTTTTGTTTCCTTAATTTATCATTGGTGCTAAATATGTCTTCTAACGTGACCAAGCTTTGAGGTTGTTTATTTGTCTTCAATTGAACAATTTGGTCACCATATAAGTGTTACAATTTCTATTAATTTACTGTAGAAAATTTAGTTTCTTGCTGGAAAAACCTGCAAATATTTTCATCATTTTCAAAAACTTTCCAATTCAATTCATTATCAGGTATAGAGTGCCTAACAATCAACTTTATGGGAGGTTGAATCTCATTGTTTTTAATATGTTCCAGCACTTCAAAACTAGCACCAATTGTTGCAAGTCTATTTACATGTTTGTTTTTTATTCTAGGAATGGACTGAATATTAATAACATTGAAATCCTCCATTAAGTTTAAAACTTTATGTCTATAAGACTTCATTAATGGATTATTACAAAAATTGAAATTTCTTACTTGATTGATAACCAACTTAGAATCTCACAAAATCTGTAACACGTGAATACCTCTTTTTCTAGCCCAAAGTAAGTCATGAGTTAACACATCGCATTCTGCTACATTACAAGTGGAAGAAAATTGGAGACTCAAAGCTGAGAAATACCTTTCATTTGTGGGGAAAATGAACATCAATCACACTCTTTGTCCTTTCTTTTTCTCAGCTCCATCAAAATTATGTTTCCAAATCCTTTCTGCTGCATTTTCTATTTTGGAAAGAAAGGGAATTGATATTTTTTCCTCATGCAAGCAATACACACCAAAAAAATGCTCTTAAAATTATTTGAAAGGATCATAACCATGTTATTCATGTGTCTTTGCATCTATAAAGAGATTAGAAAAATCATCTAGTGCTGAAACATGAGTTGTATTATCGAAATCAGAATGGTCTAAGGATGCATAATTAGCTAATGCATTAGAAGCATGAGGTTCGATATGAAATATGGCCAATGGTTTAAAATTGATAGTAAATTTGGTCCCATAATGTGTAGTGAAGAACAAAAGGGACCAATCTAAAGAGAGACAACCTTCTTTTTTTTCTTTTAAATCTCTAGATAAGCATATAGCAAAGTAAGGAGGTAAATGCACAACAGTAACATATTACAAAATGAAAACATTCTGACAAGCATGTAATGTTACCTCCATAATTCTAATGACTCCAATGGTATTAGTTGTAGTCCCATCAAGTTGTAGCACACTCTTTTCTATATATTCATATTACAAACCCAAATTTTCTACAATTGCTTTTGGCATAACTGTACTACTTGCACCGCTATCGACCATGTAGTTATGAACAAGATGTTCTCCAATAATTAGAGACAAATAAAATGGTGGCGGTTTCTTTATATCATGAGAGTTTAAGACCATTTGAGCCATCCATTTAACTTATTTAATGCATTCCTATTCCATTGTTCCAAGGACCATATCTATTTTTGGAACTTCCTTTTCTGTTGTTTTTGAAGAAATATGCATCTTAGAAAGCTCATGAGAAAGTAGCTCTTGTTTTCCTGGAATGCTTAGAGCATCCCACTTTAAGATATTAACATTATGCTTTTTCATTACATTAAGAATATTAAAAGAAGCAAAAGTTTTAGAAACAAACTCTACTGTTTTAGCATAGGCTTTAGCGAAAACAGACTCTACTTTAACAAATTTTAATATCTTTAATATAAATAATCTTTTTGGATCAGGTTGTACCTATTTTTGATGTTCTTTACTAGCTGAAACATTTTTCATTTTTTGTGGAACAATAGAACAACTACCTTTTTTGGCCTATATTTGCATTTTTCTTTGCGACTGTGGGAAGAATAAGTCTGTTTTGAAGCTTTTGATTTTCCTCGGCCTTTTCTTAATCCCTAGTAGTAACTACAATAAAATCATCCTCACTAAAACTAACCAAGTTCTATTCAGGTACTTTCTGGACATAACTTTCTTCCTACCCACCCTCCATTTGAGGCATAAACAATGTCTCAGATTGAGGTTGCGCAGTAAGGCTTATATTCAGGAAAGCATTTGGAAAACTTGCAGTCGAATGAGTTTGATTACAAAGTTGACACCGTTCTTTTGTAGCCATATTAACTAGGAATAAAGCATTAGATGAACTAGGATCCTTTGGGTCAAACTGCCTTTACTGATAAGGTTGCCTATAATTTGGTTTATGTTGATAAGGCTCCCTATTTTGTTGGTTTTGCTGATAAGGACCCTGATAAGGCCTGCTAGGTGATGCAAGTCTATTTTAAATCGAAGTCAACTTGTTTCCCATAGTCTGAAAAGATTTAAACATGTCATATGATGGGGATGCAATAATAGGTTCTATAATGGGGATAGGCTGTCGGATAGGTGCCAAATATGTTGAAAAGGGCATTGAAGGCCTTGGTGCTAAGTTTTCTGCATGAATAAGACTATTTTCAGCCTTTATGGCAATTTCATAAGCTTTCGAGAGAGTGTCACCTCCCATATACTAAATCATAAGTGATATAACACCATTTAGTGTTCTAAGATAATAAAGGAAATTATTGTCAGCTCGAGGCTTGACACTTGTTAGAATTATTTCCCAAGTTCTGGAAAAATGAATATTGAAACTGGCCATAAATTCATGAGGGACTCTTCTAATCTTAGACAGCTACTCTATGAGGGATAAATGATCTGGATTATCTTAAAATTGTTGTAGAAATTTACCACCTAACTCATCCCAAGTTATTATGCTTACAATCTCTAAATTTCTACACTATTGCAATGCTTTCCCTTTAAAGGATGCAGCTAAAAGTCTTAAAGCCACATCTTCATGAGTAATATTATGGACTGCACATATGGACGCAACATATTTGATGTTATCGGTAGGTATAACCTAATTTTCACTAATGAATGAAGGAACACTTTTCATGGAAGCATTAGGGATATCAAGATAAACAAGAATTACTAATTAGTTGTCATTAGTAAAGGTCACAAAATTCCTAGGTGGTTAAATAGCCATTTGAAAAACTGGGATATGTATAGAGAAACTAATATGTGGTGAACGAAGATTAGGAGGGTTGTTAAAAGCAAGCCTATTATAAGGTAGGGTGTTAGCAACTCTTCCTCTTCTTGCATATTTCAAAGGTAAGGAAATAAACATAGAAGGAATTGCTCTTACCAATGATCTTGTAGTCACTTTAGGAATTGAATATGATGCAAAACTGGTCTAAAACCAGCCTTACGGAGTCGCCACATAAATATTTTTATCTTTAGAAAAAATTATTGGAGATTGTTGATCCAAAAGTAACTTTCTTTGCTGTAAATTGTTGTAATTTTCTCGAAGCTCTGATTCATGGTCCCACCCGGCATGCCAAAAACTATTATCTCTGAAAAGTGCACCCTTTAGAGAGATGGTTGCAGATGTTCTAAGATTACTCTAGATCTCTCTCTTTCATAGATACAATGGAGACACCTTAGGTCTATGGGTATCCATATTTTTGAGGTGAGTCTCCAGTATCAAGGCCAGTTCCTTTATTGATGTATCCTAAGCTATTTTATTTTTTTGGATTTTGAGGGTATAAAGATGACTGTAAATGAGATAAAAAAACTAGGGTGATACACCAAACCTTTTGAGGGATTTGACTGAGTACATGCACAAATATTTGAGAGTATATTCTGAATGCACAAACCAATAGTTTTGAAAAGAATATTAAGGCAAAACACTTAATTTATTGAGGGAAATATTCACAGCAATACTCATAAGATAAACATGCACACTAATATCATGCAAAAAATACTAAATTTGTAATAGGGTAGTATGATTAACCATGGAATTTAACATTCACTAGGATTAACAAGACATACACAAGACTGCAAATTTTTGGAAAGGAAGAATATAATTCTCATTCAAAAGACAAAACTGGCAAACTGATTCACGATCTTATGTCCAAACAGTCCTCTTATGTTCATTTTATAATGCACACAATATATAGCAAAATTATTCACCCCCACCCATCTAAAAAAATAGACAAAAGTCTAACTCTCACTTGCATGTTATTATTAACCTTTATTGATGATTAAATAAAAGGCTAAAATAGATCATGTTGTTACATCGAGGCGATTAATAGCCTTGATTGAAAAAATACAACTTAGTCAAATAGCAGTTGACTGTTCTATTTTTAATAAAGTTGCGTAAATAATTCATCTAATAAGAAATGTTGCTTGATGAACAAGTCATCTCCAATGCATGTAATATTTGTCTTCTTTCTCTTGATGTGAGATCTATAATTTTCTAGTGGTCACCTAAAAAATAAACTTATGCATGCCATACTGTTGTTTACCTTCTAAATCTCCCACTATGGGGACCACCTATGATTTGAACACTTGTTTTCCTCCTTTACTAACTTGGCATAATACCATGACTTAGAATAAACATGGGGTCTTCTTTTGAAATATTATGATATTATACTTGTAACCTTTTGGATATCATTACATAGTATACATTTCAAAATTATTGCCAATCTTGATTTACCATGTATTATATAGTTTCTGTCTCATTTGGATTATATGGCATAAGATATAGTTTAGTTCTAATAATCACTTGATTGATTTTGTTAGTGTTTGATTTGTTGGACTAAGGTTTTAGACCTTTGAAAGGTCAATATGCAATTATTTTTAAATGATGTGTGATGAACCAGTTCCCACAATGACTCACCCCTTGGAATATTTTTCGGCAGCATATTGAATTTTCCCTAGTTAGGTTTTCATTGTTGGTTCACACTTGGATGCTTCTATAATTGTGGTTAGTCTGTGATTTTACATTGGTTTTGATAATTTTTTCTTGATCGTCGATTGTTGTACTTGTTCCATTTTAAATGTTAATCTTTCTGACCCTCGGTTAGGGTTTTGATTTCGCATTTAATGTGTTTGCACATATTTTGAATGCAGTGAATGGTTTACAACCATTGATCTAGTGTACCCCACTCATCTGAATCGTTGGTGATCTAAACCATGGTTATCATGATGATTTATATCTTGATCGTTTGATCTGTACATGGAACTCTCAAGCCATTGATTTCTCTAACTTACCTTTAACTCTATCGAAGTTATGTTTTAAAAGGATAATTGAGTTCATCATTTTCTCATTCTTCTTGCTCATTCTGATTGGCAAATCCATGAAAAGAAATTGTCAGACTTCCATTTTTATCTTTAGATGCTCAAGATTGTACATTTATTTGTCTAGGAGGCTTTGTTACTTTGAATCTGGTGTATTTCTTAATAAATTTTTTTTCTTAAGATCTGTGTATAAGATTCTTGATGGTGACCACCATTATTTATTCTTTGAGCTCAATTCTTCTATGGATTGGTCTTTATGAAGATCTCATGCATTTGTATTTTCATTGTTTTTTTCTCTGTAAAAGCTTCTGAGTGAGATGGTTGTGGATGTTGACAACCATTGTGTAGCCTTCAAGCTCAGTTTATTCATAAAGAAGAGATATTATGAGGTTTTATGTTTGTATTTGGAGTATTATCAAGCTCTTTTCTCTTTGAAACAATATTCTAGGATAGAGTTTTGGTTCTTAGCCATTTTTTGAAGGCCATGATTGAAATTATTGATTCTTAGTTACATCTTGTTTGTTATTTATTGAGTTATTCTACTAAAAGAACCACCATAAATGTTTCCTTTGAGGTTGGCTGTGCATTTTGAACTTGAAATTTAGCTTGATAACAAGCATGCATGGATTATTTTTGTCTATAAGGTCATTGTTTTTCCTCTTCTTTGAGTAAGTTATTTCTTTATCATTTCCCTTCAGTATCGTACAAAAATTTTATAAACCTGCAACTCAGAGATTTTGTCTCTTTTTTCTATGGAGGTTCTTATTTCCTATACAACTCTTTGTTGTTTTTGGGTATTTGTAGATTTGTCTGTATTACTTATGTGTTCTCTGTTGTACCATGGATCTAGGAATATATATTCATCTTGATTCAATGCCATCTATGAGAGAAGGTATGCTTGATTTTTTTTCTTTCTTATGTACATGATGTTTTACTCTCACATAATGACACCGTTGATTTACTCTGAATTGGCTATATATGTATGTTGATACCCAAATCTTATCATATTCTAGTTGAATGCTTCATTTTTTAACAACCAAAAAATGGGTATGAATTCTTTGATAAATTTTTTGATATTCTTTGTGAATTTTTACCTGGGTCTTCTTATTTTGGTTTGCATTCACTGTATTTTGAGCTTGATTTTTGAGGCCTTCTACTCATAACTTGTAGGTAACATTGTTGAGGGTCGCTTAATATTTTTTTGGATGTTGTAACTTTAATTTATTTGAAAATGGTTGATAGTTATTTCACTTGAATCTAAACTATAGGGTTGTATTCTCATTTAAACCCAGTGACTTGTTATTATGTTCACACCTATTGAGCTTTTGTGGTGGTTGTATTCTGAACTATAACTCTTCATCATGAATTACATTCTACATCCTTAGTTGCACTGTAACTGAATATGTTTCTTTATCATGAGGTAACTTGTATTTATCTGTATTTGTAGCTTTGACTATTCAATGTATTCTTTCCTTTCTTGTATCTGTGCTTTGACCTTTCTTGTGATGGAAAGATGTAAACTGTCCATTTTATATGGTGAATCCCTCTCAAAATTTTCTCTGATTTTTTTATCCATTTTGTTTCAGCTGCAACATTATCTCACTCCATTTCTTAATCCTTTTAATGTGTGCATAGAACTCGTAATTTAAACCAATGATGAAACCATATACTTCTTCTGAAGATTACTTGATCACTTTGTAATTTTCTAGCTCTTTATTTTGATACTTCTTGAATGTAGACTATAATTTTTGTTTCTTATGGACCTGAACGCTGCTTCATTGAAAACATTCTCTTCTGATGTATGGCTAATGTTTCCATTACTCGCTCCAATACATCTTAAATTATTATACTCTAAAACTATGTTTTATTTTGGATTCAATCTTTACCTGATACTCAATAATATCCATAGAGGATTGTTGTTGAAGTATGAAACCTGCAGGATACTATAAACTTGCACAGGTCGTTTATTTTTCATCATGACTGTTGGATTTCTCACTATTTAAGGAAAAAATTCAGATTGCTTCAGTCTTGTCATTCTTAGCCTTGTATCATAATTTTATTTATTGTTCAAGATGGTGATCCTTTGCAACAACATCTCTTATAACATGTACTCTTTCTATTTAGCTTTGATCCTATGTTGGAAATGATTAATTTATTCCATTATTACAACCTTAACTTTGATAGATGCTTTGCACTTGATTGTAACTTGATCAAACTATGATATTTTTATCATTTGTAAATTGATCAATATGACATAATTGTAGTTGATCAGCACAAGATGTATCCTCTTACATCTTAGCTATTTGAAAATTCTTGTCTTCTTCTTTTGTTATCAACTGAATTTGAGTAACTGTAATTCATTTTTGTAACATACTTATGATGATATCTAGAATTTGTGTCCTTGTTTGTGTAATGTATAATTTGGTAATCTAATGAAGGTCTAAAACTGACCAATCATCATCGTTTGCACTTATGGTATCTTCATATTTACATAAACTAGTTAGAAAACATTAGCCTTTTGACCTCTATTTTATTCCATAGTTTTCTCTCTCTCTTTATGTATGAGTGAATGAGTCACGTATGCTACTATAGAATAGTGATTTTATTAGTTGTTCCTTTTTTCCTCGTGTAATTTATACCTCCTGATGTTAAGAGATCCACTTGCACGAATTTGGATACTATAGGAATATGGGTCAACCCTGAGCTCAAAATTAACAATCTTTCTTTTTCTTGTTTTCATGTATACTTCCATTTGATAAAAAGAGAGGATGAAGATGGAGCAAAGCTAGAGCTTGAAATGCAACAACCGAAATGAAAAAAACCCAAGGTAATGATGGGTTCTTTCATACTCCTGTACTTTATTTTTCATGCATATATAGCTCTTACTTCAGTAGTTTTAATTTACTTTTGAGTTACATCCCATGGCTTGTGTGGGAACATTTGAAATTCCTTATGAATAAAACATTGAATTCTTAAATTGAGTTGTGTATTTATTTTTGCATTTAAGGTTTGTATATGCATTATATAATGAATTAACCAACTCAATAACTATAATTCAATGTATTTAATCATGAAGGAAATAAATTTAAAATACTTGTAACTTTAGCAATGAACCTTAACTACTGAAATTTGTAAGTATGATTGTTGTTCCAAAACTTAACACTTCATCTATTTTGTATTTTCAGTCTTCATCAAGTTTATCACATCTATCCTTCGAGTATTTGTGTTCTTTTGCTGAAGATAATCATGAAATTGAAGACTATGTGATTTGTTACATTTTGTAACAACACACATAGCTGTAGATTTCATGTAATCATTAATTAATCCAATAGAAACAATTTTGAATTGAAATAATATCCCCAAGCTTAGGTTCATAACATTTTTGAAAGGTCCAACCCTTCCAAAATGAACTAATTTTGAATTGTAATAATATCATCAATGTCATCCATCATAACAAAGTTTTGAGTTACCCATTTTTGCACAATTGTAAAAATTGTCAACATTTCTGGTGATCCTGATGGGAAAGTTGTCCTACTACCTTGTAGGCCAGTGCCTTGCTCTTGTCCATTGGGGATGGAGTCCAAAGAATGTAATCAGAAAATGAATTTTTGAAAGGTCCAACCCTTCCAAAATGAACTAAAATTGAGAAATATCTGGTAAACCAGATCATGTGCATGAATGCACTTATTGAATTGAAAAACATTGCAATGTGCAGGAACTGTACTTATTGAAATTGAAATCCTAATCTAAATAAACACTGTATGATTTTAAATAACAGTGTTTGAGAAACGTACCATTCACAGGAATGGGAAGTTCCTCTCCATTCAGCCTTGAAATCTGAAAATAATTATGTTCTTTGTAAGCTGAAATCATCTAAGGACCACTCTAGATTGTATCAAACTTTTTATGATTTCCTAGATTTGCACGATCAACATCCCATTTCAACACAATGTCTCCTTCATTGAAGATTCTGAACTTAGCTTTCTTATCAAAAGTTTTTTTCATTTGTTTCTGATTCTTTTCCATGTTCACATGAGCTTGATCTCTCATCTCTTAGAATGCCATCAATTCTACATAACGAATCTACAATGGTTCATTCTCAAGTAGCTCCATCAAATGTAGAAAATCTAATACAGGTAACTCAACTGAAATAGGCATTCTTTCTTCTCTTCCGTAAACAAGCTTGTATGGTGAATTGTCAACTAATATTTTAGGGGTCACTCTGTCATCCCAAAGTGTTGAATTCAACATTAGATGTCAAGATCTTTAGTTATCTTTGAGTTTTCTTCTGATGATCCTTAAATGATTATTGTTAGTACTTTCAACTAACCCATTTACCTTGTGGGTAATAATTAGATAACCTACTTAAGTAAATTTTTGTGTTGATATCCCAATTTGTTATCCTTTGCACCAAGAAATTCTAAGGAATTCTCCACAATGATAGTTGTTGGAACACCAAATCTGTAAACTATGCCTAGTTGAGGGTCGTTTGATATTTTTTCATTTTTTACTCTAATTTATCTGAAAATGGGTGATAGGTATTTCACCTGGATCTCAACTGTACGGTTGTATTCTCATTGAAATGCAGTGACTTATTATTGTGTTCAAACCTGTTGAAATTTTGAGGTGGTTGTATTGTTAACTATAACTCTTCATCATGAATTACATTTTGCATCCTTAGTTGCACTTTAACTGACTATGTTTCTTTATCATGAGGTAATTTGTATTTATCTATATCTATAGCTTTGAATATTCAATGTATTCTTTCCTTTCTTGTATACTATTTGATTAGTACAACTTTCAAACATGCATTAGTTGCAAAATAGCATGATGGAAAGTTGTAAAATGTCCATTTTATACGGCGAAGCCCTATCAAAATTTTCACAATTTTTTTATCCATTTTGTTTCAGCTACAACTTTATCTCACTCCATTTGTTAATCCTTTTAATGTGTGCATGGAACTTGTATTCAAAACCAATGCTGAAACCATATACTTCTTCTGAATATTAATTGATCCCTCTATAAGTTTCTACCTCTTTATTTTTAAACTTCCTTAATGTAGACTATAATTTGTGTTTCTTATGGACCTGAATGCTTCTTGATTATAACACTTCTCTACTGATGTATGGCTGATGTTTCCATTATTGGCTCCAATACCTCTTAAATTATTATACTCTAAAACTATGTTTTGTTTTGGATACAATCTTTACTTGATACTCAGTAATATCCATAGAACATAGTTGTTGAAGTATGATACATG
This sequence comes from Taxus chinensis, assembly GCA_019776745.2. Lineage (NCBI taxonomy): Eukaryota > Viridiplantae > Streptophyta > Pinopsida > Cupressales > Taxaceae > Taxus > Taxus chinensis. The sequence goes on along the minus strand of CM034153.1, from coordinate 650,443,863 downwards.
AAGGCTACTATAAACTTGCACAAGCCATTTATTTTTCATCATGAATGTTGGATTGTTCATTATTTAAGGAAACGGTCTGGCTTGGTCTTGTGATTCTTAGCCATGATCATAATTTTATTTGTTGTTCCAGATGGTGATCCTTTGCAACTGTATCTCTTATACCATGTACTTTTTCTTTTTAGCTTCGATCCTAAGTTGGAAATAATTAATTTATTCCTTTATTGCAACCTGCACTTTGATAGATGATTTGCACTTGATTGTAACTGTATTAAACTCTGATATTTTTATCATTTGTAATTTGATCATTATGATAGAATTATATTTGATCAACACAAGATGTATCCTCTTATGTTTTAGCTATTTGACAATTCTTGGCTTCTTATTCTACTATCAAATGAATTTGAGAAACTGTACATCATTTCTGTAACATACTTATGATCATATCTAGAATCTATGTCCTTGATTCTGTAATGTATAATTTGGTACTCTACTGAAGCTTTTAAAGTAACCAGACATCATCATTTACAATTTCTGTATCTACATGTTTAGATAAAATAGTTAGAAAACATTGGTCTTTTGGCCTCTCTTTTATTCCATAGTTTTCTCTCTCTTTATTTCTAAGTGAATGAGTCATGTATGCTACTATAGAATAGTGATTTTATCATTTTTGCCTTTGATCCTCATGTAATTTATACCTCTTCATGTTAAGAGATCCACTTGCACGAATTTGGATAGTATAGGAATATGGATCAACCCTGAGCTCAAAATTGACAATCTTTCCTTTTATTGTTTTCACGTACAATGTCATTTGCTAAGAAGCGAGGATGAAGATCGAGAAAAGTTGGAGCTTGAAATGCGTCAACCGAAATGAAAGAAACCCAAGGCAATGATGGGTTATTTCATACTCGTTTACTTTCATTTTTATGCATATGTAGCTCTTACTTCAGTAGTTGTAATTTACTTTTGAGATACATCCCACGGCTTGTGTGGGAACATTTGAAATTCCTTATGAATAAAAAATTGAATTCTGAAACTAAGTTGTGTATTTCTTTCTGCATTTCATCTTTGTATATGGATTTTATAATGAATTAAAAAACTCAATAACATGATTCAATGTATTTAATCATGAAGGAACGAAATTTAAAATACATGTAACTTTAGCAATGAACCTTGACTGCTATAATCTGCAACTATGGTTGTTGTTCTAAAACTTAACACTTCATCTATTTTTTTTTCAGTATTCATCAAGTTTACTCATCTATCCTTTAGAGATTTGTGTTCTTTTGAGAAAGATAATCATGAAATTAAATACTATATGAATTGTTACATTTTGTAACAACACACATAGCTGTAGATTTCATGTAATCATTAATTAATCCAATAGAAATCATATAGAATTGAAGGAATATCCCCTAGCTTAGGTTCACTTCACTAATTCCATCCATCACAGTGAATTTTTGAGTTTCCCATTTTTGCACAAGTGCAAAAATTGTCAACATTTCAGGAAATCTTGCGAGGAAAGCTATCTACTAGGTTGTAGACTAGTGCCTTACTCTTGTCCATTGGGCATGGAATCCAAAGCATGTAATCATAAACTGACTTTCTGAAAGGTCCAACCCTTCTAAAACTAACTAAAACTAGGAAGGATCTGGTAAACTAGATCATGTGCACGTATGCACTTATTAAATTGAAAAGCATTACAATGTATAGGAACTACACTTATTGAAATGGAAATCTTACTCTAAATAGACATTGTAGGATTTTCAATAATAGTGATTGTGAAACATACCATTCATAGGAATGGGAAGTTCCTCTCCATTCATCCTTAAAATCTGAAAAGCATTATGTTCTTTGTAAGTTGAAATCTTATAAGGACCACTCCAAATTTTATCCAACTTCATATGATTTCCTAGCTTTGCATGATCAGTATACCATTTCAACACAATGTCTCCTTCATTAAATATTCTAAAACTAGCCTTCTTATCAAAATTTTATTCATCTGTTTCTGATTCTTTTCCATATTCACATGAGCTTGATCTCTCAGCTCTTGTACCTCCATCAATTCTGCCTAACAAATCTGTAATGGTTCATTCTCAAGTAGCTCCATCTGATGTAGCAAATCTAATGCAGGTAATTCAACTGAAATAGGAATTCTTGCTTCTCTTCCGTAAACAAGCTTGTACGGTGAATTGCCAACTAATATTTTAGGGGTCACTATGTCATCCAAAAGTGTTGAATTCAACATTAGATGACAAGCTCTTTATTTATCTTTGAGTGTTCTTCTGATTAATCTTAAATGATTATTGTTAGTACTTTCAAATAAACCATTACCTTGTGGGTAATAATTAGATGACGTACTTAAATAAATTTTGTGGTTGACAGCCCAATCTATTATCCTTGCACCAAGAAATGCCAAGGCATTGTTTGAAATGATAGTTGTTAGTGATAGTTGTTAGTACACCAAATTTGTAAACTATATCTTTATGAAACTATAGTATCGAAGTTTCATTATAATATTTCAAAGATATTGCTTCAGTCCAATGTGTAATGTAATCTGTAGCAGTCAAAATCCACTTGTGTCCTTCTAATGAAGGTGGGTTTATCATGCTAATAAATACAAAACCCCACTGCATGAAAGGTTGATCCACTGAAATAGGTTGTAAGGGAAACGAAGCTAAATGTTCTTTTCTAACAAAGAAAGCACATTTCTTACAATTTCTCATCCATTCAAAATAGTCTTTGAATATGCTATGCCAATAGTAACCGCCCTTCATAATTTTTAAGGTTGTGGTACATGCTGAAAAATGACCTCCAGCAGTTCCTTCATGAAATTCAGATAATAATAACTGAATTCTATCATAATCAACACATCGTAAGAAGATTTCATTTATATCTCTTTTGAATAACACACCATCAATAAAAACATAAGGCACAACTTATACCCTGAAATATATCTATTTTTTCTTGCGGATACCTTCCAGATAAGTTTCATGTTATAGATAGTTAACTAAATCTGTCATCCATCTTGATTCCTTAACTTCTTGAACAAGCTTAGGTTGTGTATTTTCTAGTTGTACCATGCTATCTGATTGTTGATACGTAACTTCAGCATGTTGTTCTAGATCTTTTGATTCTACAGCCTGATCTTTTTCCATATCAACAATTAGATGCTCACACAAACCTTTACATCGAACTATCTTCGCAACACAGATATCAACATCATATTCCACGACTTTTTTATCCAGCCTTCTCTCTTCTCATTCAATTATATATTTTACACTTGGATGGCAAACAAGAACATGTATCTTATTTTTTGAAATCATGTACTTTAAATTATTTAGTCCTCTGACTACTCAAAGTACTTGTTTTTCAAGAAATGTGTACCTTGTTCTATAGTCATGTAAAATTTGTCCAAAGAAAGCCATTGGCTACTCAATATTTTCATCATTAACTTGAGTTAATATGGCGGATATTGTTTCAGCTCCTGCAAGTGCATACATTATAAAATATTTATAAAAATTTATATTTTAAAGAGTAGGAGGTTGAAAAATAGTTGTTTTAATTGATTCAAACCCTTCTCTCCCTTTGCTGGTCCAAGAGAAAGTCTTCTCTTTCTTCAACATAGTTATTTATAGTTCAACCAATGCTGCAAAGTTTTGAACAAATCTTCTAACAAAGTTGATTTTTCCCATAAAGCTTTCCAATTCCTTCTTGTGATGAGGAAATTATAGTTGGGATATGCATTCAATTATGAAAGGGTCAATTGTTAAACCTTGTGTAAAAACAATATAACAAAGCAATTTACCTTGATGTACTGAAAAGAGATACTTTTTGTGATTTGGAGATATTCCAAATTATCTACATAACTGAAAAGTATGCCTTAGATGTATTAGATGTTCATCTAATTTTTTTGTAAAATACGATAACATCATCCAATTTAACCAATATGCATTTATTTAATAAACAACAAATAGTCATGTCCATTGCACGTTGAAACGTTACACCAACATTTGAAAGGCCAAAAGGCATTATTTTGTAAGCATAAGTAATCCACATGGTGGTAAAAGTTGTTTTATACCTATCTTCTTCTCGGACTAGGATTTGATTGTATCTACTATAACCATCCAGAAGAGATAGTCTATCAGAACCAGAAACTATTCTTAAAATCTAATCCATATTGGGCAGTGGGTAATGATCTTTTAGTGAATCTTTATTAAGGTCTCTAAAATCCACACATAATCTAATTTCTCCATTATTTTTCCAAAGAGGAACAAGATTGGATACCAAACTTGAATTCTTAACTGGGAAGATAATACATGATTCGATCAACTTAGATAACTCTCTTCTCATTAAAGGCTTTATCTTGGGAATTATAGGCCTCTGTTTTTTCATAACTAGATTGGAATTTGGCTGTAATTCAATACTATGTTGTGCCAAACTTGAATCAAACCCTTTCTTATATTGGTATTTCCAAGTGAAAATATTATTAAATTCCTTACAAATATTGATAAAGGAAAGTTTCTCAGCTAAGGAACATACCTTTCCAATAAATAAATTTTATCCCTCATCAACTGAGATCTCTTCATAATGGTTTTGTGTTTCCTTAACTGATCATCGACAGTGAAGATATCTTCTAATGTGACCAATATTTTAGGTTGTTTATTCATCTTCAATTGAAAAATCTGGTCACTATATAAGTGTTGCAATTTCTGTTGATTTACTGTAGAAAATTCAGCTTCTTACTAGAAAAACCTACAAATATTTTCATCATTTTCAAAAACTTGCCAATTCAAATCATTATCAGGTATAGAGGGCCTGACCATCAGCTGTATGGGAGGTTGAATCTCATTGTGTTTAATTTGTTCCAGCACTTCAAAACTAGCACCAATTGCTACAAGTCTATCTGCATACTTGTTTTCTATTCTAGGAATGGATTGAATATTAATAGCATTGAAATTCTCCATTAAGTTTGAAACTTTATGTCTATAAGACTTCATTAATGGATTATTACAAACATTGAAATTTCTGACTTGATTGATAACCAACTCAGAATCTACCAAAATATGTAACATGCTAATACCTCTCTTTCTAGCCCAAAGTAAGTCATGAATTAATGGTTCGTATTTAGCTACATTACAAGTGGAAGAAAATTGGATACTCAAAGCTCAAAAATACCTTTCATTTTTGGGGAAAGTGAGCATCAAGCTCACTCTTTGTCCTTTCTTTTTCTTATCTCCATCAAAATTATGTTTCCAAATCACTTTTGATGCATTTTCTATTTTGGAAAGTAAGGGAATTATTGTGTTTTCCAAATGCAGGAAATACACACAAAACATATGTTATTCAAATTATTTGAAAGGATAATGAGCATGTTTTTCATGTGTCTTTACATCCATAAACAGATTAGAAATGCCATCTAATGCTGAAACATGAGCTATATTATTGAAATCAGAATGGTCTAAGGATGCATAATTAGCTAATGCATTAGAAGCATGAGGATTGATATGAAATATGGCCAATGGTTTAAAATTGATAGTAAATTTTGTCCCATAACATGTAGTGAAGAAGAAAAAAAAGGACCAATCTGAAGAGAGACAACCTCCTTTTTTTCTGTGAAATCTCTAGATAAGCATATAGCAGAGTAAGGAGGTAAATACACAACATTAACATCTTGAAAACTGAAAATTTTCTGACAAGCATGTAATTTTACCTCCATAATTATGATGACACCAACAATATTCATTGTAGTCCCATCATGCTATAGCACACTCTTTTCTATATGTTCATACTACAAACCCAACTTTTCTACAATTGCTTCTGGCATAACTGTACTAGCACTGCTATTATGAACAAGATGTTCTCCAATAATTAGAGAAAAATAAAATGGTGGCAGTTTCTTTATATCTTGAGAGTTTAAGACCTTTTGAACCATCCATTTAACTTATTTAATGCATTCTTATTCCATTGTTCCAAGGACCATATCTATTTTTGGAACTTCCTTTTTGTTGTTTTTGAAGAAATATGCAGCTTAGAATGTTCATGAGAAAGTAGCTCTTGTTGTCCTAGAATACTTAGAGCATCCCAAATTTAGATATTAATATTATGATTTTTCATTACATCAACAATATTAAAAGAAGCAATAGTTTTAGAAACAAACACTATTATTTTAGCATAGGCTTTAGTGAAAACTGACTCTATTTTTGATGTTTTTTACCAGCTGAAACATCAGTTGTTTTTTGTAGAACAGTAGAACAACTACCTATTTTTTTGCTTGTAGTTGTATTTTTCTCTATGACTGTGGGTAGAAAAAGTCTGTTTTGAAGCTTTTTATTTTTCTAGGCCTTTTCTTGATCCCTAGTAGTAACTGCGATAAAATCATCCTCACTAAAATTGACCGAGTTCTATTCAGGTGCTTTTTGGACATAACTTTCTTCCTGCCCACCCTCCATTTGAGGTGTAAACAATGTCTCAGATTGAAGTTGTGCAATAAGGCCTATATTCAAGAAAGCATTTGGGTAACTTGCAGTCAAATGAGGTTGGTTACAAGGTTGACACCATTCCTTTATAGCCATACAAAATGGGACTAAAGCATTTGATGAACTAGGATCCTTTGGGTCAAACTACCTTTGTTGATAAGGTTGCCTATAAATTTTTTTCTATTGATAAGGCTGCTTATTTTGTTGGTTTTGATGATAAGAAGCTTGATAAGGCCTACTAGGTAATGCAAGTCTATTTTCAATCGAAGTCAACTTGCTTCCCATAACCTTTAAAGATTTAAACATGACATATGATTGGGCTGCAATAATAGGTTCTTTAATGGTGATAGGTTGTGGGATAAGTGCCAAATCTATTAAAAAGGCATTAAAGGCCTTGGTGCTAAGTTTCTAGCTTGAATAAGATTGTTTTCAACCTTTATAGCAATTTCATAAGCTATCGAGAGAGTGTCACCTCCCATATACTGAATCATAGTTGAAATGGAAACATTTAGTGTTCTAAGATAATAAAGGAAAGCATGGTCATCTTGAGGCTTGACACTTGCTAAAATTCTTTCCCAAGTTCTAGAAAAATGAATATTGAATCTGGCCATAAATTAATGAGGGACTCTTCTAATCTTAGACAGCTACTCTATGAGGGATAAATTATCTGAATTATCTTGAATTTTTTTAGAATTTTACCACCTAACTCATCCCAAGTTCTTATGCTTCCAATCTCTAAATTTATACACCATTGCAATGCTTTCCCTTTAAAGGATGTAGCTAAAAGTCTTAAAGCCACATATTCATGAGTAATATTATGGACTGCACACATCGTTGTAACATCTTTGATGTGCTCGGTAGGTGTAACCTAATTTTCACCAATGAATGAAGGAAAACTTTTCATGGAAGCATTAGGCATATCATGATAAACATGAATTACTAATGGGTTGCAATTAGTAAAGGTCGCAAAGTTCCTAGGTGGTTAAATAACCATTTGAAAAACTTAGATATGAATAGAGAAAATAATATGTGGTGAACGAAGATTAGGATGAGGGTTGTAAAACCAAGCCTATTATAAGGTAGGGTGTTACCAACTCTTCTTCTTCTTGCATATTTCAAATGCAAGGAAATAAACATAAAAGGAATTCCTCTTACCGATGATCTTGTAGTCACTTTAGGCATTGAACATGCTACAAAATTGGTCTAAAATAAGGCTTACAGAGTCTCCATATAAACCTTTTAATCTTTAGAATAAATTGTCGTAGATTATTGATCCAAAAGTAACATTCTTTACTGTAAATTATAGTAATTTGCTCAGAGATCTAATTCTTTTTCCAACCGAGCGTGCTAAAAACTATTATCTCTCGAAAGTGCACCCTGTAAAGAGATGGCTACAAGTGTTCTAAGCTTGCTCTGGATCTCTCTCTTTCATAGATACAATGGAAACACCTCAGGTCTATTGGTATACCTATATTTGAGGTTAATCTTTGGTATCAAGGTCGGTTCCTTTATTGATGTATCCTAAACTATTTTTTTGGGTTTTGAGGGTAAAAAGATGACTGTAAATGAGATAAAACAAAACTAGGGTGATACACCAAACCTTTTGAGGGATTTGACTGAGTACATGTACAAGTATCCGAGAGTTGATTATGGATGCACAAACCAATAGTTTTTAGTAGAATATTAAGGCAAAACACTTGATGTATTTAGGGAAATATTCACAACAATAATCATAAGAGAAACATGCAAACTAATATCATGCGAAAAAAAAGTAAATTTGCAATAGGGTAGAATGATTAACCATGGAATTTAACATTCACACAGATTAACAAGACACACAAGACTACAAATTTTTGGAAAGGAAAAATATAATTCTCATTCAAAATGAAAAACTAGCAAACTGCTTCATGATCTTGTGTCCAAAAAATCCTCTTATGTTCTTTTCCAATACACACAATATATAGCAAAATTATTTATCCCACACATCAAAAAAAATAGACTAAAGTTGTACTCACCCATGCATCCTATATTTGTCCTTTATTTATGATAAGGAATAAAATAATCATGTTAATACATCAAGGCATTAATATCCTTGATTAAAAAATACAACTCAGTCAAACAATAGTTGATTATTTTATTTTTAATAAAATTGCATGAATAATTCATCTAATAAGAAATGTTTCTTTATGAACAAGTCTTCTCCAATGCATGCAATCTTTGTCTTCTTGATATTGATGTGTGATCTGCAATTTTCTAGTGGTCACATAAAGAATACACTTGTCCACACCATGCTATTTTTTACCTTCTAAATCTCCCACTATGGGGACCACCTATGATTTGAACACTTGTTCTCCTCCTTTACTTACTTGGCATAATACCATGACTTAGAATAAACATGGGGTCTTATTTTTTAATATTATCATATTACACTTAGAACCTTTTGGATATCATTACATAGTATACATTTCAAAATCATTGCCAATCATGACTTACCATGTATTATATAGTTTCTGTCTCCTCTAGATTATATGGCATAAGCTATAGTTTGGATCCAATAATCACTTGATTGATTTTGTCAATGTTTGATTTGTTGGACTAAGGTTTTGGACCTTTGAAAGGTCCATATGCAATGATTTTTAAATGATGTGTGATGAACCTCTTCCCACAGTGACGCACCCCTTGGAATATTTGTTGGTGGAGTATTTACTTTACCCTGATTTGTTTTTCATAGTTGGTTAACACTTGGATGTTTATGTGACTGTGGTTAGTCTATGAGTTTGCATTGGTTTTGATAATTGTTTCTTGATCGCCGATTTTTGTACTTGTTCCATTTTAAATGTTGATATTTCTGACCCTTGGTTAGGGTTTTGATTTAGCATTTAATGTGTTTGGTGGCATTGGGAATGGTTTACACATATTTTTAATGTAGTGAATGGTTTACGGCCATTGATCTAGTGTACCCTGATCATCTGAATCGTTGATGATCTGAACCATTGTTATCATGATGATTTATATCTCGATCATTAGATCTGTACTTGGAACTCTTGAGCCATAAATTATCTAACTTACCTTTAACTCTGTGTAAGTTATGTTTTGAAAGGCTAATCGAGTTTGAGAATTTCTCATTCTTCTTTCTCATTCTGAGTGGCAAAGCCATGCAAAAATTTTGTCGGACTTCCATTTTATCTTCAGAAGCTTAAAATTGTACATTTATTTGTCTGCAAGGCTTTGTTACTTTGAATCTGGTGTATTTCTTGATATTTTATTGTTCTTGAGATCTCTGTATAATATTCTTGAAGGTGGCTGCCATTATTTATTCTTTAAGCTTAGTTCTTCTACGGATTGGTCTTTATGAATCTCTCATGCATCTGTGTTTTCATTTTTTTCCTCTCTATAAGAGCTTCTGAGTGAGATGGTTGTGGATTTTGGTAACCACTGTGTAGTCTTCAAGCTCAGTTTATTCACAGAGATGAGATCTTATGAGGTTTTGTGTTCATATTTGGAGTATTATCGAACTCTTTTCTCTGTGAAACAATCTTCTATGATGGAGTTTTGGTTCTTAGCCATTTTTGAAGGCCATGATTGAAATTATTAATTCTTAGTTACATCTTGTCTGTTATTTATCGAGTTCTTCTACTGAAAGAACCATCATGAATGTTTTCTTTGAGCTTGGTTGTGCATTCTAAACTTGAAATTTAGGTTGATAATGAGCATGAATGGAATATTTTTGGCTATAAGGTCATCGTTTTTCCTTTTCTTTGAGTAATTTATTTCTCTATCTTTTCCCTTTCAGTGTCGTACAAATTTTTTATAAACTTGCAACTCGGAGCTTTGTCTCTTTTTTCTATGGAAGTTCTTATTTCCTATACAACTCTTTGTTGTGTTTTGGGTATTTGTAGATATGTCTGTATTATTTTTGGGTTCTCCATTGTACCATGGATATGGGAATGGATATTCATCTTAATTCAATGCCATCTACGGGAGAAGGTAAGCTTGATTTTTTTGATTTCTTCTGTACATGATGTTTTACTCTCACAGAACGACACCATTGATTTACTCTGAATTGGCTATATATGTATGTTGATACACGAATCTTATCATATTTTGGTTGAATGCTTCATTTTTTGACAACCCAAAAATGGGTATGAATTCTTTGATAAAATTTTTGATATTCCTAGAGAATTTCTACTTGGGTATTCTTATTTAGGTTTGCATTCACTATATTTTGAGCTTGATTTTTGAGGCCTTCAAATCAGCTTGTAGGTAACATTGCTGAGGGTCAATTGATATTTTTTTGTTTGTTGTAACTTTAATTTATTTGAAAATGGTTGATAGGTATTTCACCTGAATCTGAACTGTAGGGTTGTATTCTCATTGAAACCTAGTGACTTGTTATTGTGTTCAAACCTGTTGAGCTTTTGAGGTGGTTGTATTCTAAACTATAACTCTTCATCATGAGTTACATTCTACATTCTTAGTTGCACTATAACTTAATATGTTTCTTTATCATGAGGTAACTTGTATTTATCTATATCTGTAGCTTGAATATTCAATGCATTCTTTCCTTTCTTGTATACTGTTTTATTAGTACAACTTTCAAACCTGAATTAGTTTTGAAATAACGTGATGGAAATATGTAAAATTTCCATTTTACATGGTCAAGCCCTCTCAAAATTTTCTCCAATATTGTTATCCATTTTTTTTCAGCTGCAAATTTATCTCATTCCATTTCTTAATCCTTATAATGTGTGCATCGAACCCATATTCCAAACCAATGCTGAAACCATATACTTCTTCTAAAGATTACTTGATCACTCTATAAGTTTCTACGTCTTTATTTTGATACTTCTTGAAAGTAGACTATAATTTTTGCTTCTTAGGAACCTGAACGCTGCTTGATTGAAAAAATTCTCTACTATATGTATGGCTAATGTTTCCATTATTGGCTCCAATAGATCTTAAATTATTACACTCTAAAACTATGTTTTCTTTTGGATACAACCTTTACTTGAAACTCAATAATATCCGTAGAACATAGTTGTTGAAGTGTGAAACTTGAAGGATACTATAAACTTGCACAGGCTGTTTATTTTTCATCATGAATGTTGGATTGGTCATTATTTAAGGAAATAATTCGGCTTGCTTCAATCTTGTCATTCTTAGCCTTGTATCATAATTTTATTTATTATTCAATATGGTGAACCTTTGCAACTATATCTCTTATAACATTTACTCTTTATATTTAGCTTCGATCCTAAGCTGGAAATGATTAATTTATTCCATTATTGCAACTTTTATTTTGATAGATGATTTGGACTTGATTGCAACTTGGTCAAACTCTGATATTTTTATCATTTGTAACTTGATCAATATGACATAATTGTAGTTAATCAGCATAGGATGTATCCTCTTATGTTTTAGCTATTTGAAAATTCTTGGCTTCTTCTTTTATTATCAACTGAATTTGAGCAACTGTAATTCATTTCTGTAACATACTTATGATTATATCTAGAATCCTTGTCCTTGATTTTGTAATGTATAATTTGGTAGACTACTGAAGCTCTGAAACTAACCAATCATCATCATCTGCTCTTTTGGTATCTGTACATTTAGATAAACTACTTACAAAACATTAGGCTTTTAACCTCTCTTTTATTCCATGGTTTGCACTCTCTTTATTTTTGAATGAACGAGTCATGTATGCTACTATAGAATAGTTCTTTTATTAGTTGTGCATTTGATCCTCATGTAATTTATACCTCTTCATGTTAAGAGATCCACTTGCACAAATTTGGATAGTATAGGAATATGGATCAACCCTGAGCTCAAAATTAACAATCTTTCTTTTTCTTGTTTTCATGTATACTGCCATTTGCTAAAAAGAGAGGATGAATATGGAGAAAAGCTAGAGCTTGAAATGCATCAACCGAAATGAAAGAAACCCAAAGCAATGATGGGTTCTTTCATACTCCTGTACTTTCTTTTTCATGCATATGTAGCTCTTACTTAAGTAGTTGTAATTTACTACTGAGTTACATCTCATGGCTTGTGTGCGAATATTTGAAATTCCTTATGAATAAAACATTGAATTCTTAAATTGAGTTGTGTATTTATTTTTCCATTTCAGATTTGAATATGGATTGTATAATGAATTAAATAAGTCGGTAACATAATTGAATGCATTTAATCATAAAGGAAAGAAATCTAAAATACCTGTAACTTTAGCAATAAACCTTGAATACTACAAATCTTGAACTATGATTGTAGTTCCAAAACTTAACACTTCATCTATTTTGTATTTTCAATCTTCATCATGTTTACACATTTTTCCTTCGAGTATTTGTGTTCTTTTGCTAAAGATAATCATGAAATTATAGACTATGTGAATTGTTTACATTTTGTAACAGCACACATAGCTACAAATTTCATGCAATCATTAAATAATCCAACCGAAAAAATATTGAATTGAAATAATATCCCCTAGTTTAGGTTTACTTCAACAATATCATCCATCGTAACAAAGTTTTGAGTTGCCCATTTTTGCACAAGTGTAAAAATTTTCAACATTTCTAATGATCCTAATGGGAAATTGGTCTACTACCTTGTAGACCAGTGCCTTGCTCTTGTCCATTGGACACGGAGTCCAAAGCATGTAATCAAAAAATGACTTTTTGAAAGGTCTAACCCTTCCAAAATGAACTAAAACTAGGAAGGATCTAGTGAACCATATCATGTGCACGTATGCACTAATTGAATTGAAAAACATTACAATGTGTAGGAACTTCACTTATTGAAAGGGAAATCTTACTCTAAATAGACACTATATGATTTTAAATAACAGTGTTTGAGAAACATACCATTCACGAGAATGGGAATTTCCTCTCCATTCAGCCTTGGAAGCTAAAAATAATTATGTTCTTTGTAAGCTGAAATCATGTAAGGACCACTCTAGATTGTATCAAACTTCGTATGATTTCCTTGCTTGCATGATCAGCATCCCATTTCAACACAATGTTTCATTCATTGAATATTCTGAACTTATCCTTCTTATCAAAATTTTTCTTCATCTGTTTTTTATTCTTTTCAATGTTCACATGAGCTTGATCTCTCAACTCTTGTAACTCCATCAATTCTACATAACGAATCTGCAATGGTTCATTCTCAAGTAGCTCCATCTGATGTAGCAAATCTAATGCATGTAACTCAACTGAAATAGGTATTCTTTCTTCTCTTCTGTAAACAAGCTTTTACAGTGAATTGTCAACTGATATTTCAGGGGTCACTCTATCATCCCAAAGTGTTGAATTCAACATTAGATGTCAAGCTCTTTAGTTATCTTTGATTTTTCTTCTGATGATCCTTAAATGATTATTGTTAGTAATTTTAGTTAACCCATTACCTTTTGGGTAATAATTAGATGACGTAAGTAAATAAATTTTGTGGTTGATATCCCAATCTGTTAAGGTATTCTCCAAAATGATAGTTGTTGAAACACCAAATCTGCAAACTATGCCTTCATAAAAGGATAGTATCAAAGTTTCATTAGCTTGTTTCAAATCTATTTCTTTAGTCCAGCGTGTAAAGTAATCTGTAGCAGTCGAAATCCACTTGTTTCATTGTGATGAAGGTGGGTTTATCATGTCAATAAATTCCAGACCCCACTGCATGAAAGGTTGATCCACTTAAATAGGATGTAAGGGCAGCGAAGCTAAACGTTCTTTTCCAACAAAGAAAACAAAGTTATTAAAGTTTTTGATCCATTCAAAGTAGTATTTGAATATGCTATGCCAATGCTAACTAGACTTCATAATTATTAATGTTGTGATACATGCTAAAAATGATCTCCTGCAGGTCCTTCATGGAATTTGGATAATAATAACTAAATTCTATCATAATCAACACATCACAGCAATATTTCATTTATATATCTTATGAATAACACACCATCAATAAAAAATATAAGGTAAAACTTGCAACCTAAAACATATTCATTTGTTCTTGTCCATACCTTCCGGATAAGTATCATGTTGTAGATAGTTAACTAAATCAGTCATCCATCTTGATTCCTTAACTTCTAGAACAAGCTCAGGTTGTTGATTTTTTTGGTTTCTCCATGCTCACACAAACCCTTTACCTTTAAATGTCTTTGCAACATAGATATCAATGTCATATTCCATGACTTTCGTTATCCATCCTGCTATGTTCTCATTCAATTTTTTATTTAACAAGAAATATGTTACACTTGGATGGGAAAAAAAAACATGTATCTTTTTTTTTAAATCATTTACTTAAAATTATTTATTCCTCTGACTACTCAAAGTACTTATTTTTCAATAAATGTGTACCTTGTTTCATAGTCATTTAAACTTTCTCCAAAGAAAGCAATTGGCAACTCAATATTTTCATCATTAACCTGAGTTAATATGGCGGAGATTGCTTCAGCTCTTACAAGTGCATAAATCATAAAATCTTTATCAAAATTTGCATTTGCAAGAGTATGAGCTTGAGAAATAGATGTTTTAATTAATTCAAACCCTTCTCTCCCTTCGTTGGTCCAAGAGAAAGTCTTCACTTTCTTCAACATAGTTGTTAATGGTTTAACCAATGCTACAAAATCTAGAACAAATTTTCTAACAAAGTTGTTTTTACCCATAAAGCTCTGTAATGCCTTGTTGTGATGAGGCACTGATAGTTTGGATATGGCTTCAATTTTTGAAGGGTCAATTGTTAAACCTTATTTAGAAACAAAATGACAAAGTAATTTACCTTGATGTACTAAAAATATAGATTTTTTGGGATTCAAAGATATTCCAAACTGTCTGCATAATTGAAAAGTCTGCCTTAGATTTATTAGATGTTTAACTAAATTTTTTTAAAATACATTAACATCATCCAAATAAACTAGTATGCATTTATTTAATAAGCTACGAAAATCTATGTCCATTGCACATTGAAACATTACACCAACATTTGAAAGGCCAAAAGACATTATTTTGTAAGCATAAGTAATCCACTTAGTGGTAAAAATTGTTTTGTACCTATCTTATTCTCGGACTAGGATCTAATTGTATCCACTATAACTATCTAGAAGAGATAGTATATCAAAACCAGAAATTATTCTTAAAATTTGATCCATATTCGGTAGTGGGTAATGATCTTTTAGTGAAGCTTTAGTAAGCTCTCTAAAATTCACACATAATTTGATTTCTCCATTCTCTTTCCTAATAGAAACAAGATTGGTTACCCAACTTGAATGCTTAACTAGGAAGATAATACATGATTTGATCAACTTAGATAACTCTTTTCTCATTAAAGGCTCTATCTTTGTATTTACAGGCATCATTATTTTCATAACTACCTTTGAATTTGGTTGTAATTGAATACTATGTTAAGTGAAAATTGAATCAAACCCTTTTAAATCTTGGTATTTCCAAGTGAAAACATCCTTAAATTCCTTACAAAGATTGATAAAGGAAATTTTCTCAGCTAAGGAACATACCTTTCTCAAAAATAAATTTTTTCCCTCGTCAACTGAGATCTCTTCATAATTATCTGCATGTGTTGACATCTTTGTTTTTTCTTTGCTTAACTGATCATCAGTGCTGAATATGTCTTCTAATGCGACCAAGATTTGAGGTGGTCTATTCATATTCAATTGAACAATCTCGTCACTATATAAGTGTTGCAATTTCTCTTGATTTACTGCAGAAAATTCAGCTTCTTGTTAGAAAAACCTGTAAATATTTTCATCATTTCCAAAAACTTGTAATTCAAATCATTTTCAGGTATAGAGGTCCTGACAATTAGCTTTATGGGAGGCTAAATCTCATTCTATTTCCAGCACTTCAAAACTAGCACCAATTGTTGTAAGTCTATCTACATGCTTGTTTTCTATTCTAGGAATAGACTGGATATTAATAGCATTGAAATATTCCATTAAGTTTGAAACTCTATTTGTCTATGATAACTTCATTAATGGATTATTTCAAACATTGAAATTTCTTCCTTGATTGATAACCAACTCAGAATCACAATAAAATCTGTAGCATGCTAATACCTCTCTTTTCTTTCCCGAAGTAAGAAATGAATTAACGATCTTCGTATTCAGCTACATTACAAGTGCATGAAAATTAGTAGACTCAAAGCTGAGAAATACCTTTCATTTTTGGGGGAAGTGAGCATCAATCCCGCTCCTTGTCTCTTTCTTGTTCTTAGCTCCATCAAAATGAAGCTTCCAAATCCCTTCTACTGCATTTTTCTACTTTGGACAACAAAGGAATTGGTGTGTTTTCCTCATGCAAGAAATAAACACCTAGCAACTGTTCTTGAACTTATTTTAAATGATCATGAGCATGTTCTTTATGTTTCTTTTCATCCATAAAAAGATTATAAACACCATCTAGTGCTAAAACATGTAAGTTGTATTATCAAAATCAGACTAGTCTAATGATTGCATAATTAGGTAACGCATTAGAAGCATGAGGTTCGAATATGAAATTTGGCCAATGCTTTAGAATTGATAGTAAATTTGGTCCTGTAACGTGTAGAAAAGAACAAAAATAACCAATCTGAAGAGAGATAACCTCCTATTTTTGATGTGAAATCTCTAGATAAGCATATAGCAAAGTAAGGAGGTAAATCCACAACAGTAACATCTAGCAAAATGAAAACGTTTGGAAAAACATGTAATGTTACCTTCAGATTTCTAATGACACCAACGGTATTCAGTCGCAATCCCATCAAGCTATAACACACTCTTTTCTATAGGTTCATACTGCAAACCCAAGTTTTCTCCAAATTGCCTTTGGCATAACAGTGTTACTTGCACTGCTATCAATCATGCAGTTATGAACATGATGCTCTCCAATAATTATAGATAAATAAAATGGTGGCAGATTTATTGATATCATGAGCAGTTTAAGACCTTTTGAACCATCCAGTTAAGTTATTTAGTGTGGTTCCTATTCCATTGTTCAAAGGACCATATCTATGTTTTGAACTTACTTTTATGCTATTTTTGAAGAAATCTACAGCTTAACAAGTTCATGAGAAAGACATCTGTTGTTATCCTGGGATTACTTAGAGCATCCCATGATTGAGATATTAACATTATGCTTTTTCATCATATCAACAATGTTAAAAGAAGCAACAGTTTTAGAAACAAACTCGACTATTTTAGCATAGGCTTTAGCGAAAACTGATTTTGCTTCCAGCTGAATTTTGATATCTAGTGGTATAAATAATCTTCATAGATCAAGCCTGTAGCTGTTTTTGTTGTTCTTTACTAGCTGAAACACCTACTTGTTTTTTTATGGAAGAGCAGAACTACAAGCTGATTTTTTGTCCTATAGTTGCAATTTTATCTGTTATTGTGGGTAGAATAGGTCTATTTTGAAGGTTTTAATATTCCTAGGCCTTTTCTTGACCCCCAGTAGTAACTGTGATAAAATCATCCTCACTAAAACTTACCAATTTCTATTCAGGTGCTTTCTAAACATGAGTTTCTTACTACCCACCCTTTATTTGAGGCATGAACAATGTCTTAGGTTGAGGTTGTCGCAATAAGACTTATATTCAAGAAAACATTTGGGAAACTTTCAGTTGAATGATGTTGATTAAAAGGTTGACACCATTATTATTATAGCCATATTAACTAGGTACTAAATCATTTGATGAACTAGAATCCTTGGGGTCAAACTACCATTGTTTATGTGGCTCCTTATAATTTTAATTTTGTTGATAAGGTTGCCTATTTTGCTAGTTTTTCTGATAAGGAGCCTGATAAGGCCTACTAGGTAATTGAAAATATCTTTTCAATATAATTCAATTTGTCTTTCCATAGTTTGCAAAGCTATAAACATGTCATCTGATGGGAATGTAATTAACAGGTTCTATAATGGTGATAGGTTGTGGGATAGGTGCCAAATCTACTGAAAAAGGAAATGAAGGCCTTGGTGCTAACTTTCTGGCTTGAATAAGACTATTTTCAAACTGTATATCAATGTCATAAGCTATCGAGAGAGTGTCACCTCTCATAGAATGAATCATAGTTGAAATACATTGTTTAATGCTCTAAGATAATAAAGGAAAGCATGGTCAACTTAAGGTTCAATCATATTAGAAATACACCATTTAATTCTCTAAGATAATAAAGGAAAGCATGTTCATCTTAAGGCTTAACACTTACTAGAATTATTTCCAAACTGTCTATGGAAAGCATGAATATTAAAACTATCCATAAATACATGAGTGGCTCTTCTAATTGTAGACAGTTGTTCTATGAGGGATAAATGATCTGAATTATCTTGAAATTGTTTTAGTAATTTACCACCTAACTCAGCCCAAGTTCTTATACTTCCAATCTCTAAATTTCTATACCATTACAAGGCTTTCACTTTAAAGGATGCAACTAAGAAGTCTCAAATCAACATATCTTCATGAGTAATAGTGTGGACTACACGTAGGGCTGTAACATCTTTGATGTGCTCTGTTAGCTGTAACTATGATTTTCACCAGTGAATGAAGGAAATACTTTTCATAGTATCATTAGGGATATCATGATAAATTAGGACTTACTAATGGATAACCATTAGTGAAGGTCACAAAATTCCTAGGAAGTTAAATAGCCATTTGAAAAACTAGGATCTGAATAGAGAAATTAATAATTGGTGAAGGAAGATTAGGAGGAGGTTTGTCAAAAATAAGCCTATTATAAGGTAGGGTGTTACCAAATCTTCTTCTTTGTTACAGAATTCAAATATAAAGAAATAAATGTACATAAGGAATTTCTCTTACCGATGATCTTGTAGTCACTTTAGGCATGGAACATGCTACAAAACTAGTTTAAAATCAGCCTTACGGAGTCACCAAATAAATATTTTAATCTTTAGAATAAATTTTCACAGATTGTTGATCCAAAAGTAACTTTCTTTGCTATAAATTGTTGTAATTTTCTCAGTTATCTGATTCTTTTTCCCACTGGGAATGTTAAAAAATTTTATCTCTCGAAAGTTCACCCTATAGAGAGATGGTTGTAAGTTTTCTATGTTTTCTCTCAATCTATCTCTTTCATAGATACAATGGAAACACCTTAGGTTTGTGGGTATACCTATATTTGAGCTGAGTCTTTGGTATCAAGGCTGGTTCCTTTATTGATGTATCCTAAACTTTTTTTTGGGTTTTGAGGGTAACAAGATGACTGTAAATGATATAAAACAAATCTAGGGTGATACACACAAAACTTTTAAGGGATTTGACTAAGTACATGCACAAGTATTTGAGAGTGGATTCTGGATGCACAAACCAATAGTTTTCATCAGAATATTAAGGAAAAACACTTGATGTATTGTTGGAAGTATTCACAACAATACTCATAAGATAAACATGTACACTAATATCATGTAAAAAATACTTAATTTGCAACAGGGCAGTATGATTAACCAGGGAATTTAACATTCACAAGGATTAACAAGACATACACAAGACTACAAATATGTGGAAAGGCAGAATATAATTCTCATTTAAAATGAAAAACTGGTAAACTGATTCACGATCTTGTGTCCGAAAATTCCTCTTATGTTCTTTTCCAATGCACATAATATATAGAAAAATTATGCATCCCACCCATCCAAAAAATAGACTAAATTGGTAGTCTCCCATGCATCCTATTTTTTTCATTTATTTTATGAAAATAATCATACTAATACATCGAGGCATTAATAACCTTAATTAAAAAAATACAACTCAGTCAAACAGCAGTTGATTGTTCTATTTTTAATAAAGTTGCATGAATAATTCTGTTAATAAGAAATTTTGCTTGATAAAAAGTACTCTGCAATGCATGCAATCTTTGTCTTCTTGCTCTTGATGTGAGATCTACAATTTTCTAGTAGTCACATACAGAATACACTTGTGCACACCATGTTATTGTTTACCTTCTCAATCTCCCATTCTGGGGACCGTTATCCATATTTCGCCCCCCCCGGGTAGAATATTAGATCACCCACGACCCCTTAGAGAAAGAACCTAAGAAATCACATTCAGATCTTATGAACAGGTAGCAGAAAGACTAAAGATTGAATGGTAGAGGCTGAGAAATAAGATATGACCCTATGTAGGAAAACAACTCTGTCAAGTCGTTCCATGGCTTAAATCTATTTTGCAAGCTACAGGTAGATTCAACAATGAAATTACAGGGTCAGAGAGAAAGGAACAATGCAGTAGAGAGGCCAGGAGCAAGAAAGGGAAAAAAATGGTGAGGACTCGATGTTTTTAGGCTCAAAACAATTTAGGAAAAGGTCAAAAATTGACTGAGTGTGGTGGAGCCAGCAGAGAGAGCCACATGTCCTAACGGCGCTTCTCCAAAGATGAATCCAAAAAAGAAAGAATCAAACAAGTGCCACATCTCCATGTGTCTCAGGGTAGAACAGAGACAAATTCAAAATGGGAAAAAAAGAGTAAAAGCTGATAAGGGTAGGCCAAAAAAATTAGCTAAGTATGAAAGTGTAAGCAGAGAGTGCCAAGTGTTAGCCTAGCACATCTCTACGAATTGGTCCAAAGGTGGAGACCCAAATGTGCACGGGCTCGCCATGTATCCCAAAGTCCAAAAGATGAGAGGAACTGTTGAGAAGTCCACGGACCTACGGAGGCTACCAAGTGTCAACTCGATGCTCCTCCAAAGACAAAGTTTGAATTGTGCTTTCAATCAAATGTGAGGGTACCACATGTCCAAATTAAAAAGGGGCAAAGTCAGTTGAATATTCAATGCATAGGCCAAGCCGACAGAGGTTTCTAAGTGTTTAAATGGTGCTAATTCAAAGTTAAAACTAGAAAAGGGTTTTCATGCAAGTGTGCTGCCACTATGTGTCCCAAGTAAAAGTGGGTCATAGGGGGAAAAGTTATTTTTTTCCCCTTACCCCAAAGGGTGTGAAATTTTAAAAATGGGTCGCGACTTTGCCAAGAAGAAAAAGTCAGCATTCAAGCCCGAGTCAAACCAAAGTGGGGAGTCAGAGAAAAAGGTGAAAATTTACCTTTTAACAAAAAGGCAAAAAGGAAAATATTGGAGCACACCTCCCCAACAAACCAAGGGGTGCCACGTGTCCAAGCGGAGCAACGGGACCGTGGGAATTTTTCATATTTTGTGATTCTTACGAAAAAAGGGGGAAAAGATAAATTTTGATCCCGCAAACCCAATTTTTCCCTAATCTGGCTGCCACATGTCCCATATTAAAGAAGGGGCCCATTTTTCAAACTGGTTTTCCCACCCCATTTGTACGGACCTGATGTAAATTTTTAAAGGGGCATATCTTTTGACTCATGGCTTGAAATATTGCAAATCTGACACCATTGGAATGATCTCGACCATGCCTATCCCATGAAGGTTTGAAACTTTAATTTTTAGGAGGTTAGGTGGGAGATAATGGAGAAATTACTTTGGGCCTTCACTATAGGATGTTTTTTCTTCCAATTACCAGATCAAATTCGATCTTCTCTTCTATTTCTTCCCCTTTCAAGGTGTCAAATCATGGTTTGATGCAGTCAAGACAGATTGGAGAAAGATTTTAGGGGAGTCATTAAAATGGTGGTTGAGTTAGGAGTTGTTTTCTCCTCCGCTTCTCTCTCTTCCTACCATATGTATGGGATCTATAAATACAGACACGGGACTCCATTGTAAAGAGTTGGATATTCTTTGTTTTACAGGCCCCCCTTTTTCTTCTAGCAAAGAAACTCATGGGGTTTCAAACCTTCCACTAAACTGTAATATGTTTCCACCTTTTTGTCTCTTTATAATGCATTGTATCAATCTGCAAAGCAATAAAACACGTCTGTGATCAATTTTAGGTCCTCCCTTGTCTCTTTTTCTTTCATCTGATCTTTCACTATAAATCTTGTTATCTATGTTTATTTATCGTATGCATTCGATTGGTTTGTGTCTATCACCAAAACAAGTGTCCATCATTCCTTTGGTGCATCACCTCGTAGTGTACCTTTGTTTAAATTTCTGTAATTCTTATATCCATGTCTCCTTGGTAAGGTTTAGATTAGGTTCAAGAACAGACCCTCTGTAAGTTTCCATGTATGCACCTAAACAGAGGAATAGGAACCAACCTTTAATCTGGAGAGATTTCCCACTTTTGCAAGGTCCCACACCTTAGGGAAAGTTTAATGTTATGAAATCACACCAGAAGACCCTCCCTTAGAAAATCTTATCCATGACTCATTTGGGGGTGTTATGATTTTGCACTAACAGTTTTGGTATGCCCTGTGGGACGTTAGAGGTCTTCACTTCATTACAACAAGGTTGATGTGCAATTTTTACAATATCTAGCTTATGAGAAACTTCAATTTTCATATCTAGTGACTCCATCTAGTTTACAACTGATCTCTGACTTACAGACCTATTTTCCATCCATTTCCATTTCATTCTTCTTTTCATCTCTTTCATTCTTTTCCATTCCATGAAGTTGTGCAATCATGACTTCATTTCAACCATTGAATTCACAACAGCAACAACATTACATTCCAACTGGGCAATGCTTTCTACAACTCCTTTAAATTAGTATTTTGAGAAAATTCACAATCAGCATGTTCACCCCTATGAGCAGAAGTGCAAAAAATTAGTTTGGCTATGGAGCTTTCCAAGAGTAGGGGTATGTAAACAATGAAGAAAATCAAATTCAAGATGTTGTTCTATTGGAGAAGATCCAAAAAATGGAGATTGGCATGGTGAATTCAAGGGCAACAGCTCAAATGAAGGCATTCAAGATTGGTTATAGGACACCTTTCCCATGGGAAGGCCCTTTTCCAAGACACTATAGCCCTCAAGAGAAGATGGACTTCATGATTGGAATGCTTTCCCAACCTGCACAATGGACTGAAGAGATAGAGGCCTATGAATTTGGTGCTAAACAACATTGTCAATGGATAATTTCTACCCCATCATCAAGTATTTCTCTTTCCATTCCTTAAGCAGCACCATCTCAATTTGATTGTCAAGTTTCAATTTTCTCCAATGTTGCTCCAGTTGTGAAAACCATCCCCCCATCCCCTAGTCTTCCATCTCATCTCAGCTTTTCTTCCCTCTTCTCTTCAAAATCCAAACCCCCTCCATAAGATCAAAAAGAAACACCTTCCCCTCTAAAGAAATAAGAATTTTCATCCTTCCCACTACCACAAACAAATGCACAAATGATTGAATCCCAACCTACTTCTTCTCTTGCCTTCCTAATTCCATGTGGGGAAGAATAAATTGCAAAAATCATTCAAGGACAGAAATAAGAAGAGCTATTAAAAGAAGAAATGGTTAAGAGCTTAGTGAGCATAGCTCTTAGGTTTGGGATAACAAAGATTACTTTGATGGTTAAGTCTACAGAGGAGGTAAAAGTTGAGGAACCAGAGGTGGTCAAGGCTGATTTTGTTGTAGCAGAAGAAGAAAAAAGACAAAGGGAAGAAAATCAGCAACCTTTTTACTCACAATGTAGTGCCCATGTTGGCACTATGCTTGAAGAAAATGTTGATCCAATAGAAGTTGCACAATTATCCATGGATGAGGAGAAAATGGAAGAAATCAAATCAAATTTTGTAGTAGCAGAAGAAGAAGGAATCATTGGAAAAAAAAATCTTTCATTTGAAGGGCCTAATTTGGTTAATGAATCCATCATGGGGGAGGAAGAACCAGAAACTCCAAGTTCAGTTAGAGAGGAGCACATTAAGGTGGACAAAAAAAAATTCGGACGCATGGAACCATGAGAAAGTTGCACATAAGATAGCAGATCTTTCCCCCATTCAATCTCTCCCAATGTATGAGTATAAGGAGGAGTTTGAACTCACTAGCTTCATGTTTGAAGATGAAGCTTCATCTGGTGAAAAGAATGCAGATTTTGAGATCACCATGCAAGAGGGAGAAACATAACTATAGCAAGAAAACATAGAGTTTTATTTTTTATAAACTTAGAAGGATATTTTAATAGGGAGAATCCAACGGAAGCTGCAATTTTTTCTTCCCCATTATTCACCATTCAAGAGCCTACTACCATGAAAGAAAACTTACAACCACAACAAACATTTTCCACCATGCTTATTGAATCAAGTTTGATAGATTTTGATCTTCCAAAGGCCACATCCACTATGAGAGGGAACCGCCAAGAAGACATTTTTGTCACAAACAAACCTCTAGAACAACAAATTAGAAAGTTTGATTTGAAAAACTTCATTCTAGAAGAAGGGGCTATCCAAGAGTAGATTGATCTTCAAAAATCAGCGAAAGAACTCCAGTGCCAACAATGTATTGCAGCAGAGTATGATGATGTAAAAGAAGCTCCAATGGATGTTGCAATAAGAGATGAAGAGATACAAATTGTAGAGGAGTTTTATGCTGATATGGAGGAAGAAAAAGAGCACAAGAGTTCCACCACTTCTTCCACACCATCCATTCAAGAGGATCTACAAGAAGACTCCATTTTTGGAGTTGAAAATCATAGCTATAGGCATATCAAACGGACCATACGTTTCCTAATCAAGTATTTGGCTTCATTAGAGCCAAAGGAGAAGTCAAAACCCAATCATGTCTACTTTAGGGGACGAGGATGAGCTACAAAGCACCAAGGATCAAATTTCGTACCTCTTCAATCCAAATGTAGAGCAACTAAAAGAGGTATTAGTTTTTTTCTTCAATTGATACTTTGGTTATTTAGGTGAAATATTAGCTTGTAATTATTTTTTCACTCATCCAACCAGCCATGTTCAGTGCCAAATTAGTTGCATGGCTGCCATTTTTTAGGAAGGGAAGCTATTTCTCCCTACCACATATGGGTTTTTTTTTGAGTTTCCTTTGTTCTTGGTTAGAGTATAGTAGTTACATTTTTTTCCAGCATAAGAAGTGCTTTACATGCTCTGCATGCTCTACTTAGAACATGTATGATTTTAAATTTTGTATATAATTGTGGTGCTTTATTGTTGCTCTTATATAGTCCATTCTGAGAGACAGATGAAGCCCCAGGTCGGAATAATGTTCTACTCTCAGAAACCTTTGTTTCAAGATTTCATATGAAAAATTGTGAATGCAAATAGTCAAGCTTGTGAATCAAAGGCAGAATCAGCATCAGACTGACATTCTCGACTCCATACCCAATAGATATGAGGAACCAATTGGCCTTTTCATCTAGTAGGTAGATACCCATGTGAGTCACCAAATTGATATCCATATTTCACCCCCCCTGGTAGAATATTGGATCAGCCACAACCCCTAAGAGAAAGAACCTAAGAAATCACATTTGAATTTTATGAACAGGTAGCAGAAAGACTCAAAGATGGAGTGGCAAAAGGTTGAGAAAGAAGAGACGACCCTATGCAGGAAAATGACTATGTCAAACCATTCCAGTCCTTAAATCTATTTTTCAACCTATAGGAAGACTCAACAATGAAATTTCAGGGTCAGAGAGAAAGGAACAATGCCATAGAGAGGCCAGGAGAAAGAAAGGGAAAAAACGGTGAGGAATCAATTTTTTCTGACTCGAAACAATTCAAGAAAAGGTCCAAAATCAACTAAGTGTGGAGGATCCAACATAGAGATCCACGTGTCTTAACGGTGCTTCTCCAAAGATGAATCCAAAGAAGAGAGACTCAAACAAGCACTGCATCTCCACGTGTTTCAGGGAAGAACAAAGACATAGTCAAAATGGTCAAAAAGAGTCAAAGGTGATCAGAGCAGGCCTCAAAATTGGCTAAGTATGAAAGTGCAAGTAGAGAGTGCCAAGTGTTAGCCTGGCACATCTCTAAGAGTTGGGATAAAGGTGGGTGTAATGAAATTACTTGTATAATTTAGACTAAGAGCAACAGTAGAGCACCAAATAACACAATATTTCAGAATACTGATCCCAATATGCAATTAGAATAGCTTCGTCACTTCGAGGGGGGCAACCTCCAAACCATATAACAAGACTCAAATGCTCAAATAATAATGAAATACTACCTATAATCCCCTATATATACTATTCATATGCTATGGCCATCACCAAGGCCGACCTTTTAAGCATGAGAAAGTATAATGATATAATAAAATGATATGGTAAGCCACAAGTCGGCTACTCATATCCTAATACAAGCAATAGGTTAAGGGTGTAGCATGACCTTCCCCTTCAAATCAATGTTGTCCTCAATGTTGAATAATCTTGGATGTTGCTTTAGAAAACCTTCATCCTCCCAAGTGGCATCTTCTATGCTCAGATTCTTCCACTTGATCAGATATTCCTTAATGTCTCTAGTTCTCAGCCTCTTAGTACGTGTTTTGCAGAATCTTCTCTGGCTCCAAAATGATTCTTCCTTCCTTTTCAAGTTCTGGTAACTTTTTCTTGGCTTCAAATTTTTGTCCAATAACCTTCTTCAGGCACGAAACATGGACTACTAGGTGTATGTGTGAAGATGGAGGCAACTCTAGTTTATAAGCAACACTACCAATTTTCTCTAGAACCTGATAAGGGCCATAATATTTAGGAGCAAGTTTGTTTTCCTTTTTATGTTGCTTTAGGGACATCTATTTGTAAGGTTGGAGATGTACAAAAACCCAGTCACCAATTTCAAAATGTCTTTCACTACGGTGTTGATCTGCTTGTTGTTTCATCCTATTTTGTTCTAATGCTAAATTCTCCTTCAAACTAGCCAAAACCTGTTGTTGATGTTGAATTTGATCCTCAACATCTCTAACCTTAGTTTTCACCCTCAAAGAGGAAGTGATAGAAGGTTGATGGTAACCATACAATGCTAAAAATGGGGTCATTTGAGAAGAGGTATGAAAAGATGTGTTATACCACCATTCTGCCAGTGATAGCCATTTAATCCACCTTTCTTGCTTATCTGATACAAAACAACATAAATACCCCTCTAAGAATTTTTTGACCACTTCTATTTGCCCATCAGTTTGAGGATGATAAGATGAACTATGAGCTAGCTGAGTACCCAAACATGAAAATAATTCCGTTCAAAAATTACTTGTGAAAATAGGATCACGATCACTCACAATTATCTTTGGGGTTCCATGTAGCCTTTGAACTATCTCCAAAAAAATAGTTGCGAATGTACTGGCTGCAAATGGATGTGATAGGGCACAAAAATGGGCATATTTTGTGATCCTATCCACAATTACAAAAATAACATTCTTACCCTCTAAACAAGGCAATCTGGTGATGAAATCCATGGATACCTCCTCCCATCTCTGGCTAGGAATTGGTAAGGGTTACAACAGACCTAGCATCTTAATTATTTCCCCTTTGTTCTGTTGGCACACTAAACACTCTGATACAAACTTTTTTACATCCCCCTTGAGTCCTTCCCAAAAGAATTATCTTTTTATTCTATGATATGTCTTCAAAAACCCAGAGTGTCCTCCAATAGGTGAGGCATGTAGCTCTGCAACAATCTTATGCTTCAACTTAGAATCTTTACTCAAGCATAACCTATCCTTGTACCATAGGGCATTACCTTTCCACTCAAATTTTTTAGATGTCATAGATCCTTTCTTGATATTCTGTATTAGAGATTTTGTATCCTTATATTGATTCCATTCCAATCTTGCTTCCTCCACCAAATCGGCCATCAACATGGACATTCCACATAGTAAGGCATCTGCGGATGTATCCCTTCTAGACAACACATCAGCTACTACATTTTCTTTACCCTTTTTGCATATGATTTCAAAATCATAAACCAAAATTTTTGTTACCCACTTTTGTTGTTCCTCAGATGATAACCTTTGCTCCAAAAAGTATTTGAGACTATCGTGATCCGTTTTTACCTTGAAGTTTCTACCCATGAGATATGGCCTCCATTGCTTCACTGCATGAAGAATAGCCATCATTTCTTTCTCATAGACAGGTTTGAGAAAATATTTTCCTTTGAATTGATGACTCTCAAATGCAATTGGTCTTCCTTCCTACATTAGAACTGCTCCCAATCCTGATCCTGAAGCGTCACATTCAATAATGAAGTTTTTTGAGAAGTTGTGAGTAGCCAAAACTGGGGTGCAGCACATGGCTTCCTTCAGTTGCTCAAAGGATTTAGTGGCTATGTATGTCCAATGGAAGGAATCCTTCTTTAGAAATGCAGTGAGTGGGGTTGTTATTCTACCATATCCCCACACAAATCTTTTGTAGTACCCTGTTAGTCCTAGGAACCCACGTAGATTTTTGAGATTTTTGGGCCTTGACCATTCCACCATAGCTTTGATCGTTTGAGGATCAACTTTGACGCCTTCATGGGATACAATATGACCCAAATAATCTACCTCTTGTACACCAAAGAAAATTTGGATGGATTTACATATAGAGTATGTTTCTCCAAAACTTCCAACATGTTATTTACATATTGTAAGTGTTCTTCCCATGTCTTATTGTAAATCAATATGTCATGAAAGAAAACTAATAAAAATTTCCTTTAAAAATGCCTAAAAATAGTGTTCATCAAGCTTTGAAAGGTTGAGGGCGCATTTGTAAGACCAAAATGCATTACCAAAAACTCATGATGGCCCTCATGAGTCCTAAAAGCCGTTTTATGAACATCTTCATCTTTTATCCTAATTTGATGGTACCCTGAACGAAGATCTAATTTTGTGAAATAAACAGCACCATGCAATTCATCAAGTAAATCATAAATTACTATAATAGGAAACTTATCTTTGATGGTGTACTTGTTGAGTTCTCGGTAATCTGGACACATCCTCCATGTTTCAAACTTTTTACGTACCATGACCACTGGTGAAGAATATGCACTCTGGCTATGCCTGATGATACCTGCCTTCAACATTTCCTCCACCATTTTCTCGATCTCACTTTTCTAGGAATATGGGTATTTGTATGGTCTGATGTTATGTGTTTGGCTCCCTAGAATCAACTGAATGGCATGATCATGAACCCTAACTGGTGGTAGTACCTTTGGAATTGCATCAAAAATAGATGAGTGAGCATCCACAATCTTCTGAAGATCGGGTGGCATTAAACACTCTGTATTTTGTACTTCTATGGAAAATAGCTTTGCTATAAAGCCATCCACTCCTTTTCTGAGAACCTTTTGCATCTGATGAGAGCTAATAATCTATGGAGAATTCGCTACCATCCCATTCAATTGTATTGTCCTTCCATCTTAATGAAATCGCATGAACAATTCTTGGAAATTCGTCTCAATTGTACCTAAGGTTGTGAGCCATTGGACCCCCAAAACAATATCTGCCCCTCCCATAGAAATAGCAAACATAGGTGAGTCTAACATGTAGTCTCCCATGCAAAGCTTGATACTATGGCACTTTCCTGTGCACTTGACTGTCCCACCATCCACAATCATAACTTGCATTTCTGGAGCTGGGTAAATAAAACAAATGAGGTGAGTAGATAAGTTACTATTTATGAAGTTATGAGTACTCCCCGAGTCAATCAACACCATCACCTTCTATTTTTTGAGATAGCCAATAACCTTGAGTGTTTGAGGAGTACTAATACCTAACAATGCATGGCCAGAAATTGTAGGTTGGTGATCCTCTACTTCATCTTCTACTGGTTCCTTAGCCTCTTCTATAGATTCAGCTTCCTCATCATTCTCATTACCTCCATCAATATAGAACAACTTCTTCTCAGCACATTTATGTCCCGGTCAATATTTTCTATAACAGTTAAAACATAATCCTTTTTCTCTCTTTTCTTCCATTTGTTAAGGAGTCAGTCTAATTGGCCTAGCAAATGAAGGGGAAGAGATACTACAATCTCTGTTGTTAATGAAAGGTGGCCTCCTACTACAAAGAATTTTTTCCTCTGCACGACGCGCCATGATAATAGAATCAGAAAAATTGATTGGATTAAACATCCGTACCTCATGCTCGATGTGGTCCTTAAGACCCCCAAGAACAAGTCATTTAGATTCTCTTCTGGAATATTCTCCACCCTTAAGGATAGGTTTAAGAATTGATGCACATAATATTTGACTGATCCTGTTTTCCGTAACTTTGCTAATTGACTAAAGTACTTCTCTGAAACACTGGAACTATAGTGCAATTACAACTCCTAGGTAAAAAATGTCCAAGTGACACCTAGACCATTGTTCTACCTCTGAGCACATAACCAACAATACCAAAAAAATTGGTCGGGTTTAAGTTATAGGGATGCCAATGTCACCTTTTTTCTTGATGGTGTTTGATGTAACTCAAGGAAGTTCTCCATTTGATTTATCCAATTCAGGGGATCCTTACCATCAAATTTGCGCATATCCACTTTTGGCATCATGTTCCGTGATTGTGGATAAGTTTGATTCTAATGGGACTGGAAAAGTGATCCCATATGGTTATTTTGTCCATGATTTTGAACAAAAGGTCCTCCTTTGTTGATATGGGCTAGATTTGGGCCATAATGGTTACCCTTTACATGTTGCATGATATCATCCAGCCGATGATTGATTTGGGCTATGTCTCCTTTAGAGGCCATCTCAGATTGTACAATTCGTAACTCATACTCAAGTTGGCAAACCTTATGACCAACTGAGGTAAACCCTAGTGTTGAGGAATCTGTATTTACCCCTTCTGACTCCATCTCTTCAATCACTACCCCATCTTTACCTGGGGTTTTACTCGGAGTAATTGGATTCTTTTTTGCTCTTGTGGAAGGGCCCGTCATGATGTCAAATCTTAGGGTTTATGGTTTCGATAAAATTCCTGCTAAACAAGAAAAAACACAGACATTATACTAATACTATTTTTTTAAGAGCTTTCCAAAAATGTAAAGAACTTAAAACTTTTCCACAATTTGCACCATAGGGAGCTATTTTATGAAAAACCCTAAATTTGTAATAACGTTTGCAAAATAAATCAAAAAAGTCTAAAATTTTTAGGGAACCTTACTTGAAATTCTTTACAACTCTGGTAACAATATCTCCCACCAATTCGCTCTGGTTCACAATATGTGGTAGAAACAAAAAATTAGGGTTTTTGCCCTAATTTTGGCCCAGATCACAGCTCTGATACAACTTGTAATGAAATTACTTGTATAATTACGATTAAGAGAAACAATACAGCACCAAATAACACAATAGTTTAGAATAATGATCTCAATATGCAATTAGAATAGCTTCGCCACTTCGAGGGGGCAACCTCCAAACCATATAACAAGACTAAAATGCTCAAATGATAATGAAATACTACCTATAATCCCCTATATATACTATTCATATGCTATGGCCATCACCAAGGCCGACCTATTAAGCATGAGAAAGTATAAATGATATAGTAAAATGATATGGTAAGCCACAAGTCGGCTACTCATATCCTAATACAAGCAATAGGTTAAGGGTGTAGTAGGTGGAGACCTAAATGAGTGCAAGCTCGCCACGTAGCCCAGAGTCCAAAAGATAAGAGGAGCCTTTGAAAAGTTCATGGACCTACAGAGGCTGCCAAGTATCAACTTAATGCTCCTCCAAAGATAAAGTTTCAATCAGGGTTTCAATCAAATGTGAGGCCGCCACATGTCCATATCAAAAAGGTGTACAGTCGGTTGAATAGTCAATGCATAGGCCACTCTGACGGAGGCTATCAAGTGTCTAAATGGTACTAATTCAAAGTTAAAACTAGTAAAGGGTTTTCACGTAAGCGCGGTGCCGCTACGTGTGCCAGGTCAAAGCAGGTCATAGGGGGAAAAGTTAGCTTTTTCCCCTTACTCCAAAGGGGTAAAAGTTGCAAAATGGGTTGTGACTCCGCCAACACGAAAAAGTCAGCATTTGAGCCTGACTCAAACCAAAGCAGGGAGTCTAAGAAAAAGGTGAAAATTTTCCTTTAAATAAAAATGCACAAACGAAAAAGAGAGTGCACCTCCCCAGCTAACCAAATGGCGCCACGTGTCCAAGCAGAGTAGCGGGGCCGTGGGAATTTTTTGAATTTTGTGATTCTTGTGAAAAAAGGGAGAAAAGATAAATTCTGAGCCCGCGAACCTGATTTTTCCCTAATCTAGCTACCACATGTCCCATATTAAAGAAGGGGCCCATTTTTAAAATTGGTTTTCCCTCTCATTTGTACAGAACCGATGTAAACTTCGAAGGGGCATATCTTTCGACTTAGGGCTCAAAATATTACGAATATGACACCATTGGAAAGATCTCGACCATGCCTATGCCATGGAGGTATAAAACTTTAATTTTTAGGAGGTTAGGTGGGAAAAAATGAAGAAACAAATTCAACTCTTCAATGCAGGATATTTTTCTTCCAACTACAAGATCGGATTTGTACTCCATCATTTCATCCTCTTTCGAGGCATCGAATCATGGTTTGATGCAGTCAAGAAAGATTGAAGACATATTTTAGGGGAGTCATTAAAATGGTGGTTGAGCTAGGAGATGTTTTCTCCCACTTCTCTCTCTTCCTCCCATCTGTATGGGATCTATAAATATAGATGCATGACTCATTGTAAAGATTTGGATATTCTTTGTTTTATAGGGCCCTTTTTTCTTCTGGAAAAGAAACTCGTGGGGTTTCAAACCTTCCATTAAACTGTAATATGTTTCCACCTTTTTGTCTCTTTGTAATGCATTGTATCAATCTGTAGAGCAATAAAACACATCTGTGATCGATTTTAGATCCTCTCTTGTCTCTTTTTCTTTCATTTGATATTTCATTACAAATCTGGTTATCTATCTTTGGTTATCATATGCATTCGATTGTTTTGTGTCTATCAGGAAAACAAGTTTCCATCATTCTTTTGGTGCATCACCTCATAGTGTAGCTTTGTTTTAATTTTTGTAATTCTTCTATCCTTGTCTCCTTGGTAATTTTTAGATTAGGTTCAATAATATAACCTCTTCAAGTTTCCACGCATGCACCTAAACAGAGGAATAGGAACCAACCTTTAATCTGGACAGCTTTCCCACTTTTGTAAGGTCCCAAAACTTGGGGAAAGTTCAATGTTATGCAATCACACAAAATTACTTTTCCTTAGAAAAGAAGATCCATGACTCATTTGGGGGTGTTTTGATTTTACTCTAACAGGGACCACCTATGATTTTAACACTTTTTTTCCTTCTTTACTGACTTAGCATAATACCATGACTTAGAATAAACATGGAGTCTTCTTTTCAAATATTATCATATTATACTTGGCACCTTTTGGATATCATTACATAGTATACATTTCAAAATCATTGCCAATCTTGACTTACCATGTATTATATAGTTTTTTTCTACTCTTGATTTTATGGCATAAACTGTAGTTTGGTTCCAATAATTACTTGATTAATTTGATCAGTTTTTGATTTGTTGGACTAAGGTTTTAGAACTTTGAAAGGTCAATATGCAATGATTTTTAAATGATGTGTGATGGACCCATTCCCACGGTGACTCACCCCTTGGAATATTTGTTAGTGGCATATTAACTTTACTCTAATTAGGTTTTCATCACTAGTTGACACTTGCATACTTCTATGACCGTGGTTAGCCAGTGATTTTGCATTGGTTTTGATAATTTTTTCTCGATCATCAATTGTTG
Source organism: Taxus chinensis (assembly GCA_019776745.2). Lineage (NCBI taxonomy): Eukaryota > Viridiplantae > Streptophyta > Pinopsida > Cupressales > Taxaceae > Taxus > Taxus chinensis. The sequence goes on along the minus strand of CM034153.1, from coordinate 650,409,887 downwards.
TACCTATTCCATTTTAAACATTAATATTTTTGACCCTCGGTTAGGGTTTTGATTTGACGTTTAATGTGTTTGGTGGCATCGGGCATGTTTTGCACATATTTCAAATGTAGTGAATGGTTTACGGCCATTGATCTAGTGTACCCTGATCATTTGAATCATTGATGATCAGAACCATGCTTATCATGATTATTTGTATCTCGATCAATCGATCTGTACTTGGAACTCTTGAGCTGTTGATTCTCTAACTCACCTTTAACTCTGTGGAAGTTATGTTTTGAAAGGCTAATCGATTTCATCATTTTCTCATTCTTCTTTCTCATTCTAAGTAGCGAAGCCATGCCAAAATTTTGGTGGACTTCCATTTTGATCTTCAGAATCTTGAAATTGTGTATTTACTGGTCTGCGAGGCTTTGTTACTTTGAATCTATTGTATTTTTTGATATTCTATTATTCTAGAGATCTCTGTATAATATTCTTCAAGGTGGCCGCCATTATTTATTCTTTTAGCTCATTTCTTCTGTGGATTGATATTTATGAAGCTCTCATGCATCTGTGTTTTCATTGTTTTTTTATTTGTAAGATTTTCTGAGTGAGTTGGTTGTGGATGGTGATCACCATTGTGTATCTTTCGGGCTTGTTTTATTCACAGAGAAGAGATCTTATGAGGGTTTGTGTTTGTATTTGGAGTATTATTGAGCTCTTTTCTTTGCAAAACAATATTTTGTGATAGAGTTTTGGTTCTTGGCCATTCTTCAAGGCCATGATTGAAATTCTTGATTAGCTTGATAACGAGCATGCATGGATTATTCTTGGCTATAGGTCATCATTTGTCCTCTTCTTTCAGTAAGTTATTTCTCTATCTTTTCCCTTCACTATCGTACAATTTTTTTATAAACTTGAAACTTGGAGCTTTTGTCTCGTTTTTCTACAAAGGTGCTTATTTCCTATACAACTCTTTGTTGCATTTTGGATATTTGTAGATCTATCTGTATTAGTTCATGTTTCTCCGTTGTACCATGGCTCTGGGAATGAATATTCATCTTGATTCACTACCATCTATGGGAGAAGGTAAGCTCGATTTTTTTGCTTGCTTCTGTATATGATGTTTTACTCTCATATAACGACACCATTGATTTACATTGAATTGGTTTTATATGTTTGTTGATAACCGAATCTGCTCATATTCTTATTGAATGCTTCATTTTTTAACAAACCAAAAATGGGTATTAATTCTTTGATCAAAAGTTTTATATTCTTAGAGAATTTTGACCTGGGTATTCTTATTTCGCTTTGCATTAATTGTATTTCAAGCTTGATTTTTGAGGCCTTCTACTCATCTTTTAGGAAACATTGTTGAGGGTTGTTTGAGATTTTTTCGTTAGTTATAACTTTAATTTATTTGAAAATGGTTGATAGGTATTTCACATGAATCTAAACTGTAGGGTTGTATTCTCATTGAACCCTCATGACTTGTTATTGTATTCAAAACCATTAATATTTTGAGGTGGTTTTATTGTGAACTATAACTCTTCATCATGAATTACATTTTGCATCCTTAATTGCAATATAACTAAATATCTTTTTGTATCATGAGGTAACTTATATTTATCTGTATCTGTAGCTTTGACTATTCAATGTATTCTTTCTTTTCTTGTATACTATTTTATTATTACAACTTTCAAACATGAATTAGTTGTTAAATAACATGATGGAAAAATGTAAAATGTCCATTTTACATGGCGAAGCCCTCTCAAAATTTTCTCAGATTTTGTTATCCATTTTGTTTCAACTATAAATTTATCTCATTCCATTTTTTAATCCTCTTAATGTGTGCATCGAAATCATATTCCAAACCAATGATGAAATAAAATACTTCTTTTAAAGATTACTTGATCACTCTATAAGTTTCTACCTCTTTATTTTGATACTTCTTGAATGTAGACTATAATTTTTGTTTCTTATGGACCTTAACATTGCTTGATTGAAAAAATTCTCTGCTGATGTATGGCTAATGTTTCCATTGTTGACTCCAATACATCTTAAATTATTATACCCTAAAAATTTGTTTTCTTTTTGATACAATCTTTACTTAATAATCAATAATATCCATAGAAAATAGTTGTTGAAGTATGAAACTTGAAGGATACTATAAACTTGTACATGCCATTTCTTTTTCATCATGAAAGTTGCATTGTTCATCATTTAAGGAAATGTCTAGCTTGTTTCAGTCTTTTGATTCTTAGCCTTGTATCATAATTTTATTTTCTATTCAAGATGGCGATCCTTTGCAACTGTATCTCTTATAACATGTACTCTTTATGTTTAGCTTCGATTCTAAGTTGGAAATGATTAATTTATTCCTTTATTGCAATATGTACTTTGGTAGATGTTTTAAAATTGAATGTAAGTTGATCAAACTCTGATATTTTTATGATTTGTAACTTGATCAATATGACATAATTATAGTTGATCATCACAGGATGTATCCTATGATGTTTTAGCTATCTAAAAAATTATTGGCTTCTTCTTCTACTATCAACTGAATTTGAGAAAATTTACTTTGTTTCTGTAACATACTTATGATGATATCTAGAATCTATGTCCTTGACTCTATAATGTATAATTTGGTAATCTAGTAAATCTCTGAAACTGACCAATCATCATCATCTGCACTTTCTATATCTACACATTTAGATAAACCAGTTAGAAAACATTAGGCTTTTGGCCTCTGTATTATTCCAAAGTTTTCTCTCTCTTTATTTATGAGTGAATGAGTCATGTATGCTACTACAAAATATTGCTTTTATCAGTTGTGCCTTTGATCTTCATGTAATTTAGACCTCCTGATGTTAAGAGATCCATTTACATGAATTTGGATAGTATAGCAATATGGATCAACCCTGAGCTCAAAATTGAAAATATCCCCTTTTCTTGTTTTCAGGTACAATGCCATTTGCTAAGAAGTGTGGATGAAGATGGAGAAAATATAGAGCTAGAAATGCATCAACTAAAACGAAAGAAACCGAAGGAAATAATGGGTTTTTTTATACTCCTTTACTTTATTTTTCATGCATATGTAGCTCTTACTTCAGGATTTGTAATTTACTTTTGAGTTACATCCCACGGCTTGTGTGGGAGCATTTGAAATTCCTTATGAATACAACATTGAATTCTGAAATTTAGTTGTGTATTTCTTTTTGCATTTCATCTTTGTATATGGATTTTATAATGAATTAAACAACTTAATAACATAATTGAATGTATTTAATCATGAAGGAAAGAACTTCAAAATACCTGTAACTCTAGCAATGAACCTTGACTGCTGCAATCTGAAACTTTGATTTTTGTTCCAAAACTTAACACTTCATCTATTATGTATTTTCATTCTTTTTCAATTTTACACATGTATCCTTCGGGGCTTTGTGTTCTTTTGCTGAGGACAATCATGAAATTACAGACTATGTGATTTGTTACATTTTGTAACAACACACATAGCTATATATTTCATGTAATCATTAATTAATCCAAAAAAATTAATATTGTATTAAAATAATCTCCCATATGTTAGGTTCACTTCACTAATGCCATCCAGTGTAAGGAAGTTTTGATTTGCCCGTTTTTGCACAAGTGCAAAAATTGTCAACAATTTTATTTCAGAAGGGTCAGTTTTTTCATAAAAGGCATACTTTTGTTATATGCTTTGACTCCATGAACAATGGACAAGAGAAAGGCCATGGCCTTATAATCTAACAAACATCCTTCCCCACTAGATCTCAAAAAATCTTGACATTTTTGCACTTCGTGTTAAAATGTCAACTCGAAACTTTAAAGTTTCTCATAAATTAGACTGTTATAAGTTTTGACTATGTTCAGGTTAGCCATCTAGAAAGAAGATATAAATTTTTATTTGCTTGGTTTTGGACAAAATTAGAATTACATTCATAAAATTAGCATTTGAAAGTGTTATCCTAAAAGGCAACACCTTTTGTATACTTCCTCTCCAATGTATCTTCTTTAGCAAGATAGTGCAGTAGCCTAGGAAGATGGCTACAAGACCTTGGTGAAGGTGGGAAAAATGGAATAAGAAGGGATTTACATTCTGAAACAACGTTCTCATTTACAGGTTTGAAGCATGGAAAAGACAGTTTTACAAATAGTTTGGTTTTTCAATGTGTATCAAAAGGTACATTTGATTTTAATTTTATTTCCACGATTAAGTGGATTATTTAAGTTCATTGAGTTGTATAAGTTCATTTATTATCCATACAAATGAAGAAAGTACAGAAAGGAAAGACATGAATCTCATTACATGAAAATAATCCATTTATTCATAACGAATAACATTACAATGAACCCACACAAGCCATGAGAATAACTTTGAAAGTGAGTGCACAAAATAAAATGCATGTGTGTAAATATATGAGTAAAAGAGAAAGGGATATCCATAATTTCCTATTTAGATGGATTCTCCCTATTCATTTCTAGTTTTCCTTGTCTCTCCTCTTCTGCATCTTTAGTAGGTACCTGAAAGAGAAAATAAAATTCATGTCAGAGCTCTGAATTTCCATGTTTGTTGTACTCAAAGTTTTAAACAAATAGATTTTATTAAAATGAGCTTGAAATCATAAGTACATAAATGTAAATTATTATCTAGCATAAGCTCATGGAATTCACAAAAATCATGACTGACAAAACAAAAAGAGAAATGAAAATCACTATGGAATAAAGAGAGGATAAGGCCTATTTTTTTCTAACTATTTTTCTTAAGTATGCAAGTATAGTTTGCATCACAAGAACACAATTAATGATTTAAATTTTGTACCAACAAGTATAGATTGCATTAAGTGCACAAAAATAGAATTCATTCATGTCTGTCACAATGATAAAGGTACATTCTGCAAAATAAAATCATCATGTATGGATTTTAGATCAAAGTAATTAAATCTATATAGTGCAACAAGAAGATTAAAGTTTCAAACTATCTCCAAAGCATGACAAGAGAATATCATCATCCTAGTCATAGATTGACATGGAAATATTAGTTTTCAAGAAATAGGTTCCATGTAAAAAGGCACAAACTTTCATTTTTTATCAACAATTAGCAGGTTCTAACAACATAAGTGAATTTTTCCAAAGTGTGTTATGCAAGAAGAAGAAACAAGCTTTCAATAACTTCGAAGAGCATTTATATTTTCATCATAATTATATAAAGCATAACAAAATTATAGTTGAAAGATACACTTTTCATAGTACAACTGCAAGACTACAATTGGTTTAATGAGAAACCTGAGCCATACAGTTACAAAATTATTCTCTTCAGAAGCTTACATTGTACACTGTTTAAGTATTTATAACGTTTGATGTTTGGAACATAGAACCATCAAATGTGGAAGAAACTATCTTTGACATTGTGTCATTAAGCATATATTCTATTAAATATCAGTAAGCTACGGGTATGCAGATTCGAGAAAATTGCAGCCATTCAAAATACATTGTTCAAGAATATGGTCAGGTGTGAAATAAAATAAAGATTGATGCTGATTTCTCATTTCCAAGTGCATATAGTTACAAATTTCAAGGAATTCAATAAAAAATTTCCATAGGGAAATAAAAATAATTTAGCTAAAAATAGCATGATTCAGATCGAAGTAGATTTCAATCATGAGAAGGATGCAAAATAAGTGTATAGAAATGGGGAAAAAATAATGAAAATCATGAGTATCCAAATATATTTTAGTATTGCACATATAAATGATAGTTTGCAGTTATGAAACTCATTATGGGACAAACTCCTTAAATATCTTCATTTATTGTTTAGAGTTCCAGAAATTGCATGATTAAAGAAATAAATTCCAGATAAATATGGGAACATGAAATGTGAACACATCTATGTGGGAAAATATTATCAGAGAAAGAGAAGAGAGAGTTCTAAGGTTATATAGAAAATGACTCACCATAGAAGGTAACTAAATCAAGGCCTTCCTCTGTAGAAGCCCTCCAACGTTTAAATAATCAGGATTTCTTAAGAATAATAGATCAGGAGAAAAGTACATAAATTGTAAATTTTTCTTCAATGGCATCTTGTATTAAAACCCAATTTTTAAAGCTTATATTTATATTTTCAAGCAATAAATGTCCTTAAAACCTTGTAGAGATGAAGTTTAAAGATTTTAAAAGTTATAAGTTCGAGTGATAACCCATAAAAAAATCTTTATATTGAACTAACTATGTATATAGAGGAAGCACTCAAGCTAAAAGCACAATATAGAGTTTCAAACAGGTGAAATTCATAAAGTAATAGATTCATACAATACCCATATAGCAAAAAAAAGATCACTGACACTAGCTCTGAACTAGAGTCTCAGAAAAGGTAGAAATGTATATTTCTAGGTTGCAAAATTTGTTCCATGTTTTTTTTCAATGAAATTATAGAAATTAGAAGGTATAGATCAATATGGTTACCTTCTACAATTTTTCAATGGTAACAATGGCAGAGGATATAGATTTTTTCAAAGAACAGTTATACATTTTCAATATGCAAGTATATAGCACTAAATGTCATGGTATAATCATAACTCTAGAGTTTGAACCACTGAAATATGTGGCGACCTTTGAAATGATAAATCCCCAACTCCATAAAATGTCCAGAGAAAATAAATAATCATAAACCCTCTAGTGGCTCGAACTAAAGATTGGGAAAATATAATGGTGGTTAATGATTGCACAATATCAAATCTTCAATGCAAGATGTAAGGTAAAAACACAGAAAATTAATTCCATAGCTTAAAATGACGACCCGGAAGCTCTCCATGAAACTCGAAGGAAATAAGAATAGTCAAAACTTTAAAAATATAGACCTCTAAATTTTATTATTTCATCCAAACTGAATCAACCAAACAAAATCAACCTAGCTAAATCGAGTTCAAGCCATAGTTTGAAAGGTAGGTGATATTAGTTATAGAGCTTCAATAACGGTGGCCAAGATGCATCACCAAATAGATCTCGAAAACCTCATTCATGGCCGCTGGGAATAAATTTCCACAGAGCTCAAAGAATAATGCAAATGATTAGTGTTTGTCATTTTTTAACAACCAACCAAATCTTAGTCAACTGACTAACGGTGTAGATTAAATGGTACAATGATCAATGATGAGTAATGCTAACTTGTGACTAAACTTCCATGCTACCACAAGTCAAGGAATCGACAGTGGAGATACAAAATTATAGTGACCAATGGACAAGATCAAGTCACCTAATTCAATGCAAACCACACTGAAGTCACTGACAATGGAAGGGTCTAGTCATCATATGGAGGGGGAGCAACCCCATTTAAACTATCATCTTCACATTGACCTTGGCTGAGGTCGAATGATTCTAAAACCATAATGTATGCCACATAAATCCAATGGTCAAGGATAATCAAATGATTAATATTTTACTAAAACAATATATTATGCACAAAGGATTATAATTAAAATGGTGCCAATGAAACTATACCATGCATGGTAGAACAAATTAGTAATTTTTCCAAAGGTGTATTTTGTTCTAAAAAATCAATCATTCTATGCCTGAGATAATCAATTTTTTGTGCCGAGTCAATAAGGGGTCAAATTATATGATTATTACATGTCATGTTTTTCAATCAAAGTAACCCATGGTTAAGATGGGGAATATATGCATAAGGATAATCAAAAGTGGGTCTCTTAATACATGCAGATAAAGCCCAAAAATAATGATCACACAAATTATTTTTTACCTTAATCTTTTAAGAGGTCTCATACCAAAGGAGTTGAAATTAAAAGAAGGCATTACTTTGCATGTGCACATGTGGTCCCCACAGGTGGAGATAAAGCTATTTTGATAAGTATTTGAGATTAAAGGCATTATTTTTGCACAAGAGTATTATTTTGCATGTGATCACTACAGGATAGATCAGAGATGAAGACAAAATACCATGCAAGTGGGTGAATACAAAAGTGCAACATAAAGGAATAAATATGATTATTTAATCAAACAACAAGAAGACCAAGTTCTATGCTTATTTGACCAGCCTTGCACAATAAGTAAGAGCTATGATTAGCTAAATTCTTCACCCAATTTTATTTATTGTATTTAAAATATATTAGTTAACTACACTTTAACTAAAGTGTAAATTTGTAACTAAGGCTATTAATGTCTCATTGTAAAAAGCATGTCTATTTTTATTTGTTTATTTATTCATGATAAAGAGGTAAAATTAGCATGCATCGATGAGTAAAAAATTTAGCCTACTTTTAGGAGGGGTGGGTGAATTAGTTTTCTATATATTGTGTGTACTAATAAGGCACAAGAAGGAATTTTTTGAAATAAGAGTGTTGAAGCATATTTCTACCAGTTTTTCCTTGAATGAGAACTAGTGTTGGCCTTTCCAATTATTTACAATGGTGTTTATCTTTCCATTAATTCTTGTGAACGTTAATTCCCTGATTAATCATCTTATCTTTCTGCAAATCTAGTATTTTCTACAAATTATTATTGTGCATGTTTAGCTTGTTGTGTTGTTGTGATTTATCCCTCAATACATAAGTGTTTTGTCTTAATACTCTACAGAAAATCATTGGTTCATGCATCTAAAAAAATTTCTCAGTTTTTTTGTGCATAAACTAAGTCAAAGCCCTCAATAAGTTTGGTGTATCACCCATTTCAATTTCAGTTACACTCATCTTTTTTACCCTCAAAACCTCAAAAAAATAGTTTAGGATACATCAATAAGGAACTAACCTTGATACTGGAGACTCACCTCAATAATAGGTACACCCATAGACCTGAGGTGTTTATAGTGTATCTACAAAAGTGATAGATCAAACGAGCTTAGAACCCCTTTTTTATCTCTTAACCAGGGTGCACTTTTGAGAGAAAATAGTTATTTTAGTAATCCAAGTACAATTTTCATTATCAAGCATTCCAAAATCTTAGCATAAAACAAAATAATACTAGGTCATCATCAAGTACTTAAAGATCTATCTATGTTCGCTAGGAGTCCATAAAATCCACCAATTGAGTCACAACATATCGATAATCAAAATGTCCATGTCTCTAATCAATGATAATCAAGATCACAGTAAAATAAGTGCAGAAGAGGAGTGGGCATTACAGCCCCCTCCCCTTAAAGTTTACTTCATCTTGTAAGCCATGAAAAGAGGTAGGGAAACAAAGCATACAAACCTTCATAATAATCTCTACAAGGATAACCAAGTTATACCACAGAACATTTAAATGGTAAATTTTTGATGGGATCCTAATGAATGAGAACTAAAGTGCATAAAGAGTAGGAAAGAAAATTCACATACACAAGGTATCCATGTATCCACACTTGAATACTATACACGGTAAAAATGAAGATAAGACTTCCAGTTGGGATGAATTTACACTACTAGATTAATTTTTACATAGGGTTAACAACTACCAATCATGACCATCAATTTTACATGAGAAAACACACCTACTCGTAGGCCTAACAAATTTGGACCACTCAAAGTGAGGTTTAATAATGAAGACACCTAATTTTAACAAAAGTGACTACAAGGATGAAGACTATTCATTATAATTACTTAATATGATACTAAAGAGCCCACTTAAATTTTCATGGTGAAACTAAGAATAATCTTGACCAGAAGGTTTCCATAACTTCGATTTTTTACCCAAGTACCGTAACATAGAACCATTAATCCTGATTTTTGAAAACCTAATTAATTAGACAACATTTCCATTTTCTTTTTTTTTATATGTAATCTTATCTCATACTATCATATCGACACAAGAGATACCATTCACTTTATATAACAATGAAATTTATTAATTTTAGATTCACCCTAGCTCTGAGAATCTTAAAATGATCACAATCTTATTATTATAACACAAAGTAACATTCAAGCAAGCTAGAAGAAAATAGGAAACAAGAGAGATCCAACTAAAAATTTACGAGAGAAACACACCAAACATTCTTGTAGAGACTTATGAAAATAACCCAGAGCTTATTCTCCCCAAGGGACAAAGTGGACAACATCATAGTTTCCAAAAGGAAGGAGGATTAAAAAATTCCTTCATATCCTTAACATATGTTTCCTAAGCTTGACAATAATCCTAGGTCACCAATGATGTATTCTAAACACAAGAAAGGTATCTCACATGAAAATGGAGATATTAACTCACTCCTAAAGACCACAAAGATACATATGTCGATTCTAAGAGGAAAAATGGGTATGCTGGTCTGAAAGGCCCAACAAAGAGGACTACTCAAATTTATGCTAAAGGGAGTAAAACACAACTATAACAAAAAACTATTAACAAGGTACTCCATTAATCATAATAGGTGAAAATATTTTAAGGTTAAAATAGTTTCTATTGTTGGAAATTTGGACATAGGGCCCACCAACATGAACATAAAAATTCTTTAATTCTAACAAGGTGATACAAACCCTACGCATACTTCTAAAAATTTCATACTAACCAATGAGAGGTCCAAAAAAGACCTAGCATATATGTAGTTTGTGTTATAAATATTATACATATTTTATTGTTTGATATGACAAGTGGGGTATGATAATTTTACTATCATGGCTTCAACACTGGAGTTCATTATGAGATTCATACTAATATTTATACTTGTATAGCATTGAAATGACTTATCCTTTCATGATTTATAATTCTGGTATTATATCATGTGCTAATTTTCATAAAAGATCGTGATACTTTTACAATAAAAACATAGTATATGCTATAATAAGGCTAGGTATATATTCGATACATTTTTATAATATCTCAATTTTATTGCAACACTAAATATCTTAGGGCACAATAGAGATTACACACTCATACAATAGTTTAAGGAATCATTTTGATTAGTTAAAACATTCAGATTATTTCCTCTATAATTTTCCGGCATGAAATAGCAATTTACACAACAAGGTTGTTTATTTACTCTTTTGTTCAAATCCCATAAATTTATCCATTCCATATTCTAAGTTATAAAACCCAAGTTATACTTACATTTGCCAAGCACATTTCTTACAAGCTTCTAATTAATGCATTCATTATATTATGATATCCTATACCTTGTATCATTAGGGATCATCACCAATGTTGGCATGATATCTCGCCATTCTATAAAGGTGGAAAAATTATTCATTTTACTTATAGGGCAAGTATAAAATATTTCTTGCTATTTTGACATAGTTTTATTTCTTTTATTAAACTACAAGGTTAGATTAAGGATCCATATTCCGAGTGTCCAAATTTACTTATTAAGTTTCGAAACTCATGCCCTTAAATTAGAGTTGTAATATTTTCATGTTTATTATATTACCAATTGAATTTAAAAGAGTAGGAAGAGCTGAGCTTATCACATTATTAATCTCCTTGAACATGAGGTCATTCACAAAATGGAATATACCAAGTTTACAAGAGTTTTTCCAAAATTTACGTTCATCACCAATGCATTCTAGGTGAGTCTCCATAAGCATCGGTAAATTTTAAGAGGTTGAGAAGTTTAGAAACTTTTTGGGGATAAAATAATGTTTACGTCTTATACTCAAATAGGTTCACTATATAAGAGAGACTTTTTTTAAAAAAATTACCACTCCAAGATATTATTCAACGAAACAATCAAGGCGAAAAATGGAAAATTACTACATAGACACCCCACCTCCTCACCGAGATAACATCCGAATAGTAAAAGGGAAATAAACAAATTTAGTCAAGCATAACCTTTAAGGCCAAGAGTTATAGCCTTGGATGAAAGAGCATGACATAAACACAGCTAAGGTCGGAAACTTAAGACCTATAAAAAATCAAAATCTCTAAGCATGAGGTCCAAAGGAGCCTAAGACATCCATATCTATATAAATGTGACTTGATACTAAATGGATTATAGTGCGGTATGACCTTAAAAATATAGGATATTTAACACAAGCATATATCTATCTATGTGTCCTTGAGATCAAACAAGCATACTTATTTAAGCACAAAGTTCAAAGGATCTTCAGTATAACCATATTTACCCAAGATAACTACAATCCAACATGTCTATCTTCCTTAGATAACACAAGGTAACCGAGTTTGGATTCTAGAACCTAATAATCTACAAGATAATCCATCCCTGACATAATCCATAAGTTCACACTAAGTGTCACATCTATCCTAATAATGAAAAAAACTCATACTAGGGTGAAAGAAGGAACAAACACAACATCAAATCTATCAACTATCATGCATGACATAGAGATCCTTCTCCCTAACAAAAAAAATTGAGTAATAGAAGAGTTATTCCAAGGTCTTATGCACACAAAGTTTCCTTAGTCAAAAACCAAAGGTATGATTTGAGGCGCCTAGGATGAAAATAATGATACCTAGGGTGTACCCCCATAAAAATGAGAGAACATAATAAAAAAACCATATAACCAACTCATCAACAGAAAATATGAAAACCATGTAACATTTCTTGATGACATTTAGCCAGGTGGCCTTCGAAACAAACAGGCTCCGAGTTACCAAACGAAAGTAAAATCCAAGAAATCTTGGCAATATAGGAAAATTTCTAAGTAGCCATATTTCAATCCTCGAAAAATATCGCAATCAAGATGAAACAGTAAGAAGAGCCTCAAAGCTTCTCAAAAAATCATAAAAATAAAATGCTAGTCCTTGATAAAAGATTTTAAGTTTACAAATATAAAACACATAACATATCCACTTCACAATCACTTCGTAGCCCTTCGCGGGCCGCCAGTAGGGGTACTAAAAACCGGGCACTCTTCTACAAATATACATACAAAATTGGATCTAATATGAAATCATGTCATGACATCGATTCTTTCATATGCGGATTAAGTTCTCAAAGCGACAAACAATACCCAAGTCTGAAACCATTGGGGAGTTCTAAAAAAACTAAACAATGTACGGATCTTCTTCATGATGGCCCCCCTAAATGATACTTCTAGCACTAATCCCCAAAACTTACACCTAATACAATATCAATCTACATGAGGGAGGGTGTCTATGGGGTCAAGACCATCACACGACCATGACCAAAGGATAGGAACCCATTAACAAACATCTTCGCAAGGAAGTATACTCCTAACACCAATAGGAGATTCATAAGAATATCAAACTAAAATAGTGTTGCTTGATAGCCGGGTTGACATGACGCCCACTTAGGAGAATATACATTCTAAACGGATTTTAATATCATTATTAATATTTTAACTCCATAGATTCAAGTGTCCTAGGTTAAGTTTCACTAAATCATTGTTATGTTCCTAAGTTTTCCCAGGGTCCAAGTGCCGAACATATGGCTCTGATACCAAGTTTAATGCCCACAATTTTGCATTCAAAACCACACCAAAGTCTATTAATTTAGTTGGTAAAAATTTGCATATTTTTTTAAAGGTTGCAAGGGTAAAACATTAGTCATGATTGATTAATTCCCAATATAAAATTAATCTCATTTATCCACTAAGGTTCCTATTAAAATTTTATTAAAAAAACTCCTAAGCTAAAAGTAGTCACATTTACTTAGGTCATTAACACACATACTACACCCTTATTTTATTTAGTTAATGTTAACATTTACAATTGTATCTTTAGCCCCTTAAATTAATTTAATTAAAACTACCCCATCAGCAATTTTAATCTTAATAAAAAAATCAAATGTTATGTATTTATTTACTAATCCAAGATAAAAGGTGTCACAACTTAGTCCACCGCATTAAGTGGCCCCATTAGTTGAATAAACACAGCTTTTCATTTTTAATCCACTCCCATTAAATGTCCATCACTTAAAATATTGTAGGATTCATTCTCAACCCCTAGGATTAAATCTCTTAGATCCCTTGGATAAAGATTTCCTTAAAAATCCTTATGAATTTTATTTTATTCACTTTTTCTTGCCCTAACCTCTCATTTGCATTATTTTTTCTTTTGAAGGTTAAGGATGGAGGCCATGGAGCTTACAAGAGGTTATGAAGATTTGTTGTTTTCTTATGGATGGATACATACACAACTAGAATAGTCTCATTTTTTTTGCATCCCTCTACCAGGCATAAATAGAGTATTTTATTTGTGTGCTTCTCCCGTATACTTTGGTTATGGTTTTCATTTACCTCCCTTTTTCTTAAATTGCTTAAATCTTTATAAATATGTAGGGTTGTGGTTATGTTTATATTCAATTCTTATATATATATATATATATATATATATATATATATATATATATATATATATATATATAAATATAATTTATATATAGGGTTATACAAAATGTCCATTTTCTTCTAAAATCTGGCGTATTAAAAAATATTTAACAAATATGGGTCAGCCCCTATAAAACCAAGATCTGAAAAAATGTATGGCCGTGGGATTAATTGTTTGGGCTATATAAACGATGGAAAGGGGGGTGGGGCGTTGCCCCACCCTACATTTTATTTAATTAAAAATAAATTGGGGTGGGGGTACCTCCCCCCCAACCCCAATACAATGTCCTTATTACATTTAAAACATGGTCGCTTCCCTTAAAACTATACGGCTTTCACGAAAACAAATAAAAAAAAAATTCAAATAATTTACATTGGTCGATTTGGCATGTTACAAGGTTTTTATTTTTATTTTTATTTAATTATATAATTGTGTGTGTGTGTTCCGGTATTATTTAAACCAACAACAAGATAAAAGGGAGATTATTAAACAAAATGATTTAAAATTTTGTAGATCCTTCCATTGTTTAACTTGTGAGGTTGATTTTTTGTGTAAAAGGTGAAAAAAGGGTTAAGGGGACCCTAACACATACAAAAAAAGAGGAGAAAAAGATAGGACATTGAGGAACAAGACAAATCAAACTCTACAAGTGGCACCAAGGATCAAAATTAGAGCATAAACAAATAAACAACAAAATATCAAAATATAACAACAATCTCAATAAAGCCCCTTCCATTTGGATCGTAGCTACATTTTAAGGGGGGAATATTGTGCCTTTCCTTTTCTGATTGAAAAAATTTCCAACCCTCTTCCATAATTGGATTTACATTTTCGATATTATGGATTGGAAGAAAAACTTCAATGTTTTCCTCATGGTCTCCTAAAATGGAAGAATGGGCTAATACATTCTTACACTCTTGTTCCACATCCATCAATTTTGGGTCAGTGGATCTCATAGAAACTGAATTAGAATCAAAATCTAATGGATCATTCACTACCAAGTGATTAGAATTAAAGTCCTTCCACCAGGACCTTTTACCTTTAGCATGTTTACGAACCAAGTGACAATTTGTTGCTAAATGACCAAGAGAGAAACCTGTTCTACATCTCAAGGGAAACCCTTCGGAATCCATTTTTTGCATCCAATTTATATCATCAACTTTAAGTTCAATAGTAGCAGGGAAGTCCACATATGTATCCATATCAACCAAGATTCAAGCATAAGTAGTATGCTCAAACTCTTCAGTTTTAGGATTTATAACTAAACATTTCCCTAAATTATTGCCAATAGTAGTTAAACAACTCTCCAGCCAGAATTGGAGGGGAAATTAAGGTAGAAAAATCCACACCGATTTAAATTGGAAAGAATCAGAAACCATATTAAACAAGGGAAACTAGGGTTTCATCAAAATTATTTGGGAATCGAATTCCCAAACTCTCCCAAAAATTAAATCACTATCTAAAGCACTGGAAAAAGCAACAATGAAAAAGCCACGTGCACTAGGAAATATATCTTACCTACCTTCCAAGAAGGAACCCCAAAGACTTTATATCTAGGAATGAAGCACGGGAAAACCTAGGAAAAATTTGTTAAATCTACAGATCAAACCATTCCTCTTGAAGTCAGCTTCCTATTCAATGAACTCTTCCCCAAAACTCACATATGGGGTAGATTTATCCTAATACATAGGCTTGTTAATTTTCTTATCAAGCAACACCCTATTCTTATTTCCTCCACCCCTTAGCACATCCTTCAAATATTAGGTTGTGTAGCATGTTTTCATATGTGTAAGTGTTGAAGACTGTACACTAAGAGTACTGTACACTTTCCACAGCTATAAAACTGCTTAAGCAATTGTCTACTTATATGGTTTTATGCATATGGTAGGATGATGATGGAGTATTGCATATGTGTTTGGAATTTGGGTGTGAATTGTGTAGAGTTTGTTGAGCATAGCTCCAAACAGACATGGCTATTATATTGAGAGAGCGGTGGCTTGTACTAAAATCTGAGCAAGTGATTCTTAGTGGACGTAGCCCAAATTGGGTGAACCATGTTAAATATTGTCTCTTTGTGTTGTGTTATTTTATTCTGCACTTTTATTTTCAGATCTGTGATATTTTCTTCTTATTAATTTCTACTATTGCGATTATGCGAGAGACTCATCCGCATATTTTATCCCTTATTTTCTAACAATTGGTATCAGAGCCTAGTTTGGTTTGTTGAAGTGTTGAATCATAGGGAAAGTTTGAGCTTGAGTGGGAATAATGGAAAATGATGGAAGATCAAGGGTTGATAAATTCAATGGGGAGAATTTAAGTCTTTGGAAGATGTAGATGGAAGATTACCTTTATCAGAAGGATCTTTACATTCCATTGTTTGAGAAGGTGAAAAAACCCTCAAACATGATGGATGTGGAATGGGATTTGCTAGATATTAAGGCACTTGGGAAAATCCGGTTGTGTCTTGTATCTTCGGTATTATTTAATGTTTTGAAGGAAAAGACTACAAAAGAAAAAATGGATGCATTAGGGAAGTTGTATGAAAAACCCTCTCCCTCTAATACGATATTTCTAATGAAAAAGTTATTTAATATGAAGATTTCTGATAATGGTTCGGTAGCAGATATTTTAAATGATTTTAATACGGTTGTAAATATGCTAGCTTCAGTTACAATATAATTTGATGAAGAAATTAGGGATTTATTAATTTTGTGCTCTTTACCTGAGAGTTGGAAAAGTCTAGTAATGGCGGTAAGCAACTTAGTTTCAACTAACTCAAAGCTGAAGTTTGAAGATGTTGTAGGGGTGATTGTATGCGAGGAAATGCAAAACAAAATTCTTGGGAATCTTCTAATTTAGGGAATGCTTTGACAATAGAAACTAGAGGGAGACAGAAGAATAGAGGAAACCGTGGAAAATCAAAATATTGGGCAAGGTAAAAATCTAAAAGAAAGATAGTATGTTATCACTGTGGAAATTCTAGGCATGCAAAGAAGGACTGTTGGGAGCTTCGGAACAAGAAGAAACAATAGGAAGTAAACAAGGAGGAAAATTTGGTAATGGGTAGTGTATGTCAGGATGCTTTGATTCTTTCTTTGCACAATATTGTTGAATCTTGGGTTTTAAATTTGAGGGTTTCTTTCCATGCTACTCCACATAGGAATTATTTTTTTATTATGTTCAAGGGGATTTTGGGCATTTTTTTCTTGGTGATGATGACCCTCACAGTATAGTTGGAAAAGGATCTATTTGGGTTAAGATGCAGAATGGGAATATATGGCTATTGAAGGATGTTAGACATGTGCCTACTTTAAAATGAAATCTAATATCAGTAGGCTAGTTGGGAAGTGATGGTTGTATTGTGATATTTACAGTGGACTCTTGGAAGATTACCGAGGGTGATCTTTTGGTGGCAAGAGGTAATAAGGTTGGAACCTTGTGTTTAACCACTTATAGCACTAATTTTTGTAATATTGTGGATTCATAAGTACATACAACAGTGTGGCACTATAGGCTTGGTCATATGAGCCATAAGGGCATGGAGATCATAAATAAATATTTTCCTAGATATATAGAAACATGTTTGGAGTTCTGTGAGGACTGCATATATGGGAAATAGAAGTGATTAAGGTTTCTCAAGGTTGGACATTCAAAGAAAGAGAGTAAGTTAGAGCTGGTGCATTTTGATGTGTGGCGGCTGGCTCAAGTATCATCTCTTAGGGGTTCAAGTTATTATGTTACTTTTATTGATGATACAACAAGGAAATTTTGGGTTTATTGTATTAGAAACAAATATTATGTATTTGACACTTTTGTTAAATGGAAAGCCTTGGTAGAGAATGAAACAAGTCTTAAGTTAAATTTCTCAAGTTAGATAATGGAGGGGTGTATTACAACAACGAATTTAATGATTACTGTTACAAGAATGGAATCCGTAGGAAAAGGATGGTTCCAGGAACTCCGCAGCAAAATGGGGTGTCAGAAAGGATGGACAAAACAATATTAGAGCATACTAGGAGCACGAGATTACATACAGGACTAACTCTTTCTTTTTGGGCAGAAGTGGTGAGCATAGTTGTGTACTTGATAAAGAGAGGACCCTCAAGTGCCTTGGATGGAGGTATACATAAGGAGGATTGCTATGGTAAGAAAGTTGATTATTCATTTCTTAGAGTCTTTGGATGTGAGTTGTTTGTCCATATAGAAAAGGATGATAGGACCAAGCTAGAGTATAAATCAGAAAAATATACTTTCATTGGTTATGGTGGTCATGACATTATATATAAATGTTGGAGTATTAAGGACAAGAAAATTATTCGATCTAGGGATGTGGTCTTTAATGAGAAATTCATGTATAAGCAGTAGTTACAAGAAAATAGGTAAGAATCTAAGAAATAATATGTAGTGGTAGAGGATCTTCTGGATGGGAAAGTGACACATGAATCAGTTCACAAACCTCCTCAACAGGAACCCCAAATTCTTATATTGAGAAGGTCTTCTAGAGTAAGAAGAGAACCTGAACATTTTTCTATTTCTTTTTATTATTTATTACTCATTGATAGTGGAGAGCCAGAGATCTTAGAGGAAGCAATATAGGTAGATGTCAGGAAGAAGTGGGAGAAAGCTATGGATGAGGAGCATCAGGCTCTCATGGAAAACCAGACATGGGATTGGTGAAGCTACCCAAATGTAAAAGATCATTACAAAACAATTGGGTGTTTCGATTCGAAGAGGAAGAAGGAGGCAAGAAAAGATACAAGGCCCGGTTGGTGGTCAAGGGGTTTACACAGAAAAAGGGTATAGCTTTTGATGAGGTTTTTTCTCTTATAGTAAAAATGACTTCTATTAGAACTATTCTACAAATAGCTGCAGCAAAAGACTTGCACTTAGAACAGCTTGATGTAAAGACTGCATTTATCCATGGTTATTTGGAGGAGGAACTTTATATGTAGTCACCAGAGGGCTATGAGGTCAAAGGTAAAGAGGAGATGGTGTGCAAACCGAAGAAGATCTTGTATGGCTTGAAACAAGCTCCACGTAAATGGTATAAAAAAATTGATAGATTCATAATGGGGCAAGGTTATATTAGATGTCATTCTAACCATTGTGTGTATACAAAGAAATTTGAGGATGGCAGTTATATTATCCTATGTCTGTATGTGGATGACATGTTGGTTGCAAGTAAAAACATGCAAGAAATAAAAGTAATCAAGAAGCAGCTAAGTGAATCCTTTGCTATGAAGGATTTGGGTGTAGCCAAACAAATACTTGGTATGAGGGTATCTTGGGATAGGAAGGAACGAAAGCTGACTTTGTCTCAAGAAGAGTATTTTAAGAAGGTCTTGGAGAGGTTTAATATGCAGGATGCTAAACCAAATTGGACTCCTTTGGTTCTCCATTTCAAATTATCAAAGAAACAGTGTCCCAAGACACAGTAGGAGAGAAACTAGATTTCCACAGTACCTTACTCATCAGTGGTTGGCATTTTTTTGTATGCCATGGTCTGCACTAGGCCTGATATTTCCCATGTAGTGGGAGAGATGAGTAGATTTATGAGTGATCCTGGTAGAGATCACTGGTAGGAAGTAAATTGGATCCTTCGATATTTGAGACGGACCATGGGGACAATTTTTTGTTATAGTGGATCAAACACCACTTTGTGTGGTTATGTAGATTCAGATATGACTAGAGATGTAGACAACAGGAGGAGCATGATATGTTATGTTTATACTGTAGGTGGGAGACTAGTAAGTTCTATTTCACGACTACAAAATTTGGTGGCTTTGGCAGCCACAGAGGCAAGAAAAGAAATGATTTGGTTACAGCAATTTCTTGAGGAGTTAGGGCATAAGAAAGAGGAAGGAAAGCTGCATAGTGATAGTTAGAGTGCTATACACCTAGCTAAGAACTTTGCTTTCCACTCTAGGATGAAGCATATACAGTTAAGGTACCATTTTATTAGGAAATCTTTGGAGGGAGAGAAGTTGAAGTTGGAGAAGATTGATACAATTTTAGATTCCTGCATATATGATGACCAAGGTGGTCACAAAGCAAAAAATGAAGCTATTTCTAGCTTTTGGTTGGTCTTCATGGAAACTAGTGAAGGGTTAGAAGCTTTCTCAAAGGAAAAACTAGTCTCCAAGTGGGATATTGTTAGGTTTTGGAACCTGTTTTCATGTGTGATAGTGTTGAAGACTATACACTAAGAGTACTGTACACTTTCCACATTTTTTTAACAAGGATTCGGAGGCACAGCCCTCGAAAAAACAAATTGGCCTTAAAACGTGCCTAATATACCAGGAAATGTGGTTTTCTCATATGGGTGGGATTTTTGACCCATAGGTTTATGGGATGGTTTTGGCCCATGGTTTTAATACCCATGGTTTTGTAAAACTGCTTAAGCAGTTGTCTACTTTTGTAGTTTTATGCATATGTTAGGATGATGATGTAATATTGCATGTGTTTTGAATTCGGGTGTGAATTCTGTAGAGTTTGTTGAGCATAGCTCCAAACAGATATGGGTATTGTATTGAGAGAGTGGTGGTTTGTAATAAAATCTAAGCAAGTGATTCTTGCTAGACACAGCCCAAATTTGGTGAACCATGTTAAATACTATCTCTTTGTGTTGTGTTATTTTATTCTGCACATTTATTTTCAGATCTGTGATATTTTCTGCTTATTAGTTTCTACTATTGTGATTCTGTGAGGGAATCATCTGCATATTTTGTCCCTTATTTCCTAATATGAAATAAATCAGAGCAAGGGATTTATTAATCTGTAAACTTGGTTGACACTTGAAATGCATAGGCTCACATGCAGCACCGCAAAGTACCTCATATACAATTATAATTCCACAAATTGGATCCCCTGATACACCAACAATGACGTTATGTCTTAGATCTAAATTTTCCAAATGTATAACCTATTCTTAATCCAATCCATCATTCTCATCATGAAGATTATTCTGGGTTAAAACCGCCAAATAATCCTCTGAGCCAAAACAAAAGGCATTGGTTTCATTGGGGAAGGGATAACCAATAACCGCCACCTCCTGAGCTTCTTCCTCTTCCTGAACAAAAATAAAGAAAAAGAGAGTCATTATTCACAGCAATTTCCTCAATATTAACCACGTAGTGGGAAGAGTCACCGAACTGTCTACAACCATTAGAATGCAAACCTTATCCTCCGCTACCAAAACCATGGAAACCAAATCCCCATGGCGCTGGAGAAACAACAAAAATAGGAGAACATTCATTCACATTCACATTTGCCATAACAAATTCAACATCAGAGTGATCACAGACGACCCTGCTGATGGAAAAGACATTATCACTGCCACGTCTCACCCTGACATCGCAAAGGAATTTAGGATAGATATTTTTTTCATGGATCTTTTCATTTTAGTATTAGATATTTTATAAAACTTGTTAGGTTTTTCCTTACAACTACAATACTAATATTCACTAAATTGCAAATTGTTAAAAATAGGTTATTAAGTAGAGACACAAAGAAAGTCCAAGTAAATTCTTCCTTTTAAACTAAAGTTCAACAAAAATACTTAAAAAGGAAAACGAAACATCCTTCCCATGCAAGGAGGTCATTTTTCTATAATGAATTTACAATACAAATTTTGATTAATTTTTCAAATTTTAAAATAACTACTGATCCAAAGGGATCCAAAATGACTCTACTTCATCAAAACAAGCAGCATAAAGAAAGAAAAATGATACACAGAGGTTCTGTTTGTTTAGTAATAGGACTGCCGCTCTGTGCAAAGTGTCAGTTACAAAACTGCCACCTAACCAAGGTGGCGGTCCTGGGACTACCGATCTGTATTGGGTGGCGGTTTGGGCTCTTTTTGACAGAAAACAAAAAAAATACGAAATGAACAACCCAAAATTTGGACATTTTTTTGGTTCTCTTCTCCTCCATGGCCTTTCTCATTCTCCAGTGCACAGGAGGACATGAGAAATGCTATAAATACATGTTTTTATAAGAGAACAAGATCATCGGAGCATGAAAGCAAGTGAGTAAGAATTTCTTAGTGATGGAATTGTGTTTTGTAGAAGAAAGGAGTGTTGAGACAGAACAAAAAAGTATTTGGGAGGAAGTGTGACTCTTTCATACTTATTGTAAAATTGTGTACTTGTTATTTTGAATTGGCAAATAAAAGTGGGAAGAAAGAGAACTTTCCCTTCCTGACTGGTTTTTCCTCCTCTAAAGGTTTCCAGGATAAAAATTTGTTGGTGTTTATGAGATTAATTTCTTTCCTTTCCTGCAATTGTGGATTCTATGCATAAGCATAATTTATTCACTTGTTATCTTTGTCATTTTGTAATAGAAAGTATAACATAAGAATTTTAATTTGTGATTCTATTGATGGATCCGAAGTTGAAGAGTTCACAAATCATTTTGGTATCAAAGCTAACAAGTATCCAGGACTTTGGTATTCATTCTTGGATTTGTTTGATAGTGATGAGGTCTAAAGGTGAAGAGGCTTTACCTTGCGATCCAGAGATTTCTACAAATAAGTGGAAATAGAGAATTTGGTGATAAATGAAGGAAGAGAACTTGGTTTGTATAATCGAGATGTTGGAGACCATGATGGATAGGATGTTTAGAAGGAGAGAAGAGCTTTCTTATTTGTAGAGGAAAACTTCTGTTAACCAAGACTCCATGGACTCAGTGGTTCGTGGATTAGCTAAAAAGTTTGGCATAGGGAGGAGCCACCATGAGGAAAGTTATGGGAAAGATCATGAAGAAGATAATTCAAATGCAAGAGAGAAGGTAAAACCTGATCATACTCCTTTTAAAGTTGAGCCAAAATTTGATATTAAAATATTTGAATGACAAGTAGATGTAGATTTGATTGATAAATGGTTAAAATAGTTAGAATCCTAATTTAACATCTATAATATCACTGGGGCACAAAGGATCACCTTTACACGTCTCAAAATGGAGGGACACACTTTGTTTTGGTGGGAAACCCATCTAACCACTTGTGAAAATAAGAAGCATCCTATTGTGAAATCTTGGAAAGAATTTAAGGAACTACTTAGAGATAACTTCTATCATATTGGCCACAAGACTGACCAAATGATTAAATGGCAATATTTTAGACAAGGAAGTGGTCAAAGTGTGTAGGGATATACTATGGAGTTTCGGAGGTAGGCCATGTTACTTAACATGGACTTAGGATGAGGATATTTTGACTAAATACTTGGGAGGACTTCACACTCACGTTCGAAGAAAATTCATCTCCACAAAGCCCAAATATCTCAACAAGGCATGTGTGTAGGCATACTACATAGATTATGAGAAGAAGCAATGAGAAGCAGAGCCAAAGGAAAAGCATTCGACAAATCAGTAGAAAAAAGAGTATGGGAAAACAAGTAACAAGGGTAAGTTAAAAGGGAAAGGTAAACAATCTACCACTACTTTAAATACATGTAAAGATCCCAAGAATTTTTTCAAGAATTGTTATATCAATGGTCATACTGATGCTACATGTTGGAAGTTACATCCAAAGTTACATCTGAAGAACCTAACCAAGATCATAGTAAAGTAAGTGCCGAAGAGGAATGGACATTACAGGTGGGGCATCAGATGTCTGCATCCGAATATGGCACACTCAATCAACCTGTACCATATCATCCTGAGAGCTAACCATTTAGTAAATAAGTAAAAATAGATGAAACTTTCAATTAAAAACATAATTAAATTATATAATCCATTATATCTACTTTCCTATTCATGAGGAGTTTCCAATCTAATATCTTTGATATCCCATATCGTAAACCCTTTAACAAACTCATCCAAAGTGATTTCAAATGTATTACGATAGGGTAATGGAGTAGTGGGAACAATAACCTTAGAAATAATGAATTTCACAATAAATTGGGGGAGTGTGATGTCATGACACAACCATGTGGGCTTCTATCACAATAAAATCCTCTCGCAACAACTATATCATTTGACATTAACTTGACTTCGACCCCATCAGGAAAATCCTAGAATAACGAAAAATATCAATTGCATTAGTAACTTTATCTTAAGTTTAACAAAACAGAATACAAAAAATCAAATGATAACATTCATTAACATACCAATCCAGCTCCACCCTTTCTCATATTATCAGCAACGTCATTTTTTCCCCTCTCTTCTTGCTTCCCCTCCTCACCCTCTCTCTCCTCGACTAGAAAGGAACCTACAACTCAGCCAATATTAATCTCGGCCTCTCTAACCTCTCGGGTAGCTATGTCACAAATAAGATCGAAACCAGAGGTTGATTATGAAGGGTGCATCTTATCACAAATGTCCACCTAGAACAATTGAGTCATCAAGAAAATTTAAATGTCAACAACTTAAGGCAATATTCAATTCTCAAGTGCATGTTAAGTTGTTTTTACCTTTCTATATTTCACACAAAGAATCGAGTCTCTTTTCAAGTGTAGGAGGTGACACAAGGGAATGCAATAATCATACAAAAACCATTAAAAGCAGTTAGTATATATAAAAATAAACAAAACCTATATTCTATATAGCGATGACAGATGAATAATTACTTACACTATCATTCGTAAGGGCGTCAAAATTCTCACTAGTTGGTCCATCCTCTTCTATATCTTCATGTTCATGACATAATATTAAGTTTTTGATTTCCAACCAAACATAATATATAATATATTATACTAATATTAAATTTACTTTTGTTCCGATATTTGAGTTAATTTTTTCTGTCACTCTCAACCCCTTCTCCTCTCTCTCTCTCTTGTTGCATCTCCTTTCAATTGTAGGTGCACATTTCAGCATCCATCTCTCTCTTTCCTTCCTATGTCAACTCCTCGAATCAAGTTTTTCATTCTTTTTTACAAACTTGATCGATAACCCTCCTGCGTTGTAGGTAGAATCGCTGCCTGAAGACATAGTTCACATCCCCCTCTCTCTTCCTAGCACGTATGCCATGCTCTTATATTGATGGATAAGTGTCCATTATCCCCATATTCTTACAGCCATGCTTACGTAGCTTCCACGAAGGGAAGATTGTGTGCTACCTGGACGATGTCGATTAAATATACACAACTCCCAAAAACTAGCATCCCCATACTAATAACACATGATCCATGCTGGTATAAATACTGAATATGACCATTAACATGTGCTTGGTTATTGTAGTCTATAGGTGGATGATTGAAAGAAAATTTTAGAAAATTATAATAGTTCTTACACTATTGAATAGTATTAATTAACAAGAAATACAAAATTTAAGTTTTAAATTTATTCACCTCCATCGCAGGTTACATAGATATCCAAGTGAACGGGCTCGAGAAGGACCATCTGACATAACATGCCATCAACTGTTAGAGGAACATATCCCTTTGTATCCTCTCTGACACTTGTGGAATAGTGTACGTGCCATGTGATGTGAAGGTGCATGTATCCAGAGTAGTATACAATTACATAAATATTAGACCAACATAAAATATTAAGTATTATAGAAAAAGAATTAATGTTCACATATTTGAATAATACCATCATGGGATGTGAAGAAACCTGTGTGAAAAGATGAAAATTTCATATTTATTAGCCTAACAAATGGCATTAGGTACATTACTATGAAAAAACAATTAATGTTCACAAAGTTTTGTATTACCGTCTCATTATTTATGTCACTTCCTTGTTGAAACATGTAAGAACAAATTGTGAACATGGATGGGCCCATGTTGCACTAAACTTCCGCATATTTCATTTCAAGTGTGTTGTCCATAAACATCGTTTAAATGATGCAAATTGTAAAACAAGATAAACTGAAAAAAAATGGTGCACAGAACTTGTTTTTTTCGTATTTTGCATTCATATTGAAAAAATCGTGCACAATAAACCATTTGTGATGAAGTTATTTGCACACATTATTTTTTAAAACTGGATACTTGAGTCTAGATGTTTCTGAATTAAACATGAAATGTGCATTGTCAAGTGTGTTACAAGACAATATAGGATTAAATCATCAAAACAATAACATCAAAGTTTGAAAAGAAATTTGAACATCCAAGTATCAATCCCATGCAATTATATTATGTGTTTGATTGTTCATAAGCTATGTTTGTACTACAAAGAGAAACGTCAACCCAAACAAAGGAAGAAGTAACATTTTAAAAATAAGTGCATTGCACTTTTACAGAATACATAATCACTCAGCACATGTGACAAAGGTTAGTGCATGCATCCCCATTGCAATCGCTGTCACTATCACACTCATCCGAGTCATGCGATGTGTTTGCTCTCCATTGTCTATACCTCCACTACATTAAGCTCTTCTATTTGACGATCAAGATAATCCCACCAATCAAGAACATTTACTAATAAGCCTAGGCCAGTTTCCATTCGGAGGTGGATGTACGACCAGTGTGATGTCGTGGTACCGCCCAAGGTATTGTCCACCAATATATTGTACAAGGAGTTTTTCATTCGATCCATCATTCTAGTGACCATGTCTGTCCTTGTGAGCTCGAGGGTCAAACAAAGAACCAAATACACCATCCCTGACATGATAACCATGTCTGTACCAGCTCCATATTTTTTCGGGACCATTCTTCATTCAGAATACGAAAAAGTCAGACATTTAGCCCTATTTGTTCCAATATCGAAAGGGGGTGGAAACGTTGCATAATTTAATAATGTTACGTAGGCATTATGAACCTCATCAGCTTCCATCACGTTGGAATTCTTCTTCAGAGTGTCCATAATCGTACTTTTCCAATCATCCATTTGCATAATATGTAACAAAATATCCATACTATTATGAGGAGTAGATAAATAAACATTTAATTAGGGTTGTGTACTTCTCCCTTACAAATATTTACTTCGGGTGTAAACAATAAGGAACCCTAACATGACAAGAGAATGAATACATTGCTATGAAATTGATGATTTTCTTAGGCCAATGTTTGTTGACTATGTTTCATATTTCAATTACTATTGTTTGTTAAAATAAGTTTTATTTTCATGCATTACTTTAGTACCAAAAGAACTAACTTTTTTTAGCTTCCCATGGATAAAAGTGTGCATCACCCAATTTCTGTGAAAGGTGGGATTTTAAGGTATTCTGCATTACTATCAAAAAAATCATTTACCTGATGAAGTTTTAGATGATTGCAGCTTCTTGAAAAGCATTTCCAAGTACACAAGGAGGAAATGAACATGTATTCATAAATTCTAGAGAAAATTATTGTTGCGTACTTTCCCTTAAAAAAAACTAAGTTAAAGTAATAAAATTTAATTACTTTAGCATTACAACCTAGTAAATGATGAATTAATCGTAAGTTTATTCCCAACAAATCCATATCACATTTGACAAAAAAAATCTGTTATGAGTCATTCCAAACATAGATTTTCACTAATTATGTATTCTTTTATATTTCTGATGAATGAAACATATGTGTAAATGATAATGATTCTCAGGATAAATTAGAAACTCTAAGTTTTAATTTACCATCTTATTTAAACTTCTATGATGATGAATCATCTAGATGTGTATTATATGAAATCACAATTTCTAGATCTTAATTACGATTTTTATATAACCTAAAGTAAAGATTTCAGTGTAATTTTGAGGACCCTTTATAGATCTCAAAGTGTCAATAAACATTTTAATTTCAGCATGATTATTACCTATTTCTTCTTTAAGGACTATGCAGACAAGAAATTATATGAAAAAAATTCTTTTAGTCAAGAAATTATAAGATGGTATTAGGTTATGTAAGATCTTCTCTAAAAACTCATATCAATATATCAATATGTGAAGCTTACTATTTCACTACATACATCTCTATTACAGACTTAACAATTTCATTATATTAAATATTAGCTACTTTTTCTAAATGTGAAAATTACTATCAATAATTAAGCTATTATTTTATGTGATTGTTAATGCAGTTGGAAACGTCTTTGAATCACTCTTATCTTTTTTGGGTATTGTTGATAAACATGTTAATTGGGATTAAGAAGTAGATGAACAACATAAAATATTGTTCTAAAAATACATATAAGGGAAGAAGTAGGAATTTAAAAGAATTGGGAAAAATTGGACTTTGAAGATCATAAATTTTTATTACCAATGTCATTAGGATTATAGAAAGGAAACAAAACAACCAGTAGAGTTAACATTGCAAGTTAAGTGTACACATAAAACATTCAATCTATTCATTATATTGTCATATTCGTTTCTTTTTTGTTTACACCCTAATTAAATATATGTAAGGAAAAGTACACAATAATAAATACTATTTACCTGTCATATCTAACATAGTAAAAATTATTTCAATTCTTTTATTAAACAAATTCATAGCGAAATCGTATAAATAATTTTGAAATATCTAATTTTAATACAAATTTGATTTAATACTAATTAAAATAACATATTTAATATTTAAGCTTGTGTGAATCAAAAGTATATTCTAACAACAAAATGAAATATATTTAAGCTCGTGTGACTCAATATTTACTAAAAATTTAAATAGTTATATAGTTTTTTTCCAAACATCTCCAAAGTTTTTTAAGTACAAAACACATAAAAGCATTAACTGATTTTTTCTTGATTTTAGCAACAAACTTGGAGCTATTTCCTTGTGAAATATTTTTTACACAGTTTTTTGGATATCCTAAAAGTTGCCCTATGTTATGAAACATAGACAGGTAAATAGAAAATGTCTACGGAAAATTGAGTCGAGCCTTAACGATGGCTGGAATCTTCAGGTTTGGGTTGCTTATTCTATTGGTGATGGTCTTCATCTTATGTGGAGGTTCATACTTCTGGGCATCCTCCATTGTGTCATAAGCTAGACCATATCCTCGTGAATGTGGCCCTATGGTGCGGAACTTAGATAGGTAAATAATATTAGCTGTTTCTGAAAAATTGAATCGAGCCTTAACTATGGATGTAATTTCCGGTTTGGGTGGCTTATTCTGTTGATGATGGTCTATGTAGACCACAAATGTGGACCTCCTGAATGACTCCTCCCTTTGGAATTTGTGGAGTTGTTAACAGGTTATCCCTATGGGATTAAGAGGAATGAGAGCTTCGCTTATTCATTTTCACCACACAAAAGTAGTAACTAAATACAACATCGCACATGCAAATAGAATTATACAATTAATGTTAGTATGTTACATGAAAAATCTAATATACACCATCCAATATGATTAAATAATCACAATGTCAGAAAGCTAATATCCATGAAAAATTCAAGTATGAATAAATGCCAATGGCTATCCTTTCACTCAAAATGCACCCTCTCATAATATAACAACCGTCTAATGCAAAAGGGACGGTTGTGATATAATGAGAGGGTGAATTTTGAGTGAACTAGGGTAGCCTTCACCTGAAAAATTCTCTTCAGTGGGTGGCTTTAAAAACCTTTGCACAACACAATATACCACCCAACTATCGAAGTGCAGAATCCCAAGGGGCAAGCCCCTTCAGCAACGAAATGATTGTTAGGCATATCAATGTGGCATCCTAACGGGGAAAGCCCCTTCAGCACACATCGATTCTTGTCTTTGCAGAGGCACTTTCCCCCATATACCGAATTGAGAGTGAGAGTATGAAAAAAAAGATTTTTTTGTTGCTTCAAATTACATCATAAAAAAACTATAACTAAATAAACAATTTTTCTATATACAAATGGTATATGCACATTAGCATTATCTACAAATACAATGAGTACAAAAAAATCAAACTTACTCTAATGTTATTCCATTTAACACAACTAAGATCATCTCAATCATATTAAGAAATTACGCAATGTTTAAAATTAATTATACTACGAAAAAATTAAAACTAGTCGCAACTATGTCCAATCAAACATAAATTACTAAATAAAATCTAGTTGCATAAATAAAGAATGTACATGAATAATAAATTTGGAATAGTCACAATACATAGATAACATCAAACATAAATAACAATGCATTTAATCTCATGTGTAGTTTTTAAGAATAAATAGCTACTCATTTAGATAACATCAATAATGAATATTTACATTTCCAAGACATTCATTATGCCATAATAAAAATAATAATGAAACATCTTCAAAATCATTTCCAAGACATTCATTATGCATGTAGTTACGGTGATGTTTTATGGTCTGTTCAAAATCATAAAGGCCTTAAAGATTTTGAGGGATAAAATATCAGTACATTAACTTGCTGCAATTTTTAAAATTTCATAAGGTTTTATGGTCAAAATGAGGTTCCAAGGAATGAGGAAGTCATTTCAAATTGAATGAGTCTTTTCTAGAAAATAGACTAAGGCCTTTGGATGGGAAATTAAAATGATCATGAGTGTCAATTTTTAGTAGTAATTTTTGAAAACTATCACAACTAAGATGGTATGGTTCTAATCGTGCCACTAGATTAGGTTTACATTTTAAGTTCTCAATTATTTATTTCTCCTAATATTTCTTGGTCTACATAACCCTTCACTATGTTGACCAATTTTGCATCATGTGTTTTTAATGACATTTGTCTTTTACAACTGAAATTTAATCTATATATTTTAGTTGTTTATGAATTTATTGACTAAATGATTAGGACTTAATATAATTAATAGTTTATAAATTAAGGGACATTACATCAAAAATAAAACCCTGTATTACTTCGATGGATTAGTCTAACAATAAAAAAATGGAATTTCCAATATATAAGAATTGACTATATAATGGATGTTCTATTTTGTAAGATATTAGGCATATTTACCATTTCAAATAATGATTTCCCTATTAATCAGTGATTGCTAAATGTCACGATGGAGAGAATGATTCAGAGGTATGGCGAAGTTTCAATGGTGTGGGGCAGTCATTTAGTTCTATAATTCAAAAATTCCATGTCAACGAAAACAACTACCTACATACCCTCCATGTCGACACGTCCCATCGTGCGTCACCTCACTCATTTTCCGGCGGATGCCTCCTTTCCAGCGAGCATGAGGCTGTATGTTGGCATGGCAACAAGGGAAAAAACACCCACATGCATAGGTGTGAAATGAGTGAAGCATAGCCACTAGCAATTCACTACTGCTAGGGGAGAGGACCCTATAACCGAGCGGGTACCAAAACATGTACATCTCTTTTCACCATAGGTTGTTGACAAAAGCACCAATAATTGTTCACTTTTTGGTTGATTACACTTTTTAAGAGTTAATGAGAATGTGACACATAGGGCGCTCGGTCATTGGTCCCTCTTTCAAATGCTTTATATTGATTTTCTTCATATTAAATCAATTCAAAAACTACTTTTCCCCCCAAATTAACACGCGAAACAAAAATGTCAATATGACACGATCATACGCTACCGACATACCTACATATATTTGCGTGCCTCTAAAATTAGGTGCACGGTTATAGGGTCCTCTCCCCTAGTGCATTTCCCGCACTTACTGTCCCTTGTGAGAAAATATTTTGGCTGTACTGATATGTTTAAACATGACAAGCGGTCCCCCGACTCCCATTACAGATGCGTGATGCACCCTCGGCTGGACAACAAGGCTGAAAACATCATCACCAAACATTATATCCGATCCGGCTTTCTCGGTTAGACACACTTTATCATATTTTTACCAAACCATCAATGCCATTCTGATTATGTCTTATTTGTACCATCTTATTTATAAGATTTCACTTTCCCGCATTGACTGTCTCGCATGGGAGAATATTTTGGCCGTACAGATGCGTGTGATGTATCATGCACTGCCGGCTGGAGAACAAGATGAAAACATCATCACCGAACATTATATCCGATTGGGCTTTGTTTGTTGGATACACTTTAGTTATCACCCTGTCTCCCAAACCGTCAATGCCATTCTGATTATGTCTTATTTCTACGATTATATTTACAAGTACATTGTATCTGGTTTTGTCATTGTTTGTACAGGGTGTGCTGGACTTTGTAATAATTACTATTACATTAGTTGTCCAACATCATCGACGAAAACCACATCGTTTTGTTAGTTGCATCCATAATGCCCACTCTGAAAACAAGCTGTCTGGATGAATCATACACGACTAATAACAAGGATTTGTTCCAAACTGTAAACACATTAGACGAGCTTGAACTAAAATATTTCGTGTTGTGCTGCTCAGACGACATGAAGGATTAGCAGCAAGCTTCAATGTTAGAATCGTTTGAACTTCTTTTATTCGTGTTGGTCAAATAAATAGAGCAACACAAGCAGAAGCAGTATCAGAAGCTTGATCTAATGCATGTTACCTCGGACGACATGAAGGTCACCGAATTATGAATTAGAAAACACAGGACGAAACACACGTGCTTCTCCACACAAATTATGGTATGTACATATAAACTGGATTTTGCAATATCATAGCTTTTCATTTCACAGATTTTAAGATTTTGTAATTTCGTAAATTTGTGTAGAGCTTAATAATATGAGGTTTTTTAATTGAATAGAATTTCATTTCACTCCAAAGCTCTGGGGTATGGGGTATTTAATTATTTTCTTCAGGAAATGGTGAATAAGGCAATATGTTTGCCTATAGGCTTCTTAGAGACAACTTTCTTTGTAACCAAATTTTTTTCGTAGTCGTCTTTTATTTATTTTCAAATAAATATCTTTATTGTTGCAATATCTTCTTTTTTTATAACTGCAATTGAACACCTAATGACCTTACACATTCTTTCTTGTCCCTTGTCTCCCCACTTTCAACTCTCCCCTCCCAATTTTTGAGGGATGATGAATTGCATCCATGGAAGGAGCTATTATTATTCAATGTAGAAAATATGAAAGGATCTGTACTATAGGCAATGTCATTGATGTAGAACTAGAAAATTCACCTTCTGCAACTATCTTCAACCTTGACCCAAAGACAATGTTGCATTCACTCAGAAATGAAACTGTGCAAAAAGTCCTAACAAAGTCATGATGGTCTATGTGAGGTGGTATGCAGTCTCCTTCCTCGTAAATATTGATAATGCAACTATCAGGTATGCAAGATGGTGGTAAAACATGCCATCTCACTAATCTTCGAATGACTGTTTTCAGCAAAGGAGGAATTGGGTCCACTTCTCCATCCCCAATAATACCAGGTGGATTTCCATTCTTGTCGGTTGCATAGTTATAACAGCAACCAAATTGAATAGTTACACGCCCTTTACCATTCATCCATTTTCGTGGCTTTGAATATGTGTGCTCTTTCAGCTGCTTCTTTTTCCCCTGCTCTTGAACTTCATAAACTAAATCCACTATTCTTTTCTGCTCTGCTGCGCTTAAAACAATGGTATGCAGCTCCAATACTTGCATGATATTCACCATTTTCCCATTAATTCTTTCTAAACAGAGAAAGTCTCTTTTTCGGCCTACTCCCATGAAACGAATTTTCTCTCTTTCATCCCTTGAGAGGGCTTTTTTCAGTTGAACTAATTCCCCAGATGACTTATCTATATCTTCTAGTTCACCATCTTGTAAATCTTTTTGAGCCATATTTGCCCATGATTGACGATCATGACCATGATGAGAACGCAACTCACTTCTCATTTTAGATGCAGAAGACATATTACCTGGAGGAGAGTATCTTTCCTCTTGTCCCTCTGATCACTTACCAAAGAAAGTTGTTAGAGACGATCTTGCAAAAGAAGCATACAAGGCTTACACATACCTGCAGATATGGATGGAAGGCTTCGTAAAAGGAAGGTAGATGCCTCTTTCTGCGCATCTTCATTCAATTGCTCTTCTTCTATGGCTTGTTTCTGTTCCTTCTTCTTCGCATATTCTCTATTATTTGCCATCATCGTTAACTTTGGTTAATTATAGGAATGCCATTTTTTTTAATAGATCTATCGGTAACTGAATTTTTTTTTTGGTAGTCGTCCTTTATTTTATAAAAAAATTAAAAACCATGTTGTTGCAAATAAATATCTCTATTGTTGCAATATCTTCTTTCTTTGTAACTACAATTGGAAACCTAATGACCTTCCACATTCTTCCCAGACTAGACTGGATTCTAATTTTATAAAGCTCATATCACAGATATTTATAGGATTGATATGCTACTGTGCCCTATCTCTATCATGGATATTTCGATCTGTACGATGAGTGTACATTTTGTGGGGGCATAACCTTGTACTGATACAATATAAATGCTTTGGATATATAAAAATGCTCTAAATCTTGATTAAATTAGTTCGATTTAAATAGATAAGCACGGGGGGAAGAATTCCGTGCCTGTTACATCTTTCAAAAGTAGCAATGGCTTCATCCACAGATGCAAATGTGCCTGTAAATGTTCCAAGGAAGAAACAATATCGAAGAGTTTCTGCTAGAGTTTCCTTCAATTGTTGTAGATATTGTATCACTGTTTCAGTCTTGATCCCCGCCATTCTAACAAAAATAAGTGTATGTTGCTCGCCACCATTCCAATACACTTAAACCCAATGAACGAATTAAGTATCAAGGAAGAAAAGATTTCATTGTCTTAAAGTTTCACCTGGTTGAGGCTGACTGTCGTCATAACTTCGCCAATACTCCAAAGAGAGCAAACCCTCCCTTTAGACCCGCTCCAATGGCAAAATCCTTTGGCAGCAGCGCTGACACAACGATCTGGATCTAAACTTCTCCAATCTTTGAGCACTTTCAAACCAGAAACTAAAGAAAAAAAAGAAGCTACCGATATCTCTTCTTCATGCCAACCATTGACAACTTTGATTTCTTCTGCAGGGGTACCGTCCAATTCCTTATGTCCATTTATTTTTTGCCCCTAGATTATTACCAAACCTTTCAGCCGATTTATCTGTGACAACATTTTGAGACAACTTTCCACTGCAACACTCAGCTTCAATGTTTTGCCTATGATTTTCACCTTCTCTAATACCCAATGAAATATCAGAAGCAGGTCCAATAAAATCGTGTGTGCTAAATTCCCAATTCTCTTTACTAATCTTCAAATATTCTTCACTCATGCATACCCCATTATTACCATCTGAACTTCCATTGCCTTCCTCTGTCAAAGAACATGCTGCTTTGCCATATTCCAGCCCGGCTTCTGTATCTTTTGCACATGAATTATCCAAACTCAACCGAGCGGAGACCCATGGCCTTCAACGTCACCATCCGTTCGATCCATGGAAAGAATTTCAAAAATATTACAAGCCTTTAAAATTTCAAAAATATTACATTCCTTGAGGCTCTGCTCGACCTAAACCTAATGAACCCCGTTCAAAATATACGGTCCAGGCTAATAAAATATAATCAAAACCATCCAGGTGGTTAAACCTTTAAAAAATCCGGTCCAAAATTAGGTTCAAGCAAACAAATATTATCAAAATCATCTCAACTGCTAAACCTTTAAAGAATCAGGTTCAGGCAGAAAAATTATAATCAAAATCATCTCAGCGGCTGAAACTTCAAATTCCGCTGTCCAAACTCAGGTCCAGGCAGAACACAATCAAAATCACCTCATCCATTAAACCCTTAAAGAATCATATTCCAGAATCAGGCCCCGACAAGTAATACAAATAACATCATCTTGGCCATTAAATGATCAGCTATTAAAGAGTAACAACTCTACCAGCCAAACATCTCAACAATTCCGTCTGAAAAAAATCAGCTCACCAGCTAAAGATTCACTAATGTTGCCTCCTAAACCCAAAAAAATTCTCCATTAACTAATAATTCGACAGACTTTTTCCATAACTAAATTTTAACAGAATGAAAATAATATTATTATCATGGGACATGAAAAAGCACTTGTTGCATTAGCCATTGAGGATAAGAGGAGGGAATATGCAGCAACAGAGAAGTATTTTGAAGAGGTGTTGCACTCTGCTCTGAATACTCCAAGTGAATAAGAGGATATATAATATGATCCGGTGATTGTAAGTTGATAGCTGAAAATGTGATTGTTATACTTATATTTGTGTGTATGCAAGATTGCTCTTGCCATGATCAAAGGACATCGTGTGCAAGAAACAACCTTGTTCAAATTGATTTTACTTTATGTTACTTTCCTACAATTGAGCTGTAATGATATTTCTTCCCTAATTCATTCTGCTAATTTTGAAGATATCCAACAATTGATTTGCATTTTGTTGGATTACAGAGATATCAAGCCAATCATAAATTTTCAGTTCTAGCATCGATATGCTAGACTTCTTGTCATTTATCTTGTTTAGAAGTCATTACAATTCAAATAAGAATGTGATTATTCTTTTGTTAAAATTTTACAACATATGACAAGTTGGAAACTCTACAAAAAGGTATATTCATGCATCACAACTATATTTCTTTAATATAGTGAAGTTGCAAGTCCAATACTAAGGGTGCATGGAAAATGTAGAAAAATATAAATCCAAAGTATTTAAAAGTAGTATTTACCCTCCATTAATATTTCATAACTCTTTATTTTTTGTAAAATTAAACAAATCATTATTTATTTAACTACCTTTAAATACACTTTTATGACATAACCTTGTTTTGTAGAATCCAAATTGTCAAAAAACACTATTATTATTATTAACATATTTTAATAAATTCATTCATCATCTATATCATTAAGTGTATTCATTTTTGTGCATTATTTATTTTACACTAATAAATATTTTTGTATTTGTCTACCACAAGCACTAATGGATGATGTTGCTTTCCATAAATAATTATTTTTCTACATATAAATTCATTGTCACCAATGAATGAATCAATCCATAATAACTATTATTATTTATTTACGATAAAACTAAATTTAAAATTTAATTTAATAAAGTACATATTAAATAATACTTTTAATAAATCCTTTTATATTCCTATCGGCCTCTCACAAGCACCTATGGATGCTTTTGCTAGTGGATAAGCACAGTTGGAATGCCAACGAAAATAAGAAGGGGAAGCATGGTACTATTTATATAATTTATAAATTTATTGTTCTCTTGAATTCATAGTAATATTATTCGATAATTAGATTATGAAAGAATTGGTAACTCCTAATTTAGAGGGTGTACGTTAAAACAAACACAAATTCACAAGTGAAGATTTAAAAACAAACTTTCTATATAAAATACAAAGCGAGACATCTTATTTTTAAACGTATTCAACATAACTACTTCTACAAGTTAAAGAAAATATTCTCTAATATATATATATATATATATATATATATATATATATATATCTTTTTGATATTTCTATAATTTTCTTAATATTTTTAAATATTTACTCTATATTTCCTAGATATTTCTTGATATGTTATATAGTATCTTTTGATATTTAGAGAAGAAAAGATTCACAATATATGTGAGTAACTTTTTTATAAACTTGATTTTCATAAAGTTGAATCCTATCAATTAATATTATATGTTTCCATAACTCCCCCTTGATTTAAGCTAAATGGTTAAATTTATAGGGGTTGCAACCAATGGTAGATTATTCTAATCAAATATTTTCCAAATATAATTACAACAATATTATGAATAATCATTGAAAAATAACAAATAATGGTAGACAATACAAAAAAGCACTAGAAATTATAAAAATAAGAAGACTTGGATGTTATTTTGACTTTTGTGCCAATTTGGGCTTACATGATGAGTGAAGAACATTGAGAATGATTTGGTAGAGCTTCGCTACTAAAAATGTGTCCTGAAACACTTCCTGGACCAACATGTATGGTACGGACCAAAGTATCCCTCCACTATGGCCCTTTCTGTACACCCTTTTCCCTCTGTACTTTCAACTCTTGAAATTTCTTTGATCTATACACTACTTCCTAATTTTCTCATGTCTGTAATTTGGACCTTTTTAAATGTGTGATGCTCATTTTGCAGCTGATTGAATCTTCAAAAAACCTATATGGTGAAGGATTACTTTAAAATAAATATTAGTTGGGTTGTGGGCACCCCTCTGCACTATTGATGTTGCCACAACTCCTGAGATGGCTCAAATTTCATGTTCCTCTTGCCTAGGATGTGATACCTAGAACATATGCAACCAAATTGATAACCATGGCTTTGCAACAATGTCATTATACATGAGCCTTTTCTCTAGCTTGACTTGACTTTGATAATGTCCCCTTTGTATTTGCAATTATGAGTGGATGATTTCCCTAGAATGAGTATGCACAGTATGTGGATATCAAGGGGCTCTTAGATTAGATTTTCTTGTGATTTCTCTTAGTAGTTACTCATTAAAATCGTAGGAGTCAAATAGATAGAATGCCCTGTCCTAATGAGACATGAATATGTTTTTTATATATCCATTTTGGATATGAAAAATGATATGAGTATCACTAGAAGTGTACAAAAGAATTTTAAATTAATAAAGTTACCGTTCAAGAGAAAGGACAAGAATGGCTAGGTTGGCCAATAATGTATAGACACTATTGCCCTTCGTGGGCACTATGCTCCTAGATACACATTTGAGTAATCTAGACATTGGAATGCAATATGTGATGATATAACATGATTTGATGGATTAATATGACCATTATGCAAACAAATAGGTTCTGTGTGTAAGGAAAAATGATGAGATATAACTAGATATATCATGATTGGTCAAATTGAGAAAGTGTGGACCAACGTAGAAGTTTTGTACAATTAGGATTGTTGCAATAAATGAATTACCAAAATGAGTTTCCGCATTT
Source organism: Taxus chinensis (assembly GCA_019776745.2). NCBI lineage: Eukaryota > Viridiplantae > Streptophyta > Pinopsida > Cupressales > Taxaceae > Taxus > Taxus chinensis. The sequence goes on along the minus strand of CM034153.1, from coordinate 650,371,020 downwards.
TCCTGCATTTATGTATGAAATTTAAAATTGTGCACTTAATGGAAATGTTATCTTAGTGTGTAGACACATTTTGTCTTCGCTTATAATTTCTTGTGTTTGTGGTAGGAATTTTTATTAGTTCCATTTATATTTAATTTTCCAAAATGATTACCTACAAGGAAAATTTATTCAATGTATGTAATATACGAAATTAAATGTTAACATAAAATTCATTAACTTAGTGTGAAAATAACAATACATAAGTAGCTAGAAAACTAAAACGAAGGAAAGAGTACACTTGATTATTTTGCAAGAGATGGGCAATGAGTACTACCACTACCGTTTCCATAGAAATTTTCCATGATTTGTGTTGGAGCTAGTTGAAGGACTCCGAGATGATCAATCCCCTACTACAATGTGCATATGAGAATATAAAGAAGTGCAAATGATCCTCAGAAAAGAACTCTATGTAGAAAATTCTAGTTGCTCCAAATTTCTTCGCAAAAAGATGAGAAATGGGAAAACAAGCCTAGGAGGATAACAATCACCTCGTGCCTTCCCAAGACCCATGGATAAGTGTCAATATAGATGAACACAAACCCAATTGATTTGTAAATAATGACAAAATGTATTAGGGTAATGCTATCTTGCACATACCCTTGGTCCAACCATAATTTAAATTGTACCATGCATGGTATCATTGAAATTGAGTAAATATCTTGTATGTTTTTATGCCTATGTGTTTTCTAACTCAATTTTGTTATTGAACCATTTTCTAAACAACTAAAATGATTAATTTTGTACATGTTTTCCTATTTCCTAATTCTAAACTTTCTGTGAGGGTTAGATATCATCTGATTTTTTCCCTTATTTGGGACGCATGAGATTGAGCAATGTGATCACATACCAAACAAGAGGACCATTAGCTAATGTACATGTTTTTTATATGGTTATTGCATGGGGAAATAGGGTAGTATGGATGGTGTGAACCTTGGAGCATACATAGTAATATAATAGAAAAAATAGCAAAGTGTTTTTTATTCTCAAATTCACTCGAAAGCACAAGAGAAGAGCATACATGGTGTTGATCAAAAGAGAATCTAGCATGCAATGAAAATGAAAATTTTACAATAAAGGAAACACATGCTATTTTTGTAAGTCTAAATCCTAAATTTTTGTTTTCATTGCATAGTTCACTTCAATACCTTTCCATCATAAATTAATGGACTCATTTCAAGTTTGGGAGAAAAATGTATGGCCTCAAGAAAATGGGTTATGCATATTCTCTTATGCTCATGGGTATGTACTTAACATGTACTCAAAAATGTCAAAACAAATGTCCCAAAATCTACAAACAGATCAAATATTTCCCACCAAGATTTAATTCTGACAGCAACCCATCCCATTAATATGTGATTAGAAGACTCAAAACTATCAAACACTAACCTACATGCTCAAAAATTGAAGATTTTCAACAAACTTACAAAACTAACATGTAAAATGATGAAAAATGAATATCTAAAAAAAATGAAGAATTATTAAATTTTCCACATCAAGATCCAATTTTGACAGTACTTTTCCTCTTTTATACCTATAAGAAAGACTCAACACATGAAAACTAGACAAAACAAGTTAAGAAAAACAAGTTATGTCAATATATTCAAAAAGAGGGTTAGTAACCAGAGTTGAAACTTAACTAGAAAAACTTGAAATTATGTGCAAAGGACAATGGAGTAAGTCCCAATGGGAGTGAAAAATGTGTACATGTAAAAATAACTATGCTAATTGAAATGAAACTAAGACCTAGTACCTTCAAAGAAAGTTAATCAAACAAGAACACCATGATAAGAGCTTAAGGGAAAATAATCTCTTAAATGCATAAACATGATAAAACAACTAAATGTTAAGCCATTCCTACTCTTTGTGATTGTTAATTAAAGTATGAACCTACTTAGATCACCTAGCAATAAAATTGGTGTTGTTTTCCTCAATAATTGAGGATGATATCTCACAAAGAAATTGCTACAAGGCCATCTTTGGAACTTCCCATGCTCCTCAATTCGAGAGAATGGATGAAATATGGAGAAGCTATTTCCAATAATGCATAATGGAACAAATCAAACCTCCTACAATTTTCACTAATCAAAATGAGGTGTAAGAATAAAGGGAAGGAGGAGGGTTCCTTAGATATCTTTCATGTTTGAGCCAGACTTGTAATTTGGTGGATGTGGGATAAAGCCCAAAGAAGAAATGCAAAGGATATGCATGTTTAATATAGGATTTGCACTTTATGGGAGTTGATAGAGGTTTAATTAATCAAATGTGATTAATTAATAGGTAGGGACAAGCTTGAAGAAGTTATTTAGAGGGTATTTAGAGGAAAATTAGCTTGTTTCGGGGGATGTAAGAAGGGATTTTAACCAAATAAAAGGGGTTTATTGATTGAAATAGAAGGCGTAATTAACTAATAATGTTTAATTAATCACTTAGAAGTGAATTATTAGTAACATAAGGTCATTAATTAGCATCCAGAATGGGGAAGGATTAATTAATTAACAAAAGGTTGTTAATTAACGAATAAGAAGGGGAATGTTAGCTAATTAGCAGAAAAACGGTAATTATTACGGAAATGATGGGAAAGAGAGTAATTAGTGAAATGTTAGTATTAAAAATTCGTAAGTGGATTTTAGGTGCCTACAAGTATGCCTCCCTATTTTGTATATTTATTTTTGGGTTTGATGTGGATTGTGGGCTTGTGTAGGTGAACATCTCTTTTTTAGGTTACAGGTACCTTTGGCGATCAAAGTGTGAACAATAAGAAATCCATAGAAAGAAAATGTGACAATCTTGAAACAAAAAAGAAAGTAGATTATGAGATTGTGCACATTCACCAGCACCTAGGAGCAGTCTCCAGTGCCCAGGTGCACATGTCGAGTACTAGGTGCCCCTATCCGACCCTGTTTGTGAATTCTATATTTTGTAGAGATCAATAAATACTCTCCTTGCATCCTTTTCATCACTTCTCCATGCTTACATTAGGTCCAAATTGCACGAATACCAGCTAATTCATCTGTTCTTTATGTCTTTCTTAAGGTTTTACATTTACATCTTAGTTTTCTTGTGTCATTTCTGTATTTTACCAATTATACATCATTTACTCTGCAATATTTAGATTTAATTAAAATTAATTTAAATCACATTGATAATAGAATTTCTCCATACTTGGATGAACAATAATTCATCCTCTGATAATAAAATTCATTTGTAAACAATCCTTCCAGCCATCCTCATTAAATGCATATGGCGCATATTTATATGTGTTTAAACCCATAACGGATCAGTTAGGAATTAAATATTTTACCCCCAAAATAAAGGTTCAAATCTCCTTAAGCCCAAAGATGGTTAACATATTTTCCAATTAGGATAAGAATCCCACATACTTCATGTGAAGATAAAGAAAAGGTTTTTAAAATGGTGTTGTTGATGATGAATCATAGCTCCTCTGGATGTCTTCAACTCAATGGATTGAAACTATTAGTGTGATTGCATAACATGGAGCATCACTCAAAGTGTGGGACTTTGTTAATCGAGAGAGCTCTCTGGATGAAGGTCAGTTCCTATTCCTATGTTCAGGTGCACACATACAATTTGCAGAGGGTCTATTCTAAAATCTACTCTAATTTGCCAAGGAGGCAGGGATAAGAAAGATGCAAGAAAATAAACCTAAACTAACAAAGGTTATCCACCAAAGGAATGTTGAACACCTACTTGGCAATTAAACAAAAAACCATTAGAAACAATAAAATCACCATGCACAGTTAACCAAACTGCAATGAGAGATTAGGAGGATGCAATGAACACAAGAGAGGCTTGAAAATCATCCACAAACATGCATTATTGCTTCAGAGTTGATAGAGTACACTAAAATGGCCAAGAGTCACAAACTTGCATTACAGTCTAAATGGGAGGCTTGAAACTCCACAAATTCATCTGCAGAAAAGAGAAGAAGGGAGGGTGCAAAGTAAAAAGTGTCGACCCTTTAGAAAAATACCCCTCCTAACAATATATAAGAAGAATGAGAGAGAAAGGAGGGAAGAATTTGAATCATGCCTCAACCACCCCAAAATAGCATTGAGTTCACCTGCAATAGTGATGCGTTTTACTACAAAACCCATGGCTCCATTAATGTTCCTTGTTGGGCAATAGATACCTCATTATGATGGTAGATGAGAAGCCTGACAACCTCAACATGGTGGACTATATTTAGTAATTTCAACCAACTTAGTCTCACTAATTTAAAGATATCTAGTCACAGTTATGTAGAGGAGACTGTAAGTTTTCCAAAAAGTCTTTTCTTGTGAAAATCTGAGCTCCCAGCCAAAATTTATGGCCATCTGAAGGTTGGGGTTGGGTGTTTAATGTAGGATCTCACAATATTTTAAAAGATCTGAGCGTTTAAAATTTTTGGTGGGCTTCATGATTCATCCTACATTGAATTGAACTACAACGAATATTTTCCAAACTGCTTTAGGTTTGGAGTCTATCTGTGCAAGATCCATGTGGAAGCCCCACACATTCTTAAGATTTTACGCACTCCTTTCACTCTTGAAGTTGCAATGGTTGGACACTTGGCATCATCTGTAAGCCTAATCTTCTCTCTTTTTGTTCCACTTTTTCCACCTATTTAGGAGAAATTATGTTGGACCCTAGACATGTGAAGGGCTTGCACTCGTTTGGGGACTGCCTTTGGATTTTACCTTTGAATTTGCACTGATGAGACATATGGAGGCTTCTACTAGCTCTGTCTCTTTGCTTCGACTTTTTAATGGCTTGTTCTGCCTTTCTCAAACTCTGACCACGTGGTGAGCCTGCTCTCGTTTGGGGACTGCCTTTGGATTTTACCTTTGAAGTTACACTGATGTGACATGTGGAGGCTTCCACTAGCTCTGTTTCTTTGCTTCAAATTTTCAACGGTTGGTTCTACCTTTCTCAGAATCTGACCATGTGGCGAGCCTGCGATAATTTGGGGACCACGTTTTTTTCATATCTTTTGAAGTTGCAGTGATGAGGCACGTTGAGGCTTCCGCTAGCTCTTAGAATTTTCAACGGCTGGTTCTACCTTTCTCGGGCTCTAAACATGTGGAGATCCTACGCTTGTTTGAGGACCTTTCTTTTAAGAATCACACCAAAAGTGCATCGAAGAGACACGTGTAGGCTTCTGCTAGCTCTTTTCTATACTTAGTTAATTCAGCCCTTGAGTGAACACTTTCTTTGGTTTGGAGTATGTAAATCATCCACTATATGTTTTGAGATCCACATGGGGGGCAAGCGCATCCCTAGGGTCTCTACTTTAATCGCACCTTTTGAAGGTGCGTTGAGTTGACATGTGGCACCTTCCGTGGTTTTATTTCTTTACTTTGATTCGACTCACTCTGGGCTCTATTTTGAATGAAGTGACCACTTCATTTCTTTGGGGGGAAGGGAGGTTTGGTGGGGAAAAATTGAATAATAGCTGTGGGGGGGGGTGTGAGTTGGGTGTCTCAGCGGGTTTGCATTTTATGAAGATTAAATTAATCCCAAATATCATTGCTTACATTGAAACATGGAATCTTAACCAAGAATGTGGTTTATGGTTCATGTATATACAGGGATGTTATGTGTTAAAGTAAATGGAGTAGTTGATGAGGTAAAACAAGGGTTGAGTTAGATAACATCGATGAGTTTATAATATAATTCTTACATTTTCATAAAAATATACCCACACACATGGTTAACATATTAATAAAAGGAAAATCTAGGAATTTCATCCATAACCAATAGTGAAGAATTGCATAAAAGGATTCATCTAGAAAAAGAGTGAGTCGATCCTCACCCATGACTGAGGGTTCCCTAACAAAAAATACAGGGCCCATTTTTTGAAAAATCAGTATCGAAGATGGCATGGCCTAAACACAACACCAAATTTTGTTGCTTGTCACATCTCCTTTATATCAATTCTTGCAACAAAATTTGCATACATGATCTTAACATATGGTACTCAATTCAATCCATTAAAAATGTGGGCGGAAATTATGTCATTGTGTCTTCCATATGTTATTAGTTTTGACAGATTCTGACATCATTTGGTTTGAGTAATTGTGAAGATCTCCTTGATCAATATTTTAAGAGATGTATACAAAATATGTTGTGAAGAAATAAAACTAAATATGATTATTCGAACGTTATATGAATTTATGCCTTAATTCATGAGGGTTGTACTCTATTCATGAGATATTTTTCTTTTCTACATATGACACATGAATACCTTAAAACATATCTCTTTTAAGTATGCGTCTTGAATGTATATGATCTCGCATTTCAAATTGGGACTGAAATTATATGTTAGTGTTTTTCCTTCAAATACTGACCAACCTAGAATTTCTACATCAAATTTTTTTCAGGATTTTTCTCATACAAGAACACATTCATGTAGTAGACCATTTATACCCACATAATTTATATGAGTCAAGTAATTAAAGTGGTAATTTTTTAGCCAGTCAACATTGCTTGTTGATGAGAAATGGGATGATATTAACATATACTAGTTGGCCTTGAATTTAGTATTTAAACCACTTGTCTCATCACTACTTTAAAGATATCTAGTCCACAGTTATGTAGAGGAGACTGTAAGTTTTCCAAAAAGTCTTTTCTTGTGAAAATCTGAGCTCCCAGCCAAAATTTATGGCCATCTGAAGGTTGGGGTTGGGTGTTTAATGTAGGATCTCACAATATTTTAAAAGATCTGAGCGTTTTAAAATTTTTGGTGGGCTTCATGATTCATCCTACATTGAATTGAACTACAACGAATATTTTCCAAACTGCTTTAGGTTTGGAGTCTATCTGTGCAAGATCCATGTGGAAGCCCCACACATTCTTAAGATTTTACGCACTCCTTTCACTCTTGAAGTTGCAATGGTTGGACACTTGGCATCATCTGTAAGCCTAATCTTCTCTCTTTTTGTTCCACTTTTTTCCACCTATTTAGGAGAAATTATGTTGGGACCCTAGACATGTGAAGGGCTTGCACTCGTTTGGGGACTGCCTTTGGATTTTACCTTTGAATTTGCACTGATGAGACATATGGAGGCTTCTACTAGCTCTGTCTCTTTGCTTCGACTTTTTAATGGCTTGTTCTGCCTTTCTCAAACTCTGACCACGTGGTGAGCCTGCTCTCGTTTGGGGACTGCCTTTGGATTTTACCTTTGAAGTTACACTGATGTGACATGTGGAGGCTTCCACTAGCTCTGTTTTCTTTGCTTCAAATTTTCAACGGGTTGGTTCTACCTTTCTCAGAATCTGACCATGTGGCGAGCCTGCGATAATTTGGGGGACCCACGTTTTTTTCATATCTTTTGAAGTTGCAGTGATGAGGCACGTTGAGGCTTCCGCTAGCTCTTAGAATTTTCAACGGCTGGTTCTACCTTTCTCGGGCTCTAAACATGTGGAGATCCTACGCTTGTTTGAGGACCTTTTCTTTTAAGAATCACACCAAAAGTGCATCGAAGAGACACGTGTAGGCTTCTGCTAGCTCTTTTCTATACTTAGTTAATTCAGCCCTTGAGTGAACACTTTCTTTGGTTTGGAGTATGTAAATCATCCACTATATGTTTTGAGATCCACATGGGGGGCAAGCGCATCCCTAGGGTCTCTACTTTAATCGCACCTTTTGAAGGTGCGTTGAGTTGACATGTGGCACCTTCCGTGGTTTTATTTCTTTACTTTGATTCGACTCACTCTGGGCTCTATTTTGAATGAAGTGACCACTTCATTTCTTTGGTGTGGAAGGGCATGTTTGGTGGGGAAAAATTGAATAATAGCTGTGTGGGGTGTGAGTTGGGTGTCTAGACGGGTTGCATTTTTATTGAAGATTAAATTAATCCCAAATATCATCTGCTTACATTTACACATGGAATTCTTAACCAAGCATGTGGTTTATTTGGTTCATGTATATACATGGGATGTTAAAAAGTTAAATGGATTAGTTGATGAGGTAAAACAAGTGGTGAGTTAGCATAACATGATGAGTTTATAATATAAATTCTTACATTTTCATAAAATATATCCCACACACATGGTAAACATATTATAAAAGGAAAATATAAGGAATTTCATCCATAACCAATAGTGAAGAATTGCAGAAAAGGATTCCATCTAGAAAAAGAGTGAGTCGATCCTGACTGAGGGTCCCTAACCAAAAAATAACAGGGCCCATTTTTTGAAAATCAAGTATCGAAGATGGATGGCCTAAACACAACACCCAAATTTTGTTGCTTGTCACATCTCCTTTTATATCACTTCTTGCAACAAAAATTTGACATACATGATCTTTAACATATGGACTCAGATTCACTCCATTAAAAATGTGGTAGAAATATGTCATTGTGTTCTTCCATATTTTATTAGTTTTGACAGATTCTGACATCATTTGGTTTGAGTAATTGTGAAGATCCTCCTTGATCAATATTTTAAGAGATTTATACAAAATATGTTGTGAAGAAATAAAACTAAATATGATTATTCTAACGTTATATGAATTATATGCATTATTCATGAGGGTTGTATCTATTCATGAGATTATTTTTCCTTTACATATGACACATGAAACTAAACATATCTCTTTTAAGTATGGGTCTTGAATGTATGAGGGTTGTAATGATCTCGCATTTCAAATTGGGACCTGAAATTATATGTTAGTGTTTTTCCTTCAAATACTGACAACCTAGAATTTCTACATCAATATTTTTTCAGGATTTTTTCATCATACTGACAAGAACACATTCATGTATTAGACCCATTTTATACCTCACATTAATTATATGAGTCAAGTAATTAAAAAGTGGTAATTTTTTAGGCCATTCAACATTGGTTGATGAGAAATGTGATGATATAACATATACTAGTTTGTGCCTTGAATTATACTTATAATGAAGCATCTCACAAGTGGAATGTGTTACACACAATATGAGTGGATTCAAAATTTATCTCCAAAATATTAAATAAGGGGAATTGAATAGCCCATGTAATACGTACTGAAGCGATATTATATTAATTATTTGGCCCATAATTTTGAAAAGAATGTTTTTCATCTTCTATGGATGTGTTATAGAATAACATTGTTTGAGACTCGTGTTTGGGCTTACAAAATTTAGTTGAATCTTAAAAATAGGAAAGTATTAAATTTTCAAGACATTTGATTTTAGACAATGATAAATTCAGTTTTACAAGGATTAGCAATTCACACCTTAGATTGTATCTCTAAGGAAGCATCCAATGTATAATACAAGGGACACACATTATGAGTGATTATGAATGGGATTCCAAAAATAAAGTATGGGATATTTTCAACATTTCTGAAATACACGTTGTCATATAAAATAGCTAGCATGAAAATTGAAAATTTCAAGCACGACAACTAAGCCCCGAATTGAAAATTAGGCTTCCTAGTCTCAGTGCAACCTTCCTCTGGGTAGCCTTCCCTCAGTTCAACCCTCACCCCCATCTCAAAGAAAATTCCTAACAAATTTTTCAAGATTTTTTCAATGTGTAGGGATGATTATCCAATGTGATAAATGAATTAAGTAAGATTTAGTGAAGGATAACTTCCTCTAAAGGCCTAAAAGGTCATTTTTGGCCATTTCACTGCTGGTAAAAACCCCTCAAAATGTTTAGGGAAATTATAAATAATTTGAGGCTGATGTTAGAGAGAATTTATGGTATCTGAAGTAATTTAGGAAAATTTAGGGAAGATAATTTCATTTATGAGCAATATGTCCAAGACTGGGTTTCCTGGGTGCATGAAATGAATGTTCCTCTCGGTAAAAATGTAACGCCCACTCCTCTTCAACACTGAGTGAACCATTTTGTCTAGTTCAAATTGATTATAACATCAAACCTTGCTTCTATATCCTAGTTAATATACTAATAATATTTGTGGGACATCATTATTACCATGGTGTTTTGATTATTATTTTGACTCGAAGGTTGCATTATGGACCTTGATGGGAGTTTAAGGATATGATGATGATCTAGGATGGTTTCCTTGTTATAGACTGATTATGATATCGTTGCTAGTTTGTTTTGTCTCTTCTCACTCTATATTGGATTCTTAGACCTTGATATCATATTAGATATTAGACATTGCTAAATGGGCATTAATACACTTGTTTACTTATTTGATAGATAATACAGACGTGTTAGACTTGTGACATGATGTGACTATTGTGATGAATTTTATATGCTTGATTCATAAATCAGTACACGATGTTCTAACTTTTACTATTGTGTTGACATATTAGACATGATTTATGGATATCATTGGATGATTTTTTATGTTGTGATCTTAGTAAAAATTGATGGATTGGTAGAATCAAAATGTTAGAAAATTGAAAAATTGGTGAACTACATGATGCTAACATTAGTTTAATTATGATATTTGATGATGTAAAGTGTTATGTATAAATGCATGTGTTTTATGATTTCGACGTCATTAATATGGCCACGAGGCCAGAAAGGTATTGTTTGATTTTGTTGGAAATTATAGCACAACAAACTAGGGGGGATAGGAGACCAACAATGAATGAATGTGGGGTATTGGCAACAGGTCACCATGGCAACTCGTGTATTCGCATGTTGTGTATTGTTGTTTACTTTTTGGAGGTCCCCATTGGGGGGTGACCTCAATAGTGACCTTGGGTAAGTTGTAACTTTATCTTGTTGGCTGTATTTAATTGTGAGTTATTGTATTTTTTTAGTATGTGGAGTCACTTTTATTCTTTTGTTTAGCACCCCTCTTAAGTTAATTTAGAAGTGTTTAGCTTGTGCTAATTGGGATGTGACAAAAGGAGGGAAATAAATGTGAGTCGGTAGCCTTAATGTGTGTTGGATGGGAATGAATTTAATTTATTTTTTAGTAGTGTGTACTCTATCTCTCAAGTGAAATTTGGATTTTGACCTTTGAGGCCATTTTGGTGACTTGTGGGACAAGTTAAGCTCATCCCACACCTATTAAAGTGACCCACCCACCAAGCCTATGATGTGAGGGACTTTTTTTAGGTCCTATTTTGTTTTTTAGAGAAGGAAAAGAGAAATTAATTGCACTTTTATTACATGGGTACTTAATTGTGTCCTTAAGGGATGCAGGTTGGGTTGAGTGTGTAAAAGGGTGGTCTTTTCCACAACAACCAATTTATTATTATTTGGGGTTTGAGTTTGAACTTGGTGATGTGGGTTGCAGGAGAGATTATGTGGCATTGTACATGGAGCCACATCACCCCTATCTCCCTCTTATTTATTTATTTCATTTTTTGTGAGGATTTGGGGGTTACTTGCTCATTTTGGGGGGTGGATGCTTGTAACTTGGGAGATCTTTCTTGAGAATAGTGATTTCAGCTTAGAATGGATGGTGCTTGCTTAGGATTTTGGAAGGCTTGGAACTTTTTTTTGTTTGATCCTCTTCATTGGTAAGGTAAACCTTCACCCTTGTTTTTACTTTGTTATTTTTTTGTACTCATATGTGTGGATGATGGTTGTTGTAATGCTTATGATTGTGGGAAATAGATTTGATCCTTAGGTTGTGGGACAAATGGAAATGTGGGTAAAAATTTTGGAAGGCATAAGAGAAATGTTATTGGATATTTTAGGAGGGAGTTGGGTTGGGATGTCCACCTTGTTGATAAATATGATTTGTGTTTATCTTGTTATTTTCTTGAGGGAGGCATAAGAGTCAGGGAGACATAAGAGTGGTGTATCTTCTTCGAGGGAGGCAAAAGAGTGTTGTGTGTATTGTGATGGATTTTGTAGGAGGCTCATAGGTAGACACCCAAGCCCTTGGGAGGCATAAGAAGAACCCACATGTTCCTTTCTCCTCCATGGATTTAATATTAAGCATTTGTGTTTTGATATTTGTTGGTTTGTTGTAAAATTGGTATTGAGTATTCCATTTATTGTCTTGATTGAATGTGTATGTGGAATCCAATTTTGAGTTCACATGGTTTTCTAAATAACCCTTATTACTTTCTTGTTCAGGTTTGGGAGCCAATGAGGAAGAAGGCTTCTCTCCCTCATTGGATACTTGGTTAGGTGGAGAGTGTTGAATACCCCCCCATTTTATTGTGTGTTTGATCCTTGGTGATGATTGTGGAGCTCAATGGAAGAAGTTCTCTTGTGGGAGAAAGGCATGTGAAGTTGCAGCTTTTACTATTATGACTCTTCACTTATAAATTATACTAATAGTGTATTGGATGTAATTTTATTCATTGGTTAAATCCTTGTAAATTGTTTCTCGTGATTTACATTACTTCATATGAATGTGAACTTATAATGATCTTGTAATGGAAATTTATCTCTCACAAATCAAAGTTTGTGTTTAGGAGTTGCATTAAAAATGTGTTTATTCTTAAAGGCTAGAGCTCTTGGATGGGAAATAAATATTGATTCTTTGCATTATTGACAACTCTTGCTTACTTGAATATTGAAGAAAATTTCATTTAAGAGTAGTTTATTTCCCCTTATCCAATTAAATGTATAAAAAGGATTAGATAGAATTGATTTATTAATATAATTCCTTCTTTGTTATATAAAGGAAATTAAAAGAAATAAGTTATTATACACAAATTATAAATAAATGAATCACAACAAATTATACACTTAAAAATAGTTATATAAAGGAAATTAAAAGAAATAAGTTATTTAAGTTTTATGAATGCAAAAATTAGTATGCTAGAATAATTACCTTCATGTATGCAAATCTATCTCCATGTAAACTTCTAAATGCAAAATTTATTTATTTTCCACACTATTTATTAGAGGCTCAATTAATAATAAACAAGTAAATATTAATAATGTACAATAAATATTTATTAATATCGTATATTAATTTACATTATAAATTTATAATGTAGTGTTATCTCATTATTAATAAATAGCAATATTTATCTTATATTAATAATTATTAATATATTTACAAATATAAATATACCAGATATTTAAATATGTATTAACACATACCTTTAATTAAAAAAAAATTATATTACTTCTAAATCTTTTGAAACGACCAAGTGAGGGAGGAGATAGTTGTTTTAGAAATTAAAGCCATTAAATATAAAATCAAAAATTAAAAGTTTGTGATTAAAGGTTGGGTCTGCGGCCACCCCTTACAAGTTTGTGATTAAATATAAAATCAAAAATTAAAAGTATGTTTTTCAATAAAAGGAATCAGGTTGGGGGGAGGGGCGCCGACCCCGCCCCCAACACTATTAAACCCCCTTCAATAAATTAAATAAAAAAAACTATACTCCATAAATTTTGAAGTGGCCCTTTTTGGCTTTTCGGGCTCTGTTATTTCATTTTTTTCGTGGTCACCTGCATACCACATATATATATATATATATATATATATTTATATAAACACACACATATATTATAAATAATGGTTGTATCTTAGGAATTTTGATTAAATTAAAATGAATTAAAAATATACGTAGATCCATACATATACACATATATGTGTAGTTGTATAAAAAATTATAGATATATGTTTTTATTTACGTAAAATAAATATGTAGGGTTTCGGGTTTTGCCGAAATGGGTGTATACTCATTGTTTATATTATTTACCTGCAAGAAAAATATTGTGTAGAAATAAATGAAGAAGAGAGACCAAAACCCACAAAGGAAACGGGTAGATCCTTTCCCTAAACAAAAGAAAAAAAAACTTAACAAAGGAGAGCTTCCAATCCTCTCTAATGGCCTCCATGGCTTCACCTTCTCCTCCTCCTTCCCTCACCTGGAACACAAAACAAGAGAAATGATAAATTAGATTTAAAAAATGAATATAAGAGAACCCATAAGGATATCTAAGGTTTCTTTATTCTAACATAAATATAATAGCTTAGATAGATTAGATCCAATGGTGTAGGATGAACCCTATATCACTCAAGTGATGTGGTATTTAGGTAGGAATTAAATAAATAAAGCATGTGTGTGTAATGTTAAATGGGGCCTAAGGGGTCAGACTAAGTTGTGCACCTTGCCCTTTTTAGAATAATGAACTTATTATAAATTGTATGCATTTAACAATGCAAGATTATTATCCTTGTATGATTTAATATAAAATTGATTATGGACCTGAAATAAATTATTTTAAAAGGGATTAATGGAGTTAAATAATGAAAAGCTAAATGAGGATTATTCAAATAAAATATTTGAGTCTAGAAGAAAAAGAATTAAATTGTAACATCATTTGAAATTAGGTTAAAAAAATATATTAGTCATTATTTTGTCCCGACTGCCATATAATTGTTTAAAATTTTATAATCAGGATTTAATTAAAATCCTAGCTAAGGCCTTGTAACCTTTAAAAAAAATTATTCCATAATTTTCGCAGGTTACTATCAGGTTTTGTCGTGGTTTTTTATTGGGAAAATTGTGGGCGTTATAAAAAGGCTAACTTCTCTAGATGATTCCCAAACTTCCAGAAGGATTTAGGTAGCAATAAAATAAGAATTATAATGCTATGGGAATATTTTAAAATTTGGAAAAATCATATTTTCTTCAAGGCTCAAGGAATTTTTGAGGTATTTCAAAACTCAACATCTTCCCCTCCAAGTTCAAAGTGAAATGGGACCTAAATTTTTATTTATAGGAAGAATTAGATTTTGGGAATGCTTCCATTGACCTATAAATTTCATTTTCTATTAAAGTAATATAATATTTGAGCCCAGAAAAATATTCTAAGCCTCTGAGATGAAAACATTGCATTAAGTGTCTAAAAATGGATATCCAAGGCAAAAATAGCTTTCCAAATAATGAAAAATCCCACTTTGGATACTTTTATGTCCCCTCTGTCACCCAAGGGACATGATAGAAATGTTGGACACAAAATTACTACCTCAACCTCTTCCATAAGCCATACTTTTTCTCCTCAAGTGTGCTAGGTGTTCCCTATAACCCCTAGATTGGAACGGGGACAATATAGACACCAAAGTGCAACCTCCCTCATTCTTCCAAGTCACACTTCGGTATCCTTGGTATCCCTTGTATCCCCTATATCCCCCATGGGATGTGGGGGACATTAAAATGTGACCAAGGCATTTATGTAGCCCCTTGACACCATGTAACCTCACTAAACCTCTATGTAGCCCATTTTTACTACTCAGATCCTAGTTTTAGGTCCTCACACTTCCTAGGTCGCACTTTGGACACTCATGTGTGCCCTTTATCCCCTATGAACCTAGATGGATAGAGAGGACAAACAAGGGTGACATCACCCCTCATAAACAAAATTTTCTAACTCTGTATAAGTTGCGAAGGCCACGAACAAATCGGAAAATGCACAAAAACTATAATAAATATTCGTCTCACAAAACTTGGAAATTATTCTTACAAATTGCTATTGAAACATGTATGAAATCCTTTAAAATATGACATGCCACATCATAAAAAATTATTTGATTCTACGTGGATCTAGCAGGAGAAATTATCTAAAACATGGAGCGAATGTTCCTCGAAAAATCTACTTCCATGTGAGAAATTGTTTGGTGGCTTATTTTTGGAGATATAGAGCACTGAATTTTTATAATTATTCTCCCCCTTCTATGAAATTATCATTTTCTTGGAAATCCTACTAAGAAAATCACCTAAAACTCAGAGCATAGCATCCTTGAAAAATCATGAAACTTTTGAGACTAGTATAATCTCAATCTTACACCTACAAGTCTCCTTTCTAAAAATAACAAGTACTCAGATCTATGATTATCTAAAAATATTAAATTTCTAAAAATAGTAATTTTTTAGAATTGATGACACTCCAAATGAATAGGAAACATAAAGAAGTGAAAACTGTGAAAAATTGTTAAAAATAGCAGTCCTGGACAGGACTTGCTAAAAAATAGTGACTCATGGAATTGAGGTCAAAATACTAAGGAAACTCCCTTTTGTATGTCATTAATTTTTTCCACAATCACTAAGCCAGGAAGGTGTTTTGTGGTCTGAAAAGGAAACAAAATCCCCACTATATCTGTAAGCATAAATCTAGAGTTGATTTCAATAAGGCACAGTTTGATGCAAAGAGGTTGCATGGTCCACATCCCCCTAATTATGGCATATTGAAGTCATTATGGATGAATTCATTAAATAAGGATATGCTTTTCATTACTGAAGAAAAAAATAGGAAACTCCAAATCATGATCTTATAAGGCCTTCAACCTATGCAAACATGAATTGAGCCTCCGAGGAAGTTACCAGAGGTCCATGAAGTAAATTATCTAACACTAGTGTTCCTAAACACCCATTCGAAATCCCTATGATGTTCCAGTAGATCACAGAAGAAATATAAAGCAATCACATTTTTTCTACTCAATATGAGGTTTCAGGAACAATGTTCATTCAGATAGAGAGAGAGAGAGAGAGAGATCCTTCTATCTGGATGAGATAACCTACCTGGTGTAGATGAAAAGGATGTTTGGACATACTAGGTTTGTTTCCATCATGAAGGAGACATCATTGCCACAAAATTCTTACCCCAAACCTGAAGGTCATCATATGGATCACACTATAACAAGGAATGGATTAGAGTGGATCATTATGTGTGAAAGAAAGACACTTGGACAACAAGTGAAATCAAGATCATCATGAGGCATGTGAAGAATTTGAAACATCAAGAAATCCATTATAATTCAAGCCATCAAGGAAACGAGCATCCATAGCATGAAAAGGGAATCTCATCATGAGTGATGGTGGCAGTGACATATATATCACAAGTAATGCATACTTCCTAAGAGTGTTTACAAAAACTTAATCAATGATTGGTCTTGAGTTCACATCTTGAAAATCAAAGAGTTGGCTTTGCAATGTTTTGATGTAGTGTGGAGGTCAAAAACATATATTTCATCCTCAAATTTTGTTCAGAGATCAACCCTTCAATCAAGAGGAGATTTCCATAAGGACATATTGAGTAAGAGACATCCATGACCATCACATGTGAACGATAAAAAGATCATCTATTCCCATGGTATACTTATGAGCAAGAAAGTGAGAATTTTGTAGCCAAGATGGACAAGGCACCGATATTCATTTTGAGCACCATGTTTTCTAGAATGGGAAGTCATCAAAAACTTCACAGGATTCCATTCACTTGGTAGTGTTCTGAAACACTCACTGAAGACCTTGCAGTGTGATCACACCTCAAGGAGGAGGCACATTGAAATCACCTCATTCCGGTCCTATAGGTGGTCATAAGACAAGGATTCCATTTAGAGAAAAATCCTTCCATCTTCACAATGAAGGCTCGTTTAAGTAAGAGACATAAAAGCATCAACATATGTCTTGGTTTCATCTAATATTAAATACAAATCTTAAAACATCAGCTCTTTCCCTTCCAATTTCTTGGTAATACATAACACCACTAAATCAATATTTTCATTGCACCCGTTTTTGTGTGATTGTTACATATAAAATACATAAAAATAGGAAAGGTGGAAATTTTTCAAGGATGCAAGGACTACATCCAGGGGTTGAATTTGAACACCGTTTAGACATTTTTTGTGATTTTAGACATATAATACTTGTAAATATCTGGTATAATTGTCACACACAACATATATTTAAAACGTGACCATCAATTTTTATATAGATTTGTATATAAATTATTAAAATATATGTAAATAGATATTAAAAAAGATATAATAAATATAGAATAGTTGATAAAAATAATATTTTTTGTTGTTTTTGAAGGGTAGAGATGAAAAATTACCTGTTGATGTGTAATCACAGCACCCCTTAATGTTTGCAACTCAATGGGTTGAAACTCTCAGTGTGATTGCATAACATGGAGATTTTCCCAAAGTGTCAGACTTTGCAATCGGGAAAGCTCTCCAAATGAAGGCCGGTTCATATTCCTCTGTTCAGGTGCACACATAAAATTTACAGAGGATCTACTCTAAAACCTACTCTAACTTGCCAAGGAGAAAGGCTTAAGAAGATGCAAGAAATAAAACCTAAACTAACAAAGGTGATGCACCAAAGGAATGTTGAACATTTTCTTTGCCATTAAACACAAACCATTAAAAATGTAGCACAACCACCGTAAATATATAACCAATAACACATTGAGATATGAAAGAGGTGTAATAAACACAAGATAGGATTGAAAATCATCCACATACATGTATTATTTCTCAAAAAAATTTATACAGTCCATTACAATGGCCAAGAGGCAAAAACTTGCATTATAGCTTGAATGGGAGGTTTTAACTCCACAAATCCACTTTCAGAAATAGAAGAAGGGAGGGTGCAAAAGAAAAATGTCCAACCTTTAGAAATTTTTCCCTCCTTACAATATATAGGAAGAATGAGAGAGAAAGGAGAGAATAATTCGAATCCTTGCTTTAACCACCCCAAAATGCATTGAAATCACCTGCAAAAATGATGGATTCCATGAAAAAAACCATGCCTCCATGCACTATTTCTTGTTAGGAAAGAAAGGAAGCCCATGCCTTCATTATTGTGGTAGGTGATAAGCCTAACACCTTCAAAAGTGGTGGATTGTATTTCCACAAAGTCCTTTCTTATGCAAATCCAAGCTCCCAGTCAAAAGTTATGGCCATCTGAAGGTCGAGGTGTCATTATGTAAAAAATGGCAGGTGGGAGTTCCGAAAGTCTAAAATGTATGTGTAGACACTAAAATTAGGTCATACTCCCCTTGGTCCCCCTTCAAATAAACACCTTGAACACATCCACCTAGCCATGGCCCCCTTCACACCACTATAATATTAATTAAATTAAATTAACTCATTATCCTCACCATATTTATTATTTAAGTATCCTAATTGGGATAATGCCCACATATCCACCTCACCTTAAGACCTATTCTTAGTAAGTTGTCATAACTAACTAAGACCTAACCAAACCCTAAATATCAATGCCAACATTCCCTCTAACCACATTCCCACATGTTGGAAGGAAGATTCCATGCTAATCTGTGGGGTAAACAAAATGAGATCCTAGAAAAATCAAGGGGATCTACCTAGTTTAGTAAGCCTAGGAAATCCGGCCCTAACCGATGCCGGTTACCCTAAACCATGACCGGTTAAGCCAAAACTATCATTGGTTACCATTTAACCCCCAAAACAACCTTATTTCGACGTTGGCACATTTCTAAGAGATAATCACATCTTTTGAGAACAAGTGATGAAACCAGAGCTGCATGCCAGCAGAACCAACATTAGCACGCATCAGAGCATCCATAGCCAATACCTAAAGTAATCAAACAACCATTTGCCTTCACGGGAGCATCTCGGGAAGCACCAACACTACATCAAGTTCATTCCATTTGATCATCCACCATTAGCAACCAGGCATCAAGCTCGTACAAATAGTTATTTTTGTTAACTAGCACTTATCCATTTATCATTTGGTAGATCTTTTTACATCTATTATTAGCTGTTGCTTCCATTTCTATTCCCCCATCATTTACCTCCATGCAAACTTGACCATCTTTTTATCCACACCCTTGCACTGCCCATACCTGGACCTTAATCATTCCTGTGCATACCTCAGATCTATATGAAACTTTCTACTACCATCTGATCTTCATCTACCCTCAGATCTAACACCCAGCCAAGTTTTTATTGAGTTTCCTGTACCTCGACCATATTGACACCGGTTACCCATAACCATCGCCGATTAACCTAAACCAACATTGGTCACAGCATACTAACGTCGATCTCTATGTTTTTCACCAGAAACCAAGAATGGAGCTTAAAATCTCTACCAAATACCCAATACAGCCCAAAATCTAACCTTGACTAGTAACAGTACCCTGACAGAGACCTTGACCTTTAGATTCAGTCATGGCTTAGCCTATTGTGAACGAATTTACTTATTGTAGGTGAATGAGATACCCAAATCATTTTAACTACAGTAGGATTTCCTTTCTTGTAAGCCTTAAGTTGTTCTAAACAGTGGATTGACAGTCATCTAGGTAGTATCACACTTTCCGGATCTAGCATACGCTAGGCAGTCCACTATATATATTGTTAAATTTTTATTTAGTGGTCTTGTTTTCTATTATAGGTAGTTCCTCCAAGAAAAAATGAAGTTTCCATGATCAGCTGTGGATCAAGAAGTCATACGCGTGCTACGACCTACGACCAGCATCTTAACAGGTATTCCTCCTAGCCCATTCACCCTTATTTGTTTCGTCAACATTCAAAGAAATGATCTAGAATCAAGTGAAACAGTATGTAACTTTTGAAATCCCAAAATTCTGAGTTTCAGACATTTCCATTTCGGAGATTGAAACATTGTTCATCTGCCAAATTTTTTTTGAGAGTTCTGAAAGTCTGAAACTTGAACCTCTGAAACCCCAAAACCCAAAAGTCTGAAATTTTGGACTTTCAGACATTTTTCCTTTTTGGAACTTTTTCATTGTTCATTGCCCAAATCGCCTCAAGAGTTCTGAAGCTCGAAGTTCCAAAACTTTGAAACCTGAAATTGCGACCACATTGACTCCGAAACTTGCGTTGAGTTTCAAAATTTGAACCCTTTAGAGATTCAAACTTTCAGGATTTCAGACATTTTTGGTCCCTTTTCCATTTTTTTTCGCTGAAGACTTCTGAAACTTCAAAATCCACACCTCTAAAACCTGAAATTCTGAAATTTTAGACTTTCAAAGTTTTAGATTTTGGGTTTTTTTACACTCATCAAGATCCGTAAAACCCCAAAATATTAAAGTCCAAAATTTCAGACTTTCAGAGTTTTGAGTTTCAAAACTTTTCCTCCAGTTTTCCAACTTCATGTTCTGAGAGTTCTGAAACCTGAATGTCACTTTCAGTATTTTGGGTTTCGGAAACCTTTTTTCCTTTTCCAAATTTGGCCACCAAGAACTCTGAAACCCTCAAACTTGAAGTTCTGATATTTTGGAATTTCAGAGTTTCAGGTTTCATAAAAAAAAAATTCTTGTTGGGCTTCTTAAATCTTCCTTAGCCCATCTCCGAAAAGCTCCACCTTCAAAGTCCAAAATTCAAATTTCAGACTTCATATTTTCCCAAAATCTCTGCAACTTTCTCAGGCCTACTTCAACCTTTTTCACTCAACAACAAAATGCAAGCCTCCATAATTGAATAAAAACCTCCACTTTCACTGTATGCAAGCTCCTGTTTGTTCATAATTGGATAACATTAACGTCACTCGAAAATTGTTTGACAGGCATAGGTGGCTATCATATTTAACCCCTAACTATAGCTGCGGTGAGGGAAAAGCATGAGCGCCTAGACCTAGAATTTCAAATTAGTTGTGCCTATCGAAGCAAAATTTGTTGACGGTTTAGCTCTTTCACATGGTTGTACTTTCCAGATTTTTTTATAGATATATGTATAATCTGTTCATATATATATAAATAGGTATTATGTTTTTAAATAAACCATGTAAAAAATTTTATGGTTTTCACAATTCTCAACCTGCTATTTTCTATTGTTTTTAAAAAATTTGGCCTATAATATATGGTTAAAATAACAAAAAATGACCTACAACGTGTCAATTTTCTAGGCTTGTGAGTGCCTATAATGACTTTAGAAGGGAATTAGCATATACCGCATTCACTTCACCTCTGCAGATGTTGGCGGTAGGTGGAGAATATGCAAAGTGGAACTTGGAAGTACACTGAAATTGTCAATTACGGTAGGTAGATAATTTTGACTAGACGACTGTGACTATCGAGTGTCAGATTCGGCTTTCACCTAAGATTTTGTCAGATAGAGATGACTAAATTGGATGGCTTGTCATACAGTAAGACCACACGTATAAATAAATCTTAACCGGCGATGTGGAGAGCAAATTTCAAAGAAATTTGGCTTCCAAGGGGGAACAATCAACCTTGTGCGCATTCTTCAATGGATTCAATCAGAAAAGGGTTTGATCTAATTTCTCAACCATCGTGGAATAGACATGAAGGATGGTGTAGATAGCCTCATCTTTCATAATATTCATAACAAGGGGATTCAATGTCTTCCTTGACAAGAATTCAATTGAAGTTGGAGACAACATAGGGGAGAGGCCACTGGTTGTGGTTGCACCGTATCTTTGCACAGTCACTGAGCCACATCACTGCCACGTGGGCGAGTAAAAACACCACCAGAATATTCAGCACTAAATTCTTGACCTCCTACATTCCTTTGCCACCTCATTTCTAGGTCAGTGACACATGTACGAGCCGCATTTTTGGGGGATGTCAAAATAGGCAGTGTTTTTGGTTGGGACCAACTGTCGTCCATTTCCCGTGCCGGTTGTAGTTCATTCAACGGCCATTCAATTAACGCTCACCCACCAGACATTAATATGCGTGCCTTGGTTAATGGAACCTGCCACCGCCAAATCGAGCATTGGGATTTCACGCAAAATTGAAACAGACCACATTCATCATTGATACGGACCTGTTCATTTGTAAAACTCCAGCGACCATTTCTCCTCACATTTCACATCGGTGGTAGCGTGGGTTTTCTCCACTCCTGAGTGACTTCTTCCTCGGCAATGGCTCGGCCTGCTTTGAAGATGAGAAGAAAACGCAAAGGTGAGAGGGTTCTCATGCAGGCAATGATCCTTAGTGTTTTTAAACACTGTACTATTATGGAAAGTTTGTTGTTTGCCATTCAGCAAAAGAAATTTATTTTTTCATTTTTCATATTTTATAAATCTATGCGTAAAATTGTTGGTTTATAGATTTATTTCGTGTGCAATCGCTGGTTTAAATCATTTCTAAGTATTTGTGTGAATCTTATGGCGTTCATTTTCTTGTTTGGGATGTTTCAATGGGTTGACGTGAACTTATTATTTTTGATATTGCTTCTGACCTACATGTTTTTGGAGGTGTTTTTTTAGAGTGAATTCAATGTCTGGGGTATACAAGAAATGGCTGGGGTATACAGGAAATGGGTTCTATAGGAAATGGGGTAGCCATTATTTATTAAGGCTCATTTTTATTGGCTGGGGTATACAGAAAGATTTATACAAGAAATGGGTTTTGGTTTTTTTAATTACGGTTTTGTTGTTTCAGCACCTCGCCATTTGTAAGCCACAGGCTAGAAATTAAGAATATTAGATGTGGAAGTCCTATCATTGAGTTTATTTTTCTGTTTTGGATATGCTTGCTGTAATTTTTGATGTGGAAGTCCTATTTTCATTACAAAGGCTGATGCGGAAGTCCTATTTTGATGTTGAAGTCCTATTTTCACTGTCCTATTTGGATAGTTTAGGGGAGAGGCACCGGTTGTGGTGCACCCTATCTTTGCACAGTCACTGAGCCACGTCACTGCCACGTGGACAAGTAAAAACACCACTAGAATATTCATCACTAAATTCTTGACCTCCTACATTCCTTTGCCACCTCATTTCTAGGTCAGTGCCATGTGTACGAGCCGCATTTTTGGGGGATGTCAAAATAGGCAGTGTTTTTGGTTGTATACATAAAAAGATGGAGTATGTTACATATATTATATTGTTTTTCTGCTTCCAATGACAACCCCAAGAGAAACATGCCACCGCCAAATTGGGTGTAAAATATAGAGCATCATCATACTGATATATTAACATAAGTTTAATTGTATACATAAAACGATGGAAAGTATTCTGATTACATACAAAAAATTTACATTAGTATTCTGATTACACCTCCAAATAGGGTGTAAAATATAGAGCATCATCATACTGATATATTAACATAAGTTTAATTGTATACATAGAGGGCTGGAAAGTATTCTAATTACATACGCAAAATTTATATTGCACAAATAACTTTAGAGACTACATAGGAACACTTTGGTGAATACATCTAGCAAAATGGTATCACCAACAAAATTACTACCATCATCATATGGGGTAATAAACATTGTTTACGAGAATATGTTCAATATCTTAGTTAGTATAAGTAATATTGCCCTCTTTCAATACTGCTTTTGGATTTTCTTTTCCTGTCGATACAGTGTTCAATTGCCCAGCTAAAAAGGGATTTAGAATCCCTTTTGACAAAGCATTTGGTTGCCCAACAGATAAAGGATCTGG
Source organism: Taxus chinensis (assembly GCA_019776745.2). Classification (NCBI taxonomy): domain Eukaryota; kingdom Viridiplantae; phylum Streptophyta; class Pinopsida; order Cupressales; family Taxaceae; genus Taxus; species Taxus chinensis. The sequence continues at coordinate 650,346,952 of CM034153.1, read as the reverse complement.
TCCCCCTGTTGAAAAAGGATTTGGTTGTCCACTTGATAAGGGATTTGCCCCTGTTGTTGACAAAGGAGTTGGTTGCCCTGCTGAAGCTTACATCCATGGTGGCATTGGAAATGAACTACTAGGACTGCTTGAACTTGTACAAAGTAAATGAGGTGATACATACCAAGATGGAACTGTACAAGAGTTATTCATAAGTGATGGAGGTGTTCCAATTTGAGCATAACCTGGAATTTGAATATTTAACATATCTTGAAAAATCCTTCGATTTTCATGATCAGTTGGAGAACTTACACGCATCCTCTTTTCGTATTCCCTTAATTGATTTGCAAGTTCCCTCTCCCTCTTCTCTTGCTCTTTCCTTTGTTGCTTGTGTGCCTTCTCAATCTCTTTTTGTTGCTCCTTAGCCTGCTTCCCCCTTTCTCTGTCAAGCTTCTCCTGTAATTTTTTTTCTTTTGCTGCAAGTCTAGCAACCTTTTTTTCTTGTGCCAATTCTTTTTTCCTTAACTTTAGTTTTGCTTGTTCCTCCTCCTTTCTTTCCACATCAACCAATAGCTCCATGTACTCAGGTGCAGTCAAAATTTGTGAATGCCTACTCAGTCTAATAGAACCATCTGTATTTTTGACACTCTTTTTTTTATGATCTCCCTTAGGAAGTCGTAGAAAATGGGAAAGTAACTTACCATGTCCATCTTGGATTTCAATCTCTTCAGGGTGTTGAGGTTCATGTTGCCAAACTTCTAAGTTTATTTCATTTTCCTAAGCATCATCTTGAAATTCAACTTCGTCTTGTTCATCCTCATCTCCAACATCTGCATAGTAATGAATTATTGCTTCTTGTTCCAATCCTTCAGGAAAGGAAGGTAGATTTAAGCTTTGATCTTCTGTGCTGGATGGTAGCTTGTAACCCATGTTTTTCATGGCATCCACTAACCATTGTGGCAGGTTAACTTGACTTGGCAAGAACAAATCATTGTTACTTACAAAATCTGTAGACCCCTCATTATTGTTGATGATGTTACTTGGGTTTCCGAAGAGCACCGTTTAGTTCCACTCCATGTGTTGCAGCTGCTTCCATATCATCTCTTGAGTCAACATTTTGCATGAATTGAGTTTCAGGTACCACCTCTTCACTATTATTTAATTCGGGATTTATTCGTTGAGATAGGTTCAAAATGTTTGTGACAACATCAACATCTTCCTCACCTTGCATGTTAAATGCCTGGCTGCATGCCATGTCATTTAGGAGAGCATCATAATTTAATGGCCAAATACCAGTTCTTTTGAAACCTGCAATTATGTTAGATGGTGTTAGTGCCTTTTTTAAGGCTCTACTTGCAAGCTCAGCAATGTCATTCCTTTTCACATCTGCACATTTGTTCTCTGCCATCCATTTGGACCTCTCAACTCTAAAATATGTCTTGAAAGGGCTGAACACACTCACGTCAAGAGGTTGCAACTTATGACTAGTATGTGATGGTAGTGTTATCAAATCAATGCCCAATTTGTTTGCCTCCTCCACAGTTTGTAATGCTAAATGGCTGCCATGGCCATCAAATATCAATAGGTGTCTATTATTTGGAGAAACACCTCCTGGTACTGAACATGTAAAATGACATAGCCAATTTAAAAACAATTCCTTTGTCATCCATGCATTTGGATGTGCAGCCATACATGCTCCAGGTTCACAATTTTTAATGTAATTCTTTACCATTCTCTTTCCCTTGAACAAATAAAATCCTAGGATTGACAAACCTGCTGCATTGACACAACACAATATAGTGATCCACTCCCTGCTCTTTGGTATTACCTTTGGGACATTTCGACTGCCCCTCTTAGCAATTACACGCACTCCACAATTTCTCCCAGCCTGCAAACCAGTCTCATCACAATTCCAGATTTTATGAGCATCGTATGAATAGGTTCCATAGCATTTGGCCAAATTATCATAAAATTTGGTTACTATTGCAGGGCACAAGTTTAAAGCTCTATCCATGTCAAGTCCCTCAGCAGGTTCGGATTGCAAGGTCTGGATGATGTTTTTTGAATCCAGCCCACCATGATTTACCAGGAAACCCATCTTTGAAGGGGTTTTGTCTTGTTTTAGAAATCTGAGCAACATTTGCCTTTAGCTGCATTAACTCCAAACCATGACCCATATCAGCCATTTCTTTGCACCATTCAACAATTTCCTCTTCTTCTTCTTCAGTTAGAACTGTTGGAGGACCCCTCCTCTTTGTGTGGGTGAGACCATTTAGCCAATAGTGTAATGATGTGGGTGGAATGGAATACTTCTTTGCTGCTGCTCTAACTGAGAATCCATTAAACTCAACATCATCTATCGCCTTTTCCATATCTTCTTTTGTCCAACCTCGGATGACACTAAGCTTCTTTGTTGCAAATGTTCTTTGAACTGAGACAATGGGTGGGTTTCTACATTCTGGTTCATTACCAGTTGGTGCTGAATTATCCTCTTCATCACTTACATTATGTGATAATTGTACACCTCTCACTTTGGGCCTCCTTGATCTTCTAGCAATAGCACCTTTTCTCATGGTTTAAATGAAATACCTGATTCGCAACATGAAATACAAAATAGAAGTACATGGTTATCAACTCAATTCTAATTGTTGAAGGAAAGATGATTGTTGGAAAAGAAACTATAAATATACCAAAAATGACTACTGGAATATGATTACTGGAATTGTTGAACGAAAGATGATTGCTGGAATATGAATGATTTTGTTTCATTTTTAGGAATTAATTGACTTGTAGTTTTCATTATGACAATGAAACTTGTATGGAAAATGTTGAATAGAGAAAGTGCTTGGATAGACAATGTATATTTGACTAAATGAGCACAATGTTGTATAGTTCAACAATGTTGTATATTGCATTTCAGAATTCACTATATTGTTCTTTTTTTCATGATATACCATTCTATAGTGTATTCGTTGGACTCTTCCTATGTAGTTTTTAAAGTTATGTTTTCAATATAAAATTTTCACATGTGATCATAATACTTTCCAAATTTCTATGTATACAATCAAACTTATGCTAATATCACAGTGATGATTGGAAAAAATACTTTCCAACTAGAGAATGAGATATATGGAAAAAATGAACAATATAGTGAATTCAGAAATGCAATATACAACACTGCTGGACTATAGAACAATGATGTGGTCATATTCCAACAGAGTTGTATATTCCAGTAGTGTTGTACATTCTAGCTGTGTTGCATATTGTATTTCAAAATTTACTTAGCATAATATGAACTTCAGAATTTACTATATTGTTCATTTTTCCTATATATCTCATTCTAATGTATAGTCATTACTTATCATAATACACTGCTGGACTATATAACTCTACTGGCACATACAACACTGATGGAATATACAACACTGTTTTCAATTTAAAGTTATGTTTTCAATATAAAATTTGCACATGTAATTAGAATAGTTTCCAACTTTTTATGTATACAATTAAACTTATGCTAATATAGCAGTGATGACTATACACTAGAGAATGAGACATATGGAAAAAATGAACAATATAGTGAATTTAGAAATGCAATATACAACATTGTTGGACTATAGAACACTTATGTGCTTATATTCCAGCAGTGTTTTATATTCCAGTAGTGTTGTACATTTCAGCTGTGTTGTATACTGTATTTCAGAATTTACTTAGCATAATATGAACTTAAGAATTTGCTATGCTGTTTATTTTTCTTATATATCTCATTCTAATGTATAGTCATTACTTAGCATAATACAGTGTTGGACTATACAACTCTACTGACATATACAACACTGCTGCAATATACAACACTGAAAAAACACTGAAATAGAGGGCTTGAATTATGAAATAGTTTGTATTTCATAAGTGTCTTACCTGAACTGCACTGCTCCTCACTTCTTCAACTTTGAGAGATGAAAACTGTAGGAACAACTGGAATTGTAATTGTTCCTTCAACTTTTATTCTATTATCCTAAATTCTGATTGGTTGATGTTAGTTGACATGGATTCAATATGATAGTTCAATCGAATGGTTGAGATTTATTGGGATTTAATCCAATGGATAATATTTTAGTTGGTTATTTTTATTATTTTATGTAGCTGGTTACACAATTTATTGTTCATATGGTACTGAGTTTTTAAACACTATGAAAGGTGAGCCTGACCATAATTTCATTTATTGTTATGCAGGTGGTTACTAGGGATTGAAGACTCTTATATAAAAAAGAGTGCATTATATTTGAGATCTGGTTTAAAAAGTTTTCAAAAATGATGTACTTGTTGAAGTTGATATTTGTACACTTGTATATAAATTAATATATATTTTTAGTTCTATCAAACTTGTTGGAAAGTGACTGTAATAGATATGATGTACATAAAATGAAAATATTACTTAATGAATGAATAAGAGAATATTGACTAATTTTAAAACTGTCTTATTCAACATAACATGCTTCCATGTTTAAATAATAATAATACAATACAATACAGTTGTATTAAATTCATATATCATTCTAAATAGGTTATTAAAAAGGTGAATGTCTTTTCACCTACTATCTCCATTATTGGACCCTGCATCACAACCAGTGGCCCCTCCCCTACCTGATTCGATAGAAGAGGCCATTCGTTTCAGCATCCGTTCACGTTGTCATTTTTATCAGCTAATTATGCAGACTCCACTTGGTGTTTGAGCGAGCTCCAGCTGAACGTCAATGCTGGGGTTTCCATCATTCAAATGTTCTGTGGAGTCGAGCCTTCGGAGCTTCGAATGAAAAATAAAGGCGGACTGTATGCTCGAGCTTTCAAATTGCATAAACAAGCTGGAAGTACTGAGCTTTATATACTTGAGGAATGGGAGAGGGCGCTTTGTTATGTTTCACATATCAAGGGCTACCATTTTACCGGGTAATATGTCGTTGTTTTCATGTTGTAATGTTTGTTGCTCGATTTAGATTTAAGTTTCATTTCTTTGATAACCCATGAAAGAGATTTAGTTGGTTTTTCAGAGATCAAGGAGAGCTGCTAGAGCGAATTGCAAACAAACGTATCACAATATATTACGAGGACGAAGAAATTGCTGCCTCCTCTAAACTCCTTGAGATCCCCAGTTGTATCACTGCGCTCAAGGTTATAGTTGCTTCGTTATTATTGTCATAGGAATTTAATAGTGGGAGCAGATTTCACAAATTTGGACTGTAGATTACGAGACTACCAGACTACCAGACTAAGAGGCGCATCATGCATTCCAAACTACCAGACTACTGATTTCGGAAATTTATAGTTAATATGAAAGGGATTAAATTCCAATTAAAGAGATTAAGAGTAAAGTGTATTGCACATGTTACCCATCGAAATAGATATCCATTACTAATATCTACTCGTATTGTTGTAAATTGTTGAAACGGAGATAGTTGAGTAGTGGAAATGATGATTGCATTAAACAGATATATACTCGAACAAATTGGATATCCTTAATAATATTGTCGAAGAATCTGAATGTTTCACATAAATATATACTTCCCAACATGTAAATCAATAATCTCGAATCGATCGACATGAACAATCGACCAATTCAATAATTATCATTAAAAAAGTAAAGCAATTTTGTAGGGTGCTAGTCTTTATTGTTATTTTTTTATTACCCTTCCTATCTACATTGTCAATATGCTCCTCCTATCTATTTATACTTCTCTGTTAAAATCAACAGTCTCGATTTTATAAATAATAATCGTCAACAGTTTTGCACATATATAAATTTAAGCCACAACCATTGATGAAGTTAAACAGTTAAAATATGCATATATCACAATTCATATTATGGATTCCTGTAATATGATGATTGGTGATTACTGTTCAACACTTATTTTGTTAGTTTATACATTAGGGTTAGGTAGTTTTGTTTGTTCATATATATATATATATATATACATATATATATATATATATATATATATATATAAAATTATTATTATTATTATTATTATTATTATGAAAAGAGATCTTATATTATATTATATCAATAAGGTATAAGATAATTTTTTTTAAAAAATGTGGGCAATATGAGAGCGCACCCCAAAACCACAAAACCACAAACAAACTAGGCCAAGCCTAAGAGAAAATCAACCTAGGAAAAGTCTAGGAAACATAAATAAATAGAAATAAAGTCACTATGGAACATAAAAGAGGGCAAAAAGCCTAATTATTTTCTAAATATTTTCTTAAGTGTGTAAGTATAGGTTGCAGCAGAAGAGAACAAAATCCATGTTTGTAAAATTTTGTATTACCAAGTATAGATTGTGTATCAATGACATACTTAGAATTCAAGGGCTACAAAAGAAGATTCTTGTATGACTTTCACAATGTTCAAGATACAAAAGTACAAGTCAAAGATGCTCTAGAAGTACGAGATCAAAGTGAATTCTTCTAACAAATGTCATTAAGTACCGAGTATGGAGTCACTATTAGCAAGAGCTTGAATAAAGATATTACAGCCATACAAGGAAAATATATCAGTTTTGATCAAATTGGAGTCAACTATAAAGAATAGATTGCAGAACACATCATAATGTTTAGGAAAGGAGAAAAAGTATTCAGTACAGTCATCTAGAAATGTTTTAAAGAGCCAAGGTTGCATATAGTGCCAACAAGATATAATTGAAATAGATAATGAGGTTTTTAAAAGAGAATATCTTTCAGAATTCAAAATTGTTTTTTCAACGTTTTCTTAGTTGGTAGAGTTTAGTTCTAGAAAGCATCATTAAATCTTAGATTCAATCTCAATCCAGAAAGGACATCTTGTAAGTATCAAGTTAATTATCTTCCAAGATACAATAAAAGTTCAAAGAATGTAGATATTCCAAACAGTCTTCAAGAAAGGCATCAAGGATACATGAATCTAAAGAGCTATACAGATGATCAAAAGCATCAAGATATTCTTGGAAGGATCATCAAATAGAGTAGTTATGATCACATCAACAGAATAGAGTGAAAGATAATAACTAAGTAAGAGATTTGAATCAACTCAATAAAATATCGTAGTTTGATTATTAAACATGATATATATACAATTGTGAAGTTACCTTGGTAATTGGCTAGTGAAATTTGTTTCTATTCTGATAGCGAATTTCCACTAAATTATAGAACACTCAGCATTGATGAAAGACAAAACTTATCAAATTTCATGATTACATTCTAAATACCATCATACAAAAAATTCCTATAATCATGCACTTTGTTGTAAACACACAAACTACAGCTAGTTTATGATACAATGGTACCAAACACTCATAACAAGTTACAAGAGCTCATCACTACACAACAAAAGCCACCATAATTCAATGTCCAACTACAAGCCATACTTCTATGGATGCAATAAACATTGATCAAATCAAGGAAAAGAAGTGTTATAGGTTTATCAAATACAACTCAGAGAGAAAGTGACTTAGAGATTACAAACATTTCCAAGTGCAGATTAATAAGAGCCATTGTAAGTACAAACACATCAGGTATCAGTTGAGATAAGTATAGTTATCTAGGTCTTCTAAGCCAACTATAGTCTCATGATTAGAAAATCAAACCAGTTATGCATTTGAAAAGAAGGATAGTCTATATTCAACTTGTTGATTCATTGAAACAATGAAGATAATGCAATTTAAATATAGACAAGCATCAATGCCGAGCTAATAACAACTCAAGCTCAAAGTTCAAGGATAAAAAACATCAAGTAAATTTATTCTTTCTGAAAAAAATGAAGCTATCATATTCAAACATTTTCCATATTTGGTAGAAACTCACGAATTTTATAAATTAGAGGCACAACATGTCAAATCTACAGTGAAACCCTTGAGCTAAAAACTAGGTAAAGCTCAACATATTAGGGTAGAAGAAAAGTTAGACCACGTCCCCTCATGGAAGATAGAAAAACCTTCATTATTCAAAGAAAACCAGAATAATGGGGGCAAGGTAATTAAAGGAATAAATAATACTCCATGGTCGCCAACAAAAGAGAAATCCAAAAAGAGTTTCAAGTACTTCAATGCTAATGGTTGCAAGAAGGGTGTTCACAAGGCCATCAAGAAAAACAAAGCTCCAAATATTTTCATGGTAGATAATGGAAAAAACTACCTGCTTAGTTTAAAACTCATAATGACCAAATCCATGGCATACAGTCTAATAAGCTCAACAAAACCCAAAATGCAGAATCAAATACCTCATTTGAACAACAATGTCAAGGTTTCGATCTAAGAGCACTCGTTTAGTACAAGAATATGGCACAAAATATATGAAAATTTTCCATAAAAGAATATAGAGCTCGAATCAAAAGAAGAAACCACATTTGGGGGATGAGATAGATAACCCAGAACACCATTTTAAGTTCAATATGATGCGAGAATTGCCCAAAATCAAAAAAATCTCAAACGTACCTTAAAAATTTGAGAACCATAAGAAATTTTCATCCCTAACACGTTAAATAAAATGTATAAATTTAAACCGACTCAAATAACAGTGAGCTTGAGACCACATAGATAGAGCCGAAAGAACATCAAACCCAACAGGTTTTAGTTTCAAAGAAGGAAGATATTAAAAGATCAAAAACCCAATGTCAGAGGTTCAAATGATGGCTTAGAATCCAAATATATATTCACATAAGTGAAATAGAGAAAAATAATTGTATATTTTCAAGCTTAAGAACCTCATAAATGGCTTCCTGGTAATAAATTTGGTAGAGCTTTGCTAGCTCATCTAGAGCTTAAAAAATGAAGAAATGACTTAGGGTTTTAAACATTCTTACTCGCCAACCAACCATGATAAATCCTAACTCATCCTAAGTTAACAGAGCAACAATACAGGATCAAAGGTAAGAGATCAAATGATACACAATGAAAACCACACTGCCAATTAAATTCTTAGTATTGACGGTTCAGATCTAAAAAGTACAAAGATTAACAAGTGAGATCCATCATCAAATTGAATGCAACTTCAATGCAACCACAGGAAAACCAAAATGCTACCCAAAATCACTATGAGTTAGAATCAGCGACAAAGATCATTTAGTTACGAGATCAATGGTCAAGGATCAAACTACCACATTCCAAGGCTAACAACTGAGTTATCTAATCATAACCATGATTTGCAAAAGTTACATATGTGTCGATCAGATCCAAAAACCTTAACCAGGGTGTTTTTAGTGTTGAGTCAAATTGACATTAACCTCATAAAGGGTTTAATCACCATGGAGGATGACTTTGTCTCAAACAATGATTATTATTTACATCAACCTTACCAAAGGTCAGGATAATAATATCATGGATGCTACATTATATCAAAGGATCCCGATAAGTTTTATAGTGAATGATAAGATCTAAGGAGGGAGTTGATTAAAATAAACTATAATGAATATTCCATAGACTATGCAAAAAGTTGACACTATGATGGGTTTCATTTGATAAGTCAAATGATGAGGAGATTATTAAACAATGCATATCTAATTCAAAATATGCTCAAGTGTTGTGAGCTATTATACATGTCATACCAAAAAATTATTAAGAAGGTGCTAAGACCACATGGTCAAAGGAAAATAAACTAAATTATAACTGAAATTGACCTTGGCTAAGGTCTTACCAAAGAATTGTATACTTTAAGCCTTGTAAAATACCTTAAAAATTGCTAAAGAACTCGTACAAGGGGTAAAGATTTTTTGCACATGTGTTCATCATGGCCACCATAGTTGGATAAGGCTATTTTTGCTAATGTATTTGAACCAAGAGCATTTTTTTCTTTTCTTGCACAAGAGTATATTTTTACATGCTTTTGCAAAAGGACAGAATAGGGATAAAGCCAAATTCATCATTATAAGAGGATAATGTACAGGTGTCACATCATGCACAAGAAGACAAAGAATATGCACTTGCATTAGAGGAAACTTTAACAACATGCAAGTGGCTAATATTACGCAAAAATAACCACCCATTTATTTTAATTGCATTAAAAATAGAACAATCAACTGCACTTTGACTAGAGTGTATCTTTGTAACTAAAGCTATTAATTTCTCATTATAATTAGCATGTCTATTTTTATTCCTTTATTTATTCATGGTAATTGGGTAAAATTAGCATGCATGGGTGAGTACATAATGTAGTCTATTTTTAGGAGGCGTTAGGTGAACTATTTTGGCTATATATTGTGTGCATCAGTTATTGCCTTTCTAATTATTTGAAATGGTGTGTATCTTTACAATAAGTATTGTGAATTTCAAATTTCTAATTAATCATCAGAATTTCATGAAGGACCCACAGGAAGTCATTTCTTAGCACGTACCACTACCTTAAAAATTATGAAATCTAGTTACTATTGGCCTAGCATAATCAAATATTGTTTTGAATGGATTAGAAAGTGTAAAAAATGTGCTTTCTTTGTTGGTAAAGAACATCTAGCTTCACTACCTTTACATCCTATTTCAGTTGATCAGCCTTTTATGCAGTGGGTTATTGACTTTATCAACATGATAAACCCACCTTCTTCACAAGGACATAAGTGGATCTTAACTGCTAAAGATTATTTTACACGATGGACTCAAGCAATGGCCTTGAAGGATGCTAATGAAACATAGATACTATCATTTTATGAATGTATAGTCTTCAGATTTGGTGTTCCAGAAACTATAATATCAGATAATGCTTTAGCATTTCTTGGTGAAAATATAACCAATTGGGTTGTAAACCATGGAATCTCTCTAAGTTATTCATCTAATTATTACCCACAAGGCAATGGCTTAGCTGAGAGTACTAACAAGAAAATTTTAAGGATCATTAGAAGAACACTTAGATATAATCAAAGAGCTTTGCATCTGATGTTGAATTCAGTACTTTGGGCTAATAAAGTGACTCCTAAAAGATTAGTTGGCAATTCACCATAAAAACTTGTGTACGGAAAAGAAGCAAGAATGCCTATTTCAGTTGAGTTACCTACTTTATATTTTCTGCATCAAATGGATTTTCTTGAGAATTAACCACTGCAGGTTCATTATGTAGAGTTAATGGAATTACAAGAGCAAAGACATAAAGCTCATTCAAATATGGAAAAGAATCAGAAACTAATGAAGAAGACTTTTGACAAGAAATCCAAATTTACAGTCTTCAATGAAGGATTTATTGTGTTAAAATGGCATGTTGATTGTGCAAAGCCACAAAGACACACAAATTTTGATACAATCTGGAGCGGTCCTTACATGATCTCAGCTTACAAGGAACACAATGATTTTCAGCTTTTGAAGCTGAATGGAGAGAAACTTTCCATTCATGTGAATGGTATGCTTCTCAAAAACTGTTATTGAAAATATTACAGTGATTGTTAGAGTAGGTTTTTCCCTTCAATAAGTGCATTTTTTGCACATTGTATCGTTTTTCAATTCAATAAGTGCATTTGTGCACATGATCTGGTTTACTAGATCCTTTCTCAGTTTTAGTTTGTTTTGGAAAGGGTTGGAACTTTCAAAAATCTAGATTTTGGTTATATGCTTTGGACTCCATGCCCAATGGACTAGAGCAAGGCACTAGTCTTTAAGCTAGCAGGCAGCTTTCCTCGCAGGATTGCCAGATAATGTTGACAATTTTTGCACTTGTGTAAAAATGGGCAGCTCAAAACTTCGTCGTTACAATGAAAGTCATGGGTGAAGTATACCTAAGCTAAAGAAGTTATGATGTTATTAGTTACTATTGAATTAATTAATGATTAAGTGAAATCTGCAGCTATGTGTGTTGTTACAAAACGTAAGAGATCACATAGTCTGCAATTTCATGATACCTTCAACAAAAGAACACAAAGGCCCCGAAGGATAGCTATGTGTTGTCTTGATGAAGACACTAAATTACAGAGTAGGTGAAGTGTTGAGTTTTGGGATAGTAAACATAAGTGCAGATTATAGAAATCAGAGTTCATTACTGAATGTTACAGGTTCTCATTAATTTCTTTCCTTCATGTTTAAGACATTCAATTATATGACTGAGTTGTTTAGTTCATCATACACTCCATTCAGAAGCTTGAAATGCAGAAGGAAATACACAACTCAATTTCAGAATTCAATGTTTTATTCACAAGGAAGGTCAAATGTTTCCCACACAAGTCATGGGATGTGACTAAAAAGTAAAGTACATCTACTGAAGAAAGAGGTACACATGCATGAAATAGAAAGCAAAGAAATATGAGTGAACCCATCATTGCCTTTGTATATTCTTTGTTGTACATATTGTCCCCCTTCCATCTTTTTCCATCCTTGTCTTCACAATTCAAAGCATGGTACCTAAAAAAGTAAAGGAAAGGAATCATCAATAAAGAGCTCAGGGTTAATCCATATTCCTACATTGTCCTAATTCGTGCATATGGATCTCTAACCAACAGAAGATATATAGTACCTGAAAATCAAACTGCATAGCTTACTCAAAAGAAGAAATAGAAAAGAAAATAAGGAAAATGGATACAAGAGAGGCCAAAATCCTAATTATTTTCTAACTATTTTCTTAAGTGTGTACAGGTACAGGTTGTAGACAAGCAAGAAAAGGACCATGTACATGCTGGAAAGAAGGGTTAATGTAACTCAAAACTCATATATCTTTTGTAAAAGGAAAAGGTTACAGTACATAACAAAGAAGATGCATGTAGACAATGTACACTTTCCATATTTCAATCAAGGAAGAGAGAATTCTGGAAAAAATTTGGCAGGGCTTCGCCATGTGAAATGGACATTTTAAATTTTCCAGAAATGCTACCATCAAAGAAGTATAATATCTAAGCAAAGAAATAATATTATGGTATTTCAACAAAGCATCTGAATCAAGGCTTACACCTGCTAATGGTGTTACATGAATGAGCAACTGATTTACAAAAGGCCACATACAAGGTACAAAGAGATATCTCATTAAAAAAAGACCAAGTAACAGAGCTTGAAGGCTTCATCAATGGCTGTCGTTAAAAAAATTTGTAGAGTTTGTTTAGCTTGACTAGAGCTCAAGAATGAAAATGTGAAAGATTAGGGTTTCGAGTGTTTTACTCATCAACGATCCAAAGTAACCTAACTCACTCTGAGTTAATGATCAGAGGATGAATGGCCACAAATCGACAAGGACACTGATCAACGTCTCTAGATCGATCCCCAATTTCAATACAACCACCATGGTTAAGTTTTCACCAACCAAATTAATTACAAGTCAGAAACCCTAATCATGGGTTGGAGATCAACGACCATGAATCAAAAGTATTGAGATTGAATGGCTGAGGATGGAACCCAAGTTCTTCAATTAATGCAAATGTCAAAAACACAGAAGATCAATGAATGAGGTTACATCCTGTAAAATATCAATGGATGAAATCAAATTACCAAAATTGATGCAAACCCCATCTTGACTCATGAAAACGGCGGGCCCATTTTGTAAAACTTGGCACTTTTCATATTTTAAAAAATTGTCAAAACAAATTCTACGGAATCCGCAAGCCCGCAAGAGTACATGTGGCCCTTTTATTGTAGAGGTGGAAAAGTGGAAGGGTATGAAAAAAAAATTCCTTTAGAACCTTAAGCTTTGCAAAAAGGAACAAAGTTTTAAAGCGGCCCGAAACTCTGCCGGAGAAAGTCAAAACATCAAAAGTCAAAGTATTGAATAAACTAAAGGTGGGTCATCGGGCCAATTTGAAACTTTGAACCTTTTGTTAAAAGGGTTAAATTTATAAAATTTCCCCGCGGCTCCGCCCAAGGACTAAACAAAGCATCAAAAAGTTGAAATCGGGGAAGCACACGTGACTCCATCCAAGCCAAAAGTCCGAGGGCATTTTTAAATTTTAAGATTTTTTTTCGAAAAAGTAGCAAAGGGAATATAGAAGGCCGCAACTCCACTACAAACAAATAGAGACACATGTAAGGCCCAGATTAAAAGTGAATGGGCAGGCTGAATATTTTAAAATGCATAATTTTTATCAGAAACGATAAGGAAAGATTTTCCAGGCCCGTTTTTGGATCAATTTTTTCCTACGTGGACGGTCTTTTTTGAAGTAATGAATTACAAAGTTCTTTAGAAAGCCTTCAGTAAAGCTCAAGGTCTGCAACAATGGTAGAATTTCTTTTCTCGCATAGAAAAGTTTCAGTAGTTATTAATGGTGGCCACAAAAAAATTTTTTATAGAGCTTGGCTAGCTCGAATGGAGCTCAATAATTTATTACCAAAAATGACTAAGTCTACAATATTTTTTACATCTAAATCTGAGCCCTGAGTTCACCAGATTCAATCATGGTTAGAAAATAATTAATTTTTCTCACTCACAAAGAGTAAAGTTGCATGCCTTCGCAAAATTCAGAAAAGGACAGATCAGCAAAAATATAGAGTCTGTATGCACAGGAAGAAGACTTGCTCAGTAAGTAAAGCTTATTTTTAGCAAATCATTCACTCATGCTTTTCTTAAAATAGATCAGTCAACTACAGTTGACCAATTGTAACCGAAGGCTATTAATGCCTATTTGTAATTACATGTTCTATTTTTATCCCTTTATCTAATTATTAAATAAAGGATAAAAATAGCATGCATGGGCGAGTACAAGCCTTGGGCTATTTTTTGGGAAGGGGGTGAACTTTATTTTGTTATATATTGTGTGCCTTTGCAAAACACAAAAAACTTCGGGAGGACTTTTTTGGATATAGGAGTACTGAAGCAATTTTTTCTAGTTTTGCCTTTTGAGTGTGATGAATTTCTCCCTTCCCAATTATTTGTAGTCTTGTGTATGTTTCTATTAGTCTTGTGAATGTAAATTCCCTGATTAATCATCTTACCCTGTTGCAAAATTCAGTAGTTTCTACATGATATTAATGTGCATGTTTAGCTTAGCAATATTGTTGTGATAGATCTCCCTCAATACCTCTAAGTGTTTTTCCCTTAATATTCTGCAGAAGAACTATTGATTTGTGCACCAAAAATCCTTCACATATCAATTGTGCATATACTCAGTCAAATCCCTCATACAAATTTGGTGTATCACCTTAGTGTTAATCATTTTAGAGTCATCTTTTACCCCTAAACCTTAGAATCAATTTAGGATACATCAACAAGGAACCAGCCTTGATACCAGAGACTCAATTCAAAATAGGTATACCCACAAACCTGAGGTGTTTCCATTGTATCTACGAAAGAGAGAGATAAAATCCTACAAGATTAGAAAACCTACAGCCATCTCTGTACAGGGTGCACTTTTGAGAGATAACAGTTTCCATTAATGCTAAGAAGTAAATTTGACCGGGAAAAATACACCCGTCAAACCGTAAAATGCAGGAAAATCGCCATTTGAACCCAGAAATGAATCTTTCTTCACGGACAGAGAATTTGGAAATGTTATGAGGCTCAAATATGATCCTCCGAGCTACATCCAATCACGTTTCCACTGGTATTTGGGACAAAAATGATAGGGACAACAAAACGTGATTGTGGAAAACGAAAGGAAAGGAAAAACCCGAGTTTTACTCCCAAGTTACAGACTCTTTCACACGGACAAAGGAACGAAAAACAAATTTTGGACTTTTAAGTGATCCTCGACCAAGGAAGGGACTGATCATGGCCACCAAATGGAGGACAAAGTCTTCAAGCATCAATACAAGAGATAGAAAACGTGACAGAGGCCGCAAACTGAGGAATTTCAATGACAAACGGGGCAAGACTAATTTGAGCACCAACACGTCCTATGGGAAAGTGCGGAATGATAGCATACTAGTTTACCTCCTTGCAACAGAACAAGCCCTGTGGCATAATCACATGCATTCTTTTCCACCTCAAATGGAATTTGCAAGTGAGGTAGTGCCAACGAGTTAGGTAGCGTCAAAAGACATCCCACTATCATTGATAATTTCTTTAGCCTTTTTAGCACTTACCAAGTAGAGATTGTATTCACCTTGTTATGCACTGTTCTCTCCATCCTCGATCAAGTGGTACTTTTTGGCTCTTCTTATGAAGGTAACATCTCTCACATACATACATGGGTTGCCAAACACTACACAAGTGTGGATAACATCCACTTCTACCTCATCAATCTTCCAACTAATCTTGTAACTAAACTGCATAGCAAAGGCTACAACTAATCAGATTGTGATTATCTTCAAAAGTATTGGAGGAAATGTCTCATCATAGTTGACACCCTCTTGTTGGGCAAACCCCCTGGCCACTGACCTCTCCTTATATTTTGTTATGTACATCCATTTACATCGGATGGGATTCTTTCCTGCAAAAATACTGCAAGAACCCAAATTTTATTCTTCTACATGGCAATACACTGCACCTGCATAGCCCTTTACCAATCCTATTTTCCCTTGGCTTCATCCTATGTTTTATGCTTAAATTACCTGGGCATCAAAATAAAATGACGAAGTGCTGATTTGTCATTGAATTTGTGAGAATGACATACCTTCTTACTCCTTTCTTAGGCTTTCCACTTGAATTTCCTTATGAAATGTTACCTTTTTTTGCTTCTATGGTGGAATGGTACCACATAGACTGATTCTTCACTGGAACAACCTGCATGATCTGCATTATTAACATCTTCAACACGAAAGATTTCAGCCTTTAAATCAGCCCTACTATTGTCCTATGACACCTGCATATTACCCTGAATATCCATCTCCAATTGCTCTACTGTTTGGTAGTTTTCAATAGGCATTTCATCCATTATTACACCTCTATTGATCGCAACATTATTACATTTGTTGTCTTACAGTTACTTCTTTTCTGTTTCTGAACCAGGACATCTGGTTGAATCAAAGCTCTTCTGTCTGTCCAAGCCTCCTCACTTTTTATGCTATGGAGCTCCTCTGAAGGATTCCTATTGAGCAGATGGACAACAGTATGGAGTGCTTCAGCCCAACACCTGTTAGGAACTCCTTTTCCTTTCAGTATGCTTCTTACCATGCATAAAATTGTTCTATTCCTCCTCGCCACCAAAATGTTTTGTTGAGGCATATACAATGCTGACAGCTTCCTATGAATTGCTACCTTGCAGAAATTAATAAACTTATTGAAAGTAAATTTGCCTGAGTTGTTGATCTAGAATTCTTGATTTGCTTACCAAATTGATTTTCTACAGCAATCTTGAAATTCATAAATTCGTCAAATATCTTTTTTTTTTCCAAGAATGTGTGCCCAGACCTTTCTACCATAAACATGAATGAATGGAAGAATATGGCACCGGAAATGGAATTTACCTTGAAGGGTCTGGAAACATCACAATGCACCAGCTCCAAACATTGGTTTTCTCTCCAAGCTTGCCTTTTTTAAAAGGCTCCTTGTGTTGTGTCCTTGCCAGGAGCATTACTCAAACCTGTCTTGTCTTTCCTTGCTATTTATGTAAGGCATCTCCCCTGTTTTTCTGCAAATTAGAAAGATACCAATTTTTCAGATGTCCGTACCATTAGCACCAAAGAGCACCGGAATTGGAAAATGGCAACCAAGGCATGTGTATAGGAGTAATCAGCCTCTTGAAATGTGTAGAGACAATGATCTATAATATTAGAGGCTATAATTATCCTTTATAAAACATTTAGCTGCACTAAGTGTAACTTCAAATTGTTCCTGTTGGGTGAATTAATTAATAGACAAACGATTCTTAGTGCCAGAAATTCTCAAAACTTTATGAAATATCATTTTCTTACCTCTTGCAAGATTATTTGCACATTTCCATGGCCCTCCTTATCATGTGTCTTGTCATTGCTGACTTTGTATTATTTTCTTCAAATTTCACAAATCAGATGTGTTTAATGGCACTAGGATCAAAGTACCACCCATTACTATTCCTATTTGTATGCTGGGAAACTACCAGAGCATATACATAATCTTTGTCCTCATATTATACATTATTGGCCTGATTAATTTTCGTACTTGGATTGTTTCTTCTTATTTTCTGGCCATATTCTCTTCGTATGTCTTTCTTTAAGTGACTTATTGTACTGCAAAAGTTATATCTTATGTTTTTTTAGGTAGCATTACCCATGGTAAATGCCTCAGCCAATCATCTTCCTTTTTGAGAATGTGACTGCATCTTCTCTTTCCCTTTGACCATGACAAAAAAAGAACTCTCTGAAGGTTATGTTCTTCCTGAATCGTTTCATCCACCTGTCTTTCTGTAGCAGATTGTGACATAGCCTATGAAATGTGATGTTAGCATCCTCAAAAGTCCATTTAAAAGTTTCTACAAAATTTTCAAAAGGAGGCAGGCTTCTAGGAGTGATCACAATCAGATTTTCTTCTTCTAGCTTCCTCACAATGGCGTTCACTTAATTTGTTCCCTGATTTTTATATTCAAAAAGGTGCTGCTAAATCCAATCACCCTCTTTCAGTTTGAGAGGAAACAATTGGCTCTTTAGGTAGAAGGTCCTCCCTCTATCAGAAGTTTGATACCTTTCCTTTATGTTGTCTCCAATTTCCGACGCAATTCTTTGACCTGAAACCTCTGGGAATATTTCATCCGTTACCAAGAGCTTCACAAGCATCAGAGCCTTTTTTTGGTTTTGTTTATGCCTACATCCTCATCAATCTCACACTCTCCCAATTTTTTGATTTTCTATAGTTCACAGAAATTCTCAGTATTCAAAGATGGATGGCCATCCTATTTTTCCATATGTTGTAATTATTACCATCAAAATTCTGTAACTTGGTGAGAACAGATTGTTTATACTTGACATTTTCTCAATAACCATTGTCAAATTTGTAGATTCAACGACCTATAATATGGCCTACTTGTACTCCATTCTCGGATCTCTAAATATTGGCAACCATTGATGGTTGGAAATGTGGATATCTACCCTTATGCTAAGGGCCTTTTCATTGTGGTTTTTGATTTTGTATAGAATAGGGAAATTATCTTTGAAAAGATGTGACTGTGCTAGTATTTCCATTTATTACTGAAACCATGGTACCTGTCTTTCAACCCTGTTATTGAATCCTTCTTAGTCAAACTGGTTTGAGTATTGGTTGCCACACTTTCCATTACAGTTTTAGAGAAAATATTATTTTATAGCCATTGCCATCTCTTTGGGCCAAATTCTGGCGATAGATTATAAAGACCGAGTTAGAATCCCACCCGACTTACGCTTTAAGATCTTAAGGGAAAATAACTTCTTCAATGCATAAACCTGATAAAACAACTAACTGTTAAGCTATTCCTATTATTTTTTATTGTTACTTAAAGTATGAACCTACTTAGATCAGATAGAAATCAAATTGGTGTTGTTTTATGCAATAATTAAGCATGATATCTCACTCAGAAATGGCTACAAAGCCATCTTTGGAACTTCCCATGCTCCTATATTTTAGAGAATGAATGCGAGATGGAGAAGCTATTTCCAAAATTGGAGAATGGATCATATAAAACCTCCTATAGTTTTGAGTAATCAAAATGAGGTGTAACACTAAAGGGAAAGAGGAGGGTTCCTTATATAGCTTACCTATTTAGTGGATGTGGGATAAATCCCAAAGAAGAAATACAACAGATATACATGTTTAATAAAGGATGTGCACTTTATGGGAGTTGATAGAGGTTTAATTAATCAAATGTGATTAATTAATTTGTAGGGACAAGCTTGTAGAAGGTATTTAGAATGTCTATGAGGTTTGGATAACAATTCAAAAAAATAAGAAAGGATCCCCAAAAAATATGTTTTTACAGATGAATGGATAGTTATAAGCTTGTTGCTTTCTATTTTTTACTTTCAGTTGATTTCATTATGCTTCAATTTTTTTGGTCTCTTTTTTCCTGCAATTCTTATCTATTTAATTTTACTATTGTTGGTGAGAAAATTTGTCATGTGGACAAACTCGTGGATTTCTTGCCAACGCTCTGGGAATCTAAGTCCCTCTACTTACCGGTGCAGGTTCCATATGTGCATGCACGTAAAAAGGTGGATTTCTGTGGTGGCCTTTCGACTAAGGGATCCAACAGGGGCACTCCACTGACCCTATGGCAAAGCTAGCAATCTCTTGCTAGGGAAGTCTTTGTCTGTAGAGCGGAAAAGGGGAGTGAGAAAAGAGGTAAGATAACTAATGCTGCAGGTAGAAAAATCAGATTCCTTCACGCACTAGTTAGAAACTTCAACACATGCATTCATGAGAAGAAACAACCCTGCAAATAACAACAAGACCAAATAGAATTTGATGAGACACAAAGTATCATGAAACCCCTTAGTCAAAGAAAGCTATAAAATCCTTCTTCTTGTATTGATTGCTTGAGACAAAAGTTGTACATAGTGTAGGAATGGAAGAAATTTTAAAGGGGAAGAGAGTGGAAGAAAATGGCTATCTCCTTTGATTTCTCTCAAGGTAGTAATATACTCTTGAGTTTACAAGATCAATCACAAATCCTTTGCAATGGGAATGGTGTTACAATTTATAGAATAGATTATGACTCTATCATCTTCCTGATGACCTTTTGATATGCCTTAATATGACTTAAGACTGTTCATATTTCACTTTAAATATTTAAGTTCCTTTTAGAATAGCAAGATGAATTAATTTACATTATGTTTCTAAAGTCACTTTTAAGTGACTTAAAGGCATATCAAAAAGTGCAAACCCCAACATGAAGAATTAGAACATTTTAAAGTGAGAGAAAGTTGGGGGGAAGAGGAGAGGGAAAGAGGGGGAGAAGAAGAAGAGGAGATGTCGCCCTTGATGAAGTTCGTTGATCCTCGTTGATGGAAAGCTCCAAATGCAGTGAAACTCTAAATCTTTGAACTCCTTGCACAATGTGAAACTCCTCCAAATTATCTCACTAAACACTCACCCAGTTGAATGAAATAAGGTGGATCTTGAAATTCCTTGTGAAAAATGGTTAGGATGCTCCCGAACAATGATGTCCCCCTGAATGATCATCCTTGTATATCCCATTGTGCCAGAAACTTCTCTTTGAGTGTAACTTTACTATTTTTAGTAAGTGTGAAAAAAGCAACTCTCTCAATCCTTTACTGAGTGTTGTGACCTTGATTCCCCTTTCTCCCTACATTCCTCACTCCTTTGGATCAAATTTCTATTTTTAGTAGGTGCTCTAGGGCACACTTACTATTTTTAGTAAGTGCCAAAAATGTCCGTTCTGGTGGATTCTCAGTTGTGGTACACCTCCAATGTCTTCATCTCCTTTGCAGGTTCTTCTGTTAATGACTTTCTCCGAAATAGCAGTTCCTATGTAGTAGACCTGCTATTTTTAGAAAGTTGGCCTCTGGGAGTCGGATTGACATGTGGAATGAAGTTTTTTTGATATGGGTTTCTTCCCAATATCATCCCTTTAAAATTTTAGGCCCACCCGCTTAATAATCTAGGAGATTTTAAAGTTTTAATTTTCAGACCTGGTCAGTGCTTCTAGGATACAGCAACCATTAATGAACCTCAAAATTGCAGGTCTGGTTTTCTCCTCTATTTCCGTAAAGAAAATTATATTTTTGATGTGGGTTTTTTCTTCTGGTGCTTCACGTGTAATCTTACTTCGATTCGATAACTGGTTTGACGAGGAAATCCCACTTCTTTCTTCGTTGAGACAGAAAAGGAGATTTCTTCAAATTGTGGATGCTCTGTTGCACATGGGGGGAGTTTGAAGGTGTCCTTTTGATGGTCTTGGACAAGAGGAATGAACATAAATAAATGGTTCATTGACTCGTGCACTGGTTTGCAAGCTTTGTTTAGATTTCCATTTTTTAGCTATGGGGATTTTGTTGTTCTCTTCTTTGTTGTTCTTCGTTTCTCCTTAGCTTGATGAGGATTCCTTCTTGAGACCTGTGCATCACCATGGGAAAGGTATTTCAAGTTCCTTTTTTGATCTGTGTCTGAGCATTTGTCAATGGGGGAATGATGGTAGAATGTTTTGCAGAGGAAGAATGGAGGAATGGAGTGCACGTATAACTATTAGAAGTTAGAAGCGGGAAAAGCAGACACTTGGAAATTTTTCAAAAAGATAAGCACAGGTAGGGCTTGGGAAAATTTTTCCATGCTTGATGTCCCTAACCTCAGGGACATGAGGGACATCAATTTCCACAATGAGCAAGACGGTGACACATGGCACTAGATCCAATGACAAGGAATGAAGGAGGAGGAAAAAAACTGATTTGAAGCATTGGGAGCTAAAAGGAGGTCACATGGGTGTCCAAAAGACTCCTCCTAGGGGCTGGGTGCATTTTTCCATGTCTGATGTCCCCCATCTCATGTACATAAGGGAAATTATTTTCCAAGATGGTCTGATGCATGCTCCAAATAAGCACCTGGGGGCTGAATTGCGGTCACGTGAGTGTCCAGAAGACTCCCTATGGGGACTGGGCACATTTTTCCATGTCTGATGTCCCCTACTTTAGGTACATAAGGGAAATAAGTTTCCACAATGGTCCTGGAGGACACGTGGCACCCAATCCAACGGCAGGGGATGAATGCTCCAAGAATGCACCTGGGGGTTGAACTGCCAAGTCTGAAGGTCATATGAGGGCCCCAGAGGTCACATGAGGGCTGGGTGCATTTTCCAAGGTATGATGTACCTGGCCTTAGGGACGTCAGGGGACATGAAATCCTGCTAGGCTCCTGGTGCTGACACGTGTCCTCTCGAAAAAATGACTAAGTCCTGAACTGCCTTTGAGAGAGTAACTTGGAATGAAGATAACTTGAGCTCCTGGTGGAATTTATTGGTGAAATTTTATATGATCCTAACTGGAAATGGAATTTTTAATCCAATTATGTGGGTCTCATGTCTTAATTCGACCATATGATTCCTGAAAAATCTGATTTTTTTATCTGGGACTCCACTTATGCCTGAGAAAAACTGTCTTTCCAATCATATGTGCCTAGCTGTTGTGAAAAAATATTATTTAACTGTAATGTAGGTCTTGGAATCCTCTTTCCTGAAGATGTTTCATTTTACTTCCAACTCCATCCGGAGCTCCCAGAAATCTTCGTTCTGAAGCCCAACAACTGTTTTAGACCTGTGTACTGCTTAGGCTTGTGAACCCTGTTTTTACTCAGACTGCTCCAAGTCTTTTAGAACTTCCCAAAGCCTTCCAAAATCATTTCCATGACATTATAAGGTATTCCATTCACCTCTTTGTTTAATTTGACCCTTCTGCTCTACTCCAGGGGGTTGATCCAATCCCGGGAAGGCCAACAATAGCCCTTCCCTATACTGCCAAAAGATAATATTTTCAATGAACTCCTAAAATCACCTAGGAGGAATGAATGAAATTTCCTAAATCACCTAGGATAATATCATGAAATTTGTTGGGAATTCATTTGGACTGATTGAACAGATCCGAGGTTTCTTAGCAATGATAAAAACATGAAAAATTTGGCATATGGGTATAGTTATCATGCTCGGAAATTGTCAATTTCCCTGTTGCACATTCTCACAACAACGCATCCAGAATGGGGAAGGAATAATTAATTAAAAAAAGGGAATTAATTAATGAATAAGAATGGGAATGTTAGCTAATTAGCATAAAAGCTCTAATTATTACAGAAATGACGGGAAAGAGGGTAATTAGTGAAATTTTAGTATTTAAACTCCGTAATATGATTTTAGGTGCCTATAATTCTACCTCCCTATTCTGTATATTTATTTTTGGGTTTGATGTGGTTTGTGGGCTTATGTAGGTGAACATCTCTTTTCTAGGTTATAGGCACCTTTGACGATCAAAGTGTGAACAATAAGAAATTAACAGAATGAAAATGTGACACTATTGTGACACAACATAAAGCATATTCTGAGATCATGCATAGTCACCAATGCCCATGAGAAATCACCAGCACTCAGGCGCCCATGTCCGGTACTAGGCACCCATATGTGACCTTGTTTGTGAACTCTATATTTTGTAGAGATCGATAACGATGCTCCTTTCATCCTTTTCATCACTTCTCCTTGCTTATATTAGGCCCACATTGAACGAATACCATCTAATTCATCCTTTCTTTATGTCTTTCTTATATTTTTACATTTACATGTTAGTTTGGTTGTATCATTTATGTATTTTACCATTTATACATCAGTTACTTTGAAATATTTAGATTTAGTTCAAATTAAATTAAATCACTTTGATAATAGAATTCCTCCGTACTTTGAAAAACAATAATTTATCCTCTAATAATAGAAGCCATTTGTACATAATTCTTCTACCCATCCTCTTTAAATACATATGGTGCATATTTATATGTGTTTAAACCGATAAAGGATCAATTAGGAATGAATTATTTTATCCTGAAAAATAAGGTTCGAATCTACTTAAGACCAAAAATGGTTAACACATTTTCCAATTAGGATAAAAATCCCATATACTTCATGTGTAGATAAAATAAATGTTTTTGCAATGGTGTGTGGAGTGTGAATTGGGTGTCAACATGGCTTAATTTTTTTTTTAAGATTATATTAAGCCCAAATCTCATGCGCTTACCTTTGCACATGGAATTATTAACTAATCATGTGGTTTGTATGGTTAGTGTATATCCATGGGATGTTAAATGTTAAATGGATTAGTTGATAGGTAAAACAAGTGGTGAGTTTATTATATAAATTATTACATTTGTATAAAAGATATCCCACACGCATGGTAAACATGTTATAAAAAGAAAATATAAGTAATTTCACCAATAACCCATAGTAAAGAATGGCGGAAAAGGATTCCATCTACAAAAAGAGTGATTCAATCATGGTTGAGGGTCCCTACCAAACAAATAATGGGGCCCATTTTTCAAAAAACAAGTATCGAAGATGGGTGGCCAAAACACAACACCCAAATTTTGTTGCTTGTCACATCTCACTTAATATCACTTATTGCAACAAAACTTTAGCATACATGATCTTTAACATATAGACTCAGATTTAATCCATTCAAAATGTGGCAAAACTATCTCATTGCGTTCTTTCATACTGTAGTAGTTTTGATGAATTTCGACATCATTTGGTTTGAGTTATCTTGGGGATCATCCTTGATCAATATTTTAAGAGCTTTATACAAAATATGGTGCAAAGAAATAAAACTAAATATGATTATTCTAGCATTATATGAAATGTATGCATTATTCATGAGGGTTATATCTATTCATGAGACTAGTTTTCCTTAGGTATGACACATGAAACTGAGCATATCTATTTTAAGTATGGGTCTTGAATGTATATGATCTCGCATTTCAAATTGGGCCCTGAAATTATATGTTAGTGTTTTTCCTAAAAAATACTAACAACCTAGAATTTCTACATCAATAGCTTTTTAGGATTTTTTCATCATATAAGAACACAATCATATATTATACCCATCTTCTACCTCACATTAATTATACGAGTCAGATAATTAATTTTTTTTAATGTTTTAGTCCATTCAACATTGGTTGATGAGAAATGTGATGATATAAGATATACTAGTTCTTGCCTTAAATTATATTTATAATGAAGCATATCACAAGTGGAATGTGATGCAAAAAATATAAGTGGAGTGAAAAGGGATCCGAAATATGAAATAAGGGGAGTTGGATAGCCCGTGTAATAAACACTAAAGGTATATCATATTAATTGTTTGGCCCATAATTTTGAAAAGAATGTTTTTCATCTTTTAGAGATGTGTTATAGAATAAAAAATGTTTGAGACTCATGTTTGGGCTTACAAATTTTAGTTGAATTTTAAAAAAAGAAAGTATTAAATTTTCAAGAATTTTCATTTTAGACGATGATAAATTCACTTTTACAAGGATTAGCAATTTACACCTGTAATGACCACAAACCAAGCACACTAGACCACATAGTAAAATACAGGATACATTTTTATTTTTTAAAAACTTGTTCAAAGTATAGAATGAAACTATAGGTGGTCACAATGGCTACAACTAAATCTTCGAACATCTTGACATAATGATGACCACATAGGCAACAAGGAAACATTCAACACCCATCAAGGACAATTCACTTTTCTCTTTGACAAGGAACCACAAAAATGCCCAACAAAAATACACATTCATAGTCAAGTACAGCCCATGGTGTAAAAAAATTTAAGGTTAAGTATTTACTAAAAACGTCTTTCAAGACCAGATTTTATGACCTAGAAGATTCAAGTTTTTATTCGGGTAATTCTTCTCACAAAGGTGAACTTATTTCTTTTATACTATCGACTAATTAGCTTGAGAAAAAGTTTTCTGAATGAGGATCATCTTAAAGACCAGAAAAACTAGCTTAATTCATTTGATCAAAATGAACACCTTCCATCTCTCACAAGGTTGGTTATTTATACCCAAGCTACTAAATCTTGATTTAGACCTCCACTGCAAAAGGTGACAAGCGTAAGCTCTAACTGAAGTGGAGTGTAATTAAGGTTCGGAACTATAACCTCCTTATGTAAGGATCAATAATTAACCATGCTTAAGAGAAGATTACAATGTACTATGGCAAAAGTTAGAGTGAGAAGGTCAAATTTATTTCATCATCATGATCTTATTAGTTATTAACCAATCTTTTAATGAGATTTATGAGTTTATCTAGATTGGGTAAAATATTCATTTAGCCTTCTCTTGATTAGGTTCATCAAGCCATAGACATGGGGTTTCCTAAAATGGAAGCATTAGACTTAAAGTTTTCTTATTCAAACTCCCCTACTAGATAAGATCTAACTATATCCCCAAAAGCCAAAAATGATATTACTTTTAAAATTAATTAGCATTTCAAAAGAATGAGGATAAAGTTTAATTCGTAGCTTAAGGTTAACGAGGGTATATTCTTTTACACTGGTAGATAACTCCCTTCTTTCCAATTAAAGACTCTTAATTTTAAGTAAAAAATCACAATTTCATTATTATCTTATTTATTTATTGATCTATGTGTTCATTTTATTTTATTTTTTATTAACTTTTGAAAAATGATTGCCAACCCACTAAAATATACCTAGAATTGCACTAATGCCAAGACTATGGAGGGTTTTTATATAAGAAATTTTTAGGACTCGAAAGAAGAATTTACCATTAGTTATTGAGAAAATAATAAATGGGTATAACATTTCTATTCAACATGGCACACAAACCGAAGGTGTCAAAAGATTCGATTGAACTTTTACTGAGAACAAGAAAGTAACAAAATTGGTCAAGCCACGCTAAACTATTTTCATGATTGTTATAATATCATAAAAAAAAACTCATAACAATGTGGTGATTGAATTTTATTCCTCACAATAATGTTTTCACGTTTTGATACAAATGGTTAAGATAACCTTTCATCATAAAAAATAGAAAACCCAAGGCAAGAGGCCTTCCACACTCCTCTACAAACACCAATCCAAGATTTATAGTGTGTTAAACATTCATACAAGGGACTTCATAAATCAAACCGATGTAACCTTTATCAATATTTCCTTTTATCTACTCACAAAATCCATTTGGACAAGTATTAACTTGAGTTAGTTCACGATAACTAAGCATGATAAGGCTACACCTTGAACCAATATGCTAACATTTAAAATATCATGAAAGGAATGTTCTAAATCAAGAAATGGATCAATGAACAAATTACTAATCAAAATTCTTCACACGAGATAACAATTTTCACCAGCCAACAGGAAGGAAGCTAAATATTCCAATTAAGAACAAAATTCAAGAGTATTGGGATTTGAATGAATTAATCCTATAGATTACGTGGTTGAAATCTAATAATCAATCCATCCATCACTAAAATATTTGAGAATCCCAAAACATACTAGTTACAATCATAGACGCAAAACAAAAAAGGTAAATCAATCCTTCAGGAGGGAGGTTTCACTTGCCTAAAAGCTAGAGCAACGAAATGAGTGTAAGAAGTGAAATCCATCATGTGATCAAAGGATTTGAAAACTGAATTTCAACCCACAAAATATATTATCTCATAAAAAAGAGACTCCACAAGATAATTATAAGAGAAGAATGGTAGATAACAAAACCCAAAATGGGCACTACCCAACAACCAAGTTACCTTGATAAACAAAGCATGGTACAAAGAAAAGCCTCCTAAATTTCAAGTCCATTTAAGCTGAGACTAGCATTTAAACATCCATTCTAGGTTTCATAGTATTATGGGTTTGTAACCCTCCTTAAAAAAACAATCTATAGTTTCAGTCTAAACAAGAAGTTTAATGCCTCCTCCTTACAAGATATTTTAAAAGTAATTACTTGTTAACATAATCAAAATAAATATTCAAATGCATTTAAATGAGTCACCAAAAGCCATGATTATAATCAAAAAACCCCATCATAATCTTCAACTTATCTAAATAATGTAAAGGAAAAGTACCCCCAAATGTCATTAATCATTTTTAGTAATTTTTCTGACATAGGCCAACAATGTATTTATATAAATATATTCCAGTCAAAACCTCATGACTATCCTCATAATGTATCATCAAATGTCATGAGTTAACAATATTCCTATTTAAATAATGACTACAGTCATCCCAAACACATTTCAAATTCTAAATCCAACACAAGAGATTTGGTCATAAACTTATGACCATTAATAATACGTTGACTATCGATTTACATATTATCAATAACCTCTCAAAAAGGAATAACTCAACCAAGTTAAGGTAATAGTAATTAAAATATGGCTATGGTTACAAATATCCTCTTCCAAAGCCATCAATCCACTCTAACAGAGGAGACCCCTCAACGCAGAGAAAACCCTAGTACCTGGTCGATCTAGTCATAGTTCCCAAAAATAAAAATATGACATCACATTCAAGATCAGGAAACTTAGAAAATTTCTAGAATAAAAATATTAAATGAGCATAGAGGACACAAGGTCATATAGGTTACATGATGTAAATTATAATGTACCTATAGCCAATTCAAAGATTCAAGTAATACAAACATATGAAATGAAAACCTTAAAAGAAATACGCATAATAAAAGATCTTCTCAAAAGATTATGGATTCAGATCGTCAGTGAATATCTCCAGGGTATAGATAAGAGTTCATAAATATCCCCAATAAAAGTATCATAACAGAGAACTGGTGATGAAAACCAGAACCCACACAATATAATATATAGGAAAATACCTCATAGGAACACCAAAATAATGAGGTCATGATTTCAGGGATAAAGCACTTGGTTCCCAATTCCTATACTCCATTTTTCTTCTTATAATTAGTGGCAAATATCTAGCAAGTCACCATAGAGGTGAAGCTAAAAATGTAGTGAATAAATAATTCACAAACAAGGTTTTTATGACCTCTTTTTTAATCAATAGAAAAAATTCCTTCAAAATATTGTTAAAGTCATAAACAGTATGCCCAACAGAGTACTAAATTTCAGGGGAGCCATTTACAAATGACATAGGTTACCCAAAAATGGGATAAGATACTAGAGATTCATTGTTGATAAAAGAACCATATTCACTCAAACCATTTTATTGCCACGCATGAGATAGACTAAGATATAACTATTATCAAGCAAAACCAAAAGAGCATATTAATTATATTTTATTTTTGAGCTCCTTGAAGTCCAAGATTTACCAACATTAATGACAGAACTAATGCATAATACCATCCAAATCCATTACCAGTTCACCCTATGGGAACGTGATTGCAAGAAATACCCATCCGTATAACACTACTCAACAACGAACTAAATATAAAAGAGTAAAAAGGTACAATTCCCCCTTTTTTTGCAACCCAGTCATCCAAAACCAGTGATTTAGAAGAGGAAACAAAGGGGACAACAAGTACACTCAAGGAAATTTATAAACAACCAAAAAATCCCATTTCTAGATGTGATTTAAGGAGAAACATTTGTTTCATGGAATTATAAAAAGGTAGCAAAACATTGCAAGGGTAAGACTTAACATGCCTGATTGGAGCTTCCACAATGAAACACACATGGCAAAGCCACTATACAACTAGAACATGCAACCTCTCCCTTTTCTTTCACTTGTTGGACATCCATACTTACCTCCAGTCTGCAATCTCTTCTAATAAATCAAGGTGAAGAATTGGGTGGGGTTCCATTCATTTAAAGAATTTAAATTTTGACAGGTGCTCAACAGCCATCCACTTGCCAAAAGATATTCAAATAACTAAATTTAGCACAAAACAAGATTTTAGCAGGAGGAAAAAGAATAACACCTAGTCAACAAATAAATTTATTTGGTGAAAGGCACGTATAATGTCAGGTCGTTGCTAAAGAGGTAAAGGGTGGTAGGTGAAAGGGTTAATCCTGGGCATTAAATTAATAGCCCCTTTAAAACTAGTGCCACACACAACTTCCTTTAACTTACATGCATTCAAAAGTCAGAAAATAGGGAAGAAAGGAACCCAATAATCCTACACCAACCAAGAATATTAAATTGTATACATACTGACATGTTGGAGGGAGAAAAATTAAAATTCTCCTTTAATTTAAATGATTAAAACAACACGCAACCAAGCGTAATCGACCAAGGGGGAGAAAAATAGGGGTTGACGTTTCAAAAGTTAACATGGGACAACAATCAACTATGGCACCATGACATGGTAATCCCTTCTTTAGCGCAGAACGAGGCTCGACCTAGGGAGCGATCAGAACTATACAACAAAATGACATAGAGATAATTAATATTAATATCGATAACAATCGACAATAAAATAATTAAAAAATATATATAATTGTTGATCGAAAAATAGATTAATAATATCATTATTATCATTATTATTATTAATTTTACTACTTAAATATAATTATTATTGATATTAATAATGACCGACAGTCAATCTCGATAATTATAAAACACAATTTTCCTTAAACAGGAAAATCGTAAAGGGCGTTGTGGGGGGGGAACAACTTGGAAACATTGACAATCACACAAGAAGGAATGAAAAAGAGGGAGGATTCTAATTATTCTCTGTGACATGGTCAAAGCCAACTAATGATCAACAGAATCACAAAAACGTTCAACACTTATCAACAAGGTAACCGAAGTATGAACTGGGAGTAACGTCGAACGGGGCATTACAACACCTTAGATTATATCTCTAAGGAATAATCTAATGTATAATACAAGGGACACACATTATGAGTGGTTATGAATGGGATTCCAAAAATAAAGTAGGGTAAATTTTTAACACTTTTGAAATACCCATTGTCATATAAAATAGCTAGCATCAAAAGTGCAAATTTCAAGCATGACAACAAAAACCCCGAATTGAAAAATTAGGCATCCTAGTCTCTGTGTAACCTTCCTCTCGCTAGTATTCCCTTAGTTCAACCCTCATTCAATCTCAAAGAAAAGTCATAAAAAAAATTTCAAGACTTTTTTAGTCTATAGGGTTGATTTCCCAATGTGATAAATTGAATTTAGTAAATTTTAGTAAAGGATAGCTTCCCTCCATATGCCTAAAAAGGTCATTTTTGGCCACTTCGTTGTTGGTAAATACCCCCTCAAGAATGTTCAAGGAAATTATAAATAATTTTAGGGTGATTTTGGAGAAAATTTATGGTTTCTAAAGTAATTTAGTAAAAATTAGGGAAGATAATTTCATTCATGAGCAATATGTGTAAGACCAGGATTCTAGGTGTAGGCAATGAATGTTCCTTGGTAAAAGGATAACTTCTCTAGATGATTCCTAAAGTTCTAGAAGGATTTAGGTAGAAATAAAATAAGCATCAAAATTTTATGGGAATATTTTAAAATTTGGAAACATCATATTTTCTTCAAGGCTCAAGGAATTCCTGAGGTATTTAAAAACTCAACATCTCCCCCTCTAAGTTCAAAGTGAAATGAGACCTAAATATTTATTTATCAGAAGAATTGGATTTTTGGAATGCTTCCTTTGATCTATAAAGTTAATTTGGTAATTAAATTAATATAGTACATCATCCCAAAAGAATCTTCTAAACCTCCGAGGTGAAAACATCAAATTTTGTGTCTAAAAATGGACATCCAAGGAAATACAAGGTTTCCAAATAATAAAAAAATCACACTTTGGACACTTTTATGTCCCCTCTATCACCAAAGTGACATGATAGAAATTTTTTTACACCAACTTACTACCTCAACCTCATCCACAAGATGTACTTTTAGCTCCCCAAGTGTGCTATGTGTTCCCTCTAATGCCTAGATTGGAAGGGGGGACATAATGAACAACAAAGTGCAGCCTCCCTCATTCTCCTAGGTCACACTTTGGTGGTCCCTGGTATCCCTTGTATCCCCTCTATCATCCATGGGATACGGGGGGACATTAAAATGTGATCAAGGCATCTATGTAGCCCCCTTGACACCATTTTACCTTACTAAACCCCTTCGGAGCCCATTTTCACCACTCGGATCCTAGTTTCAAGCAATCACACTTCCTAGGTTGCACTTTGGACACTAATGTGTGTGATTTTATGCCATGTGTACTAAGATGGATAGAGAGGAAACACAAGTGTGACATCACCCCTCAAACTAAATTTTTTAACTCCGTACAAGCTGCCAAGGCCATGGACAGATCGAAAAATGCACAAAAACTAGAATAAATATTCCTGTCACAAAACTTTGTAATTATTCTTACAAAGTGATATTGACACATCTCTAAAATCAATTAATTTATGACATTCCACATCATAAAAATTACAGAATTTTTTTTTGTGGATTCTATGAAGATCTAGTAGGAGAAATTATCTAAAACTTAGAGCGAATGTTCCCTCAAAATATCTACTTTCATGTGAGAAATTGTTTGAATGATGTGCTGGATGATTTTTTGGAGATGAAAAGGACTAAATTTTAATAATTATTCTCCCCCCCTTCTATGAAAGTATTATTTTCCTTACAATCCTACCAATAAAAATCATCTAAAAATTAGAGTATAGCATTCTTGAAAAATCACGAAATGTTTGACACTAGTATCATTTCAATCTGACACCTATAAGTCTCCTTTCTAAATAAAAGTAATTAGTTACATACGATTATCTAAAAATAGTAATTTAATGGAATTGATGACACTCCAAATGAACAGGAAACATCAGGAAGTAAAAAAAGTGAAAAATTACTAAAAATAACAGTCCTGAATAAGACCTGCTAAAAATAGTAACTCATGGAATTGAGCTTAGAAAGCTATGCAAACTCCCTTTTTTATCTCATTAATATTTTCAATCATAACAAATCCAGGAAGGTGTTTTTTGGTCCAAATAGTAAATAAAATACCCACATGATCTCTAAGCATCAATCTAGAGATGATTTTTACAAGGAACGGTTTGATGCAAAGAGGTTGCATGGTCCACATATCCCTAATTATGGCATATTGAAGTCATTATGTATGATTTCATTTAAAAAGAATATGTTTTTAATTACTGAAGAAAAATAGGAAGCTCCAAATCAATCCTTATAATGCCTTCAACCCAGGGTTCATTTTAAGAGACCACTTAGAAATTGGAGGTGCAAAATACCTGGTGAATATCCCTAGAACCATTTTCACTGAAAGGTAAATTTACCAATTTTTCAAAACTAAATTTTCACCCACTTTTTTTTGAGTTAGAGAGACTGTAAAGTTGTAGACACTGACACGTGGTTGACGTGCATCAATAAGCCTTGTTGATGTGCATCAATGAGCCTTGTTGACGTGTGTCAATGTGGCTTGTTGACGTGTGTCAACAAGGCTCATTGACGCATGTCAAAAAGGCTTAGAAACCCTGGGTTTTGTCCTATAAATACCCTCCCCACTAGACATTTTCACATTTACACTTTCTAGTTCTTGAAATTTTCTTGTATACAGGAATCCATTATCCAGGTTAGGTACAATCAGGCTCAAGGACAACTACAATAGTGACTACAAGTGCATCCCAAGCTCAAGAAAAAAATCAAGAGGAAAATCTAGTTAACCCACAAGCCCTATCCATGGGAAAGATACTCTACAGGAAAACTTTGTGCCCCCACATCCAGACTATTTTAAAAATGAATACAAAATATAAGGATTTGATCGATGCATGTGAGTTTTGTGGGCTCATTAAGATGCCCCATTTCGAAACAAACTAGGATATTTTGAACTACCTTCTCTCCTCGTACAATACAGGGGGACGACCTGTTTAATGTTACTGTGGATGATGGCCGATTGTTTCAATTCGGTATCGACCCAGCTAATATTAATCAGTTTATAGGCCTCCCATTCAAAAATTTACACATTGTTATAATGAAGGAAACACTCGTCGAAGATAGATAAGAAATATCTCGAATCGACTTTCAGTTTCCATGTTGATTGTAAGTGTAAACTATTTTCATTCATCATTTTGTATTTAGATTTTGATACAATTTAAATTTATAATAGTTCCAATGGTTTTTTGGCATTTGTAGCTCATGTCAATAAATCCAGACGTGGTGTGGATATGCAAGGAATTACACACCACTTTCTTGCTTCTATGATTTCCTTCTTTGAATCCAGAATAGTTTTTGTAGGGTCAGAAAATGGATATACCAAACTGGTCCATTTCATACATTCTTGCAACTATCGCAAAGAAAAAATATGATTGGTGCACCTTTTTATCAAAAAAAATAAAATAACTGACATTACAAATGCAAAGCTTTCAGAAAAACCAGTCATTCAGACCACAAACTATCTCCTTCACCTTTATTAAGAGGGCTCTTTTAAAATTAAAAATACAAACCAGTTCTCACTTGTACGTACAAGGAGTTGATGAATTTTTCAATTCCATTTCAAGAACAACATGTATAAACTATAAAGTTTGTATTTCGACATTCGACTGACAATAGGTATTAACTATTTACTATTTACAGAGAAGATTTTTTGAGGCCCTTCCCCCAGAAAAGGCGACATCAAGAGGAAAAGGCCAACAACACACTAAGGTGTCAAGAGATTCACAATCTGAAATGGAAGTTCACTCATCTCCAAACCGCTAACCATTTGAATCCATTAAACTCTAGAGAATTAATACCCTTACATGTATTATTTTACCAAATTTTTATTTTCATTTTCCCATTTAAATTTTACCATATTGAATTGACATAAAATCATATGTTGATGACATTACAGGGACTTTTGACCATATGCGTGCTTCTCAAAGTAAATCATCTTCCCCAACTCACCCATTTTAGTCGCATGCATTTGTGTCTTCTCAAGCACCACCTCAGCAATCCCAACAATAGACAACTCAAAAACCACCAATTACTACTCTAACACAACCACCTCAAGCACCGCGACAAACTACCCCTCAACAACAAGGTACAAGTGTTGAATGGTACTTTATTTAATTTCGTAGTTTTTGCATAGTTTTCTTGTTTTTTATATGATTTTTCTTGAACTTTTCATCACATTACAGTCCTCCACCTTCTATATGAAAAGTGACACCGCCACCTCCTCCACCAGTAATTTTCAAAATGCCAACAAGAGGATCAAGAAAAAAACATTGATAAATGGATGGCAATTCCTCCGGCCCTTAGTGGGAGCACTAAACATTTCCTCCTCATTTCGAATTCCAACCGTCTCCCTTGGTGGCTTTGCTCAACGCAACAGGAATATTGGTGTTAAATAATATAAATTTAGATGAAGATTACTTGGGCATTGATAGCAATGACCCAAAGGATTTTTTCAATACACATGAGATGATTCAAGGCCAATAGGTATACTTCTATTTAAACATAATTTATTCAACTTTCACTACATTTCAATTTATATTTATTTGTTTGAACGTTGATTTATTTGATCACAAATAGGATCAGGCCACCCAAAGGTAGAAAAAAAGTAGGATTTGATCAACTCGAAAGCCCCTATACATCTCCAGCAAGATCATCTTCTTCAGATAGAGATGGTGAACAATTGCTACCTTTTCCTTTAGAGAAATTAATTGGTTATGATTTTCAATGCCATGTCCATGAGTTTATTCTTCCTCATATTAGTCAGCTCATAGAATGGGAGAGCAGGGGCTAACATACCTATCAATTAGATAATAAGTCGTTATGAAAATTATTGCCAAAGGTGTAGTTTATACGTTTTTTTTCCAGAATCAACCTGCGAATATGGATTCCTTACTTTCCCAAGTAAGAAGTGGGACTATCACGTTATAACAACAGCTATAAAGATGACATTTTGGATAAGATATTAAACAAATTGGAAAATATTAGTGTTGAGGCCCAAACATATTTTATCAAATGGTTCTAAGGACAAGGATCTGGTAAACAGTTGAAAATTCTAAGAGAGATAGAGCGGTCATAAGTATTATCCATTTGAAACAATATTTTTTGTTAATTTGAAGTTTTCTTATTTTAGTAATATGTTGAATTCAATTCACTATTTTTGTGTAGTTGAAATATAAAAATTTAAAAGAGTCAAGCAAAGGTTTTCCAAGTTCACTTGGAAACCGCAAAGAACAGTTTATTTGCAGTGAAGAATTTGAAGGAAAATATTTTTTTGTGGTTAACAAACAAAACAATACACTGAAGCGGATAATTAAAGAGTGTGGCTTCGACCCTGAAATTTTATTCAAAACCAAGGAAGCTACTGATCCAAATTTGCTATCCCCATGGAGATGCGACCAAAGCAAGAAGAAAGAATTTTAAAGAATTTATATAGTGTTGTGCAGAAGATCTCATAAGTTTTGGGATTATATCTACCATTGGGGAAATGGTTACATGCTGAGAAGCCATTGGGGAAAGGAGTACAGGAGTAGAAAGGGGTATAAAAAATTAAGGGTTGGAAAATTTCATTATTGAGTGTGGAAACTTGAAAAATAGAATCTATATTTGAAAATTTGAAACATTGAATGTGATGATCATGGCATTTGAATTTTACTATCTAGATTTGAAATTTGAAATACTATATAATCTTGAATTTTATAACTTCCTATATACTATGTATAGAATTTCTAGATTGTATATGGTGTTTATGTTTCTTCTCTACTTGTAATGATGTTGGCATTAGATGTGGATGATGACATTACAATAGAATCATAGTCTCATAGATATGGATTATCATGAATTGTATCTGAACATAGATTTAGCTTTAAGCACGATCATGGAATTTGGATGATGATAATGGATAATTGTTTTAAGAAAATTTGGAATGTAGTACGACAGATACATTTAAACATCCTTAAAATCTTCTTCTCTATATTTGTAATGATCTGATGACATTAGAATGGATATGAATGATGATGAATGATAATAATGGATAATTGTTTTAAAAAATGGAATGTGTTGGGACAGAGACGTTTTTGCACATTTAAATAGATAAATAATTGTTTTAATAATAATTAGAGTATCAGGATTATGATAATGATATGATGAATTTAATAATAATTGGAGTGTCAGAATTATGATATGATAATGATATGATATATATGGATGATGATGAATTTTATGTGGATGTAGATTTAGCTTCAAGCACGATCATGGATGATGAATTGTATAATGGATTGTGGATTATGAATTGTATAATATGGAAAAATATTCCTCTTTGTAAAATTCGATTTTGTGATTTTATCCCACAAAGTTTAAAAAATATATTAAAGAATTTTGCAAATATAAAAGTAAATTAAACATAATTGTAAAAAAAACAAGAAATGTCATATGATAGGGTTTAAGTTACCTCTAGTTTTTTACATGGCTATGAAATCATCCTTCGTAGTGTGCTAGATCTTTGATTTAAGAAAAATCAACACGAGAAATGGATTAGTAGATAGAAGGATGAGTTGCCTAACATTGTCAATCCTGAGAAGTGTGAGCTTCCTTGGATGGCTGTCAACCCACGTTTTCAAAAAAAATGATGAAATAATTGTATTTAAATAAATGTAAATATATATACCTGTAACATCTTTAATGATAACACGAGCTAAAATAAAATTTAAGGTGACAAAAAATAAAAGTAAGGTGATGGAGATACCTATTTAAAGTTGAAACAATCCATTATCAATAGCTTCTTCAAACTCGATGTTATCTTTTGTAGAGTGTGACGATGCGCCAATTCCACTCTCATCGTTGGGAACAATTGTACTTATAGCTGTATTATTCATACCTCTTCTTTCATAAAGGGAATTCCAATGCGTAATTTCTCTATCGAAAGGAAAGGTTTCCATGGAGTAGCGAGATAAATAACACCTCATGCAACTTTCTCGATTTTTATCCAACCTGTTTCTCAGTTTTGATTTTATAAATGATAAAGCACTAAAAAACCTTTCATCCTCCAGTAACCCTAAAATCATTGTTTGGCATAACTCATATAATCTGAAATATTCACAGATGTCTTCTTGTAAGATAGAAATTTGATAGATTCCTCTCCGTAGCCTATTAATAGCACCACTTTCAGAAGGTTCATCTAAATTTTTATATTGGTTCCTCATTGTTGTTGCAAAATTTGTTGATTGAAACTTTTATAAATCAGAATTTAGTATACATTTGATTTCCATACCCTTGAACTCTGAAGTCTTTGTGAAATTTTGCATTATTTTACTTATGGATTTATTGATCTAAAAATGGTACTTAATTTTTTTTTAAAGTACTAAGAAAATTTCCAGATTTTGAAATTTACAGACTCAACATTGATCTTGAGTTAATTTGATCCAATTTTTAGGTGTCTTGAAACCCAAATCCTCAACTCTTCCAAAAAGACCAATTAATCTGATTTTTCAACTTTAAGTGAATCACATGAATCTAATACAAATCTGTTTTACTTCACAGTTGATTTTTAATCATACACTCAAATTGACATTTGAATCTAACATGATAAGTGTATTCAAATCTTGTTGTGGGTTATGGATGGTAAAAGTTCCTTCAATCCATTTACTCCAGTTTTATACTTATTTTATCAATTAATAAAATTAATCCAATGATGAATTTCAACTGATAAAAATCTTTTAAAAAATGAAATGGACATATCCACAAAACAAGAAATTGATAACGGAGTTCACCCGAAGGCTACATCTCCGGATTCACAAAAAGTGAATCGATCCATTAAACGTCCAATGAAGTACAATATCCCTTCAATATTGAATTAACAGACCTTTATACCTACAAATGAGTTGATTCAAACCTCATGGAACTCTGCAATTTACCATAATCATTCCCAAGTTCATCTATGGCTCCTACAGTATTTCTTTTGTTTGTTCCCTGTGCAAATACGTTCAAAAAACTATACAACTTGAAATATACAAGACCTATACAAATAAGGTTTACATTTCTGAAAATTTTAGGAAATTATTAAAAAATTCCCCTTTTACTTCATGGTCTGATTCGGATCAGAAGTGGATGCAAAATACAGATCTTTTCTTGCCCCTCGTGCTTGTTCTGTGAGAATGCGATGGAAAAACGCCTACACAGAAAAATATATAGCACTTCATGCAACAAAAGTTACCTTTCTGAAAATCCCTCATAATTTTGAACAACTTTTATTTTTACACCAAGTCCTAATTCGAACCATAAGTGCCTCGAAAATTTTTATCTCTGCAAACTGGTTCTTCGCTGTCCCCCCCTTTCCAACCTACCAAAAGCTTCCCTTTAAATAGATGTGATCTCCTTCTCTATCACTTGCTACAAAGTGGCAGCTTGGTAAGGCTGATTAATATTTTGGAAAGGGTTCAAATCCCCCTTCCATAGGTTTAGGAGCCCAATTTAGCCATTGACCCCACGTTTGGTGGGAAAGAGATAAGATAAGCCTTAAAATAGGTTTTTTGGCAACAAAATCCTCCTTATACCATGGGATTTGAATTTATTCACATGGAATGGATTAAATAGATTTTTACAATTATTATTTTTAAATATAAATCCACTACAAACCTGCAAAGTTTCACGCCCATAATACACCATTTGTCCACGTTAGAGTGTGCCACGCCATCATTTGACTGCAACATTGACTATGCATATCTTTCGCATACGAACTCAGATTTGGTCCGTTCAAAATGCATCGGAAAGCTTGCGATGAGCTCTATACCATGGAACTGATTTTAAAACATTACAGTACCATCCATTTTTCCTTATCACCAACTTCCACGTGTCACCCTGTCATTGGTCCACTGGTTGACCTATTGACCAGAGTTGACCCGTTTGGAGGCCCATCTTTGACCGGCGATAGAATTTGCATACGGACGCTGTTTCTGGAGTTCAGCATACCGTCGGAAAGGTATAAATAAGCCCTTCGACATGTTCCAATTTTAGGGAAGTTTAGGAAAAAATTTCATAGTGAAAAATCCTCCGGATCACTCCTCCCCAGTAAGACCATTTTAACCTCAAAATGGAAATTCACTCTGTTGAACTATACACACGTTCTCTGCATAATACAAACGTAGAACCCAGTTTATAGCATGGTAATTTTTCAATAAAAATTGCAATAATCAAATGCCAATAATAGTAATATAACCCAATGGCCTAAACTGCAACTAATATGACACTGCAACTGCCATATTCCTTGGTACATCCTGATCCTGCACTCACCACTGTCAACAATGCAAATGTAATCTGCAC
The DNA here is from genome assembly GCA_019776745.2 of Taxus chinensis. NCBI lineage: Eukaryota > Viridiplantae > Streptophyta > Pinopsida > Cupressales > Taxaceae > Taxus > Taxus chinensis. The sequence continues at coordinate 650,306,537 of CM034153.1, read as the reverse complement.
TCACAGCTTGTTAGTGCAAAACTTGTACATACCATTTGCAACTATACCTAACAGTTACAAATATTAAGTCTATCACTAAGACTTATAAATGTACAAATGTCATGCATAGTAAACAAAGAGTTTGTATAAGTTGTGCACTTACAAACAATGCCTACATGCCACAAATTGCACAATAACAGTATTTTAACTACAATCCACATATAGACATCTGACCAATGATCATGCCCACTGAACTGTACATACTGCTGAAAAATAAAGTTGTAAAACCATTAAAAAAGAAAATTACATCAAGTATTTTAAACCTGTCACCTGATTATTTCCTCTTTACGATACTTCACCAACACCAAGGCAGAAAAATAAATTTTGTACTTATCCTTTTCACAATTTAGTGGGATTTCTAAAACTGCCTTGTTAGTTTGCATGTATTCCACAATCAACTATGCAAACATAAAACTGATAAATTATTTACCCACTTTACTCAACATACTGTCCTTTTTAGGGGGTTGATTCAATTCAGTTTTTACCAGGGCCACCGAAGTGTTCAAATTAGTTGGTTTAAAACTTTTATCCTTTTTAACAAAATTTAATTTTTGTTCTAGATATAGCTTCCAACACTTACCAATTTCATGACCTTGTTTATTACAATGATCACAAAACCTGTTATCCATTTTTTTAGGATCCACATTTTTAGGAACCTTACCTTGACTGCTCTTACCCAAACCTGGGTTAGGAGAATGCATTTTCTCAAACTGTTCCATTATGGATTTATACTTCCTACACTTGGCCACACAATGATTAGACAAACCACAGAATGTGCACGGATAACTATTCAACATAGCTTGAAAATTGTAGCCAAATTTTTCCAGTGTAGATAAGGGTTCAATTTGTTTACCTTTCATTTTTGAGCAATGGTAAACTGAAGGTGGGGGGATTTCTATACCTCTCCGTGGTGAATTATTACCAGATCCTCCTGATGAGGATGAACCACCTGATGCTAGCGGGGATGACTCTTTGTTGTTAGAAGCTTTTCTTATTCCAGTGGTCTTGGAGTTCTCTCCAATTTCCATTTCCCCTACACTAGCATATCCCAGTCCTGCATAACGAGGTCTCTCCTCAACCAAGATTGGGTTAGTTATACCTTAGTTATTCTTACCAAGGTTAATTCCATTAAAACCCATGTTATTCAAAATTTTAGATCCTATACCTTTAGTGTGCTTTTCAAATTCACCGAGCACTATAGTAGAATCCAAATTAGCTTTGGGTGAGGAATTAAGTGTTGTCATACTTACTGTGCACTCATCTGTCACAGTGGAGGCATCAACAAAAAATGGTACCTTGTTAGGTCCATCAATTTGCAACACCATCAAGAGCTCATCCTTAGATTCTAGCTCTTTTCTTAATGTGTCAAGTTTCTCTTCAAGAGCCAATACCTGACATCTCAGGAAGGCATTCTCTTCCTGAATTTAATGATTGCATGCTTCCAGTTCCTCAAACTTGGTCTTGTTGGACATCTTACCCATGATTCCTGCACACCTGTTCCTCCAAACTCTGCACACTGAAAATGAAATATCAAGCCCAAAATGTAAAAACCAAACTGAACCAAATCAACTGATGCAAATCAAAAGCTAAACCAGCTCTGATACCAACTTGATCTGAAAATGGTACTTAATTTTTTTTTTGAAGTTCTTAGAAAATTTCCAAAATTTGAAATTTACAGACTCAACATTGATCTTGAGTTAATTTGATCCAATTTTTTGGTGTCTTGAAACCCAAATCCTCAACTCTTCCAAAAAGACAAATTAATCCAATTTTTCAACTTTAAGTGAATCGCTTGAATCTAATACAAATCCATTTTACTTCACAATTGATTTTTAATCATACACTCAAACTGACATTTGAATCTAAGATGATAAGTGTATTCAAATCTTGTTGTGGGTTATGGATACTGAAATTTCCTTCAATCCATTTACTCCATTTTTATACTTATTTTATCAATTAATAAAATTAATCCAATGATGAATTTCAACTGATAAAAATCTTTTAAAAACTGAAATGCACAAATCCACAAAACAAGAAATTGATAACGGAGTTCACCTGAAGCCTACATCTCCAGATTCACAAAAAGTGAATCGATCCATTAAACGTCCAATGAAGTACAATATCCCTTCAATCTTGACTTAACAAACCTTTATACCTGCAAATGAGCTAATTCAAACCTCATGGAACTCTACAATTTACCATAATCATTCCCAAGTTCATCTGTGGCTCCTACTGTATTTCTTCTGTTTGTTCCCTGTGCAAATACGTTCAAAAAACGTCTACAAATTGAATATACAAGACCTATAAAAATAAGGTTTACATTTATGGAAACTATAGGAAATTATTAAAAACTTCCCTTTTTACTTCATGGTCTGATCCGGATCAGAAGAGGATGCAAAATACAGATCTCTGCTTGCCCCTCGTCCCTGTTCTGTGAAACTGCGATGGAAAATCACCTACACAGAAAAATATATCGCACTTCATGCAACAAAATTTACATTTTTGGAAATCTCTCATAATTTTTAAAAACTTTTATTTTTACACCAATTCCTAATTCGAACCATAAGTGCCTCGAAAATTGTGATCTCTGCAAACTGGTCCTTCGCTGTCCCCCCTTTCCAACCTACCAAAAGCTTCCCTTTAAATAGATGTGATCTCCTTCTCTATCACTTGCTACAAAGTGGCGGCTTGGTAAGGCTGATTACTATTTTGCAAAGGGTTCAAATCCCCCTTCCATAGGTTTAGGAGCCGAATTTAGCCATTGACCCCATGTTTGGTGGGAAAGAGATAAGAGAAGCCTTAAAATAGGTTTTTTGGCCACAAAATCCTCCTTATACCATGGGATTTGAATTTATTCACATGGAATGGATTAAATAGATTTTTACAATTATTTTTTTAAAATATAAATCCACTAAAAACCTGCCAAGTGTCACACCCATAATACACCGTTTGTCCACGTTAGAGTGTGCCACATCATCATTTGACCGCAACATTGACTATGCATATCTTTCGCATACGAACTCAGATTTGGTCCGTTCAAAATGCGTCGGAAAGGTTGCGATGAGCTCTATACCATGGAACTGATTTTAAAATATTACAGTACCATCCATTTTTCCTTATCACCAACTTCCACGTGTCACCCTGTCATTGGTCCACTAGTTGACCTATTGACCAGAATTGACCCGTTTGGAGGCCCATCTTTGACCAGCGATAGAATTTGCATACGGACGTTGTTTCTGGAGTTCAGCATACCATCGGAAAGGTCTAAATAATCCCTTCAACGTGTTCCAATTTTAGGGAAGTTTAGGAAAAATTTTCATAGTGAAAAATCCTCCGGATCATTTATGGAAATGCTTTCTTACAAAGTCTGCATGACCACCTTCAGTATTCCAAAAATTAGGATTCATCACACCTATTCCTTCAATAATTTTATCTTTGGAGAAACGTTCTCTAAATTCTGATGATAAGGATTCTAAATTTTTTAAGCTTTATTCTTTTTTCAACTATAACAGACTCAAAGAGATTACGTGTCATGAGAACATCTTCTCATTCTGATCCTGTAACATCTTTACGTTTTTGAAAAATGTGTAGTGGTATGTCCCTCCCATTAATAATGATGCAGAGGTGATCATGGATATTAAATCTCAAATAGTTACTGGGATTTTTAAGATCTAATAAAGCTTTACAATTCTTGAAAACAAGTGTATCGAAACTATCTTAGGAACAATACAAGATATCAAGACTTTGACATACCATTTTTCACATCTGTATAAAATAAAATATAGATCAATTTCCCCTGTGCATGCTTTATCAGTGTATTGATCTCCTACAACATTGGAAGAATACCAACCAATGTAAATAATGTCTCCAAATCAGTTAAATGGAACAACAAGTCCCTCGCACTATCAACTTTGCGATGATATTTGTGCATGAAACCAACCAACGAAGGATACTCCTCATGAACTCTGAATGTAGGTTCATACAAAGAGATCCATCTCGTCTCAATATCATTCAGAAGTTTATTTCCATTTGTAATTCCAATTGCAAATTTCTGGAACTCAAGAAATTGTTTTGTGCTGATTGCCATATAGGCATGAAGTTCTTTTATAAGGTCTTCTAATTTAGCAACATTTTCTTAGTTCCTTACCATTTTATACGCTAAATTCATTCTGTGAACCATACAGTTAATTGGTAGCATATATGGGGCTACTGTTGTTTGTAATCTAACACACATCCCTATTCGGTGACCCTGCATGACAAATGCACATCTACTCTGACGCATACCAACTAGGTAGTAATTTCATAATCAGTCATCCCAGAAATATATTTCAAATGAGAAACAACTATTTTATGTAGGTTTTTGGCATTACAGTTTTCCACCATTTTCATAACACTCAGTAGATGAGGTGTCCTTATATGATTTAGTAAAGTATAGACGTGGATACATACCCATGTAGTTTTGTCGACTATTGTCACTTCATCAATTGACAGAGAGATAAACTTTGATTTTTTTACATTCTCTTTCAAATATTCCTTCTCTATCATTGAAAGGCATTTTTCCATTTCCCATTCACTACTTTCAGACCAATGAGATTGAGGTACGCTCGACATTCCATTATATTGATACAAAACTTTGAAATCGAGGAAATCCAAAATCGGTCTTCCTTTCTTTAGTATGTGAAATAAAGTCGAGAATTGTATGCATTTTACATGTACATTTGTTTGATTCATCTTACCAATTTGCAATGTGATCGTTCTTCCCTTTTCCACAAGATGTCTACGTTTTTTCTTCTCTACTTCATAATCTATTACGTATTTAACATGCATGCATTCTTTTTCAGTTTTCCACCAATGTGTTTTGATTTTCTGGCCATCCACCCCCGTTGTAGTCACATATTTTTTTCCACAATGTTTTTCTATACTGTCCAGCTTCATTTGCATTTTTTGTTGCTCCCCCCAATTTCCACGTACATATTGTACATGTGCATTCAGATGGTATCTCTTCTCAATTAGATGATTGTATAGGTTCGATAAATGGAAATTTGGCAGCCCAATCAAACTTGTATGTCCTGCCAATGGTCCACATATTCTTATTCGTTTTCAATGTTTTACTTTTTTTAGTAGAATTTTGAGCAATATCACAATCACCTGGTTTCCTCTTTCGTGAACTAGAATTTGAATTTGATTTATGTGTTCCATTTTGCTGAGTATTTATATGTGTGATATCTTGATACACTCCTAGTTCCACCCCAACATGAGGGATATCTTCAGGATCTTGCATCTAAACAGTTATATCTTCAAAATATGAGATATTATTGTAGGTGTCATTTGTTTGATATTGTGCAGAATGCATGTCCACCTCAATATTACCTTCCACACAGTCAGTATTCATATTCTTTCTAGTGGCAGCTATATGGTTATTGGTAGGTGTAATATCTGTATCAATAGAGTTTCCAAAATCCTTAAACAAGGACTTTTGATATTTCTTAGTTACTTTTAGGGTCTTCACATTCTAAGGACTAGCACCTTCCATTATTCTTAACAGAGTCCTATGTCAGCAAAAGAACCAAGTTGTGTGTCAGAGACAAAATTCTTATAACACGTCTACAATACCTCCTTGTCACGCATCAACTATATCCCTATCATGCATCAACAACAAACCCCCTTGTCATGCATCTACAATACCTTCTTATCGCGCTTCAACTATATCTCTGTCTCATGTCAACATCTAACCCCCTTTTCACATGTCTGTAATACCTCCTTGTCATTCATCAACAACAAACCCCCTTGTCGCATGTCTGTAATACCTCTTTGTGGTGCATAAACTATATCACTGTCGTGCGTCAACAACTAACCCCCTTGTCACGCGTTTGTAATACCTCCTTCTCACGTGTCAACAGCTAACCCCTTAGTCGCGCATCAAAAAATTTCATCTGTCGCCCGACTCTAAACTACTAACATGCTAACAACAATCTCTAGTGCTTAGAGTATGCGAGTTTACGGTATTGGTAAGATACCAGTGGTAGTATCATAGTATAGTGCCTGACAAATCACCTAGGTTTTTATAGGAGATTTTTTCAAACGTAGGTTTTTATAGGAGATTTTAGGCGAACAGGACATCGACCCGCTCCAAAAAAATAGCCTTTTCAAATTTTCCTAAAATGAAATTTTCGCCATATTACAAATATTCGCCACTAAAATTATCCCTGCTTCAACCTATGCAAACATGAACTGAGTCTCCGAGGAAGTTACCACTGATCCATGAAGTACATTATCTAACACTAGTGTTCTTAAACACTCATTCGAATTGCCTATAATGTTCTCATAGCTCACGAAATAAATATAATGCAACCACATTGTTTCTGCTCAACATGAGGTTGGAGGAACAGATTTTATTCAGAGAGAGAGAGAGAGATCCTTCTATTTGGATGAGATAACTTACTTGGTGTAGATGAAAAGGATGTCTAAGAATACTAAGTTTGTTTCCATCATGAAGGACACATCATTGCCACAAAATTCTTTCCCCAAAGCTGAAGGTCATCATATGGTTCACACTATAAAGAGGAACGGATTGGACTAGATCATTATGTATGAAAGACAGTCATTTGGAAAACAAGTGAAGTCACGATCATCAAGAGAAATGTGAAGAATTTGAAACATCAAGAAATCCATTATAATCCAAGCCATCAAGGAAACAGGCATCAAGACCATGACAAGGGAATCTCACCATGAGTGATGGTGGTAGTCACATCAGGGTCACAAGTAATGCATACTTCCTAAGAGTGTTTGTAAAAACTTAATCAATGCTTGGTCTTGAGTTCACATCATGCAAATGAGAGAGGTGGCTTTGCAATGTTTCGATGTAGTGTGGAGGTCAAAAACATATAATTCATCCTCAAATTTCATTTAGAGATCAACCCTTCTATCAAGAGGAGATTTCCATAAGGAGAAATTGAGTTAGAGGCATCCATGACCATCGTGTGTGAAGGATCAAAAGATCATCTATTCCCATGGTAGACTTATGAGCAAGAAAGTGAGAATTTTGTAGCATCAATCTTCATTTTGAGCACCATGTTTTTCAGAATTGTCAGTCATCAACAACTTCACATGATTCCATTCACTTCGTAGTGTTCTTTAACACTCATTCAACACCTTGGAGTGTGATCACACCTCAAAGAGAATGCACATTACAATCACACCTCGTTCTAGCCTTATAGGTGGTCATTAGACAAGGATTCCATTTAGAGAACAATCCTTCCATCTTAATAATGAAGGCTCATTTCAGTAAGAGACAGAAAAGCATAGGAGGTACAAGCATCAACATATGTCCTAGTTTCACCTAATATTAAATACAAACCTTAAAACATCAGCTCTTTCCCTTCCAATTTCTTGGTAATACATAACACCACTAAATCAATATTTTCATTCCACCCCTTTTCGTGTGATTGCTACTTATAAAGTACAAAGAAATAGGAAAGGTGACACTTTTTCAATGATTGGCTATTTTGAAAGGATGCAAGGACTACATCTGCGGTGAGGGGAAAGCATGAGCGCCTGTAATGCCTTACAGGGAAATCAGCATATGTCGGCGTGTCGCATTCTGTTGCCTCCCAAAGTCGGCAGCCGGCGGGGAATATGCAAGGTGGGACTTAGAAGTACACTGAAGTCGTCCTTACGCGAGCTTTATTTTGACTAGACGACTGTGACTGTCGAGTGTCCGATGCGGCTTTCACGTGAGATTTAGTCGGACAGAGACGACTATTATGACGTGATATTTAATTAAATCGGATGGCTTGTCATTTAGTAAGGCAATTTTGCTTCCAAGGGGAACAATATACCCTATGCGCATTCCTCAATGGATTCAATCAGAAAAGGGTTTGATGTATTTCTCAACCATCGTGGAACAGTCGTGAAGGATAGTCTCGCCAGCCTCATCTTTCACAATCTTCAGAACAAGGGATTCAGTGTCTTCCTCAACAAGAATTCAATTCAAGTTGGAGAAAACATACTTGATTCGATAGAAGTGGCCATTCGTTCAGCATCCGTTCACGTTGTCATTTTATCAGCTAATTATGCAGACTCCACTTGGAGTTTGAGCGAGCTCCTGCTGATCGTCAATGCCGGGGTTTCGATCATTCCGGTGTTCTGTGGAGTCGAGCCTTCGGAGCTTCGAATGAAAAATAAAGGCGGACTGTATGCTCGAGCTTTCAAACTGCATAATCAAGCTGGAAGTACCGAGCTTCATATACTTGAGGAATGGGAGAGGGCGCTTTGTTATGTTTCACATATCAAGGGCTACCATTTTACCGGGTAATATATCGTTCTTTTCATGCTGTAATGTTAGTTGCTCGATTTAGATTTAAGTTTCATTTATTTGATAATCCATAAAAGAGATTAAGTTGGTTTTTCAGAGATCAAGGAGAGCTGCTAGAGCGAATTGCAACAAACGTATCACAATATATTACGAGGACGAAATTGCTACCTCCTCTAAACTCCTTGAGGTCTCCAGTTGTATCACTGCGCTCAAGGTTATAGTTGCTTCGTTATTATTCTCATAGAATTTAATAGTGGGAACAGATTTCAGAAGTTTCAATAGTGGGAGGAGATTTCACAAATTTGGACTGTAGATTACGAGACTACCAGACTACCAGACTAAGAGGCGCATCATGCATTCCAAACTACCAGACTACTGATTTCGGAAATTTATAGTTAATATGAAAGGGATTAAAGTCCAATTAAAGAGATTAAGAGTAAAGTGTATTGCACATGTTACCCATCGAAATAGATATCCATTATTAATATCTACTCATATTGTTGTAAATTGTTGAAACGGAAATAGTTGAGTAGTGGAAATGATGATTGCATTCAACAGATATATACTCGAACAAATTGGATATCCTTAATAATATTGTCGAAGAATCTGAATGTTTAACATAAATATATACTTCCCAACATGTAAATCAATAATCTCGAATCCATCGACATGAACAATCCACCAATTCAATAATTATCATTAAAAAGTAAAGCAATTTTATAGGCCGCTATTGTTTATTGTTATTTTTTTCCCCCTTCCCCTTATCTACATTGTCAATATGCTCTTTCCATCTATTTATACTTCTCTGTTACAATCAACAGTCTCCATTTTGTAAATAATAATCGTCAACAGTTTTGCATATATATAAATTTATGCCGCAACCATCATACATTTAAATATGTATATATGACAATTTGTATTATGGATTCCTGTAATATGTAATATGATGGTTGGTGATTACTATCGAACACTTATTTTGTTAGTTTATACATCAGGGTTAGGTAGTTTTGTTTGTTGGTAAAAGTTTTTTTTAAAAAATTATTAATATTGTTATTATGAAAAGAGATCTTATATTATATTAATTCAATAAGATATAATATAGTTTTAAAGAAAAATGTGGGCGGTATGAGAGCGTGTCCCAAAACCATAAACAAACTAGGGCAAGCCTAAGAGAAAAGCAACATAGGAAAAGTCGAGGAAACTGTCAAAACAGAAAACTAAGGAGCAGCAGCAAACATCCCCGTGGTAGGAGGATCGTGGTCATCAGGATACCACGATCTAGGTAAGTTCTTGCCAGCATCAGGAATGTCCCAACCTGTGGTGTTCTCCTCTATATTGACCGCCACCACACAATTAGGAGAGATGGCAAGAGGGAGGCGGAGGACCTTGTCTGAAGGCAGAGGGGGCGGTGGTGGCAAGTTCTAGCCATCCGAGTTGTGCGGCATGGCAGCGACATCCGAGCCCGAGCCAAGTTCACGATCGTGGGGGTGAGTGGGGGACACCCTTGTTTGCAAGAAGGCGGCGTAGAGCTTCTTCAGTTCTTAGGTTTCGGCAAGTGGCGAGCCCGACTAAATGAATGCAGTTCAGAACGGTTGTGGTGAGCACAATGGTTATGGGGCGAGGAGCATCGAGATGAAGAAGGTGGCACCCGAGCGACATTTCACGGGGCATCCGCCCAATATTGCAATAGAGTTTGCATGTGGTCCACTCTTCCAGGGCAACATTATTAGCCTGGACTTGAATCTGAAAGACCAAATTGGAGATAAGCATAGACTTGTTATACACAGAAAATTGTTGGTCAACTTCAGAATTAGAAAAGAAAAAAGTATTTCGTTCTTTCCATATCCAAAACAAAATTTCCCCTCTGAAAAACATGCCGAACTTGGGAAAATAGTCGCAGAACCTTGGGGTTATCTCCTAAAACAATATTCTACCGAATAAAACATTGAGGTTTGAGATGAAGAAAATAGGAATGGATGCACTTCCAAGCCAACTGAGCTTTCGAACAAAACAAAAAGATGTGCAACAACATTTCCAAGTGGCCGCAAAATGGACACTTGGGAGTGGGAACCCCAATTTAAACAAGTCGAGAGTCAACTGGAAGACCTTGGTGTAGAATAAACTAGAGAAAGTGAGCAATTTTAGGTTCCACATAGACTAAAAAAATAGTGTCAAATTGCCTTCTCTAACACGAAGCAATAGAATGAATCCTGTTGACAATTTTTGCACTTGTGTAAAAATTGGCAACTCAAAACTTTCTTTTCAATGAAAGGAATTGATGATTGAACCTAACTAGAGGGACATTTACAATTAAATTGTGTTTCCAGTTAGGTGAATCAACAAGGAAAATTGCATCTATGTGTGTTGTTGCAGAATTCAACACCTCACATATGTTGCTATCCCATGATCACCTTCATCAAAGATACATAGAAGCTCCAAATAACTAAAGCACAACCTTGAGGAAGGCGGAGATAGAAGCAGACCTGAGGAGTTGGACTAAAACACAAAGAACATAGTTTTTGTTTGCATTGCTGAGAGTTCATTTTTAAGTTGTACATGTATTTTTAATTTGATCATTTCCTATGACTAAGTGTTATTAATTATGTTCTTGAGTTGTTTAAATTAATTGTACAATAATTACATATCATAAAAGATGAAAGTAAAAGGAAGTACATAATTCTATTACATAAATAATATCATTTATTCATTAAGGAAATTAAATGTTTCCCACACAAGCCGTGGGATGTAATTTGTGATTATAAAAATAAACAGTACATGTGCATGAAATTAAAAGCAAATGAGTATAGAAAAAACCCTTTATTGCATTGGGTTTTCTTTCATTCTTCGTCCTTTAAATTTCATCTTCTCCATCTTCATCTTTTGTATCCAACAGCTACAGTGTACATGAAAAAAAGAAAAAGGACAATATCAGTTAAGAGATCACGGTTTAATCTGTACTCATGTGCTATCTAACTTCATGGAAATGAACCATTTGTGGTCAAAAGAATAAGTTGCATCAAGAAACTAATAAAAAAATGAAAGTACGATCTGGTAGAAGTTCATGACATTCACAAGAATCATAAAAGATAAAAAAGAAAGAGAAATAAAGTCACTATGGAACATAAGAGAGGCCAAAAAGCCTAATTATTTTGTAACTATTTTCTTACATGCGCAGGTATAAATTGTAGCAGAAGAGAACAAAAAGCATGTTTGTAAAATTTTGTATTATCAAGTACAGAGTACATTTCAATGACATAAGTAGAATTCAAGGGCTAAAAAAGAAGATTCTTGCATGAATTTCACAATGTTCAAGATACAAAAGTACAAGTCAAAGATGATCTAGAAGTACGAAATCAAAATGAATTCTTCAAACAAATGTCATTAAGTACCAAGTATGAAGTCACTATTATCAAGAGCTTGAATAAAGATATTACAACCATACGAGAAAACTATATAAGTTTTCATCAAATTGGACTCAACTATAAAGAACAAATTGTAGAACACATCATAAAGTTTAGGAAAGGAGAAAAATTATTCAGCACAGTCACCTAGAAATGTTTAAAGAGACAAGGTTGCATATAGTGCCAACAAGATATGATCAAAACATATAATGAGGTTTATAAAAGAGAATACCTTTCAAAATTCAAAATTGTTTTTTGAATATTTTCTTACTTGGAAGAGTTTAGTTCTAGAAAGCGTCATTAAATCTCATATTCAATCTAAATCCAGAAAGGATAGCTTGTAAGTATCAAGTTAACTATCTCCAAAGATGCAATAAAAGATCAAACAATATAAATATTCCAAAATATCTTCAAGAAATACATCAAGCATAAATGAATCTGAAGTGAAGAGCTATACAGATGATCAAAAGCATCAAGATATTTTTGGAAGGATCATCAAATAGAGCAGTTATGATCATATCAATAGAATAGATTGAAAGATAGCAACTAAGTAAGAGATTTGAATCAACTCGATAAAATATCATAGTTTGATTAGTAAACAAGATATATATATAGTTGTAAAGTTACCTTGGTCATTAGCTAGTGAACTTTGTTTCTACTCTGATAGCAAATTTCCAGTCAAGTATAGAATGGTCAATATTGATGCAAGACAAAAATAATCAAATTTCAGGATTACATTATAAATATCATCATATAAGAAATTCCTATAATCATGCACTTTGCAGTAAACATGCAAACTATAGATAGTTTGTGATACAATGGTACCAAACACTCAGGAAAAGTTACAAGAGCTCAACACTACACAAAAAAGCCACCATAATTCAACTTCCTACAATAAGCCACACTTCTATGGATGCAAGATACAGTGATCAACTCAAGGAAAATAATTGTTACAGGTTTATCAAATACAACTCAGAGAGAAAGTGAATTAAAAATTATAGCCATTTCCAAGTGCAGATCAATAAAAGCCATTGTAAGCACAAACACATTCGGCATTAGCTGAGATAAGTACAGTATCCAGGTCTTCCAAGCCAATTACAGTCTCATGATTAGAAAATCAAACTAGTTATGCATCTGAAAAGAAGGATAGTCTACAATAAAATTTTTAATTAATTGAAACAATGAAGATAATGTAATTTGAATACAGACAAGCATTAATGCCAAGCTAATAAAAACTCGAGCTCAAAGTTCAAGGATACAGAACATCAAACAAATTTATTCTTTCTAAAATAAAATGAAGCCATCACATTCAGCTAGTTTCAATATTTGGTAGAAACTCGCAAAGTTTATAAATTAGAGGCACAACATGTAAAATCTATAGTGAAATCCTTGAGCTCAAAACTAGGTAAAGCTCAACAGATAAAGGTAGAAGAAAAGTTGCACCACGTACTCTAATGCAAGACAAAAAAACCCTTCATTATTCAAAGAAAAATAGAATAATGGTGGCAAGGTAATTAAAGGTAGAAATAATACTACATGGCCACCAAAAAATGAGAAATCCGAACAGAGTGTCGAGCACTTCAGTGCTAATGGTTGCAAGAATGGCATTCACAAGGCCATCAAGAAAAACAGAGCTCCAAATACTTTTATAGTAGAGAATTGAACAACGGCGAGCTCAGTACAAAACTCAAAATGACTAGATCCATGGCATATAGTAGAATAAGCTTGAAAAAACCCAAAATGCATAATAAAAGACTTCATTTGAATAACATTTTCAGGGTTTGGAGCTAAGAGAACTCATATAGTACAAGAATATGGCACAAAATATATGGAAGTTGGCCACATAAGAATATAGAGATCGAATCACAAGAAGTAACCCCATTCAGGGGGTGAGACAAATAACCCAGAACACCATTTTCAGTTGAATATGATGCAATAAATTATAGGAATCAGAAAATATCTCAAACGTACCTTCAAAAATGGAGAACCAGAACTGATCTTCTACCTAAATTGTCAAAGCAAACATACAGTGATCAACAAGTGAGTTCCATCATCAAATTCAATACAACTTCAATACAACCACATGCAAACCAAAATTTTACCTAAACTCACCATGAGTTAGAAACAACGACGAAGATCAACTAGCTACAAGATCAATGGTCGAGGATCAAAATACCACATTCCAAGGAAAACCGCCGAGTTATCTAAACATAACCATGATTTGCAAAAGTTACATATGTGTCAATCAGACCCAGAAACCCTAACCAGGGTATGTTTAATGTTGAGTGAAAATTCCATCAACTTCATAAAGGGTTTAATCATCGTGGAAGGTGATTTTGTCACAAAAAATGATTATTATTTACATCAACCTTACCAAAGGTCAGGATAATAATATCATGGATGCTACAATATGTAAAAGGATATTGACAATTTTTATGGTGAATGATAATATTTAAGGGGGGAGTTGATTAAAATAAACTATAATGAATATTCCATAGACTATGCAAAAATTCGACACTATGATGGGTTTCGTTAGATAAGTCAAATGATGAGGAGATTATTAAACAATGTATGTCTAATTAAAAATATACTCAAGTGTTGTGAGCTATTATACATGTCATACAAATAAATTATTAAGAAGGGGTTAAGACCACATGGTCAACAGAAAATAAATCAAATTATAACTGCAATTGACCTTGGCTAAGGTCTCACCAAAGAATTGTATACTTTAAGCCTTATAAAATACCTTGAAAATTGATAAAGAACTTGTTCAAGGGGTAAATATGTTTTGCACATGTGTTCATAGTGGCCCCCACTATGGGGTAAGGCTATTTTTGCTAATGTATTTGAACCAAGGGTATTGTTTTCTTTGCTTGCACAAGAGTATCTTTTCATATGCTTTTGCAAAAGGACAAAACAGGGATAAAGCCAAATTCATCATTGTAAGAGGATAATGTACATGTGTCACATCATGCACAAAAATAAAAATAATATGCACTTTCATTGGAGGAAACTTGAACAACAAGCAAGTGGCTAATATTACACAAAAATACCCACCCAAGTATTTTAATTGCATTAAAAATAGAAAATCAACTGCACTTTGACTAGAGTTTATTTTTGTAAGTAACGCTATTAATGCCTCATTCTAATCATCATGTCCATTTTTTTCCTTTATTTATTAATGGTAAAGGTGTAAAATTAGCATGCATGGGAAAGTACATACTGTAATATGTTCTTAGGAGGGGTTATGTGAAATATTTTGGCTATATATTGTGTGCACTAGTTATTGCCTTTCCAATTATTTGAAGTGGTGTGTATATTTACATTAAGTCTTGTGAATGTCAATTCCCTGATTAATCATCTTACCTTGCTACAAATTTGCTACTTTCTCTTTAGTATTAGTGTGCATGTTAGCTCTGTGTTTTTTTTTATCACTCAACACACGTGTTTTACCTTAGGATCAAATTTAATCCCATTGGTTCATGCATATACAATTTTTTTATCAATTTTATTGTGTATGTACTCAATCAAATCCCTTAATCAATTTGGTGTATCACCCCATTTCAATTCAGTTAAAACAATATTTTACCATCAAAACCCTAAAAAACTAGTTTAGGATACATCAATAAGGAAGCGGCCTTGATACCGGAGAATCACCTCAACAATAGTTATACCCATAGACCTGAGGTGTTTCCATTGCATCTATATAAGTGAGAGATAGAGAAATATTAGAACCGCTACTGAAATCTCTCAAAAAGGGTGCACTTCTAAGAGATAATAGTTTTTAGCACACTCGGTGGTACCACAGATTAAATCTGCAGTAGATTAAAGCAATTTACAGTAGATTTACAGTGAAAGAACATCACTTTTGGAAGAAGAAATCTAGAGAAAATCGAAAAAATTTATTTTTCGACTCCGTAAAGCTAATTTCAGAACATTTTTGTAGTATGTTCTATGCCTAAGGTGACTACGAGACCAATGGTAATAGGTATCCCTTAGAGTTTTGTTTATTTTCCTTTAAACTCAACAAAAAGAAGAACATTTAGCAATACCTTATCTTACAATAGGCCTAGTTTGGGAAACCCTCCTTCCCTTACTTCACAATTTGTTAATCTTATTGTTCAAATCCTAATAATCACAATGAAGCAACCACCACCACCTAGAAATTTTGTGATCATTACTAATGGTAGCCCTTTAGTAATTCTAGTATATCATGACATACCTGCTGCTTCCTTGAAATTTTTACCTTCATTTACTAGTGAAAATCAGATTACCCCTACTAAGAATATTAAATATATTGCATCCCTTTATGCAGTCCATAATGTAACTCATGAAGATGTAGCCTTGAGAATCTTAGTTATATCATTTAAAGGACAAGCTTGGAAATTGTACATAACTTTATTAATAGGAAGCATAAAAAATTGGGATTAATTAGGGGATCAACTACTTAATAAATTTCAAGAAAACTATGAACATTTATCTCTCATAGAATAGTTGTCTACAATCAAGAGAGATCCTCATGAATTTATGACTAGTTTTAATATCAGATTTTCTAGAAATTGAGAAAGAATTACATCCAGTGTTAAGCCTCAAGCTGATCATGCATTTTTATACTATCTTAGATATTTAAATAGAAAATTTTTAGCCAAGATACAATATATGGAAGGAACTACACTCCTAATAGCTTATGATATTACTATTAGGGCTCAAAACAACCTCATTCCAACTGGTAAATTAGCCCCAGGTCCTTTTATGCCTCTTATGGAAGATTTTGCACCTATGCCACAACCTATTACCATAATAGAGCATATTGTTAAAACACCACCAAATGTTGTATTTAAGGCCTTGCATACTATGGGAAACAAATTAAAATAAATTAAGAATAAACTAGTTTAGCCTAGCAGGGCTTATCAGAATACTTATCAGCAAAATAAGAATTACAGGCAACCTTATCAACAATAGAAATTTGATCCCAAGGCACCTATTTCATCTAACGCTCTTGTTATAGTCAACATGGATTCAAAAGAATGGTTTTTACCTTGCAATCAACTTAATTCAAGTGTTAATTATCCAAATGTATTCCTAAATATAAGACTTGTTGCTCAACCTCAATCTGAAGCATTATTCATGCCTCAAATAGAGGGTGGGCAACAAAATGCTTAGAGTCAGAAATCACCTAAATAGAAATTATTCAGATTTGGAGGAGAATATTTTATTGCAGTTACAACTAGGTCCCAAGAAAGGGTTCAAGATTAAAAGACAACTAAAAAGACATGTTTTACCTAAAGTTACCAATAAATCAACAAATGAAGTTTAAAAACCAGCAAATAGTCCTCCTGTTCCTTAAAAAACAACAAGCAGTTTCACCCCTAAAGAGTAGCAAAAATAATTGCAACATGATACTAGAAGATTATTCATACCTCAGATCTCAAAAATTTCTGTAGCATAACGAATTTTTGCTAATGCTTATGCTAAAAATGTAGAAATTTTTTGTAAAACTATTTCTTCTTTTAATATTGTTAAGGTAAAGAAAAAGCATAATATTAATATTTCATTATGGGATACTTTGATTACTCTAGGACAGCAAGAGCTACTTGCTCATGAGCTTTCTAAATTGTAAATTTCTTCAAAACCAATAGAAAAGAAAGCTCATAAAACTTATATGGTTCTTGGTATAATCAAGAGAGATCACATGAAAGAGGTTAAGTGGATTGTACTAAATTTTCAAAATGCTCAAGATATTAAAAATCTACCACCCTTTTATCTATATTTGATTATTGGAGATCAATTAGTTCATAATTTCATGGTTGAAAGTGTTGCAAGCAACACAATAATGCCTAAAGAAATTGCAGAAAAATTAGGCATGCAGTAAGAACTTACAGAGAAATATTTGTTGCAGCTAGATGGGATGACAACCAATATAGTTGGTTTCATTAAAAATTTGGAGGTAATGTTACATGCTTGTCCAAATGTTTCTATTCTTCAAGATGTAACCATTGTAGATCTACCTCACTACTTTACTTTGTGTTTATCAAGAGATTTTATAGTAAATATAGGAGGTTATCCTTCTTCAGATTGACAATTTTTTTTCCTCACTACAAGGTATGGAACTAAAGTTACACTTGATTCAGACCCTTTTGCTAGATTTCATATTGAACTTCATGTTTCAAATGTTGTAGAAAATTATGCAGCCATAGATCAGACTAACTTTGATATCGCAGTAGATATTTTTGTTTTAGATGGTGCTTTTAATTTATTTATGGATTAAAAAACTTAAGATGAACATGCTAATGATCCCTTCAAGAAAGTGGAAAAAGGTTTATTTGGTGTTTATTGTTTGCATGAATAAAATACAGATATTTCCTTTTTTGCCAAAATGGAACAAACAACCGAATGCTTATGGAAGTTTCATTTTGATGGAACAAAGAAAAAAAGGACAAGGTGCAAATCTGATGAAAGGTATTTTTCAGCTCTAAGTCTACAATTTTCATGTACTTGTAATGTAGCTAAATATGAAGCATTAATTCATGGCCTACAATGGGCTAGAAAAAGAGGAATTAATATGTTTAAAGTGTTTTTTGATTCAGAGTTAGTGATTAATCAAGCCAAAAACTTTAATGTTTGTAAGAATTCATTATTGAAATATTACAAGCATAGATTTTGATACTTAATGGATGATTTTGAGGCTATTCACATGCAATCTATTCCAAGAGTTGAAAACAAACATGCAGATAGACTGGCAACAGTTAGTGCTAGCTTTGAAGTGGTAAAAACATATTGAAAACAAAAAAGTACAGCCACATATAAATATTATTATCAGACCTTCAGTGTGTGATAATGAAGAAAACTAGCATGTATTTGAAGCTAATGAGAAAATCTATAGATTTTTGTACCAAGAAGCTAAATTTTCTACAATTAATCAAGAAAAAATGCAACACTTATATTGTGATCAGATTGTATAGCTGAAAACAAACAATATTCCTTAAGGGCTCCTCACATTAGAAGATGTCATCAATTATGATGATCAACTAAGAAAGGATAAAGGAAATATCTCAACTCACGTAGATAACTATGAAGATATCTTAGTTGATGATGAAATGAAGTTATTTATCAAAAACGTATGTTCCTTAGCTGAAAAACAATATTTCATTAATTTATACAAATAATTGAAAGATGTTTTTGCTTGTAAATATCAAGATTTGAGAGGATTTGATCCCAGTTTAGCTCAACATACCATAGAGTTGTAGAGGACTCTCTAATGTTGCTGGAACATTTCAACGTACAATGGATATGGCTATTCATAGCCTATTAAATAAATGCATATTCATTTATTTATATGATGTTACTATATTTCCAAAGAATTATGATGATCATCTTATGCATCTAAGGTAGCCTTTTGAGCTCTATAGGAAGTATGGAATATCACTGATTCCCAAAAACTCTATCTTTTCAGTGCATCAAGGTTAATTACTTGGACATATTGTTTCTAGGAAAGGTTTAACTATTGATCCTTTAATAATTCAAGTAATTTCACAGGTATCCTTACCTCATCATAAGAAAGAATTAAAAAAAATTTCTTGGAAAATCAACTTTGCTAGAAGATTTGTTCCATATTTTACATCATTATTCAAGCCATTAACAACCATGTTAAAGAAAGATAAAACTTTCTCTTGGACCAACGAAGGAAGAAAAGGATTTGAAGCTATCAAGACAACTATTTCACAAGATCCTACCTTCTCAAATCCTAATTTTTTTAATAATTGCATGATGTACACACTTTTAGTAGCTGAAACCATTTCAACCATATTAACTCAGGTTAATAATGAAAATATGGAGCAGCCGATTGCTTTCTTTGGGAAGAGTTTACATGACTATGAGACGAGGTACACATTTCTTTAAAATTGAGTACTTATTGTAGTTAGGGGACTAAATAATTGCAAATACATACTTTCCAATAATAATATACATGTTTTAGTCTCTCATCTGAGTGTTAAAGCATTCTTGTTGAATAAAGAACTAAATTAGAAGAGAACGGGTTGGATTATAAAGGTTATGGAGTATGATGTTGACATCCATGTTACAAAAATATTCTAAGGTTAAGGATTATGTGAACATTTGATTGCTTATATGAAAAAAAAAACAAGCTAAAGAATAATGAATTCCATTATAGCATGTTGAAATTATGTATCAACAGTCAGAAATGTTATTACATCTTGAAAATTAGCAACCAAAACTCAATCAAAAAGTTCAAGGATCAAATTGGATGTCTGATTTAATTGATTACTTACAACACATTATTTATCTTAAAGATATGGACAAGAATAAATGAATATATTTCATATTACAAGTTGTACCTTTTGTTTTCATTAATGGTGTGCTATTCAAAAAGGATATAAATGAATTTTTGTTGTGATGTGTTGATTATGATAGAGTGCAGCAATTATTATCCGAGTTTCATGAAGGACCATCTAGAGGCCACTTCTCAGAATGTACTACAACCTTAAATATTATGAAAGATGGTTATTTTTGGCCCAACATATTCAAAGATTGTTTTGAATGGATTAAAAGGTATAGAAAATATGCATTCTTCATTGGAAAAAGAACGTTTAGCTTCGATGCCTTTGCAGCCTATTTCATTGGATCAACCCTTCATGCAATGGGGTCTTGACTTCATTGGCATGATAAATCAGCCTTCATCACAAGGAAACAAGTTGATCTTGACTACCACAAATTATTTCACATGACGGATTGAAGTAGTAGCCTTGAAATAAGCTAATGAGACTTCAATATTATCATTTTACGAAATTATAATTTATAGATTTGGTGTTCCAACAACTATCATTTTAGATAATGCCTTAGTGTTTCTTGCTTCAATGATAACAGATTGGGTTATCAAGAACGGTATCTATTTGAGTATTTTGTCTAATTATTACCCTCAAGGTAATGGATTAGCTTAAAGTAATAATAAAAATATGTTAAATATTATCATAAGAACACTCAAGGACAACCAAAGAGCTTGGTATCTGATGTTAAATTCAGCACTTTGAGCTGATAGAGTGACTCCTAAAAGATTAGTTAGAAATTCACTGTACAAGCTTGTTTATGGACGTGAGGAAAGAATGCCTATCTCAGTTGAGCTTCCTACATTGGATTTATTACATCAAATGAAATTACTTGAGAATGAACCAATGCAGGTTCATTAGATAGAATCAATGGATTTATAAGAGTTAAGGGATCAAGCTCATCTGAACATGGAAAATGATTGAAGATAGATCAAGAGAATGTTTGATAAAAAGGCTAAGTTAAGAATTTGTAATGAAGGAGACATTTTTCTAAAATGGGATGTTGATCGTGCAATTCTAGGAAACCACACAAAGTTTGATACAATCTAGAGTGGTCTTGATATGATTTCAGCTTACAAAGAGTACAATGCTTTTCAACTTTCAAGGCTGAATGGAGAGGAGCTTCCCATTCCTATGAATGGTATGTTTGTTAAACACTGTTATTGAAAATCCTAAAGTGTTTAGTTAGAGTATGATTTCCCTTTCAATAAGTGCAGTTCATGCACATTGCAATGTTTTTCAATTCAATAAGTGCATTCGTGTAGGTGATCGTGTTTTCTAGATCCTCTCCTAACTTTATTTTTATTTTTTAGAAGGGCCGGCTTTTCAGAAAAGGGATATTTTGGTTACATGATTTGACTTCATCCCCAATGGACTAGAGCAAGGTGGTCTCCAAGCTAGCAGTTAGCTTTCCTTCTAGGATCGCAGGAAATGTTGACAATTTTTGCACTTGTGTAAAAATGGGAAACTCAAAACTTTGTTTTCAATGGAAGGAATCGATTAATGAACCTAACTAGGGGGGCATTCATATTTAAATTATGTTTCCACTTAGGTGAATCAACAAGGAAAATTACAGCTATGTGTGCTATTGCAGAATGTAAGACCTCCCGTATGTTGCTATCCCATGACCACCTTCATAAAAGATGCACAAAAGCTCCAAAAAACTAAAGCATAGGCTTGAGGAAGGAAAAGATACATTCATACCTGAGCAGTTGGACTCAAAAACAATGAACGTATTTGTTGTTTGAATTGATTAGAGTTCACTTTTAAGTTACAGGTATTTTCCATTTGATAATTTCCTATGAATAAGTGTTATTAAGTATGTTCTTGAGTAGTTTAAATTCATTTCACAATATTTACATATCATAAAATATTAAAGTAAAAGGAAGTACACAACTCAATTATAGAAATACCATCATTTATTCATTAAGGAAATTCAATGTTTCCCACACAAGCCTTGGGATGTAACCTATGATTATCAAAATAAATCGTACATGTGCATGAAATAAAAATAAAAGGAGTATAGAATAAAACCATATTTCCCTATGGTTTTCTTTCATTCTTTTTCATTTTAGTTTCAGATTTTCCATCTTCATTTTTTACATCTAGCAACTACAGTGTACCAAAAATAAGAAAAAGGACAATATATGGTAATAGCCCGGGGTTTAATCTGTAGTCATGTACTATATAAATTAAGGGAAACGAACCATTTTCTATAAAAAAAAATAAGTTACATGAAGAAACTGATACAAAAAAGAAAGTACCATCTGGAATAAGTTCATGGAATTCACAGGAATCATGATAGATAGAAAAATAGGAGAAAGAAAGTCACTATGGAACATAAGAGAGGCCAAAAAGCCTAATTATTTTCTAACTATTTTCTTACGTAATAAGGTACAAGGTGCAATAGAATAGAAAAAAATGCATGTTTGTAAAATTATGTATTATCAAGTATATATTGCATTTCAATGAGACAAGAAGAATTCAAGGGCTACGAAAGAAGATTCTTACATGACTTTCATAGTGTTAAAGATACAAAACTACACGTCAAAGATGCTCTAGAGCTACAACATCAAAATGAATTCTTCAAACAAATGTCATTAAGTACAGAGTATGGAGTCACTATTGTCAATAGTTTGATAAAGATATTGCAACCATAAAAGAAAAATATATCAATTTTGATGAAATTACAGTCAATTATAAAGAAAAGATTGCATGACACATTATAAATTTGATGAAAGCAGTAAAAGTATTCAGCACAGTCATCTAGAAATGTTTTTAAGAGACAAGGTTTCATATAGTGCCATCATGATATGATCAAAATAGATAATGTGGTTTGCAAAAGAGAAAATCTTTCAAAATTCAAAACTAGATTTTGAATCTTTTCTTACTTGGAAGAGTTTCGTTATAGAAAGTGTCATTAAATATCATATTCAATCTCAATCCAGAAACGAAAAATTGCAAGTATCAAGCTAACTAACTCCAAAGATGAAATAAAAGATCAAATAATGTAGATATTCCAAGTATTCTTCAAGAAATGCATCAAGGATACATGAATCCAAAGAGCTATATAGATGATCAAAAGCATTAAGATATTTTGGGAAGGATCATAAAATAGAGCAGTTATGATCACACCAATAGAAAAGATTAAAAGATAGTAACTAAGTAAGATATTTGAACCAAATCAATAAAATATCATAGTTTGATGAGTAAACCTGATATATATACAGTTGTGAAGTTACCTTGGTCATTGGCTAGTGAAATTTGTTTCTACTCTGATAGCAAATTTCAACTCAAGTATAGAACAATCAACATCGATGCAAGAAAAAACTCATCATATTTCTGGATTACAATCTAAATACCATCATATAATGAAGTCCTATAATCATGTAATTTTCATTGAACACACAAACTACTAAAAATTTGTGATACAATGGTACTAAACACTCAAAACAAGTAACAAGAGGTCAACAATACACAACAAAGCCACCAGTATTCAACTTCCAACAATAAGCCTTACTTCAATGGATTACAAGGTACAGGGATAACCTCAAGGAAAAGAAGTGTTATAGGTTGATTAAATACAACTCAGAGAGAAAGTGACTTAGATATTACAACCATTTCCAAGTGTAGATCAATAAGAGAAATTGTAAGTAAAAAAAACATCAGGCATCAAATGAGATAAGTATAGTTATCCATGTTTTCCAAGCCAAGTAAAGTATCATGAATAGAAAATCAAACTAGTTATGCATCTAAAAAAAGGATAGCCTACAATCAAATTTTGTATTCATAGAAATAAGGATGATTATTTAATTTGAATGCAATCATCAATGTCGAGCTAATAAAAACTTGAGCTCAAAGTTCAAGGATACAAAACATTAAGAAAATATATTCTTTCTGAAATAAAATGAATCCATCATATTCATACAGTTTCAATATTTGGAAGAAACTCGCAAAGTTTATAAATTAGAGGTGCAACATGTCAAATCTATAACAATGAAACCATTGAGCTGAAAACCAGGTGAAGCTCAATAGATCTAGGTAGAATAAAATCCGGATCACGTCCTCTAATGCAAGACAGAAAACACTTCATTATTCAAAGAAAACTAGAATAATGGTGGAAAGGTAATGAAAGGTAGAAATAATACTCCATGTCCACTAACAAAAGACAAATACGAAGATATTTTTGAGTACTTCAGTGCTAAGGGTTGTAAGAATGGCGTTCACCAAGCCATCAACAAAAATAGAGTGCCAAATATTTCAATGGTAGAGAATTGAACAAGAGTGAGCTCAGTGCAAAACTCATAATGACCGGATCCATGGAATATAGAAAAATAAGCTCAAAAAACAAAAAATTCATAATAAAAGACTTCAGAATATGGCACACAATATATGGAAGTTACACACAAAAGAATCTAGAGCTCAAATCAAAATAAGAAAACCTATTCAGGGGTGTTAGAAATAACCTAAAACACCATTTTTGGTTGAATATGAAGCAAGAAATGCCTAGAATAATAAAAAATCTCAAACATACCTTTGAAAATGGAGAACCAAAATAGATATTTGACCTAACACAACAAAGCAAACATATAAATCACATCAAGTTTAAATAACAGTGAGCGCAAGACCACAAAGATAGAACCATAAGAACAATGAAACCCAACGGGGTTTAGTCTCAAAGAAGGAACAAATTAAAATCTTGAAAACCCAATGTCAAAGGTTCAAATGATGTCATAGAGTCCAAATATACATTCACAGAAGCAAACAAGAGACAAAGTTTGTATATTTTTGAGCTTAAGAACCTTATAAATGGTCGTTTGGTAAAATAATTTGGTAGAGCTTTAGTAGCTAATCCTAATCTTGAAAATTGAAGAAATGACTTAGGGTTCCAAAAAAAATTTACTCACCAACAAACCATGGTAAATCTTTACTCATCCTGAGCTAACATATCAATGATATAGGATCAAAGGTACAAGATCCAACGATACACAACGAAAACCACACTGCCAATAAAATTCTTAGTATCGATGGTTAATATATAAAAAGCACAGTGATCGATGGGAGAGATCCATCATCAATGCAACAAAATTTCAATGCAACAACAACCTCACCAGAATGTTACCCAAACTCACTAGGATTTAGAAATAAAAAATAAGATTAACTAGCTACAATATCAATGGTTGAGGATCAAAATACGACATTCCAAGGTAAACCACCAAGTTATCTAAACATAACCATGATTCCCAGAAGGTAGATATGTATTGATCAGATCTAAAAACCCTAACAAAGGTATGTTTAGTGTTGAGTCATAAGGCCACAAACCTTGTAAAGGGGTTGATTACCATGGAGGGGTACTTTGTCTAAAATAATTATTATTATTTGCATCAACCTTACCAAAGGTTAGGATAATAATACCATGAATGCTATAGTAAATAAAAGGAGCCCAACAAGTTTTAAGTCAAATGGTAAGATCTAAGAAAGGGGTTGATCAAAATAAACTATAATAAATATTCCGCAGACTATACAAAAGTCTGACACTATGATGGGTTTATTTTGACAAGTTGAAAATGATGAGAAGATTATTAAACAATACATGGCTAATTCAAAATATGCTTAAGTGTTGTGAGCTATTATAAATGCCATATCACATAATTCTTAAGAAGGGACTGAGACCACATAGTGAAAGCAAAATCAAAGACATTATAATTGCAATTGACCTTGGCTAAGGTCTTACCAAAGAATTGTATACTTTAAACCTTGAAAAATACCTTAAAATTTTCTAAAGAACTTGTACAAGGGGTGAAGGTGTTTAACACATGTGTTCACTGTGGGTTAAGGCTATTTTTGTAAATGTATTAGAATTAAGGGTATAAGTTTCTTTTCTTGCATAGGTGTACTGTTTTACATGCTTTTACAAAACGAAGGAACATAGATAAAGCAAAATTCATCATTTTAAGAGGATAATGTACATGTGTCACATCATGCACAAGAAGACAAAGAATATGCACCTGAATCGGAGGAAACTTGATTAAAAAATAAGTGGCTAATATTTACCAAAAATATTCACCCAAGTATTTTAATTTCATTAAAACTAGAACAGTCAACTATACCTTGACTAGAGTGTATTTTTGAAACTACGGCTATTAATGCCTCATTGTAATCAACATGTCTATTTTTTTCCCTTTATTTACTCATGAAAAAGGGGTGAAATTAGCATGCATGGGTGATTACAGATTGTAGTCTATTTTTAGGAGGCGTTGCGTGAAGTATTTTTGCTATATATTTTGTGTACTAGCAAGGCAAAAAAGGGACTTTTGGACACACGAGTTTTGAAGCATATTTTTACCAGTTATTTCCTTCAAATTAGAACCAGTTATTGCCTTTCTAATTTTTCGTAGTAGTGTGTATATTCACATTAATTCTTAAGAATGTCAATTCCCTAATTAATCATCTTACCTTGCTATAAATTTGGTACTTTCATTTCAATCTTATTGTGCATGTTAGCTCTATGTTGTTGTGATTTATCCCTCAACACACAAGTGTTTTTCCTTAGGATCAAATTGAAAACCATTGGTTTATACATCTACAATTTTTTTCTAAATTTTATTGTGTATGTAATCAGTTAAATCCCTCAATCAATTTGGTGTATCACCCCAATTGAATTAAGTCACAATAATATTTTAACTATAAAACTACAAAAAATTAGTTTAGGTTACATCAATACAGAACTGACCTTGATAACAGAGACTCGCCTTAACAATAGGTATAACCCAAAGACCTGATGTGTTTCCAGTATATCTACGGAACGGAAAGATAGAGAAATCTTAGAACCCCTCTTGTCATCTCTCAACCAGGGTATACTTATGAGAGATAATATACCGCTCGTTGAGTTTTGAGTTTATGAACCATGGGTTGATGAGGGTAGAGCCAATGGTTGTATTTTCTAGCTAAATAATTAAGAAATGGGGTATAAACATACCATTTCTATTCCATCCAGCAAGGGCTGGAGGAATGAATTTTTTTTCTCACAACATCTTATTCAGTAACGGAAAATTAATAATTTCGATAATACTAGCATGATCCTAGGTGGATAGCCAGAAATGAATTTTGATCTCAGGCTAAGTATACCAGGATTGAGAGTGCTTGCAGAATAAATATTGAATGGTGAAAATTTCATTTATAAAAAACTTGAGCCAAAGAATCCTTAACACTTATACAAAACACTTATCCTAAGCCTAAAAGATCGACAACCACCCTTAGAGAATGATGGTTAATGGAGAGGCCATTTTGGAAGCCATTGACTATCCATAGGAGCCATGGTTTGATGCACTCCCATGCCTTGAATATGATTTTAAGCACAAAATTTCTAAAAAATTTAAAAGGAACAACATGAATAAGGAGATTGGTAAACCCCAAACCATTCCATGTAAGGTGGCCGCAAGGTGACCCTTCTTTGATGCCATCATGTAGATGTACTTTCCATGCTTCTTGTCCTTAATTACAACAAATGATCCATTTTACACAGAATTTTTGTCCTTGGGGTTGTATGTTTATAAGGTCTAAACCCCGTGGAATCATGGGAAAGGAAACATATGTCCCATACAATACGATGGAAACCTTTGTCACTTGAAGCATTGGCATAGAGAAATGCTTTCAGGAGTTTCTCTAGCTTCATGGTCACATTTGGAGGTCATTCCACCCATGGGAACCCCCCCCAAAGAAAACTAATAATGTCAACAACAGTAACATTACACAAGTTACCATGGTGACCTTCATTGTATCCGTCAATTATTCCATTGTGGTTAGTCTCCTAACCCCCTTTTGTTTGTTGTGATACAATTAGCTACAAAATCACACAATACCTCCTTCATCCTAATGGCCACATCAAATACATAAAAGATAAAATATATACACATCCATCAATAAACATCCTCATATAACTAAATCATCATCTTAACTAAATAATGCTATCATTTGTTTATAATTTTGACAACATCTCAATTCAACCATTTCATCGATATCAATGAGATCATGAAATTAGTTCAAACGCTAAATCATAGTCAAGATGAAGAGAATTATGAATTTTTGTAAATATATATGCTAATAATACATCACCATCATCAATATAAAATGTATCTCTATGTCTCTAAGAATCCACACAACTCATACTATGAATCAGAACCCATCAATAGCCAAAATATTTCTATCATCTAACATCATGCTAAACAAAAAATGATATGATAATATCCATATCTATAGTCGATAGTAATGGAAATAAAAATTTAATAAGTGTTGAAGAGGAGTGGGCACTAAAAATAACATGCAAATGAAGGAAAACTACACTACATAGCTGATGCACCAAAATAAGGGAATGAGAATAATTTCCAATTTGTGGAAATGGAAGCAAAATGTAGATCAGAGAGGGTGATGAAAGTTCTCCATAATTTAATAACATCATTCACAACAAATTTCCATGCATACATGATAATAATAGGTCCATGTAAGAGTACAAAATAGACACAAATGTCTGCAATAAGATAAGAGAGGCAAGGAGAATGCAGAAAACTTGGCAAGGGAAGATACATCCACAAACTTGAATATGTTGCTTCATTAATATGCACAATCGAAACTCTTATGAATGAAATGCATGGATCACCTTGCAAGGATTCCACTACAAAAGGCCCATAACACATTGGCTTCACAAAACCAAAATGATAGAGTTTTTATACTCAATCTTTCCTCCTCTTATAATGAGCCCAATAATTCAATTTATAGAATTTTAGGAAGAGAGAGAGAGAGAGAGAGAGAGAGAGAGAGAGAGAGAGAGAGAGAGGATACAATTCCCAAAATATTCTTTCTAACCTCTTGAAAGATGTCATAAATTTTCCAAAATGGTGATTTACGACCTCCAGAAGGCACCCCATACTTTCCCCTGACTTGCACCAGTGAAAAATGTCTACCCATGCCTCATTAAACACTTTTCCATCAACTTTTCAAACAACCAAAAGGAACTGGAATCATTTTCCCCAAAAACACCATTAAAAGTTTTTCAATTTCTACATTTCTTGATTTTTTTTTGCTTTGAGCTTAGAACCACAATTCGAATGAGATAATTTTTTTGAAAATCCGTTGAAAATTTCTCAAGTTATGACCCTCTGAGTGCAAGCATGTATTTTGAGTTTGTTAGGGATTTCTTGCACTTTACGGGACCCGAGGACTTAATTTTTTTAAGCTGGAAATGTTTCATGTATTTCATCCACGCTACCCTTACATAAAATTAAGAAATCTATTTTATTTGGCATAGAGAATGTCAAAAGATTTCTAAAACATCCAATTTTGTTAAAATCAGAGCTTTGAGGTCAAAAGTTATGCCTAGTTGCAGTTCAACGGTCAAGGTGTTCCGTGTGGGCTCTTATAATCAACATTAAACCACTTTTCCCTTTATATTTTGGGTATTGCAAGTTTTCAGGCAACTCATGTCTCTGTGGAACTTGTTTGGTTTGGGCCACGAACTTTCACCTATTCCGCATTGGAACCTATCTCCTTAATGTTCGGCAATCTCACCTCTACAGGGAACTCACGTTCCTGTAGTAATTAGACCACCTGGGCCATCAGGACCCAACATTTCCACAACTCATTGTGCCTACTCCATTCCTTTACAAATAAGACAAGTTGGCATTTCAGGGAACTCACATCTCGATGGAATTTGAACCACCTAGGCCACAAACTTCGTCCTTATCTGCATTACAAAAGAATCTGCTTCAATCCTTTTACAAATCAGGTATATCGGCATTTCAGGGAACTCGTGTCCCAATGGAAATTGGACAGCTGAGGCCACAAAGACCCAAATTTTCTACAATTCATTGTGCCTACTCCATTCCTTTGCAATTTGGACAAGTCGACATTTTTGGGAAATAAACTATGAGTGGATAAATCTTGAAGCTCAAAGTCCCACAAGCATATTAGACATCTCAATTTAGTTTTTTTTGTATCGCAATACATAATCTGCTAGTTGTTCATGAGATCCTTGTTTAAGTTATGCAAGTTATGTGTATGAGATCTTAGAGTTGATATTGATAGAAAAAAAGAGTAAGAAAAGCATCATCTAGATACACGAAAGATGTTACTGACTAAAAAGGTATATCATATAACTAACACATCGCATAATCTTGTAAACTGTGGGGAAAGAGCTTTGCTAATATGGTATGGTCATCCACATAATTGAGGCATGCCACATGAAAATCTCAGAGATACTCTTGTGGGTCACCGAATACTTTAAAGATGGGCAATCTGGGGGAGATGAAGGTAGGTGGTATTGGATAGGTTGAAATTGAGGGTGTGAAAGGAGTGTGTAGAATCCAAGTGGAGTCCAAAGATGGTGATACACGAGAGGTAGCGAGTTGGAGATGATGAATTTGTATATACAAATCCTAATATAAAGAAATTAAATCAGGAATATTTGGAAGAAGATCTAGGTTGTGTATTGGGAGTGTTACGGTGAATGATGGGAGTAGTAGTGGTAGGAATGGGAGCTAAAATATAATGGAGTTGAGTAGAGGCCATGGGAACCTAAGAGTGGGATGGAAGAGGCTCTGAAGCTTTGTGGATGTTCTTAGAAACAATGAAAGCATGTAGAATATTTGGAAGATGAGCGGGATTCACTATAAGAAAAATGGGTACTCATATCCACATTTTTTTCACCATTTAATTGTGGATTTTATATTCAAAATTGTGAATCCAATTTTATGGACTGCTGTTGCAATTTTTTTGTGAAAATTTGAAATGTGACAAAAGTTTTAAAAAATACTTAATGCCAATTACTGTGAATAAATCACAAAAAAATATTTGTGGAATTCTAGCAATTCTTATATCCTTATATTTCCACAATTAGTAAATTTTGTGACAATTTCACAATTTTTTTAAAAATGGTGGGTTTGCACAATTTTCAAATTGTGACATGTTATAATTATATTTTGATATTCATATTTTCATATCTTTGTTTTTAAATTTATTTTAATTTTTAAAAAATTGTAATATTAAAATAATATATTTTAGATACTAATATGGAACACCAAAAAATATTATTTCTAATTAAATATATATCTTATACTATAAATTTATAATTATTTATAATATAAAATAAAGAATATAAACAATTAAGGAAAATGACTTAAAACATTATTTTAATAACAATTGAATATATTGATAGTTAAACATGAATTTTCAAAATATTATTAAATAACAGTAAAATAAAATTAAATATCAATATTTATTCATTTTTATAAAAGATTGGATATAAATATAAAAATATTTTTAAAGTATATTGGAAAAAAAATTATAATATTATTTTATTAATAGAAAGAGTTTTGAAAAGATAAATATAATGAATATATGCATTATATGTATTTTTTGAAACAAATATTTTATAAGATTACATCTACCCATTATTATAATAATATATTAATTCATTCACTAATTTTTCGTTAAATATGAATGCAACTCTTTTATGTGGTATTAATATTGAAAATATATCTTACAGAAAAAGGAAATTATCATGGAAACAGTAGAAAGTGTCTCAATACTCCAATGTTTACAAATCCAATATTTCTTTTCTTGGTAATACCAAAGATTATAAAAACCCAAATGGGGAATCATATATTTTTGTTTCTTATACATAAATTTAATTTCATGGTTTTTTTCATTGCAATTTAATAGAATACAATGTGATAATATTAAATACTCCATATTTAATGGGTGTTTGGGATGAAATGGGTAGTGATCTAAATTTGGCATCTTACAGCAACCCTAAAAAGTATAGATAACATTACTTTGAAAGGAATCTTATATTCAAAATGACATGGAAACAAATATGCATATAAATATTTTTAAAGAATCACTATACCTGTAGTAATTTTCAGTGGAAGATATGGCCACTGAGAGTAGATCTGTAGATCACTAGTGAGAACTACTCAAATATGCCAAAAAAATTAGATTAAAAAATGGGGTGAATTTTAAAGTACTCCATCGAGCCATGAAGCTTTTATTTTTTGATTGAGCTTGTAATAAAAAAGGTGATTAAGGATGGATGTGAGAAACTTGATCCCACGTATTCATCCACTGCTACCTTTAGACCATTGCAAATTTAGCTTCAGTAAACACCTTCTTCCTATTTATTTTTGTTTGAGAAAAAATTTAGGTTTTCCCTTCTTTTCCACGGATAAATACCTCAAATTATGCAAATTAGGTAGTAACGTTTTTTGGGGGGCCATGGATCGACTTCACATAGCAATACATAGCTCACAGTTTACACCATCAGATTGTTGTTTATCAATGGAGCATAATGTAACATTATTGTTTGTTATACCTGTTATCCAAAATTCACCCCCCAGGGTAATTTTGATAACATTCATTAAATTCTCAAGTCCCAGGTAAATAGATTGATTCAAGGAAAAAAATCATGTTTCTAGGGTCCCCTCAGATTTTTTCTAACTCTCCTGTCCAAGAAGAAAGGAGAAAGTTCTAAAAAAGGGTGAAAAAGTTACAAAAAACAAGCTTGGGCTAGGAAAAATCATGAAAAATGGCTAAGTCCTAGTCCAGGCGGTCCTTGGGACAGTTGGGACATCGGGGCATGAATCGGCCGAAAGGCCACCAGGTGGTCTGCAGAGCAAAGGGAAATTAGAGCCGTGGGATGCACGGGACATGAAAGGGCGAACCGGCCGAAGGTAAAAGCAAAATCGACTAACTATTGTGCAGACAGGCTGGGACATTTGGGCCATAAGGACGAGAAGGATGCGAACCGCTCAAATCGGCCGGTGCAGGGAACTTTCATCCGGGACAAGTGGGACAAGAGTACACGTGGGACGCGGAAAGCCGAAGGATCTGAGAGCCAATCAAATAACGCCAAGTGTCTTCGCTTCAAAGAGGGACAGGGAAGCCCGAATCGGGCGGATCAGAAGTTTTTGTCCTAGATAGTTTGGGACAGCCGGGCCTAGGGGACGTGAGGGACGGAAAAATCTAGTTGGCCTGTGGATGAATCAGGAAACGCCATGTGTCACAAGGGAAGGCGTCCAAAATTTCAAAGGGAAAGGTTTGAAGTGTTGGCCCGAGCCAATCAGAAGAGGACACGTGTCCTAAGGAGAAGGGGAGTGTGGAGCTAGGGGAGGAATTAGAGAATTTGGTAAAAGTTTTGGCCAAAAAGCTAAAAGCAAAGGTCTTCCCCGTGCCCCTGTCGACCAATCAATGCATGCCACGTGTCCCAAGTAGCGGGGGCGTGGGGGAAAAGTGAGAAATTTTCCAAAATTACAAAAAGGTCAAAACTTTCAAGGAAAACCCATGGGTAAGGGAAGGAGAGAGAATTGCTCATCCAATCAGTGCCCGACACGTGTCGTCCAGGTGGCAGAGTGTGGGAAAAAAATTCAAAACCCATTTTTGCCTGTTTTGTGCCCTAAATCTTCAGATCACCATATCTTTCGATCCAGAGCTCGGATTTGCACGTTCTTTATATCATTAGAAAGCTTATAAAATTCTCTACATGATTCTGGGGTCAATTTTGAATTTTGGTGCAGTCTGGAGAGAGAAAGTTAAGAAATAGCTCTGACGCGTGTTCATGGCCAGAAGTGACATTTCAGCGACCAAATTTAACGCAGAATGGGTCGTATTCTCCTGCAATTCGGTCAAAAATGATAGGGTATGGGTTTTTAAGGTCCCCCATGCCGTTTTAATGCATATTCAGTCAATGAGGAATGGGCTCCCATGTTTTGTATGTTTTCTCTCTCCTGGGCTCGACCCATGCAATGTAAAAGCCAGATTTGGCTCATTTCTAAAGGGGGGAACACTTTTTGGCATAGTAGACTTCTTCCTTCACCTCCAAAAAGTGAATCAAGAAAGAATCAGACCTCTTTAAAGACTGTAATAGTTTTTCTACTTCTCTGAGGTTGTAATACAGCGGTTTTGACACTGGAAATGATAATGCAAGCTCTGTGAATGGGTTTCAGCCCTTTGTTTGTATTATTTGCTTCATTTTAGATCCTAAATTATATCTTATCAGCCTGTTTATGTTTTATGTTGAAATCTCTAGTTTGTGTCTATTTTCATGATAGAAATGTTTCACCACTCCTTTTTGGTGCATCACCATCTTTAGTTAGTTTAAATTTGTTGCATTTCTATCCCTGTCTCTTTGCAATCTAGAGTAGGATTAGGATCTGAACCTCTGTAGTTGTGTAAAATATAGATCTAAATTAGAGGAGTTTGAGGAACCAGCCTCTAATCTAGAGATTCCTCTCTCAGTTTAACAAGTCCCACACTTGGAGAGAGGTTTCCATGTTGTGCAATCACGCTGGATGCCTAGAGTGATCAACATAGAAGCATGATCGTGCATCCAGGGGTGCTGTGAGCCTACAACAACAATTTTGGCACCCCCGGTGGGACACTAGAGGTTTCATTTTTATTGTAGCAAAGTTGATGTGCATCTCCTGCAATTTTCTTGCTTAAAAAGAGCAATTATTTACATATCTGGCGACTCCAAGGGGAAGAATCAACTGGTTTCAGCAGTGCAGGCCTAAAAACTCATGAGAAGAATCACCACAAGGTCAAGAGTTGGAGAAGAAAAAGTGCTATTTGAATACCTGCAATTATCTCCAAGGAGAAGGTAAAGAGGAAGAAGGATTCAAAGGTCTCCATCTCCACCAAACAGATCTCTCTCAACTCCTCCACCTGGTAGGCCTTTCATTCAGTCAAGAAGGGTTTTAAGGCCAATTAGAATGGCACAAAAACAACCCGTATGTCAACTTCACAAGAAGCAGCCCACTTGCCCTCAATGCACAACATCTGGTTCCTATCGCAGCCTTGAAGAACATTCCCTACTTCACTGGAGAAAATCAGAGTACTCAAGGTGATCATGTTAAAGATATTGCTAACCTTTGTGTAATTCATGAAATCAATGAAATGCAAGTGGCTGTCAAGTTACTGGCATCTTCATTCAAGGGTAAAGCATTGCAATGGTTTAGGATCCTTGGAGCTGGTTCTATCACAAACTAGAATCAGCTGTGTATAGCACTTCATGAGCAATTTGGAGAGAAGGGAGACAACTTGTCTCTTTTGGAGCAGCTGACAACCATCAAGAGAGCTCCCAATGAGCAGCTGATCGACTTCAACTTCAGATTTCAAAAGACTTGGGAGAGAATTCTAGTGGCGGTCAGGCCAACAACAGAAGGTGCTTTTCTCTACTATCTTAAAGCTCTAAATTCTGATATTTCTATGTTAATTCAGTCCATGGGAGGAATAACTATCCCTATGGCTTATAGCATTTCCATGAGGGCTGAAAATTGTTTAATCCAAGCTGGCAAACTTTCCCCTAGACCTCCCATGCCATTGTTTCCAAGCTTAGAGAGTCCAAACACCAATCAAGCACCTAATTTGGCTCCTTCTCCCACTCCTAGAAATCAGAGTTCAAATGAAGCTTCCACTTCATCTCCAAGTGCCCCAAATGAGCTTCAAGAAGTCATGAAGCAATTGCAAAACCTAGGCAATGAGCTGGTTACTCTCAAGAGGCAGCAGGCCCAAGGTTTTAGACCTTCTTATCAACCCCAAGCTCAGCCTAACAGGAAGCCATACAAAACACAAAGGCAACCTAATCCAACTACAAATATAAATCAAACAAGGCCTCCTGCCAATAGACCATTTCAGCCATATAATCCAAATGCCATATCTACCTCTTAGGGCATTTGTGACAACACAAAACAACATTGCCTAGGAGTATGATTGGTGTTTTCCATGCAATGAGCCTCATAACCAATCCATGTGCTTCAATGGTGCTTTGAATCAAGCACTAATGGTGACAACTACTAGTGTAGAGGGTGAGGGCAGTCAAGGAAACAACCAACAACAAGAAAAATTCCAACAACAATCAGCCCCAAATGACGCCACATTGGTA
Organism: Taxus chinensis; assembly: GCA_019776745.2. Classification (NCBI taxonomy): domain Eukaryota; kingdom Viridiplantae; phylum Streptophyta; class Pinopsida; order Cupressales; family Taxaceae; genus Taxus; species Taxus chinensis. The sequence continues at coordinate 650,270,510 of CM034153.1, read as the reverse complement.
AACTGGCAAGTAGAGGATTTTTGTGGCATGAATCAAGCAGTTTATCAAGGTGTTGCAGCCAACACAAGGTCAAAAAGGAGTAATTTGGGTGAAGAATAGCCATTAGCCCCAACCAATCCACAACCTTCTATGGCTCCACAAATGATTGGCAAGCAAGATCCAGTTTCAAATGCACAAGGGCAGCCAAAAACAGCCCCTAGGCCAACTCAAATACTAGTTGTTGCTACCCACATGCAAGGAGTGAATGTGCAAACCAAGGTAAAACAAAGAGGATACTTCATCCCCATTTAGTATCATTGATCAGATGAAGAAGAAAAACAGTCAATATATCAATGTGGAAATCCCTATCCATCCCAGGCCAGAGAGATCTACTGCAAGCTGCCATGAAAGAATGAGCCAACTTTGAATCAGCAAGTTCAGATGTAAGACAAAGTGCTTACAAATGCTGCCCAGCCTGAGGAAAATCATGGAGGACAGCAAGGTAAAATGTTGAAGCCCCCTCCTTTTTATGTTTCATTGATCATTGGAAATCAGCTGGTGCACAATTGCATGATAGACTCCGGGGCAAGTAGCTCGGTAATGCCTAAACAAATAGCTGATTAGCTAGGGCTTCTAGTATGAAACAACATCCAAAGGGGTAGTGCAGCTAGATGGGATAGTAGTAGCAATAGTTGGAGTGATTAGAAACTTGAGTCTTACCTTGCATGCATGTCCAAATTTTGTTGTTTTATAAGATGTATCAGTCATAGACCTCCCACCACTCTCTGCCCTTTGCTTGTCAAGGGACTTCACAGCCAAGATTGGAGGCTATCTTGTCTACTGATTGGTCACACATGCTATTCAGAATGAGGTATGGAACTAAGGCTACAATCAGGTCTGAACCTATTGCAAACTTCCATATTGAGCCTTACACTCCAAGTCAGATTAATGCCAATTGCTCAGCATTTGATCAAGAAGATCACCCAAGCACTGATGAAGCTGACACCAAGGTTGGAAGCACCCCAGGATCTAACTCTTGATGAATGGGCAAAGCAAGATACATGCATTTGATCCTTATCAAGAAGTGGAAGAATCTAAGCTAGGGGTATATTGCATACATGAAGAAAATCAACCTATTCCTAGCATCACTAGGCTAAACCACAATGATGACAATGAGGTATGGTAGTTGTTCTTTGATGGATCAAGGAGTAGGCAAGGTGCAGGAGGTGGAGCCATGCTTGTTACGCCTCAAGGAGTAAAGTACTATTCAGCTTTCAGATTTCAGTTTGCATGCTCCAATAACACTGCTGAGTATGAAGCCTTGGTGCAAGGGATGCATTGGACAATCAAAAATAGGAATAAATAACTTGCAAGTCTTTGGGGATAGTGAATTGATTGTAAACCAGGTCAAGGGATAGCATGCTGCCAAGAATGATCTACTCAGGTGCTACAAGAACAGGGGTGTGGGACCTCATGGAAGATTTTGAGGGTTTTGGCATCAAATCCATTCCTAGGAAGGAGAATCAAGCTGCTAACAGGCTTGCAGCAGTAGGGGCAGCCTTTGACATTGTGGAAAGCATTCAACAAGACAAGGTACAACCAAACATCCATGTGATTGTGAGGCCTTCAGTGTCGGATAACAATGTCAGTTGGCAAGTGTTTGAAAATGACCAGCAAATCATCCATTTCTTGTAAGAAGAAGCTGAGTTCTCAGCCAAGAATCAAGAGAGATTGGAACAACAATATGTTGACCAAGTGGTACAGCTGAGAACTAACAAGCTGCCCAAGGGACTTATCACTTTGGAGTCCATTTTTAATCCCAATGACCAGTTTAGAAAGGAGAAGGAAAACATTCAGGTCAAGAGGGAGGATTCAGTATCCATCTTGGTAGAAGAGAACAAACCATTACAAATTAGAAGGGTGACAACTGAAGAAGAAAAGTATGAGTTCATATAGCTGTGTCAAGAGTTCCCCGATGTGTTTTCTTGGAGCTATGAAGACTTGAAGGGTTTCAATCCCAACTTAGCTTAGCATACCATCGAATTGGATCCAAATAATAAGCCTGTTAGGAAGAAACAAAGACCAGTTAATCCACACATGGAGCCTCTCATGAGGAAGGAATTGGACAAGCTGATTGATTCAAGGATCATATTCCTAATCAAGCATTCCAGTTGGGTTTCCAACTTAGTTCTAGTCAAAAAGAAGAGTGGAGAGATGAGATTATGTGTTGACTTCAGAGACTTGAATAGAGCCTCTCTCAAGGACTGTTAGCCACTCCCTTCCATGGAGCAAATCTTGCAAGTTGTGGCTGGCTCTGAGAGGTTTTCACTACTTGATGGCTACTCAGGCTACAATCAGATTATGGTGAAGGAAGAGGACCAGTTCAAGACAACCTTCACAACCAAATGGGGAACTTTTGCATACAGGAAAATGCCATTTGGGCTGTCCAACGCTGGTGCTACCTTCTAAAGGGCAATGGACATGGCATTCAAAGGTTTGATTAATAATGTGGTGCTGATTTACCTTGATGATATCACTGTTTTTTCAAAAAACGCAGCAAACCACCTCTATCATTTGAGGCAAGTCTTCACGAGGTGCAGGAGATTTGGAGTGTCTTTGAATCCTAAGAAGTGCATCTTTCGTGCACATGAAGGAAAGCTCCTTGGCCATATTGTCTCCAAGGAAGGATTAGCAATTGATCCAGAGAGGGTTGAAGCCATAAGAGCACTACCATTGCAAAGCCACAAGAAAGCCCTTCAGAGTTTCTTGGGAAGGATAAACTTTATTCGGAGGTTTGTCCCAGATTTTGCAGCCCTTGTCAAGCCCATCACCAAAATGTTGAAGAAGAGCATGGCTTTCAAGTGGACAGTAGAAGGCAAGGAGATTTTTGAAGAAATAAAAGCAGCCATCTCTCAAGCACCAACTCTCATCAACCTGGACTTCTCCAAGGATTTTATCCTCTATGCATTTGGAGGTAATGACACTATTTCTACCATTTTGGTACAGCAAAACAAGGATAATGATGAGAATCCAATTGCCTTCTTCAGCCGGAGCCTAGATGACTATGAGGTGAGGTACTCTTTTATTGAGAAGCATGTGCTAGCAGTAATCAGAAGCTTGAAGAAATTCAAGCATTTAATCTCAAACAACAAGGTACAGTTGCTGGTCTCACATGCTGGGGTTAAGGAATTCCTCCTCAACAAGGATTTGAATGAGAAAAGGGCAGGTTGGATCACCCGTGTCATGGATTATGACATTGAGATCAAGATCACCAAGCTGGTAAGAGGGAAAGGATTGTGTGATCAGTTGGTTTTGGGGAAGCAAAAAGAAGTATGCAATGAAGAAGAGGCTGTTTTGACAATCCAGGACAGCCATGAGCCAAGTGGCAATCAAGAAGAATACAATGCTGCCCCCACTCCTTACTAGACCTAAGGTATTATACACTTCCTAGGCACAGGCCTATGCCCTCCGGAGATGAACAAGACCCAAAGGAGACACTTCAGATTGCAGGCTGTCCCGTATGCCATTGTTGATGGGGTTTTGTACAAGAAAGATGTGAATGGAGTGCTACTGAGATGCATTAGCACAGATCAGATTCAAAGGGTGTTGGAAGAGTTCCATGGTGGACCAGCTGGTGGCCATTTTGCACCGAGAGTGATAGCTCTAAAAATCATGAAGGCTGGTTATTATTGGCCTAAAATATTCAGTGATTGCTATGCATGGATCAAGAGGTGTAAGAATTGTGCATTCTTCACAGGAAAAGAGAGATTTGCTGCCCTTCCATTACATCCAATCTCAGTTGACCAGCCATTCATGTAATGGGGTTTGGACTTCATTGGAGTCATTAATCCCAATTCAAGCCAAGGGCACAAATGGATTTTGACAGCCACAAAATACTTCACCAAATAGACAGAAGTAGTAGCACTCAAAGAGGCAACTTAGTCTAGCATCTTAGACTTTTATGAGGGGATAACAACCAGATTTGGTGTACCTGCTACAATAATCTCTGATAATGCATTGGCATTCATTGGATATAAGGTGACTAAGTGGGCTGTCAAGAACAGTATCTACCTAAGCACTTCATCAAACTATTACCCTCAAGGTAATGGCCAGGCCGAGCCTACAAACAAGAACTTGTTAAGGATCATTAAAAGGACTCTTGACGAGAATCAGAGGTCTTGGCATACCAAACTGAAATCAGCCTTGTGGGTTGATAGGATAACTCCCAAAAGATCCACAGGTAACTCTCCATTCAGGCTTGTCTATGGAAGAGAGGCAATCTTGCCCATGTCACTTGAGTTGCCAACATTGGAACTCATGAAGCAGCTGGAGTTTCTTGAATTTGAGCCCATGGAAGTAAGGTATGTAGATTTGATGGAGCTACAAGAGGTCAAAAATCAGGCATCCCAAGCAATGGAAAAGGATCAAGCTTTGATCAAAAATACCTTTGATAGGAAGGCCAAAGATAGATCTTTTCAGGTTGGAGATCTAGTGTTGAAATGGGATGTGGATAGAGAAAAACCAGGAAGGCATTCAAAATTTGATGCCATTTGGAGTGGCCCATACATGGTCACAAAGTGCAAGAACAACAATGCTTTCCAACTGGCCTCATTGGATGGTGAAGAACTGCAGATTCCAGTCAATGGAATCTATCTCAAGCATTGCTTCTAGAGGGAAGTTCACTACCTTGTAAATATTAGATTAGATTTTCATTCCTCCAAGTGTTTGTGCACATTGTTTTACTGTAGGTTAGTTTTGTTTTCCCTAAGTGCTTTGGCACAACTTGCTATCCATAGAGATGTTTTGCAGTCCTTTCTCCCATCAAGTGATATTCCATCTTCCTCCTTGCACATTCCGAGTCAGTTAGGGGTTCTAAAAAGAATATTTGATGACTCCATGCCCAATGGACTGCTTTAGGAAACTGGTATCTTCTACCTAGCAGGCAGGTAACCCCGCTGAGTCGCCAAATTGTTATCCAAAATTCACCCCCCAAGGTAATTTTGATAACATGCATTAAATTCTCAAGTCCCAAGCAAATAGATTGATTCAAGGCAAAAAATCATGTTTCTAGGGTCCCCTCGGATTTTTTCTAACTCTCCTGTCAAAGAAGAAAGAGCAAGTTCTAAAAAAGGGTGAAAAAGTTACAAAAAACAAGCTTGGGCCAGGAAAAATCATGAAAAATGGCTAAGTCCTAGTCCAGGCAGTCCTTGGGACAGTTGGGACATCGGGGCGCGAATCGGCCGAAAGGCCGCTAGGCAGTCTGCAGAGCAAAGGGACATTCGTGCCATGGTGACGAGCGGGACGCGAAAGGGCGAACTGGCCAAAGGTAAAAGAAAAATCGACTAACTATTGTGCAGACAGGCTGGGACATTTGGGCCATGAGGACGCGAAGGATGCGAACCGCCTAGATCGACCGGCACAGGGAAATTTCGTCTGGGACAAGTGGGACAAGAGTACGCATGGGACGCGGGGAGCCGAAGGATCCTAGAGCTAATCAAATAATGCCACGTGTCTTCGCCTCAAAGAGGGACAGGGAAGCCCGAATCGGGTGGATCGGAAGTTTTTGTCTGAGATAGTTTGGACAGCCGGGCCAAGGGGACGCGAGGGACACGAAAAGCCGTCTGGCCCATGGATGAATCAGGAAACGCCACATGTCACAAGGGAAGGTGTCCAAAATTTCAAAGGGCAAGGTTTGAAGCGTTGGCCCGAGCCAATCAGAAGAGGACACGTGTCCTAAGGAGAAGGGGAGTGCAGAGCTCGGGGAGGAATTAGAGAATTTGGCAGAAGTTTTGGCCGAAAATATAAAAGCAAAGGTCTTCCCCGCGCCCCTGTCGACCAATCAATGCATGCCACGTGTCCCAAGTGGCATGGGCGTGGGGGAAAAGTGAGAAATTTTCCAAAATTACAAAAAGGTCAAAACTTTCAAGGAAAACCCGCGGGTAAGGGAAGGAGAGAGAATATCTCATCCAATTAGTGCCCGACATGTGTCATTGAGGTGGCAGAGTGCGGGAAAAAAAATTAAAACCAATTTTTGCCTGTTTTGTGCCCTAAATCTTCAGATCACCATATCTTTCGATCCAGAGCTCAGATTTGCATGTTCTTTATATAATTGGAAAGCCTATAAAATTCTCTACATGATTATGGGGTCAGTCTTGAATTTTGGTGTAGTCTAGAGAGAGAAAGTTAAGAAACAGATCTGACGCATATTCATGGCCAGAAGTGACATTTCAGCGACCAAATTTAACACAGAATGGGTCGCATTCTCCTACAATTCAGTCAAAAATGACAGGGTATGGGTTTGTAAGGTCCCCCATGCCATTTTAATGCATTTGCAGTCAATGAGGAATGGGCTCCCACGTTTTGTATGTTTTCTCTCTCCTGGGCTCGACCCATGCAATGTAAAATCCAGATTTGGCTCATTTCTAAAGGGGAGAACACTTTTTGGCATAGCGGACTTCTTCATTCAGCTCCAGCAAGTGATTTTTGTAAGAATCATACCTCTTCAAAGACTGTAACAGGTTTTCTACCTCTCTGAGGTTGTAATGCAGCGGTTTGGACATTGGAAACGATAATGCAAGCTTTGTGAATGGGTTTCAATCCTTTGTTTGTATTATTTGCTTCATTTCAGATCCTAAATTATATCTTATCAGTCTGTGTATGTTTTATGTTGCAATATTTGGTTTGTGTCTACTTGCATGATAAAAATATTCACCACTCCTTTTTGGTGCATCACAATCTTTAGTTAGTTTCAATTTTTTACACTTCTATCCCTATCTCTTTGCAATTTAGAGTAGGATTAAGATCTGAACCTCTGTAGTTGTACAAAATATAGATCTAAATCAAAGGAGTTTGAGGAACCAGCCTCTAATCTGGAGATTCCTCTCTCAGTTCAACAAGCCCCACACTTGGAGAGAGGTTTCCATGTTGTGCAATCACACTAGATGCCTGAAACATCAACCTAGAAGCCTAATGTGCGTCCAAGGGTGCCTTGAGCCTGCATCAAGAATACCCTTTTAGTTGTAAATGTTTAATGCTAACTACTGTTACAATAAAATTAAAACAATGAAATTCTGTAAAAGAAATTATAATAGCTCTAATTCAAGGAAAAATATATGCTCGAAGAAATAGGATGAAATTGTTATATCATTATATTTGAATTTTTTTATTTATGATATAGTATTTTGGGTTGTTTAAACAATGGATAAATTTAGTTTTAAAAGTTTTATTTTTGTAAAGAATTATCGAGAATAAATATTGGAATGTGGAAAATCCATGCTTTGAAGTATTATTATTGTAGAGTTGTGGAATATTACACAATTGTGTTGATAATTCACATTATTTCCACAAAACATTTTTTAAGGATAAAATTATGGATAAACAAACATAGTTCTAGTAACTCATATTATTCAAATTAAATATTAGGTGTGTATTGTATCCATAATTAGAATTTTGGTTATTTTTTTATTATTTAATATGCATTCTATATTTTTTAATTAATACACAATCAATTTAATTTAAGTGTGTTGAATTTTCACAATTTTTATTTCTAAAAGAATTAATGTATATATATTTTTTGGTAAAACTTTAGATATTGTGTAAGAAATTAAATGAGACTTATATTTGGATTTTGGCATACAATATGCATAATTCTTTTTACAAAGGTATTTTTTTCGAAACATGAGGGGAAACCATAATTTCTTCAAAATAAAATTTCAATAATTTGGATATTTAACAATTTTAAATTTGAATTGTATAAAGTAGCGGAAATATTTTTCAAAATACGACAAAATATGATTTTTCCACAAAAAAATTAAGGAATATGGATTTTTAACAAATTAAAATTTAATGAAATTTTGGGAAATCTATATTTTTTTATAGAAGTTATTCATTTAATGTTGATAATTCACAAATTTTCCACAAAATGAATATTTTATGAATAACAATGTTGATAAATTAGTCTATTTCAAGTAGTGATTACTTTGCAAATCTTTTCAAAAATAAGTGATTGTGTTTAATTTTTCTTTTTCAACATTGGTATGGTCATCATATGATTTTGCAATATCAAATGCTTCTATTTTTCTAAGAGAAACATTACAAGAGTTATCTAATGGATTTTTGGTCATGGCCATTGATGTGGAGATATCATCCATTGATTTGGAAATTCTACGGGAAGATGAAGGAAGATCACAATATTGAAAACATGCAAAATGACCACTACGGGTGTAACACCTACTAAAACAACCCACTCGAGACCCAAGAACAACCTAGGATTAGTTAGGAAAATTATGGAATATATTTTTTTGTTTAAAACAGTCTTCAACCAGGTTACAAGACAACAGTGGTCACTAACAGGTTCTGGAACAAATCTAATCCACTGGAATATACTTTTCTCTTATTAACAATTATTAGAGGTCATAAGGTCAAAAATTTAGGGTTAGAAGGTTCAATTAGGTTCAGAGGGTAATTCCTCACCATATTCCACTCTCTAACAGGATTAAAGATTCAATTTGATTTTTCTCACATTTAACACATTCAAAATTTTCCTAAATCATTCCTATTGGATAGGAAATTTTCTCATCTTTCCAATGATCTAAATAAGTCCTCCTAACTCCTCATATTTTTTTAGTTATGGGGCGATGGGCCTTGGGGTGAAAATTATCCCCAAGAGCAGGCCTATGGGCCCATGGGAGAAAATTTCCCCAAAGGGTGGGTTTGCGGGCCGCAGGGAGACTTTTCGAAAAAATATCCATAGGGGGTGAAAATCCAACTTTGGCCCGCACACTCATGGTTCTGTAAGTCCACAAGGGATAGGTGGCACATCCAAAGTCAGCGCGGAGAGAGCGAGGAGACAGGAGACATTTTGACAATTCTCCCGCGCGGGGTGAAAAGCCAGCTTTACAATCGTGCTCCTGCGAGACCACAAGGGACACAGGGCGTCTCCTAAGCCAATGTGAGGAAGGTAGGGCAGCGAGGTGAATTTTTTTCAACACCCCAAAGGGCTAAGAGGGTAACATTGATCTGCACCTCTGCCGACACCTCGTGATGCCACGTGGCAGATCCTGATTGGTTGTGGGCCGGTAGGATAGTGGGGAAAACTTGAAAAAAAAATCCAAATTTTTTTGAAATGTAAAAATAAAAAAAGGGACCCGCTCCTCCACCGATGCCTCGTGACACCACGTGGCATCACTTGATTGGTTGCGAGCTGGCGAGGAAAATTTGGTAAAAAATTCCAAAATTTTCTGGAAGTGCTAAGTTAAAAGGGGATCCGCCCCTCCGCTGACACCTCATGTTTCCACATGGAAACCTCTGATTGGATGCGGACAGATGGGGAGGTGGGAAATTTTTTGAAAATTTTCCCAAAAAATTTCCGAAGTTCTTAGGAAAAATGTAGACCTGCGGGCCCGCTAAGGAAATTTTTCCCAAATTTTTTTTTGACTCTGAGTGAAGAAAAACTTCAGAAGGCCATACATTTTTATAGAGAGATCCGTTTTGGGAAAACAAGGACTTTTTGGAAATATCTTGACATCCTCATTACTCAAGGATCATTAATTTCTAATTTTGATGAAGTTTAAGGGGTCAATTTCAAGAAAATGATCTACAAGATGGTCAATTTTTTCTTGTCCCTCCCTCAATATGTCAAATAGACATGGGTAATTGTTCTTAGGTGGAATTAAGAAAGGTTTCAAGATTCAATTTGTCTGATTGATTCGCAATTTGAACATTTACATTTCTTGACAGCAAAACGACTACAAAATGGTATGAGCCCAATTTTGCTAAGGTTTCTAAGAAATTCCTTAAGTGTTAAGGTCTAGATGAATTCAATTAGATCTTATTATGCCCAATTTTATGTTTCATTTGTTATTTCTTTGTTACATATTTGGTCTATGCATTTCGGATTAAAGATTTTTCAATTTGGAAATGCAAGACAGAGATCAAATTTTAAAAGGTCTATTTGCCATTTTCTTCTTCCAAGTATTAAAATGTGTTCCAAACCTAATCTAGTACGTTTATTTGATTCAAATTAACTATTTCAAAACTAAGATACGTCTCTAATTTCCTATTTTCACATATTTCAAAACACAGAGTATTACACTTCCTTTATACGCATTTCCTTTCAAATAGAGGTTACAACTCACATCTAGATGATCTAAATTCAATACAATGATACAATTTGAGGAAGGTTATAAAATCCTTTATCTATTCCCAAATACAACTTTACAACTTCCTTCTTTTACTCTTTCCAAAATCACATATTATTTATAGGGCAAAATATTACATTTTCTTCTCACGTGTTTCACTTTTCCACTTCCTAAACAAGGATTTCATAGTTCATGTTAAAAATTTATTTCGAATGGAAATAATATCATCTGAAAAAGGAAACCACTTCCATTAATCCAAATTAAACTCTTACAACCTCCTTTCCATTTTATTTCAAAATTCAACATACATAATATGTTTCATTCTTTCACATTCTTTCCAAAACAGAAATACAGAGTGTAACTCTTTTACATTTCAAATTTCAACTTTTATTGACAATATAGGTATCTTTCCATTGAAAAGAATATTCAGATCATCCACTTCATAGTGGAAAAGGGATACAATAAGATTTCATTTCACAAGGGACTATCATACTATCTTTTCTTAGCTCTAGAACAACAACATACAAATTCCCATACTTCCAATTTTATCACAACAAGAGTAGGGGAAAGGAAATACTCTCCACCCAACCAAGACATCCAATGAAGAGGAGAATCCATCCTTCTTCATTGGCCCCCAAACCCCAACCACAATGCAATAAAATATGTGATCCAACTCATGGCAACAACAGGCTTCCACAACATACAAGCAACATTTTCACAATGAAAACATAGTCCAAAATAGAATGTAGTTTACAACTACATTAAAACATGAAAAACATTATTGAGGCTTCATCAAGCAAGCCAAAGGAGAAAGAAACTATGGGGGATGCTACTTGTGCCTCCCAAAGGAAAAATGAGTATCACCACCTGAGAACAACCCACCAACAATATTTATGTATATATATCATTTCAAATTCCTATCATGCCCTTATGCCTCCCTAAAGTACCCCTTATTCCTGACATTTGCTTATGCCTCCCCAACCTCTTATGACACCCCATAACAAGTAAAGAAATGCAAGCTATTCTTTGGAAGGTGGAACCCAAATCCCAACACCCTCCACCCTTATACCTCCCTGAAACACACTTGTGCCTCCCAAAAAATAACCCCATAGTCTTCTCCTACACCATTCCTAGGCCATCTACCCAACATCCCACAAACAAAACAAAACATTCATAAATTAACATTTACATTCATAGAAGAAGAGAATTTCAAGAGCCAAGATCTTACCTCTCCATGGTGTAGTTATTCCAAGTTCTAAAATAGAAATCTCTATCCCAATGCAAGCAATCTAAAACAGCCAAACACAAGCATGCAACAATCTTCCAACAACTTCTTCAAGCAAGATCTCCCAAAATAGTAAGAAAATTCACCCAAAAATCAACTCTCCAAAGTGAAGAAACCCCCAAAAAAGGCAAGCCATTCAAATTTTATGGAAGAGGGAAGGGAAGAGGATGAGGTAGCTCCACGTAGGATGCCATATCACACATCTTCAACCCCAACCCAAAATTCAACTTCATTCTCCAATGCATAATAAATAGGTGGGTGAATAATATGACAGTTTACTTACACACTCAAATCCAACCCACACCCCAAAGGACTGAAATTAAATCATGTAAAAAAGTTGCAATTAAAACATACAATTTATCTTCCCAAAATGCATTAAAAAATCTAACTTCAACTCTCCAACCGTAGGTATGGTTAGTAATTAAATTTAAGAGGTATGGGACAAGTTTAACTTGTCCCACAAGCCTCCAAAATCAGCCTCCAAGGACATATTCGAATTTCCAAGAAAGTGGAGTGTTTCACACTCAAGAGTCAACTTACACATCACTTACACATTATTTACAACACTTTAATTCAAGGCCAACAACTCTATTAACTACTTTCTTATGACATATTTTAATTAATTATCTTAAAAACATGATTACTCACAATATTTACACACCATTAAATAATTAATGAAAGGGTAAAAGCATCACAAAATAAACACATGCAAACATAAATAAAGGGACCAAAATAAAAGAAATACATAAAACCCCTTTGTCACAATTAAAGGTGATCCCCCCTATGGGAATCCCTAACACACACAAAAAATACTAGTTGCCATGGTGACCTTATTGAATTAATCTATAATTCTAATGTGGTTGGTCTCTAATCCCTCGATGTTTGTTGTGATATTTTAACCTGTAAAACACAAATACCTCCTTCGGCCTCAATGCCATATCAGAACATCAAAAATAATATAAATATAATTCCCAAAATCATTTAGATATACAAATCACAACAACATCAAGGAAATTATAACAATATCACTTATAGTTTTATCAACAACTATATCATCATCCAATAATTTCCATTTCTACGTCTACTCACAATATCCAAATATCACAAGTCCGCACAACATCCATAATATAACCATGTCGAACAGTATATCGTAATCAACATATAAAATGTCTCTAATAATCATCATGCTTCATAACTGAATCAAGTCAACAATAATCCATGAACTAACATCTATAATCATACTATAATTAGGTCCATAATCATATCCATAGTATAATCAGCAGTATCATGATTAGTATCAAAAAGGGTACAAAGGGAAGTGGGAACTACAATGGGTTATGGGCATAAGAAGAAGAAATCGCTAGAGAGAAGATGGATTCAAAGGTCAGGTTCACAAAAATGATTACGATAAAGGGTATTTTTTGAGGCTAATATCAATTATATTACAGAAATAAATAATTGAATAAGTACAAAAATTAACCCAAGAAAACTAAGCAATAAAGTAACAATCCTAGGCGCAAAGATAGGGTAAGAAGCCTTAGTGTTGACTCACAGTCAATTCTGTATTGGATCTAATCTTTGATCAACTCAACAAATTGGAAGAAATGTCACATAGAAGTACTAAAAAATGTAGAACTAGAGGAGCAGGTTGGACTGGGGTGCCTGGAGAGGGACAAGGGCACCCGTGGGTGCCCTAGACCTATTTTGGGGCGCTTGGATCCTAAAAAATGCTTAGAAAACCTCCTCTAATTTTTCTCAAGGTTTTATCCTTTAATCTCCTTTCATCTCTTCGAGGTCGCTCCAAGATCGCTAGAAACTTGAAATCAATAATGAACCTATAATACCCTCAAATAGAAATCAAATCCCAAAAAAGAAAGATGTAGAATGAGTGGTCACACTGTCCTCAACTATCGCTATGGTGAACTAACAACAGAGCGCTACACTACATCTCAGACCTAATGTAGTTTTGTGTGTGGGTGTGGAAATGTACCCTATATTACTCTTGTGCATGTCAAACTTGCATAATGAGTAAGTAGCTAGATATAGAATGTCGTAAATGTGTGTATGGAGTGTATTGAACTTCCCTCCTAGGAAGTGTGATGCAGAAAACCAATATTTGTGTCCCTTGTGATGGAGCTAGATGGATGCAATGGAGCTCTTAGATGCCTTTATTGATGAAACCTTAGGGGTGATCACTTATGCTTAGTGCTTGGTACTTTATTATGATCACATAAATTTATATTTATATGATTCCCTTTCTTGAATTTCATAATTAACTCTGAAGAGGACGACCACAAAAAATATAAGATGCTATAATAATTAGAAAGGACTCAAAAAGTGTGAATAAAGTACAAAGGGGATAGGGACACCCACAGGGGACGAGGGTGACTAGCGCTTATGTCCTGGCTGGGTGCTGGTGTCCATGATGACAAATGTTGAAGAGTAAAAACGTAGACTGCGAAAGTAAGGGTGTAATTTCAAAAGTATTAACATTAATCGAAGAAAGGTGGCCAAAGATATGGGTTAGTTAGTACTTTTTAAACTTTTGAACCATATGAATAGTAGTATATAGCCAAGACTAGCCAATTAACCAAAGTGTGTGATTTAGTGTCTACAGCCATTCCCTAAACCTTCCTTCATAAGGGAATGATACATTCTCACCTTCATTTATGATTTCTTGAGGTACACTTGGGTCTACTTCCCTCCTCCAATTTTTGGTAGGACTTCAAGGCTCTTGCTGAGAAATAGTGAGGGAAATTAATTAAGATTCTATTGAATGATAACGCATGGGAATAGGTCAGTAATAGGTTCGAATAATTTTACACTTTAGAAGGGATTGATTTAAAATGAATAGTTTCATAATGTCCTTCATAAAATGGATTTGCAGAATAAAAGAATGGGTTCTTGAAAGAGATTCCTAAATATATGATTCACTCTAAATCATTGGTACCGTAATACTAGGATGAAGATATTAGCTTTGTAAATTACCTTCAAAATTATGTCCATCACAAATCCTTGAAAGATGTTACTCATTTTAACACTAATCTTGGTCAAAAACTATTAGTTAAGAAATTTGGGGTCCTTGAATCTCTAGTTATGTATCACATCTCTAATAAGAAACATAAGGATATGTAATCGTAGAGTCGACCTTGTAAATTTGTGGGATACCTAGATGAGGTTAAAGGATAAATAATTCTTCATGTAACTACATATGAGTTGTTCATTGAGAAAATTTTTAAATTTCAAAAAGGTCCACCAAATTCTTAACATGACACTTTTCCATTTCTATTGCCTACACTTGGACTTTCATACAATGATTCTAATTGATCTGATGAGCATGAGCAGATTCATGAGAAGGTTATTTCGGTATATCGTCACTGAGGATAATTATTATTCTAGCACTAATAGTTAGAGTAGTTATGGAGCTTCATCCCATTTCACATCTTGCCACAACTCAGATCATAAAGACCATATTCTCAACTGTCCTACTTTTTGTCCTCTTTGGGATAGGAAGATATTATAGAGTGCAAGTACTTGCCTAGTGGATACTAGATATATCATAAGGACATGTTGAGAGTTGAGGGATGGGCTACATGATTTATTTTCCTCTAGTTATGATCCATAGACCCTTCAAGAGCCATCTAAAAATATTGAGTGGGACACTGCTATACAATAGGAGTATAATTCATTTATTAGGAATAACACTTGGGATTTTACACACCTTCATAAGGTAAGGAATATGGTTCGATGTAGATAGATATATCAGAACAAATATGTAGTAGATGATTCCATCCGTAATTTCAATACAAAATTGGTTGTAAAAGGTTTTCCACATGTTCCAGGTATTGATTACACTGAGAAATTTACATTAGTCACCAAAATAAATTCCATTATACTCACTCTTTCCATCGTCGTGTCTCATCGGTAGGATGTTCATCATATGGATATGAAAAGTGCATTTCTTCAAGCTATTCTAGAGGAAGAGATCTATCTAGAGAAAAGGTAGGGTTTTGTTAAGGATTCTTGTTTAGTAAGCATGCTTGAAATCTATTTATGGACTCAAACATGCCCATTGGGCCTGGTATTTCATGATGGATTCATTTGTTATCATTGTAGGGTTCATTAGATGTCACTCTGATATGAATGTCTATATTTTCTAGCAGGATGACTCACTTGTTATTCTAGTACTTTATATTTACGACCTTTTGATCATAGGGAGCTCTTACTTGCGCATTGCAATGGTGAAAGAAGCTCTATAGGATATATTTTCTATGACTGAATTGGGTTTGTTGTGCATTACTTCTTTAGGATTCATATGTCACAGTATGACTCAGGCATATCCATTGCACAATCTAAATATGCTCTTGATTTAATTTCTCAATTTTGTATTGCTTATTGGAATCCATATCACTCCCTTTCTATCTGTAGTCAAGCTTGAGGACAATTTTACTTCACCATTGGTTGATGCTACCTTATATCAACAACTTGTAGGCAGCCTTATATATTTGATTCAAACTATATCCAACATTTCATATCAAGTAAGTTTATTCTCTAGGGTTCATGTAGGAGCCTCATGATCTACACTAGAAAGAAGCTAAGATTATTTTACATCATATTCAAGGTATAACTAGGTTTGGTATTCACTATGGAGGTGGTATCGATATTCATTTGGTTGTATATAGAGATTTAGACTAGGATGAAGATGTTTAAAATTGTAAGTCCATTTCAAGCCACAATTTGTGATTATGATATGACCCTATTAGTTAGTAAAGAAAGAAGTAGAATACTATTGATTTATAATCTACTGAGGCTAAATATAGAGCAGTTGTGAATACTTCCACAAAGGCCTTTTGGCTTCATGGGATTTTGAATGAGTGTGATATTCAATACATGACACCCACAATCATTTTCTTTGATAAAAAGAGCACCCTTCATATTTACAAGAACCAAATTAACCATCAACGTACAAAACACATCAATATTCAAATGCATTTCGTTAAGGAACCGATTCATAGACATGTTATCAATCTTAGATATTGCCATAGATCAGAGGAGATTGCAAACATCTTCAATAAAACCTTTATCGATAGAAAACTTCTTCACTTGTAATCTCATCCTGCAATGCGGGATACATTGGCATCATCTTCTGGGGGGCCTTCTAGTCCTCTCTTTTTTCTCTCTTTTGTGGGAAATTTTTTCCTTCTGGGTTTTATCATTTTCTCCACTTTCTGAGAGTTGCATTATACCTAGGTACCTAATCAAGCCTTGTTTCTAGGACATAATTTATCTTCTTTAACACCTAAGCTACACTTCAAAGGGAATGTTACTGTAGCATAGTATTTTCCTTGTATTTATTTATTTAATCTTGGAATATTTGTTACACATGGTGACTCATCTTGCTTAGGTGACGATTAGGTCATACGAGTTACTATCACATTAGTTACATGTCATAGAGTATCATGGAAGTTACATTCCCATTATTGAATGTAACTTCCCTAGGAATATTCTCATGTAAGTTAATTTCATATTGCATTACTTGTTATATTTTTCTTTCAATTTATGCAACTAAATTCCTTTGTAAGAATTATCTATTAGATAATTTGGTGAAAAATAAGATAAATCCCTCAGTGCGCATCAAAAATATTGCCAACCATTAAATCTTATCATTCACGAGACATTGGGAATAGGAAAAACTTTCCTCATTAGAGAAATGAAATCAACACTTCATACCTTGTCCAACACAAAAAGGTACCATGCCCTTGTGTTATCTCCCACTTGTGTTGCAACTTTTAACATTTCAACTACTATAATACATACATTTCACCAAATAATATAAATGGAATGAATCGATTAGAAGGGAATTTTCTAGCAGTGATAAAGGAATCACTCAGACACATACACTATGTTTTTAATGATGAAATGTGTTTATTTTCACCGAAATTGCTTTTCATTATTGAACTTAGGATTCAAGAAGTGTTCCCCCATGAAAGGAACATACCATTGGGGATTTGACCCATCCTCCCTAGGGACCTAGGGTAGATTCTTTTTGTGAATTATATGTCTATTTTTTTGAAACAATCATACTTGACAAATTTATGGAAATTAGGATTTGACAAATTTATCACCTTGTAGACTATCTATTCTTGACAAGGTTATGACCTTCCTCGGGTTTTTTTTTTCCCACTTCTTCTCAACATTTGCAATGATGATCCCATTTTCAATAGCTAAGAAACAATAATCGGAAATAAAAATGATTTATTCTCCCTGGAACAAATAGAACAACTCCATGCATCACCCAAATTCTTTGTCATTTATGGTCTCGTCAAGCTTGAAAACAAATTAATGTTGATATCTTTGTCTTTCCTTGTAAAAATGCAATGTTAATAACTACCTTCAATCCTGAAAATGTTAACAATGACCAATTGTTTCCTAAACATATTCTTTGCAATGGAAAAAAAGTGTTGGTTATAAGAAACCTTGATTGATGTTGGAATCATCATATGTCGCATTCCCTTTGCCTTCGTATGTCAGGAATATGCAAATTCATTCTTACCTGAACTATATTTTGACCAGAGAACTGCGACTGTCAGATTCGGCTAGTCACGAGAGATTTAGTCCGACCTGATGACTTAATTTAATTTATTTAGATATTAATGTCCAAAGAAGGCCAAGAATGGCCTATGGGATAGAAAAAAAAAACAAACCAAGAACCAAAACATAAAGGGAGTGTCAAAAAATCTCCAGAAATAGAAATAAGGAAACAACAAATCAACCGCTAGAAGGTTACAGATCGTGAAACCAATAGAAAGTGTGTTGTATAACACATCTGGACCAGGTTATCTGCATATGAGATCTCTTAAGATTCTTGAAATTAGTAATGTGGAAGTAAGAACTGATATTTTTGTACTTGTTTGTATTTGAGGACTGCAATTTGAGTATTCTTTCCTGAATTTGAAGTATTTCACGAATAAATAAAGCTAAGCATTTCTGATCTTCATATCAAATGAGACTCCTTAAAGATCCATTGGAACCTCTGAAAATATAATTATATCTTCCATGTATTTCATAATAGATGGGAAACTTTAATATAAAATTCTCTTCACTTCCAAGTTCTAGAAAACACAACTGACAAATCCGCTCATGCTGTGGAAGGCTATGATCAGATTCCATCCGAAGAGGGTGAGAGAAAATGTGAAATTGAGCTAAAGGGATCCTTAGGCATGAAGGAAAAAACATTTTCATGTATTCTGGAATTTTGTTTTGATCATGGAAGCAGGAATACAATTGAAAATAGTGAAGAAGCTTTGGTTTCAAAGGCTCTTTTGGAGAAAACCATGTAACTTTCAAATAAAACTTAGTGATCTCCTCTCGTATACCCTTGTTAACTTCATATTTAGTAAGTTGAGGAGCATTAATAGAAAACCCAAGATAAAGGACAGATTATGATTGGGTTCTCATGTGATTACTAGATAAAGGATAGATGAATCGGACGGCTTGTCGTATAGTAAGGCCACATGCATAAATAAATGTCCCAAGCAAATTTCAAAGTAATTTGGCTTCTAAGGGAAACAATCAACCTTGTGCATCATTCTTCAATGGATTCAATCAAAAAATGGTTTGATTTATTCCTCAACCATCATGGAACAACCTTCATGGACACAGTTCAGAAGCTTCATGGGACACTGAAGATTATAGTAAGTGATCGAGACCCTATATTTACTATTAATTTTTGGACTGATTTATTCTCATCTTTGGGTACTCAATTAGCTCATAGGTCTTCTTGGCATTTTTGGTTGCACTTGTTGAATATGGGTCAACCATCCACCATCCATCACATCATCATTGAGAGGAAAACCATGGATTAGAGTAGTAGAAGAACACATTTAGTATCAATAAGAGGTCTTCTCTAGTCTCAAGGAGAACTTGGTCATGGCACAAAACCGCATGAAGCAACAGGCTGATCAACATGACATGGAAAGGAATTTTGAAGTCGATGATTGGGTTTTTATGCAGTTACAGCCATATAAGAAAATGTCTTTGAAACAACAACAAAAGGATAACAAACTTTCACCAAAGTATTATGGCCCCTATCAAGTATTGTAGAAGATTGGTACTGTAGCATACAAATTATAACTTCCACAATCCACCAAAATATATCTAATCTTTCATGTTTCTTACCTGAAGAAAGTAATCGGATAGAGAGTATCAGCCCAAACAGTGTTACCTGAGCTCGATGAGGAGGGGAGGGTCATCTTGGAACCTGAATGCATCCTTCAAACATGCACTAAAAGATTGAGGACACAGGTTATTACTGAGTAACTGATCAAGTGGAAAAATATGGACAATAAAGATGCAACATGAGAAGATATGACATTCCTGCAGCAACACCCAGAGCTTCTCAACATTGGGGAAAAATTTTATTTGAAGGGGAAGAGCATGTTATGCCCTTAACCTATTGCTTGTATTAGGATATGAGTAGTCGACTTATGACTTACCATATCATTTATACTTTCCTGTGCTTAGTAGGTCAGCCTTGGTGATGGCCATAACATATGAATA
Organism: Taxus chinensis; assembly: GCA_019776745.2. Classification (NCBI taxonomy): domain Eukaryota; kingdom Viridiplantae; phylum Streptophyta; class Pinopsida; order Cupressales; family Taxaceae; genus Taxus; species Taxus chinensis. Next base: position 650,250,548 of record CM034153.1, on the reverse strand, counting down.
GTATATATAGGGGATAGTAGGTAGTAATTCATCATCATTAGAGAATTTGAGTATTGTTGTATGGTTTAGAGGTTTCCCGCTTGAAGTGGAGAAACTATTCTAATTGCATATTGAGATCATTATTCTGGAATATTGTATTATTTGGTGTTATATTACTGCTCATGATCTGAATTATACAAGTAATTTCATTACACTATAAGGGTAATGATTAATATTTCCCTGATCAATAGTGTTGATGGATTCATCAATCAAAATGTATTAGAGTGAAGGATTGCAAGTGCGTGTTACTCAATTTGGTACATAAGATGAAGCCATTAATGAAAAGTTAGAAATAAGGTGGTAATTAAATATGTACATGTCCTGCACTTATTCAATGGCTGAAATTCTTCTTACCAAATCAATATTTGTTATATGTGCTTTACATTATAGTCTTCATCTCACTTGCATCATTCATGCGAGTGCAAGTAGGGCTTAAAGAGTTAAAATATAAAATGTGGGAAATATAATAGGTTATTCGTTCAAAAACCAACCATGATGTTTTCTCCTTGGTTGCCCCCTTTCAAGTATAAGTTTGAGTAAATGTAGGAAAGAAAGAAATGTACAAACAACCATCTATGATTAAAACTTACAATTATTGTCCCCGCTTGATGGGTGAATTTGAAAACATGGTATTGGGTGGTCACGAGCCTCCTCCAGGATGTAACCTTGTAGGCAATGAAGATGATTAGAAATAAAATGTCTATAGCTGACATTTCTGGAAAAGGTGGCATCATCTAGAGCCATCAATAGTCGCAATGGTACCAACCATCTATGAGCATCAGTGTGAGGTGGTCTTCAATTTATTAGATAAGACAAAGACATGAATGGAAAGTTAGAAAAAATGTAGGAATTAAATACCTGTATGTCTCACATCTTTTCCATGGTTGAATTTGTTCTTATAAAGATAATTTTTTATTATATGTAGCTAATAGATTAACTATTAGGACTTTTATCAACAACATTTCCAATGATGGCCATAAAAATATGCTACATTAAAGGAACAACAAGAAGAGTCAGAAACATACCTTGAGTGAATTTTACGTAAAATATTCTCTCTAGTTCTTGGCAACTAAGGCCAAGAAATATGTGTAAGCTTCATATTAGATAAAAAGGACCTTGTTTATAATAATATGTATCTTTACTTTTGTATATTTATTAAAAGGAAATGGTATTCTCTTTTAAAAAGGATATGATATGTGAAGTAATACATATTTGTAAAAGCAAGGAAATGATTTAATATCATTTTCATAAAAGTTCGATAATAAGTAGGGTATATTTTGAGTGGAGTATAAGTAAACTTTCTCAATTTCTAGGAGACATTTTGCATATAGTTATTGTACTATGTAATTTTCTTTGAAAAGATTGATGTTATAGAAATGAAATGTGTTGTTGGTTTACATAAAGAAGTGAGCAATAGTAAAATGGTAATATTGAACATGTATGTTGAAAATTTAGATTTTGTAAGTGTAGAAATATAGATGAACCACTTAATTTAAAGGTATCATATCTACATTTTTGACTTGTTACAAATTTGTACATATACAATTGCAAATCTTATATCTTGAGTGGTAGCATTTTGTGGACTATTTTATTTGAACTTAACATCAGTACATGAAGACTTCCATGCATGTGCATGTGTTGATAAGAGGTGTGATTTATTTTGTAAGTGTATGAATATAGATGGTGCAATACATTTAAATTTATCATCTCTATATTTCAAAAATTTTACCAATTCGTACATTTGCAAATTTGGTACATGTGAAAATTTTATATCATGAGTGATGGTCTTTTGTGGCCATTTTTTTGCACACTAAACATGAATACATTTTATACCAATTTGGATATTTAGTTGCTTTGGTAGTTGATGTGGTTTGAAATTATATTGGGGTAGTTGTATTAGTGTTGCATCAATTGTCTGGTTGGTCTTTTGTTCACAAATTTTTTTTGTACGGTCAATAAGGGGTGTGATTGATAGTGGTTGTGGAGGAATATAGAGGAAACTTTACAATGAATCCCCTTACATTCCAATCATTCCATCAAATACAACTACTAAAGGATTTCCAACAAACATTCCCCAAGTCACTTCTATGGAAACAAATTTTCACGACCATACCAATTGCTTCCGTGTAAACTCTTATTTGCTAACTACTACCATAGAAACATGAGATCTAGTGACGTAGAAACCATACTTTTTAAAATTAGCTCCTTCCTTTTGTATAAGAACTATGTCTAAATATCCATATACAATCCTTTAATAGTTGTATTTGATTGTAAGATTGGAATGTGAGGGGATGGGGAATCCTACAAAGTCCCCATGTTTTTGTGTTGAATCTTCCTATTATTAATATGTAAATCTCTGCCCATGTTTTCAATTACATATAGTATATAACGATGTTAAGTAAGTGTACATCTAGATTATTATCTTCCTTTGGCTAAGTAGCCATGACCATGGGGATTCCAATCCATCAAATTCAGCCAAGAGAATTAGTAGGAAGCGCATTAGTTGATGTGTATTCAAAGCATGGAGATGTCGATGATTCTAGTAAAGTGTTTGACACAATGCCTCCACTAAATATGGTTTCCTGCAATTCAATAATCAGGGTTTATTCTTGAAGTCAGTAACATTAAATGGATGAAAGGAATTGTGCAGGCTATTCTACCCTTCCCTCCTGAGACATCCTTAGCATTATTCCAGCATGTTCTGATTAGATTGCAATCAAGGATTGTTATAATTAAATAAAAATAACTCAAATAAATGTGTATAAAAGTAAAGAAATAAAAAAATAACCTAGAAACCAGTAAAGGAAAAGGCATGATTGAACGAGTAAGATTTAGATGTGGAACAAATTCTAGATAGACGACTACTTTGTTCTACTGAAACTGCACCAAGAACATCAAAACTCCCACCTATCGCCACATAAGAAAAGAATTCCATCGTAGCACTAAAATCACACTGAAAACTTGTTTCATTTTGTTACTTTATTAGTCATGAGATGCTTGTAATTCATGATATTAATACAATTAAAACAAACATACAGTTGAAACAAAAAATATATAGTTTAACCTATAACTGACAAAAATAAGCTATCTCATCGAGCCCCTGTATTTACTCTTCCGAGGTTTCTAACCCATCATCTTTGATCCCCCACCTCCACAATAGGCTAAAATATGGTGACAACGTAGACGAAGAGTAGTGGATCAAACCAGAAAACAAATTTAACCTCGGGTGTTCCCATACTCAATTTCCTCTTGGTATAGATCAGTTTTCCATTTGCAATATGGTTGTGGGTGAATGGAAATTGGGGTTGAGGCTGGCAAACCAAGACGATGAAAATAGGGTTATAATAGGGGAAGAAATAGCGAGCAAGGTTAAAATGTTGATGGAAGGGGAGGAGCGAGTAATAGTAAGATGAGTGACAAAGAGATTTACATACATGGCTAGAGAGACAATGATCAACGGAGGAGGGTCAATCGTCATGGAGGGCTGCACATCTTATCCTTGCCCCCTTCCCTTGCTGCCATTTACAACTTTCCTGTGAGAAAAATAAAAAATTGTAATGTTTGGATTTTTGGAAACAAAAATAATTGTAAAATCATGAGAAGTGTGGAATTTGATAAGTTTAGTGCTGAAAATCCTGCATTTTTTATTATTGTGGTAATGATGTTGTAGGGGGCATACCTGAATGAATTTGTTTGAAAAAATATCCAAAGAAAAAATAATGCTTCTACTATGGTAGTCTCCAAAATATCGGTTTGGGTCCATTTCCCAAATCTTCCTCTCCCCTTTTGACACCATGCTATTTGTAACTCTATTGGCCGTTTCATTAAGATGGATGATGAACAGTCTAAACAAGGGTTATTCACACTCACTCGTATTTGCATTGAGGTGGACCTCAACAAAGGTATTCTTGATAAGTTAGAGTTACTTCATGATGGTTTCAGATGGATTCACGCTCTTGATTATGAGAATACAGTCTTCCGGTGCAAATTATGTCACCAAACTAGACACCTACAAGAGGCTTGCTTTCTCAATAAGACTCTGACCCTAACCTAAAGTAGGATCATCCTCACCTTTATTCTCCATTAGCCTTTCCTTCCCAACCTGAGAATTGGGCTATGGTCATGAGGTCTAAGGAGAAGAAATGACGCTTTGTGCCTCCTTCTATTCAACTTGTTACTCAGTCAGTGATGGCTTCAACATCTCCAGTTTCTTTTGGCCTTGCGGCTCCTTCTGTGACAGCTTTAGCCTCTCCATTTATTTTTGGCTCCACAACTCCTTCTAGGTCGGCTTAATTCAACAAGAAGTTCCAACATTAAACAAAAAAAATCCATGCATATGTACTCTCATAGTTAATGAAGCCCAAAATGTTGAAACAATTGGAAGAAAATATATACGTCCAATGTGTAGAGTGAATTCCAACTCTAAAATGTTGCTCTATTCAAGAGAGAAAAACCTCAAAGGGTGCAGAGCCTCATTATGAAGCAATAGGTCATCAGATCCTCCAACTAATAAAGGTGACGAGAATGCATAAGAAATGATTGAAAATGAAGTAATAAAAGTATAGGGAAATTTGGAAGATTTCTACCCTGCTCTAAAGGCCATTACTGAAGTGTCTAGCATAAAGAAATGAACCCTTCTGGAAAACATTTGATTTATTTCCCTTTCTCCAAAATTGGGGATAAATAGTGATCTTATATACTTCTTGTCTACTTCAATTGTTGCCTCCCACCGCAATCCTTTTCCTACAGGTGCTCCTAAGTTTCCAACTCCTAAAAAAGGACATTGCATTTGTGGCCCATATTGTCCACTTTCCCATAAGCTTCCAAAATTTTCCTACAGAGGTGTGACCATTGTCCAAATAGATTCCTGGCACAGGTAAATAATGGTCTCTTCCAGATTTTTGCTGTTGCTAATGGTTAAATGGGGCTCACTTCATTCTTTGTAGAACGACAATTTCATCAATTCACTATTTTTTAGGGTATATTATCCAACACAATTTACTACTTTTAATTATAATCGTGAAAAAAAAATTCACTCAATTTGACATGCACATCATTTCATTCTTCTTTGACAGTTCCAACCATCCAAGGTGTGTGGTGCAGTGGTGACATAGCCCCACCCAAGTTCACGATTGCATGGGGGGGCACCCTTGTTGGCAAGTAGGTGGTGTAGAGCTCCTTCAGTGCTGAGGGCAGGGCAAGTGGCGAGCCCAGATGAAAGAATGATGTTGAGAATGGTTGCGGTGACAACAATGGCCATACAGAAAGAAGCATTGAGATGGTGATGGTGGCTCCCAGGTGACATTACATGGGGCATCCCCCCAATGTCGCAATAGAGTTTGTAAGTGGTCCACTCTTCCAGGGAAACTTTATAATCCTAGACCTGAATTTGCAAAAGCAAATTAGAGATAACCATAGACTTGTTATACATATAAAATTGTTGATCAACTTCATAATTAACAAAGAAACAAGCATTTCATTCTTTCTATATCCAAAAAAAAAATTACCCTCTCAAAATATTCCAAATTTGGGAAAACAGTTGTGGAATCTTATGGTTATCTCCTAAAATGATATGCTGCCAAGCAAAAAATTGAGGTCTTAGATGAAGAAAAAAGGAATGGATCCAATTCCAGACTAGTTGACCTTTAAAAAAAAACCAAAAGATGTGCAAAAATATTTCAAAGTGGCCGCAGAACGAACACTTCGGAGAGGAAACCCTAATTTGAACAACTAAAGAGCCAACTGGAAGACCTTGGTATATAATACACTAGAGAAAGTGAGAAATTTTAGGTTCCACACATACTGACAAAATAGTGTCAAATCACGTTGTCCAACAAGAAGGAGTAGAATGAATCTTGTTGAAAATTTTTTAACTCCTGCAAAAATGGGCAACTTGAAACTTTGATTTCAATGGAAGGAATGGATGAATTAGCCTAACAAGGAGGAATTTACAATTAAATTATGTTTCCAGTTATGTGAATCAACAAGGAATATTGCAGTTGTGTATGCTGTTCCAAAATGCAACACCTCACGTATGCTACTATCCCATGATCACCTTCATCAAAGATGCACAAAATCTCCAAAGAATTAAAGCACAACCTTGAGGAATTCAAAGATATATGTATGATCCATAGGGATCCAAAACAACTCTACTTCATCAAAATTAGTCAACACAAAGAAAGAAAAGCAATAAATGGAGGTTCTATCTTTTGAGTAACATGACCACCTCCCTGTGCAGAGTGGCGGTTAGATAACCACTGCCCAGCAAGGGCAACGGTCCCATGACTGCCAATCTACATAGGGTGGTAGTCCTGGCCATTATGGATAAAAAATAAAATTTGAAATGAACAACCTCTGAATTTGAAAGGATTTTCGTTTCTCTTCTCCTCCATCATTTTCCATTCTCCAGTGCATGGGAGGATGTGAGAAAGGCTATAAATACATGTTATAGAGGAGAAACAAATATCATCAAAGCATGAACGCACGTGAGTAAGAAATTCTTAATGCTAGAATTTTATTTTATATAAGAAAGGAGTGTGAGATAGAGGAAACAAGTAATCGAGAGAAAGTGTAGGGATATTATCTACTTCTCTTTCATACTTATTGTAATTTTTGTACTTGTTGATTCGAATTGGCCAATAAAAGTGGGAAGAAAGAGTAATTTCCTTTCCCAACTGGTTTTTCCTCCTTTAGGGGGTTTTCCAGCATAAAATTTTTGGTGTTTTGTGAGCTTATATTCTTCCCTTTCTTGTAATTATTGATTCTAAGAATAAGCATGATTCATTCACTAGCTATCTCTGTTATTTTCTAATAGAAAGTAGAACATCAGCAATTAATTTTGATTTTGTGGATAATTCCAAAGTGAAGATTTTATAGATCATTTTGGTATCATAGCTAACAAGTATCCAGGACTGTGGTATTCATTCTTGAATTTGTATGACAGTGACAAGATCTAAAGGTGAAGAAGCTTTACCTTGCGATCCAGAAATTTCTACAAAGAAGTGGAAACAAAGAATACATGGACAAATGGAGGAAGATAACTTGGTCCATAGAATCGAGATGCTAGAGACCATGATGGATAGGATGTTTATAAAGCAAGAAGAGCTTGTTGATTTACAGAACATAGCTTCTGTCAAACAAGACTCCATGGACTCAGTGGTTCGGGGCTTAGCTAAAAAATTTTGCATAGGAAGGAGCCACAATGAGGAAAGTTATGGGGAAGAGCATGAAGAAGAGACTTCAAACATAAGAGAAAAGGTAAAATCTGAGCATACTCCTTTTAAAGTTGAAATGAAAGTTGAGATTAAAAGCTTCGAAGGACACGTAGATGCAGAGTTTCTTGATAAATGGTTAAAATAGTTAGAAGTGTACTTTAGTGTCCAAAATGATACTGAGGCACAAAGGATCACCTTTGCACATCTCAAAAAGGAGGGACATAATCTGGTTTGGTGGGAAACCCATATAATGACTTATGAGAAGAAGAAGCGTCCTATTGTAAAATCTTGGCAAGAATTTATAGAATTACTTAGAGCTAATTTCTATCCTATTGGCCACAAAACTGACCAAATGATTAAATGGTAGTATTTTAGACAAGGAAGTGGTCAAAGTGTGTAGGACTATAATATGGAGTTTTGGAGGCAAGCCATGTTGCTAAACATGGACTTGGAGGATGAAGATATTATGACCAAGTAATTGGGAGGACTTCACACTCACTTTTGAAGAAAAGTCATCTCTACAAAGCCCAAAGATCTCAACGAAGCATGTGTACAGGCATACTACATAGATGAAGAAAAAAATCAAGGAGAAGCAGAGCCAAGGGTAAAGCAGTCAAAAAATCAGTAGAGAAAGGATTATGGGCAAATAAGTAACAAGGGTAAATGGAAAAGGAAAGTTAAAAAAGCTGCCACTACTTTGAATACTTATAAAGATCCCAATAATTTTTGTAAGAACTATGATATCAATGGTCATACTGATGCTACATGTTGGAATTTACATCTGAGTTACATCCGAAGAACCAAACCAAGGACTCCAAGAATTCCATGATAGCTATGAAAATAGAAGGGGAGGTGGAAATCAAAGATGACTCTGATGTAGATGAGAGGCTTGGATGCATGGCCACCAACATGGAAATCCAGGAAGAGGAGATGAGTAGACTATTCTAGATCAAGAGAACTAAGGTAAATGCTTTGGTTGATATCGGTTCTCAGTCTAACTTGATTTCTGAAGAACTTGTAAAGAATATTGGTATTGAGACTTACGAGCATCCACACCCTTATCCTCTGGGTTGGGTGAAGAAGGGTGTTGAAATTTAGGTCACAAGAAGATGTAAGGTCAACTTTGGGATAAATTCCAAGTATATTGATGTTTTGAAAGCTAATGTTATCCCACTTGATGATTTTGATGTTGTATTTGAGATCCCTTACTTGTTTATCAGGGATGTTATATTCATGAGAAGGGAGAACCAGTATAGATGGGTCAAGGAAGGGATCAACAACAACATCTAGCCACACTAGCATAACATACAGGTTATTATGGTGAGTGCTAACCAAGAAAAATAACTTATTCAGGAAAATCGTTATCAGTTTTGTTTACTTTTGTTAAAGGATAAACAAGATGGGATAGAAGTTTTACACATTTCTAACTAGGGAAATCATGATTTGGATAGTATTATTCAGTCCTTTCAAGAATTTTTTCAGACTCCTAGTGGGTTACCGCCAAAATGGGAAGTAGATCATGAGATTCAGCTATTGCCAGAGTCCCCTCTACCGAACATCAGAATGTATAGGAAATATTTTCTTGAGAGTACTGAAGTGAAGAAACAACTCTAGGAACTACTAGACCAAGAGGTGATACGGATGAGCACCTCACCATTTGGTTCACCTATTGTGATGGTGCCAAAGAAGGATGGTTCTTGGAGAATGTGCATCGACTACCACGCTTTGAAAAAGATCACCATAATGAACATATATCCACTTCCCTGCACAGATGACCTCTTGGACCAGCTTTAGCATGCCAAATTATTCATGAAGTTGGATCTCAAGTCCAGTTATCACCAAGTTAGAATGAAGGAGGAGGATATATGGAAGACTACCTTCAAGACAAAACAAGGTCTGTATGAATGGTTAGTACTTCTTTTTTGTTTATGCAATGCACCTGTTACATTAATGAGATTGATGAACGATGTATTGTAAGATTTCATAGATTCATGTGTCATTGTATATCTATACAATATCTTGATCTTTGGTGCCACATGGGAAGAACATCTAACTCATTTGTAGTGAGTCTTGCAAGTTCTCAGGGAAAAACAACTGCTTTTTAATATGAAGAAATGTGAATTTTCCAAATAGTCACTTGTCTATCTTGGGCACATGGTTGGAGGAGGAGAGATACGAGTGTATCCAAAGAAGGTGGAAGCCATCAATAATTGGCCAACACCAATATGAGCCATAGAGACTATGATTTTTGTGGGAGGAGTATAGTACATGTGAAAGTTCATTCTCGGCTTCTCCATGATTGCAGCACCTCTACACACAATGGACACACAGAGTAAGGGTTTTGATGGGGGTAATGAAAAATACAAATCCTTTGAGTTATTAAAATACAATATTAGTCATGCTCCAGTACTTGCTCTTCCTAATTTGTGGCAGCCTTTTGAAGTAGAGACAGATGCTATTGATTATGCTATGGGAGTAGTATTGCTTCAAGGAGGTAAACCCGTATGCTATCATTCTGAAACTTTCACTTCAGCAGTTAAAGGATATTCAGTATATGATAAAGAAATGTATGCACTAGTTTAGGCAATTAAAAAATTGAAACATTATTTGTTGGGTAAAGAAACTATTGTGCACATTGACCACAAACCTCTCCAGTATTTGTAAGCATAGTCTAAATCGCAGTAGACAAGGAACTACAAATGGATGGGGTTCCTTCAGCAGTTCCATTTGGTGAATAAATACAAGAAGGGTAGTAAAAACTTGGTGGCAGACATGTTTTCCATGCCACCCATACAGGAGAAGTTTTCTTATTTGGCCACTATCTCTCAGATCGAGCCCTTCACAAAGGAAGCTTACGGAGAGGCATATGCCTAGGACAAATACTTTTCGGTGACATTTCAGTAGTTGCAGTCCCAAAGGCCTGAAAGGATAGGGATTGAAGATTGTTATCTCAAAGATGGGATTCTCTACTGATGGGGGAATATTTACGTGCCAAAAGAAGAGCGAATTCTATTGATGAGGGAAGCACATACCTTGAAAGTAGCAGGACATTTCATTGATGGTAATACCCTAGCCCACTTGCAAAGGTACGTGTATTGGCCCAATATGCAAGAAGAAGTATCAAAATTTATACGGGGATGTACACTTTGTTGTACTAGCAAGCCTAAGAATAAGAAGGAAGGTTTGTATATGCCGTTGCCAGTACCTACTTGTCTGTGACAGGACATTTCTATGGATTTTGTAGGAGGATTATCTATGTCTAAACACGGCCATGACTATCTTTATGTTGTTGATAGATTTAGTAAATTGTGTATTCTTATGGCATGTAAAAAGATAGTAAAAGCACATGATATTTTCTTTGTTAATGTATGGATGCATTTTGGTTTGCCAAAGTCTATTGTTTCTGACAGGGATTCTAGGTTCTTGGGGAAGTTTTGGACTAATTTTTGGGACAAGATGGATACCATGGTATAGAGGAGCACAACTTTCCATCCACAGATAGATAAACAAATAGAGGTGGTAAACAGGACTTTGGTACAGTTGATTAGATGGTATAACAACAAATACCCAAGGACTTGGGATGAGTCTTTAGCCTACATTCAACATTCATATAAATGGGTAGTACACACATCCACTATGAAGTCACCGTTTGAAGCATGTTTGGGATATCTACCTACAAATCCACTGGACATAGTAGTTTGACAGCAGGACGAGAAGGAGACATGAGGTAAAGAGGTGACTAGAGAAAACAAATTCATTTAGTGGATCTAGTAAATCCATCTCAAAGTCAAATAACAGCTAGAGAAATCTCAAGCCAAGTAAAAAGCTAGGCATGATCAGCATAGGAGGGAAGATAAGCTCCATGTTGGAGATAAAGTTTGGATTTACTTGAGCAAGGAGAGACTACAAGTTCAAGCACGAAAGCTCAAGCGACTACAATATGGACCCTTCACCATATTGGAGCAGGTTGGGGAAAATGATTTTTGACTTGATTTTCCATCATTTATGAGGATGTACTTTATAGTAAATTGTGAGAACTTACACCTATATGAGCCATCCATGTTAGATGAAGATGAAGAACTACAATTTTTAACTTCCATTAAGGATTATGTCTTGGAATCATGAGGTGAATTGGAGGAGGATGTAGTGTTGTAGCAGAAGGTCAGATAGACTAGAAGAGGTCCATATGAGTCTTGGCAGATTGGACTGAAAGGAAATACACCAAAGCAAGCCCGATGGTACTTGAAGGAGCAAGTGAGGGAATTATTTCCTCATCTACTCCCCCACTAAGCTTTTGTGGGACCAAAAGCCTCCTAAGTAAGGGAGGTGTGATCCATAGGGATCCAAAATAACTCTACTTCATCAAAATTAGTCAGCACAAAGAAAGAAAAGAAATAAATGCAGGTTCTATATTTTCAGTAACAAGACTTCCGTCCTATGTAGGGCGGCTATTATAGAACTACCACCTAGAAAGGGTGGAGGTCCAAGGACCATCGGTCTCCATAGGGTGACAGTCCTGTCCATTACGGATAGAAAATAAAATCTGAAACGAACAACCTCTGAATTTGAAAGGATGTTTATTTCTCTTCTCGTCCATGACCTTTCCCATTCTTCAGTGCATGGGAGGACATGAGAAAGGATATAAATACATGTTGTAGAGGAGAAACAAAGATCATCAAAGCATGAAAGAAAGTGAGAAATAAATTCTTAGTGTTGGAATTGTATTTTGTAGAAGAAAGGAGTGTGAGACAGAGCAAACAAGTAATTGACAGGAAGTGTAGGGATATTATCTGCTTATCTTTCATAGTTATTATAATTTCTATACTTGTTGATTCGAATTGGCCAATAAAAGTGGGAAGAAAGAAAAATTTCCCTTCCTGAATGGTTTTTCCTCCTTTGGGGGGTTTTCCAGGATAAAATTCTTGGTGTTTTGTGAGCTTATATTCTTCCCTTTCTTGCAATTATTGATTCTAAACATATGCATGATTCATTCAGAAGCTATCTTTGTTATTTTCTAATAGAAAGTAGAACAGAAATGATTAATTATGATAATGTGGATAATTCCAAAGTGAAGATTTTACAGATCGATGTATACCTAAGGAGATGGACTTAAAAACAATGAATGTGGTTGTTGTTTGCATTGCTGAGAGTTCATTTTTAAGTTACATGTATTTTAAATTTGATCATTTACTATTATTAAGTGTTATTAAGTATGTTCTTGAGTTGTTTAAATTCATTGTACAATCATTACATGTCATAAAATCTGAAATTAAAATGAAGTAGACAACTCAATTATAAAAATAACATAATGTATTCATTAAGGAAATTAAATGTTTCCCACACAAACCGTGGAATGTAACCTGTGATTATCGATATACACTGTACATGTGCATGACATTAAAAGTAAAAAAAAGTATAGAAAAAAACCATTATTGCCTTAAGTTTTCTTTCATTCTTCATCGTTTTAATTTCAACTTCTCCATATTCATCTTCTACATTTAGCAACTACAGTGTACTTGAAAAAAATAAAAAGGACATCAGTTAAAATCTCAAGCTTTAATATGTACTCATGTGCTATCTAATTTCATGGAAATGAACCATTTTTTATCAAAATAATAAGGTACATAATGAAATGAAAGTACCATCTGGCATAATTTCATGGCATTCACAAGAATCATGAAATATAGAAAAGAAAGAGAAATAAAGTCACTATGGAACATAAGAGAGGCCAAAAAGCCTAATTATTTTCTAACTATTTTGTTAAGTGTGTAGGTACAGGTTGCAACACAAGAGAAAAAAATTCATGTTTGTAAAATTTTGTATTATTAAATACAAATTGCATTTCAATGACATAAGTAGAATTCAAGGCCTACAAAAAAAGATTCTTTCATGACTTTTACAATGTTCAAGATACAAAAATACAAGTCAAAGATGCTCTGGAAGTATGAGAGCAAAATGAATTCTTCAAACAAATGTCATTGAGTACAGAGTATGAAGTCACTATTATCAAGAGCTTGAATAAAGATATTGTAACCATAGAAGTAAACAATATAGATTTTGATCAAATTATAGTCAATTATAAAGAACACATTGTCGAACACATCATGAAGTTCAGGAGAAGAGTAAAACTATTCACCACAGTCACCTAGAAATGTTTCAAAGAGACAAGGTTGCATATAGTGCCAACAAGATATGATGAAAACAAATAATGAGGTTTGTAAAAGAGAATATCTTTCAGAATTTAAAACTTTTTTTGAATATTTTCTTACTTGGCAGAGTTCAGTTCTAGAAAACATCATTAAATCTTAGATTCAATCTCAATCTAGAAAGGAAAACTTGTGAGTATCAAGTTAACTAACTCCAAAGATGCAATAAAAGATCAAAGAATGCAGATATTCCAAGCAGTCTTCAAGAAATGCATCAAGGATACATGAATCCAAAGAGCTATACATATGATCAAAAACATCAAGATATTATTGGAAGGATCATAAAATAGAGCAGTTATGATCACACCAATAGAACAAATTCAAGGATAACAAATAAGTAAGATATTTGAATCAACTCAATAAAATATCATAGTTTGATTAGTAAACATGATATATATCTATATATATATATATATATATATATATATATATATATATATATATATAGTTGTGAAGTTACCTTGGTCATTAGCTAGTGAACCTTGTTTCTACTCTGAGAGTAAATTTCAACTCAAGTATAGAATAATCAACAATGATCCAAGAAAAAATCATCAAATTTCAAGATTACATTCTAAATACCATCATTCAACAAAGTCGCATAATCATGCACTTTGCAGTAAACACACAAACTACAACTAGTTTGTAATACAATGATACTAAGCACTCATAAAAAGTTACAAGAGCTCAACACTACACAAAAAAGCCACAAAAATTGAAATTCCAAGAACAAGCCATACTTCAATAGATGCAAGATACAATGATCAACTCAAGGAAAATAATTGTTACAGGATGATCAAATACAACTCAAAGAGAAAGTGACTTAGTTACTACAATCATTTTCAAGTGCAAATCAATGAGAACCATTGTAACCACAAACACATTAGGTGTCAGCTGAGATAAGTATAGTTATCTAGGTACTCCAAGCCAACTACAATCTCATGATTAGAAAATCAAGCCATTTATGCATCTGAAAAGAATGATAGCCTATAATAAACTTTTTTATTCATATAAACCATGAAGATAATTCAATTTGAATACACACAAACATCAATGTCGAGATAATAATAACTCGATCTCAAAGTTCAAGGATACAGAACATCAAGAAAATTTATTCTTTCTGAAATAAAATGAAGCCATCATATTCAAATAGTTTCAAAATTTGGTAGAAACGCACAAAGTTTATAAATTAGAGGCACAACATGTCAAATATAGAGTGAAACCCTTGAGTTAAAAACTAGGTGAAGCTCAACATATATGGGTAGAAGAAAATACTGATGATGTCCTCTAACGTAAGATAGAAGACCATTCATTATTGAAATAAAATTAGAATACTGGTGATAATGTAATTAAAGGTAGATATAATACTCCATAACAGCCAAAAAGAAAGAAATATGAATAGATTTTCGAGTACTTCAATGCTAAGGGTTACAATAATGGTGTTCACAATGTCATAAAGAAAAACGGAGCTCCAAATATTTTCATGGTAGAGAATTGAACATAAGCAAGATCAGTACAAAACTCATAATGACCAGATCAATGGCTTATAACAAAAGAAGATTGAAGAAACCCAAAACATAGAATAAAAGACTTCAGCTAAACAAGAATGTCAGGGTTTCGAGCTAAGAGCACTCATATAGTACAACAATATGGCACAAAATCATATGGTAGTTGGTCAGAAAATAATCTAGATCTCAAATCAGAAGAAGAAACCCAATTCGGGGGGCATGACAGATAACGTAGAGCACCATTTTTGGTTGAATATGAAGCAAGAAATGCCCAAAATTAAAAAAAACTCTCAAACATACCTTCGAAAATGGAGAACTAGAACAAATATTTGACCTAACATGTCAAATAAACCGTATAAAGTTAAACTGGTTCAAATAACAGTGAGCTCAAGACCACAAAGATAGAGCCAGAAGAAAAATGAAACCCAACAGGGTTTAGTTTGAAAGAAGGAAGAGATTAAAAGCTTGAAAACCCAATGTCAGAGATGCAAATGATGGCATAGAATCCAAATATACATTCACAGAAGTGAAACAAAGACCAAATTTGTATATTTTTGAGTTTAAGAACCTCATAAATGGCCTCCTGGTAAAACATTTGGCAGAGCTTCACCAACTCATCCAAAGCTTGAAAAATGAAGAAATGACTTAAGGTTCAAAACATTTTTAGTCGCTAACAAACCATGGTAAAGCTTAACTCATCCTGAGTTAACAGATCAATGATACATGATCAAAGGTATGAGATCCAAAAATATACAATGAAACCCACACTACTAATCAAATGCTTAGTATTTATGGCTTAGATTTAAAAAGTACAATGATCGATGAGCGAGATCCATCATAAAAATAAAAAAAACTTCAGTACAACCACAGGCCAACAACAATGTTACACAAACTTTGTAACTCTAGCTCAAACTCACCACTTGAGACCCAAGAACAACCTAGGTTTAGATAGATAAATTATGGAACAATTTTTTTGTTAAAAGCATGACCAGTACTAGGCTTCAAGCAACTGTTATCACAACAAGGATTCAAGTAAATCATAATTGATAAATAAATTTTTCCCGTTATGATAATTATTAAATCCACATCACAAAATTAATGAGTATAATTTAATCGAAGCAGTTAAATTTCTCTTAGGTGTTAATTTAATAAATAATTAAATTAACATTGTGTTTAAAAGTTCCTTAATTAATTTTAGAGGTCCAAGGGCCCAAACAATTCAATGCCCAAGGTATTCAATTTGACTAGGTCTAAAAAAGAACCAAGGTTCTAATTAACATGGGATATAAAACATTCTCTTATCCCCTCACGTGACCCTTCGAAAAGGTCAACCCGTTCTGTAGAGTTATACATTAAATAAAAACAAAAGGGTAATTTTCCCACTTATCCACTCTCAGACTCATATTTGCACTTTAACCTAATTTTTCACATATTTAATGCACTCAATATTTCCTAAAAACATTTCCAAAAGGTATGAAATTTCTTCCTCTTTCCAATTATATAAAAAATTCCTCTTAACTCCTCATATTTCTTAAGTTACAGATTGGCGGGCCTAGGGAGGAAAATTTTCCCAAAGGCAGGCCTGCGGGCCTAGGGAATAAAATTTTCCCAAAGGCGGGTCTGTGGGTCTAGGGAAGAAAATTTTCCCAAAGGTGGGCCTACAAGCCTGGGGGAGAAAATTTCCCCCAAAGGCGGGCCTGCGGTCGCAGGGAAGAAAATTTTCACAAGGCGGGCCTGCAGGCTCAGGGAAGAAAATTTTCCAAAAGGCGTAAGGGACACATGGCACATTTTCAATCCCACATAGAAAGGCAGGTCATCAGAGGTAATTTGGATTTTAACTCTTTTTATTTAAAGGGAAAAAAGGTTCAAAAATTCTCACATCTCTATCGACACCTAGGGACGCCACATGTCAGTCCAACAGTGACTAGTGGAAAGGTGGGCCGGTGGGGAAACCTAGGAATTATTGCGAACCTTTTTCCAAAGGTGAAAAGGTCTAAAACTATCCATTCCCCCACCGACACCCTAAGAAGCCACATGGCATACCCCCAATGACAGGTAGGGAAGTGGACCGGTAGGGAGATTTAAGATTTTTCACCCTTTTTCAAAGTGGTAAAGTTTAAAGGCACGGGCCCACGAATCCATAGAAGTGCTTTCCCAAAAGTGAATAGGTGGGACTGTAGGGCCACGGAGGAAATTATTACTATTTTCCTTTTTGAAAAAGTTCCCTAAGTAATTTTCAGGCCCGCAGGTCTGATTTAAAAAAAATTCCTTTTTGACAGTATTTGTTTTTTGAACCAAATGAAGTAAAAATTTTAGAAGGCCATAACTTTCGACCGGAAGATTAGATTTGAGCAAATGAGGACTTTTTGGAAAGGTATCAAACTCGTATTTGCATATGAACCAAAAAAATTCATATTTAGAAAAATTAAGTGGGTGGATTTTAAGAAAGCATCCTTCCTGCCATTAAAACGTGAATTAAACCTTTTCAATAACCAAATTTGATTCGTTCCACCATTCTTTCTTCTTCAACAAACCAAACAAACATGGAGAGCTACACTTGATATAAATTGGATGGATTTGTAAGGATTAATTGATTATGTTTGGGATTTAAAAATGGATTTATTTCCTTTCTCTTTCTGTGAAATTGCATTCTTTTGTCTCTTTCCCGATTGAAGATAAACTGTGTAAATTACTATGGTAGTGAAAATGTTTCATGATGTGCTTTGTTCATCCTTAGTTCATTCTAAAGTTTAATTTTGACTTTCGGTGTTTCGGGGTACTCTGTATATTTTTCTAATATTTATTTACAGGTCTGAAACAATCTAACAAAGATCTACATATTTCAAAACTAGAAATTTATCTATTTCATTTGCAATAAATTAAACATTTACGCTCATTCCATTCCAAATTTACAATATTTAAATTTCCTTTAGTTAATGTTTGGAGAGAAAGAATGTAATTCTATTCACAAATCGTGCAAATCAAATCATACAGAGGAATGCAATAATTGTAACACATGCATTTCCATCCTTCAATAGAGAGTTTACACTATACTTACTACAAAAAAATTTAAACAAGAGTAATCACCATTTGATGAGAGGTGAATCAACATTCAATTAAATGAAACAATTCCTTTTACACTGCTTTTCTATTTGCCAAAATATTCAAAATAAATCTTTCTCATTCCTTTGTAACTTTCAAATATAAATACAACTTTCATATCCAAAAAAAATAGAGTAGCTTTCCACTACAAATATTATTACAATGTCATCCACTTGAAGTGGGAAATTTCACAATTAGGAACCCAAGGAAAAATTGCAAAGTTTTTCTTCATCCTCATCTCTAGAACAGCAATAATAAGATCCACCATGTTTCATTTGGTCACACAAAATAGAGGGAGAGGCAATGCTCTCCACCCAAACAAAGAATTCCAATGAAGAGGAGAAGTCATCCTCCTCATTGGCCCCCAAGCCCCAACCACAAAGCAATAAGAGATGTATTCTAACTCATGGAAACAAACAGGCTTCCACAACACAAAAAAAATCTTCACATATAGAACATGGTTTAAATACATACTACAGTTTGGAACCATAGGAAGAACAACAAACAACACTCAGACTTCGTCAAGCAAAATCCAAAGGAGCAAGACTTATGGGGGAACATACTTATACCTCCCAATGGGGAGTGGTTGTCCACTTTAAGATAAATCCGCCAATATATAAATATCATTTCAAACCCCTACATGCCCTTATGCCTCCCCACACTCTTATGGCACCCCATAACAAGTAAAGAAATGCAAGATATTTCTTTTACTAGGTGGAACCCAAACCCAAACTCCCTTCACAATAACACTTATGCCTTCCCAAAACTCTTATGACTCCCACAAGAGATCCCCATAGCTTTTTCCTACACCATACATAGGCAATCTACCCAACCAGCCAACAACATACCAAGAATTCCAAAACATTCACAAGAGCACAATATAAAAAGAAAACCTTTTTGCAAGAGTCCAACTCCTACCTTTCCATGATAGAGTTTGATGCACAATTTCAACAGAAAGTTCCTTCAAATCTAAACAATCCAAAGGCTCCAGAAATCCACAAGCATTCCCCAAAAATATATCACTCTCTTCCCAAAATTACAAGAGCTCAAAACCAAAAGAAGTAACCAAAAATGAAATAACCAAATGAAGTAACCCCAAAACAAGCAAAGCAATTCAAATAAATAGGAGAGGAAGAGAGGAGGATGAGGTGGCTCCATGTAGGATGCCACATCACTCATCCTCAACTCTTCCTCACAAGTCAACTTCAAACTCCAAAGCACAATAAAAAAAGTGGGTGAATAAATGACATTTTACTACCACACACAAACCAAGTCTACACCCCAAGGACCAAAATTAAATTCATGCAAGATAGTGCAATTAAAATTTACAACTTGTCTTCTCAAAATACATAATAATGACTAATTTTGACTCCCCAACCATATGTAGGGTTGGTATACAAATTTAAGAGGTGTGGGGCAAGTGTAACTTGTCCCACAAGCCTCAAAAATTAGCCCCTAAAGACAAATCCGAATTTCAAGAGGAAGGTGGAGTATTTCACACTCAAATTTACTTACACATTACTTACAAAACTTACTCCAAGATCCATAAACTCCAATAAATGCCTTCTTTTTGACCCAATTTAATTAATTTAACAACATGATTACTCACAAATCTAAACACAATTTAAATAAATAATAAAAGGGAAATACATTACAAAATAAGCACATACAAAGATTAAAAAGAGAACACAATAAAAGAATACACATAACCCCTTAGTCACATTTAAAGGTGATCCCCCCATGGGAACCCCTAACAACAAACCAAACAAACAAATACACATTGCCATGGTGACCCTTGTTGAATTCATCTAGAATTCTAAATGTGGTTGGTCTCCAAACCCCCGATGTTTGTTGTGACATGTTTTACCCATAAAACACAAATACCTCCTTTGGCCTTGTGGCCACATCAAATCATCCAAAATAAATATACAATATAACTCCAAAGTCATATATATATATATAAATAAAAACATCATCAAGAAAGTAACGAAATCATTTTCAATTTCATCCATAATCATAAGATCACAAGATTAATTCAATTATTTAGGTCTATTCAATATGAAGAAATAACATATGTCCAATAACACACACACACACACACACACACACACACACACACACACACACACACACACACACACACACACACACACACAGATATATATATATATATATATATATATATATATATCACCATGTCAAAATCATAACAACATTAGAATAAAATGTTTCCAATTATCCTCATGCATCATAGATGAATCAAAATCAACAACAATCCATGATCAATAACCTCTAACATCATACCAACTCAAACGCTACAATAATGTCCATAAATATAGTTGAAAGTGTCATAATCAACATCATAAGGTGTCCAAGGGAAGTGGGCATTATATCCCCCTTCCCTTAGACTCGATTTCCTCCTAGAATTCACTGGAGCATGTGTGGAAACTGAACTCGTAGCAAAGTAGCATCCTCCCATGTAGTCATTGTCTCATCATATCTGTCCCACTGCACCCGAAATTTGTCTATAATGCAAATGGGATCCACCATCACCTACCCCTGATCCTAAACCTACAAGGAGGGTCCAATCTAGCACATGTGAAGGGTCTACAATATATCTTTTAAGTACTGAAACATGAAACACATCATGGATGCAAGATAAGTCAGATGGCAATGCTAGACAATAAGCCAAATGACCAATATACTCCAAGATCTCAAAGGGGCCTACGAATCTAAGAGGTAAATTAGAACCTTTTCCATAATGGATAGGAATCTTATGCATCTTGACACGAAGGAACGCCTTCATGCCCACATCAAAACTACGGTCAGACCTATGCTGATTTGAATACTTCTTCTGTCTAGATTGTGCCTCCTGCAATCTTTATCAGATCATAACCACTTATTGCTCCATATCCTGTAATTTATCTGGTCCAAGAGAAACCCTGTCCTATAACTTGTCCTAGCTAAGAGGTGTTCTGCACTCTCTTCCATGCAATGCTTGATAAGGAGCCATGCCTATCGAACTCTGAAAAATATTATTGTACAGGCAAACTCCACAAAGTACAAGTACTCCTCCCATCTCAAATGATGATCCATAACATACATCCTAAGCATGTCCTATAAGACTTGACTCACCTGCTTAGTCTGTCCACTACTCTCAGGGTGGTATGTTGTGCTGAGATTGATCTTCGTCCCAAGGGCATGCTGCATGGTAGTCTAAAAGTGGGAAGTATCTAGAGGATTGTGGTCATAAATGATCTTCCACAGAATCTCCTGGAACCTGACAATCTCAACAAGATACACTCGTGCCACTGCACTAGCTATATAGGTGGTCTTCACTAGAGAAAAATGAGCCACTTTCATCAATTTATTCACCGTGACCATGATGGCGTCATGGTGGTATCTCGACATCGGTAGCCCAATAATAAAGTCCATGGAAATGGTGTCCTACTTCCACTTCGGTATAACATGAGGAAAGAGAAAGCCAATTGGATTTTTATGCTTGACCTTTAATTTCTAACACTCCAAACAATGTGACACCAACCTAAGCCACATCTCTATGAAGTCCCCTCCAATGATACAATTGTCTCAAATTGGCATGCATCTTCTTCACCCCAAGATAGGTAGAATAGGGTAGACAATGCACCTCTGTCAGAATATCCTACCTCAAGCCTCCATCTCTGGGAACATACATCTAGCCTCTATGCCTGACAAGGCCATTTGCCTCTACTGAAAATCCATCAAAATTTCCCTCAAGGGGTCTCTTAGAATCAATCTTTGCTCTAGCTGTAATGTAGAAATTGTCGTGAGGAAGCTGCTGTAGAATCCTCCTCATCAAATCTATGCTCACTGAAGTAGCTATAACCACATGTCTCCGTATGTTGAGAGATTTTGAAACTGCATTCTCCTTCCCCTTCACATGCTCTATCTCCATATCATACTCATAAATAAAATCCATCCAATTCCACTGACGAGCATTGAGTTTGGGCTACGTGAAGAGGTCATGAAGACTCAAGTGATCAGTATTAAGTGTGAATCTCCAGCCAAGAAGGAAGTGTCTCCATCGAACCAAGGCATCAAAAACTGTCGTACGATCAAGATCATGAGTTGCATAATTGAGCTCCTAATCCTTGAGTTTGCGAGACTTGAAAGCAACTACTCTACCCTCTTGCATTAACACACCTCCAACTCCCACCAAAGAAGCATCTGTGCATATGAAAAAATCACCCTGTGGATCTGGCACTACAAGAATAGGCACTTTTGTGAGGAATTCCTTCAGTGTCTTAAATGCCTACTCACATTTTTCTGACCAAACAAACTTCTTCCCTTTATGTTGAAGGGAAGTGATGGGGTGCATAACCCGAGAGAAGTCCTGAACAAATCTCATATAATAACCTACTAAACCAATGAAGTTGCACACCTCTGTCACACTAGTCGGTATTGGCCAATCCATAATAGCTCAAATATTGAAAGGATTGACTATGATACCTTTCCCAGAAATGATGTGGCCCAAACATTGCACCTCTGCCTGAAAGAAAACACACTTCTCTAGGATCATGTAAAGTTGCTGCTCACGAAGACACTAAAGAACTTGGTAAAGGTGCCCCTCGTTCTCCTCACACGTACGTGAGTAAATCAAAATGTCATCAAGGAAGATGAACATGAAGTGATCCAAGAACATCCTGAACACCTCATTCATCAAGCTCATAAACATTACGGGGGCATTCGTCAAACCAAAAGGCACAACAATGAACTCTTAGTGGCCATATTTCATACGGAAGGCGGTCTTATGAATGTTTTCCTTTGTAATCCTCAACTGATGATAACCTAACTTAAGGTATATCTTAGAGAATACAATATCCTCCCTCATCTAATCAAACAAATCATCAATGTGTGGAAGGGGGTAGTGATTCTTGATCATTACTTTGTTCAACTGGCAGTAATCAATACACAACCACAGAGATTCATCCTTCTTCTTTACAAATATAAACGGTGTACCCCTAGGGGATACACGAGGGTGGACTAGGCCTTTCTCAAAAATTCCCTCTAGCTGCAACTTGAGCTCACAGAGCTCGGGGGTGGTCATCTGATAAGGTATTCATGAGATAGGCTCTACTCTCGGAACCAGGTCTATGTGAAAATATATCTCACGTGGGGGTGGTAACCCCAGTAGCTCCCCTAGAAATACATCATGAAACTCTTTCAAGATGGGATGGTTATCAAGTGATGGTCCACAAGACTCATCCTCTGATCGGTCACTAACTATGATAGCATACATCTTACAACCCTGTAACACACACACCGCTTAAACTGCATGGAGGAGATGGTGCGAGTGGAAACAGGTCTCCTAACTCATACTATTACTGACTCAACTCCTATACCATCTGTACATGATATTATCTTATGGTAACAATCCACTTTGGCTCTATATGTAGACAACCAGTCTATTCCCAAGATGACTCCATATGAACCCAATGGAAGGATACAAAGATTTTAGGTAGTGGTGAAGGGTCCTAAATCCACTACAAACTCCGTAACTAAGGAGTCTATAGATATATTTACTCCAGAAGCCATCTCGACATACCAACTAAGACCCTACCTGACTGTCACCAACCTGCATCAATCCACAAAACTGGTGCAATAAAAGAATCAGAAGAATGAGAATCAAATAAGATGGAGGTAGGAACACCACCAATTCTACATGTCATCTCAATCACAATACTCTAGTGCTTAGCTAGGTGGTTCTTGACCGCTACATAGACTCGATGACTGCGCCCCATGTCACCAATAGTGGGCTCTGAGATCTGCATCTTACCCTTATTACCGAGGGAATTCTATATGGTAGTCTAAAAGTCGGAAGTATATAGAGGATGGCGATCACAAATGATCTTCCATAGAATCCTGTGTAACCTGACAATCTCATCAAGATACACTCATGCCTCTGTACTAGTTGTATAGGTGGTCTTCACTAGATAAAAATGAGCCACTTTCCTCAATTTATCCATTGTGACCGTGATGGTGTCATGGTGGTATCTTGACATAGGTAGCCCAACAATAAAGTCCATGGAACTGGTGTCCCACTTCCCCTCCGGTATAGCATGAGGAAAGATAAGGCTAGTTAGATGTTTATGCTCGACCTTTAATTTCTGACACTCCAAACAACATGACACAAACTAAGCCACGTCTCTACCAGTTCCCCTACAATGATACAATTTTCTCAGGTGCATGATGCACCTCTGTCATAATGTCCTACCTCAAGCCTCTGTCTCTGGGAACATAAATCTGACCTCTGTGCTTGAGAAGTCCATTTTCCTCTAATGAAAAGCCATCAAAATTCCCCTCAAGGGGTGTCTCAGACTCGATCTGTGCTCTAGTTGTAATGTAGAAACTATCGTGAGGAAGCTAATATAGAATCCTCTACAAATCTTTTCTCACTGAAGTGGCCATAACCACATGTCTCTATCTACTGAGAGATTCTGCAACCACATTCTCCTTACCATTCACATGTTCTATCTCTATATTACACTAAAAAATCAACTCCATCCAACGATGCTAATGAGCATTGAGATTGGGATGTGTGAAGAGGTGGAAAAGACTCAAGTGAACAGTCCTGAGTGTGAATCTCCAGCCAAGAAGGAAGTTTGTGAGACTTGAAAGCAACTACTCTTCCCTCCTGCATCAACGCACCTCTAACTCCCACCAAAGCAGCATCCGTGTATGCAAAAAAATCACCATGTGGATCTGGTACTACAAGAATAGGCACTGTTGTGAGGCATTCCTTCAATTTCTTGAACGCCTGCTCACATCTATCTGACCAAACAAACTTCTTCCCTTTTCCCTGAAGGGTAGTGATGGGGTGCACAATCCAAGAGAAGTCTTGAACAAATCTCATATAATAACCAGCTAAACCCATGAAATTGCACACATCTATCACACTAGTGGCTGCTTGCCAATCCATAATAGCTTGAATCTTGGAAGGATCGACTGCAATACCTTCCCTAGAAATGATGTGGCCCAATACTGCACCTCTACCTAAAATAACACACACTTCTACGGGTTCCCGTAAAGCTGCTTCTCATGAAGACACTGAAGAACATGGTGAAGGTGCCCCTCGTGCCCCTCACGCATACGTGAGTAAATTAAAATTTCGTCAAGGAATACGAGCACAAAGCGATCCAAGAACATCCTAAACACCCCATTCATCAATCTCATAAACATTACGGGGTATTCGTCAAACCAAAAGGCACCACGGTGAACTCATAGTGGCCATATCTCATACGGAAGGTGGTCTTATGAATGTTTGCCTCTGTAATCCTCAACTGATGATAAATTGACTTAAGGTTGATATTAGAGAATACTGTGGCCTCCCTCATCTAATCAAACAAATCATCAATGCATGAAATGGGGTAGTGATTCTTGGTCATTACTTTTTTCAACTAGTGGTAATCAATACACAACCATAGAGATCCATCCTTCTTCTTTACAAATATCACCGATGCACCCCAAGGGGATACATGAGGGCATATTAGGAATTTCTCCATAAGGTGCTCGTGAGATAGGATCTGCTCCCGGAACTAATTCTATGTGAAAATATATCTCACGTGGGGGTGGTAACCCTGGTAGCTGCCCTGGAAAGACATCAGGAAACTCTTTCAAGATGGGATGGTCATCAAGTGATGGTCCACAAGACTCATCCTCTAGTCAATCACTGACTGTGATAGAATACATCTGACAACCTCGTCGCACACCACTTAAACTACATGGCGGAGATGGTGCGAATGGAAATAGGTCTCCTAAATCAAACTATTACTGACTCAACTCCTAGATCATCTGTACATGATATAATCTTATGGTAATAATCCACTCTGGCTCTATGTGTAAACAACTAGTCCATGCCCAAGATGAGTCCATACAAACCCAACCGAAGGATACAAAGATCCGAGGTAGTGGTGAAGGGTCCTAAATCCACTACACACTCCTTAACTAAGAAGTCTATAGAGATCTTGGCTCCAAAATCCATCTCAACATCCTAACTAAGAACCTACCTAACTACCACCAGCCTGCATCAATCCACCAAAATGGTGTAATAAAAGAATCAGAAGAATGAGAATCAAACAATATGGAGGTAGGAGCACCACTAATTCTACATGTCGTCTTAACCACGATACTCTAGTACTTGGTCAGGTGGTTCTCAACCACTGCATAGATCTGATGACTGTGCCCCATGTCACCAATAGTGGGCTCTGATATCTATGTCTTACCCTTACTACTAGGGTTCTGTGGGACGTATCTCCAAAAATTTCTAGCAACACCACAACCAAAAAAACTGCTCAGTCCTCTCCCATGAGTATTAGGTCCAGCCGGTACTCTGGAGGTCTGTGTTATGGATCCCGATGATCCAGCTACAGACTGCTAAGGTATTTGCTAATGAGCTCCTACTAACTGAGCTCTTGGTGCCCCCTGTTTCCTAATGTGACCCCTAGGAGGAGGCCCAATACTCTGGCCCCTATGTGTATAAAATATCTGTGGAGGTCTATAAGGTGGGTGAGACTTCTACTACTGCTGTGGTCTAAAAGGTGCTTGTGATGAACCCTACCCACCATGAGGAGTAGGATTTGACCCCCTCGATCTGTTTTCCTGCATTTTTTAGATGCGGCTCTAGACTTGATCTTTGGCCTATTGTGTCTTTCGTCGAGTCTCTTATGCTATGTAGGCATTCTCCACTACCTCTGCTAATTTTTTTGGACAATAGATCTGCATCGCACCTCCAATGTCTAGATTCAGGCCTCAGATGAACCTGTGGATCCATACTTGTTCATCCTGCATGTATTTGACATACTGGAGTAGATGTTGAAATTGACTCTCATACTCAACTACTGTTGAAGATGTCTATCAGAGGTCGTGAAACTCATCTATCCTCTATTATATAAACCTCTATGATAAGTACCTACTCCTGAACCACTCCTTAAAGAGCTCGCAGGTAACTCACTCTAAATCAAGGTGGATATTTTTCTCTTTGGTCCTCCACCAGACACCTGCTCCATTCCTCAGAAGATGGATCACAACATGAGATTTTATGTTGCTAGAACAAGGGTAGAGCTTGAAGCACCTGCTCAAGCTCACCAAATAGGACTGTTCCTGAAATCCACTTGTGTCGCTAGAATAATGAGATGGTCATAACTTTAGGATCTCCCTGATATGGTCTACAACTGTATCCTGACGACCCCTAGGCCTCTCTTCATGGTCATCTCTAAGCCTAGGCCTCTGATACCTATCCTTGTGTCCTAAAAATCGGTCTCCCTGCCCCCTTTGTGGTAAATCTACTCTGGCTTACTTCACATGGGATTTATCTCCTCTATGCTCCTTTCTATGTCGAGGAGATTCATGAGCCTCAATAGATGTCACCCTATCATGTCTAGCTGCATGTCCTCCTATGGACCCTCCGCGTAAAGTGACATTAACATCCTGAAGTGTCTATAAAATATTTGGTAGGATGGCTGCTACAATATGATCTAGAGTTTGTAAGTCTATGTCTATGTGAAAGGACCCCTCGTCTTGTCTGCGCTTCTTGCACAGACCAACACAAGAGTTAGTTCATTATTCTAAGTTTTGTTCAGTTTTCCATGTTTACTATATTATGCAATTTTCAAACAAAGTTGTTCTCTGGGTTTAAAAGTGTGATAGGTTTAATATTGTACTAGGTTTAGTGTTCATGTCTCAAGTTTTCTAGTGTGCCCAAGGGTCTGAGCTTTGAACCCAAGGCTCTGATACCAAGTTGTAATGCCAGCTCAAACTCACCACTTGAGACCCAAGAACAACCTAGGTTTAAATAGAGAAATTATGGAAGAATTTTATTTTTGTTAAAAGCGTGACCACTACTAAGCTTCAAGCAATTGTTGTCACAACAAGGATTCATGTTAGTCATAATTGATAAATAAATTTTTCCCATTATAACAATTATTAAATCCACATCAAAAAATTAATGAGTATAATTTGATCCAATAAGTTAAATTTCTCTTAGGTCTTAATTTAATAAATAATTGAAATAACACTATGTTTAAAAGTTCCTTAATTAATTTTATAGGGTCAACGGCCAGAAAAATTAAATGCCCAAGGTATTCAATTTGACTAGGTCTAAACAATCACCAAGGTTCTAATTAACATGGGATAGAAAACATTCTCTTATCTCCTCATGTGACCCTTTGAAAAGGTCAACCCCTGCTCTAGAGTTATACATTAAATAAAAACAAAAGGGTAATTTTCCCACTTATCCACTCTCAGACTCATCTTTGCATTTCAACCTATTTTTTCACATATTTAACACACTCAAGATTTCCTAAAAACATTTCCACGAGGTAGGACATTTCTTCCTCTTTCCAATGATATAAATAAGTCCTCCTAACTCCTCATATTTCTTAAGTTACAGACCTGTGGGCCTGGGGAAGAAAATTTTCCCAAAGGTGAGCTTGCGGGCCTAGGGAAGAAAATTTTCCCAAGGTGGGACAATGGGCCCAGGGAAGAAAATTTTCCCAAAGGCGTAAGGGACATGTGACACATTTTTAAGCCCACGCAAGAAGGCGGGTCATTAGAGGTAATTTGGATTTTAACTCTTTTCGTTTAAAGGGAAAAAAGGTTCAAAAATCCTTGCATCTCTACTGATGCCCAGGCATGCCACATGTCAATCCAATAGTGACCAGCGGAAAGGTGAGCTAGTGAGTAAACTTACGAATTATTGCCAACCTTTTTCCGAATGTGAAAAGGTCTAAAATCATCTGCGCTCTGCCGACACCGGAAGAATCCACCGGGAAAACCCCCAGTGATAGGAGGGGAAGTAGACTGGTAGGGAGATTTAATATTTTTCACCCTTTTTGAAAGGGGTAAAGTTTGAAGGTGTGGGCCTGCGAATCCACGAAAGCGCTTTCCCAAAAGCGAATAGG
Source organism: Taxus chinensis (assembly GCA_019776745.2). Classification (NCBI taxonomy): domain Eukaryota; kingdom Viridiplantae; phylum Streptophyta; class Pinopsida; order Cupressales; family Taxaceae; genus Taxus; species Taxus chinensis. The sequence goes on along the minus strand of CM034153.1, from coordinate 650,221,545 downwards.
TAGGGTTCTTGGGCTGCGAAGGAAATTGTGAATTTTTACCTTTTTGCAAAAAGTGCCCTAAGTAATTTTCAGGCCTGCAGGTCCGATTTACAAAATTTTCCTTTTTGACAGTAGTTTTTTTTTAAAATAAAATGAAGTAGAAAATTCAGAAGGCCATAACTTTTGACTGGAAGCTCGGTTTTGAGAAAATGAGAACTTTTTGGAAAGGGCTCTAACTTTGATTTGCATAAGAACCAACAAAATTCATTTTTAGCAAACTTAAGTGGGTGAATTTTAAGAAAACATTCTTCCTACCATTAAAATGTGAATTAAAACTTTTCAACAACTAGACTTGATTCGTTCTGCCATTCTTTCTTCTTCAACAAACCAAACAAACATGGAAAACTGCACTTGATAGAAATTTGATAGATTTACAATGATTAATTGATTATATTTTTGATGCTCCAAAATTAGTAGGAACTTGACAAGATCATAACTTGAGCTCCAAGTGTCCATTTGAGTTTTTTTTTTCTTTTAAACCACATGTACAATAATTAGCAACATATACAACAATTACTGGAAGAAGTGTGGAAGAAGCTGCAGAATAGTAATGATAAGTATAAGGAAATAGCAGACGTGCACAAACAGAGAAAGGTATTTACATGTGGTGAGTTGGTTATGGTGTATTTTTGGAAGGAAAGGTTTCCAAAAGGAACCTATAACAATTTGAAGTACAAGAAGATTGGTCCCTGTAAAATCATGAAAAAAATAAATGATAATGCTTATGAGGAAGAATTGCCAGGGAATTTTGATATTTCTCTAGTGTTTAATGTTTCAGATTTGTATTCTATTCATAGGGATGGTGCAGAAGGGGATTTTAATGATGAAGTAGTAGATTGGAGGTAGCAGGTTCCAATAAAGAAGAAAGAAGAAGTGGATCAGATTCTAGATAAGAAAATAATGGACACGCGACATGGGAAATACAACAAATGTTTGGTCCATTGAAATGGACTGGACCAAGAGGAAAACACTTGGGTCACAGAGTTGGAGATTAAGAAGTCGGATGCAAATAAATGGAAGGAGTTTGAAGAAGACAACTTGTAGGACCTGCATTTTTTTCAAGCAAGGGAGAATGATGCACCAAAATTAGCAAGAACTTGACAAGAGTGTCCATTTGAGTCTGTTTATTTTTTGAAACCACATGTTTCAATGAGAAAAATGCAAAAGAAACCTTCCCTACCATTTGGGGCATGTTTCGGCACATTTTCGGGCCCTAAATCCACCATATTGAGGCCACAAAATAGGATTTAAGTTGTAGTTTGGTTTTTTCCTATTTTTGAGCATTAGTAAATTCTAGTCTATTAGTTGCATTATGAGTTAGAAATTTGGAAATTCCTCTAATTTATAAATTTAGAATATGTGTGGCAATTTATATTCCCGTACGAATAAGCATGCGAACTTACTAAGAATAGCAGGTTCTAGTAAACTACTAAAAATAGTAATTTCCGCCACCTAGAGTAGATTTAGTCAGAGTTAGTTAGAGTTTACTTGGTAACTTGAGTTGGGATTTGTTTTCCTATTTAGGAAACATTGTAATTCATTATTTGATAACAAAGAAGGAGATATATTTTCTTTTGGAGTTCATATTATTCGCAGTATATCAAGTTTGTTCAGAATTTGGCTACATTAGTTTGGGATTTCAAAACGGATTTATTTCCTTTCTCTTTCTGTGAAATTTAATTGTTTTACCTCTTTCCTGATTAAATATGAACTGTGTAAATTACTAGGGCAGTGAAAATGTTTCATGGTGTGATTTTTTCATCCTTAGTTCATTCTAAAGTTTCATTTTGACTTTTGGTGTTGCCGTGTACCCTATATATTTTTTTGATATTTATTTGTTGGTCTGAAACAATCTAACAGAAACCTACATATTTAAAAATTGGAAATTTATATATTTCATTTTCCATACTTTAAACATTTAAACTCATTCCATTGCAACTTTACAATGTTTAACTTTCCTTTAGTTAATGTGTGGAGAGCAAGAATGTAATTCTATTCTCAAATCGTACAAATCAAATCATATAGAGGAATGAAATAGTTGTAACACATGCATTTCTAGCCTTCAACAGAGACTTTACACTATACTTACTACAGCAAGTTTTAAACAAGAGTAGTCATCATTTGATGAGAGGTGAATCGACATTCAATTAAATGAAACAATTCCTTTTACACTACTTTCTTGTTTGTGAAAATATGTCAAATAAATATTTCTCATTCCTTTGTAACTTTCACATACAAATACAACTTTCATATCCAAAAAAAATTGAGGATCTTTCCACTACAAATATTATTGACATGCCATCCACTTAAAGTGGGAAATTTCACAATAAGGAACCCAAGGATAAACTGCAAAGCTTTTCTTCATCCTCACCTCTAGAACAACAAGAAGATCCACCATAATTAAGTTGATCACAACAAATAGAGGGAGAGGCAATTCTCTCCACCTAACCAGGAATTCATCCTCCTCATTGGCCCCCAAGCCCTAACCACAAAGCAATAGGAGATGTATTCCAACACATGAAAACAAACAGTATTCCACAACATAAAAACAATCTTCACATATAGACCAAAATTCAAATGCATACTGCAGTTTGAAACCAAAGGAAGAACAAAAAATAACACTCAGACTTCATCATATAAAATCCAAAGGAGCAAGACCTATAGGGGAAGCTGCTTATACCTCCCAATGGGGAGTGGGTTTCCACCTTAAGATAAACCCGCCAATATATAAATATCATTTCAAACCCCTACATGCCCTTATGCCTCCCTCAAGTACCCCTTATACCTTTCATTTTCTCATGTCTCCCCACACTCTTATGGCACCCCATAATGAGTAAGGAAATGCAAGCTATTTCTTTTACTAGGTGGAACCCAAACCCAAACTCCCTCCACAATAACACTTATACGTCCCAAAAAATCTTATGCCTCCCACAAGATATCCCCATAGCCTTGTCCTACATCATACCTAGGCAATCTACTCAACCAGCCAACAACATACCAAACATTCAAAAACATTCACAAGAGCACAATACAACAAGAAAACCTTTTTACAAGATTCCAGATCCTACCTTTCTATGATAAAGCTTGATCCACAAGTTCAATAGCAATTTCCTTCAAATCCAAATAGTCTAAAGGCTCTATAAATCCACAGGCATTCCCTAAACATTTCTCACTCTCTTCCCAAAATTACAAGAGCTCAAAACCCAAAGAAGTAACTAAAAATGAAATCATTGAATGAAGTAACCCCAAAACAAGCCAAGGAATTCGAATAAATAGGAGAGGGAGGGAGGAGGATGAGTTGGCTCCATGTAGGATGCCACATCACTCATCTTCAACTCTACCTCACAAGTCAACTTCAAACTCTAAAGAACAATAAAAAAATGGGTGAATAAATGACATTTTGCTACCACACACAAACCAAGTCAACACCCTAAGGACCAAATTAAATTCATGTAAGATAGTGCAATTAAAACTTACAACTTGTCTTCCCAAAATACATAATAATGAATAATTTTGACTCCTCAACCATAGGTAGGGTTGGTAGACAAATTTAAGAGGTGTGGGGCAAGTTTAACTTGTCCCACAAGCCTCAAAAATCAGCCCCTGGGAACATATCCGAATTTAAAGAGGAAGGTGGAGTGTTCAGCACTCAAATTTACTTACACATTACTTAAGAAACTTACTCCAAGAGCCATTAACTCCAGTAAATGCATTATTTTTTACCCAATTTAATTAATTTAACAACATGATTACTCACAAATCTAAACACAATTTAAATAAATAATAAAAGGGAAATACATCACCAAATAATCACATACAAATATTTTTAAAAAAAAGAACCCAATAAAAGAATACACATAACCCCTTGGTCACATTTAAAGGTGATCCCACCCATGGGAACCCCTAACAACAAACCAAACAAAAAAATACACATTGGCATGGTGACCCTTGTTGAAATTATCTAGAATTTCAAATGTAGTTGGTCTCCAATCCCCCTATGTTTGTTGTGACATGTTTTACCTATAAAACACAAATACCTCATTTGGCCTTGTGGCCGCATCAAATCATCCAAAATAAATATACATTATAACTCCAAATTCATATATATATAACTCAAAACATCATCAAGAAAGTAACGACGTCATTTACAATTTCATCCATAATCATAAGATCACAAGATTAATTCAATTTTCTAGGTCTACTCAATATGAAGAAATAACATATATCTAACAACACACACACACACACACACACACACACACACACACACACACACACACACACACACACACACACACACACACACACACATATATATATAACAACATCACTATAAAAAGTCTCCAATTATCCCCATGCATCATATATGAATCAAAATCAACAACAATCCATGATCGCTAACATCTAACATCATACCAACTCAAACGCTACAATAATGTCCATAAATATAGTTGATAGTGTCATAATAAACATCAAAAGGTGTCAAAGGGAAGGGGGCAATACAAAATCACCTAGAGCTAGAAACAATAGTGAAGATCAACTAGCTACAAGATCAATGGTTGAGGATCAAAATACCAAATTCCAAGGAAAACCATCGAGTTATCTAAACATAACCATCATTCATAGAAGGTACATACGTGTCAATTAGATCTAGAAACCTTAATAATCATATATTTAGTGTTGAGTCAAAATGCCACCAACCTTGTAAAGGGTTTGATCATCGTGGAAGGGGACTTTGTCCCAAATAATGACTATTATTTGCATCGACCTTACTAAAGGTCAGGATAATAATATCATATATGCTACAGTATATCAAAGGAGCCCGACATGTTTTATGTTAAATGATAAGATATAAAGAGGGAGTTGATTAAAATAATCTATAATGAATATTCCATATACTATGCAAAAGGTCGACACTATGATGGGTTTCGTTTGATAAGTCAAATGATGAGGAGATTATTAAAAAATGCATGTCTAATTTGAAAGATGCTCAAGTGTTGTGAGCTATTATACATGTCACACCACAGAATTATTAAGAAAGGGCCGAGACCACATGGTCAAAGGAAAATCGAATAAATTATACTTACATTTGACCTTGCCTAAGGTCTTACAAAAAATTGTATACTTTTAAACTTCTAAAATAACTTAAAAATTGCTAAAGAACTCGTACAAGGGATGATGATGTTTCGGAAATGTGTTCCCAGTGGTCCCCACAGTGGGATAAGGCTATTGTTTCTAATGTATTTGAACCAAGAGTATTGTTTACTTTGTTTTCAAAGGAGTATATTTTTACATGCTTTTGTAAAAGGACAAAATAGAGATAAAGATAAATTCATTATTGCAAGAGGATAATGTACATGTGTCACATCATGCGCAAGAAGAAAAAGAATACACACTTGCATTAGAGGAAACTTGAACAACAAGCAAGTGGGTAATATTAGCCAAAAATAATCACCCAAGTATTGTAATTGCATTAAAAATAGAAAAGTCATATACACTTTGACTAGAGTGTATTTTTGTAACAAAGGCTATTAATGTCTCATTGTAATCAACATGTCTATTTTTATTGCTTTATTTATTCATGATAAAGGGGTAAAATTAGCATGCATGGTTGAGTATAGGTTGTAGTCTATTTTTAAGAGTGGTTGGGTGAAGTATTATTGCTATATATTGTGTGCACTAGCAAGGCATGAAAAGGGACTTTTAGACACAAGAATGTTGAAGCATATTTTTTCTAGTTTTGCCTTGAAATTAGAAGCAGTTATTTCCTGTCCAATTATTTGCAATGGTGTGTATATTTAAATTAATTCTTGTGAATGTAAATTCCTTGATTAATCATCTTACCTTGCTAAAAATTTAATACTTTCTTTTCAGTATTAGTGTGCATGTTAGCTCTGTGTTTTTGTGATTTGTCCTTTAACATACAAGTGTTTTTCCTTAGGATCAAATTGAAACCTATCCAGTCGTGCATCTATAATTTGTTTCTAAATTTTATTATGTATGTAATCATTCAAATCTCTCAATCAATTTGGTGTATCACCCCATTTCAATTCAGTTACAACAATATTTTACCCTTAAAACCCCAAAAAAATAGTTTAGGATACAACAATAAGGAACCGACCCTGATACCAAAAACTCACCTCAACAATAGGTATACTCATAGACCTGAGGTGTTTCCATTATATCAACAGAAGTGAGAGATAGAGAAAGTTTAGAACTCCTATTGATATCTCTCAACAAGGGTGCAATTATGAGAGATAACAATTTTTGGCATGCCCGGTGGCACCATAGATTAAATATGCAGTAGATTAAAGAAATGTACAAAAGATTTATAGTGAAAGAACATCACTTTCGGAACAACTAAGCTGTATAAATCCATTGAAAATTAAAATAATTTATTTGGCAACTCCGTAAAGCTGATTTCAAACTAGTTTTGTTGCATGTTCTATGCCTAAGGTGACTATGAGATCAAGGATAACAAGTATCCCTCATAGTTTTGTTTCTTTATCTTCAAATTTGGCAAGAAGAATAAGATTTGAAAATACCTTACCTTTCAATATTCCCAGTTTTGGCAACCCTCCTCCCCTTCCTTCACCACATGTTAATCTTGTTGTTCAAATCCTAGTAATGACAATGCAACAACCACCACCACCACCATCTAGAAATTTTGTGACCTTTACTAATGGAAGCCCTTTAGTAATTCCAGTATATCATGACATACATGTTGCTACCTTGAAAGGTTTACCTTCATTGACTGGTGAAAATTATATTACCCCTACTGAGCATATTAAAGATATTGCAACCCTTTGTGTAGTCAATAACGTAAATTATGAAGATGAAGCCTCAAGACTCTTAGCTACATCATTTAAAGGAAAAACTTTGCAATGGTAGAGAACATTACCAATAAAAAGCATAACAACTTGGGATGAATAAGGTGATCAACTACTTAAGCAATTTCAAGACAACTCTGATCATTTATATCTCATAGAACAATTATATACAATCAAGAGAGCTTCTCATGAGTTTTTGACTATTTTAAATATGAGATTTGCTAGAACTTGGGAAATAATTCCAGCGAATGTTAAACCTCAATCTGATCATGCATTTTATATTATCTTAGAGCTTTAAATAACAACATTTTTTCCATGATATAGTCTATGGGAGGAACTACACTCCCAGGAGCTTATGATATTGCTATTAGGGCTGAAAACAACCTCATTCAAGCTAGTAAATTAGCCCCAAGACCTTATATGCCTCTATGGCATATTTTGCACCTATACCACAACCTATTACTATAATAAAGTCTTTTGTTACAACACCATCAGATGATGTATTTAAGGCCTTGCAGACAATGTGAAACAAATTAACATTAATTGAGAATAAACTAGCTCAGCCTAACAAGCCTTATCAAAATACTTATTATCAAAATACAAATTACAGGAAGCCTTATCAGGAAAAGAAATTTGATCCCAAAGCTCCTACTTCACCTAATGCTCTTATTCCAGTCAACATGGCTTCAAAAGAATGTTTTTTTACATTGTAATCAACTTCATTTAGCTGCTAATTGTCCAAATGCATTCTTGAATATAATGCTTGTTGCACAACCTCAATCTAAAGCATTTTACATGCCTCAAATGAAGGGTGGGCAACAAGATGCTCAGATTCAGAAATCACATAATTAGACTTTAGTCAAATTTGGAGAAGAATATTTAATTGTAGTTACAACTAGGTCTCAAGAAAGGGCTTAAGATAAATAAAAAGAACAAAATGGACATTTTTAACCTACAGTTACCAATAAATCAGCAAATACAGTTCAAAAAACAACAAACAATCATGTTGTTCCTTAAAAAACAACAAGCAGTTTAGCCCCTAAAGAGAAGAAAAAACAATTGCAACCTGATCCTAGAAGATTATTCAAACCTTGGATCTCAAAAGCTATTGAAGCAGAATCAGTTTTTGCTAAAGTTGTAGAATTTTTTTCTAAAACAGTTTCTTCTTTTAATATTGTTGACGTAATGAAAAATCATAATATTAGTATTTCATTATGGGATGCTTTGAGTATTCAATGAAAGAAGGAGCTACTTTCTCATGAGCTTGCTAAGTTATAGATTTCTTCAAAAATAACAGAAAAGGAAGCTCAAAAATTTGATATGGTTCTTTGTACAATCGAGATAGATCGCATGAAAAAGGTTAATTGGATGGTACAAAATTTTCAAAATCTTCATGATATTAATAATCCACCACCCTTTTATCTATATTTGATTATTGAAGATCATTAATTTCATAACTGCATGGTTGATAGTGGTGCAAACAACACATTAATGCCTAAAGCAATTGCAAAAAAATTAGTGCTGTAGTAAGAACCTATAGAGAAAAGTGTGTTGCAGCTAGACAAGATGACAACTAATACAGTTGGTGTCATTAAAAAATTGGAGGTAACATTACATGCTTGTCCAAATGTTTTTATTCTTCAAGATGTAACCGTTGTGGATCTACCTCCCTACTTTGCTCTGTGTTTATCAATAAATTTTACAACAAATATAGGAGGTTATCTTTCTTCAAATTCATCAATTTTTTTCTTCACTACAAGGTATGGAGCTAAATTTACAGTCAATTCAGATCCTTTGGCTAGATTTCATATTGAACCTCATATTTCAAATGTTGTAGCAAATTATGCAACCACATATCAGTTTAAATTTGATGCCACAATAGATGGTTGTGTTTTAGATGGTGTTTCTAATTTATTTATTGATGAAAAAACTTAAGAAGAACATGCTTATGATCCGTTCAAGGAATTGGAAGAATTTTTATTTGGTGTTTATTATTTTCATGAAGAAAACACACATATTTCCTTTCTGACCAAAATGGAACAAACAAACAAAGGCTTATGGAAGCTTCATTTCAATGGAAAAAAGAACAAAAATGACAAAGTGAAGGTCTGATGCTTACTTCTCCTTCAAATGAAAGGTATTTTTCAGCTCTAAGTCTACAATTTTCATGTACTTGTAACGTAGCTGAATATGAAGCATTAATTCATGGCCTACAATGGGTCAGAAAAAGAGGTATCAGTATGTTACAAGTGTTTGGTGATTTAGAATTAGTGATTAATCAATTAAAAAACTTTAATGTTTGTAAGAGTTCATTTTTTAAATCTTACAAGCATAGATTTTTAGACATAATGGATGATTTTGAGGCTATTCACATGCAATCTATTCCAAGAGCTGAAAAAAACATGTAGACAAACTTGCAGCCGTTGGTGCTAGCTTTGAAGTGTTAAAACAGATGGAAAACAAAAAAATAGAACAACATATAAAGTTTATTATTAGACCTTAAATTCCTAATAAAGAAGACAACTTACAAGTTTTTGAAGATGATGAGAAAATTTACAGATTTATACAGCAAGAAGATTAATTTTTTGTAGTTAATCAAGAAAACTTGTAGCACTTATATTGTGATCAGATTGTACAGATGCAAACAACCAAGCTTCCTTAAGGGTTGGTCACATTAGAAGATATCTTTAGTTCTGATAATCAACTAAGAAAGGATAAATGAAAGATCTCAACTCACATAACTACAAAGGGATCTTAGTTGATGATGAAAAAAAATTATTTATTGGAAACATATGTTCCTTAGCTAAAAAACAATCTTTCATTAATTTATGCAAAGAATTTAAAGATATTTTTGCTTGGAAATACCAATATTTGAGAGGATTTGACCCCAATTAAGCTCAGAATACCATAGACGTGTAGCTAAATTCCAAACCAATAAGGCATAAACAAAGGACTGTAAACCCTAAGGTTGAACCCTTGATGAGAAAAGAGTTATCCAAGCTAATTGAATCAGTTATTATCTTTCAAGTTAAGCATTCAAGTTGGGTAGCTAATCTTGTGCATGTTCATAAAAAAAATGGTGTAATCCGATTGTGTGTAGATTTTAGAGATCTTAACAAAGATTCATTAAAATATCATTATTTGCTACCCAACATGAATAGATTTTTTAAAAAAAAAAAGGTTTTGATAGGTTGTCCCTGTTAGATGGTTACAGTTGATACAATAAAATTCTTGTGCATGAAGAAGAAAGATACAAAATATCCTTCACCATTCAGTGGGGTACTTATTTTATAAAAGAATGCCTTTTGGACTCTCTAATGTCAGTTCAACGTTTCAGCATGCAATGGTACTTATTTTATAAAAGAATGCCTTTTGGACTCTCTAATGTCAGTTCAACGTTTCAGAGTGCAATGGATATGGATTTTAATAGCCTATTAAATGAATGAATCTTAGTTTATTTAGATGATGTTACCATATTTTCAAAGAATTCTGATGATTATCTTATGCGTCTAAGGAATACTTTTCAACTCTGCAGGCATTTTTGAATATCATTGAATCCCAAAAAGTCTATCTTTGCAGTCAATCAAGGTAAATTACTTGGACACACTATTTCTAGGATAGGTTTAGCTATTGATCCTTTCAGAATTTAAGAAATTTCACAACTATCATTGCCTCATCATAAGAAAGAATTACAAATTTTTCTTGGAAAAAATCAACTTTGTTAGAATATTTGTTCTAGGTTTTACAAAATTAGTCAAGCCATTAACAACCATGATAAAGAAAGATATTACTTTCTCTTGGACCAACGAAGGAAGAAAAGGATTTGAAGCTATCAAGACAACTATTTAACAAGCTCCTACCTTGTCAAATCCTAATTTTGTTAAGGATTTCATGATGTATACACTTGTAGCAATTGAAACCATTTTAGCCATATCAACTCAGATCAATGATGAAAATATTGAGAAGCCAATTGCTTTCTTTGGGAAGATTTTACATGACTATGAGACGAGGTAAAATTTTCTTAAAAATCAAGCACTTTCTGTAGTTAGCGGAATAAAGAATTTCAAGTACATGCTTTCCAATAATAAGATACATGTTTTAGTCCCTCATCCAAGTGTTAAAGAGTTCTTGTTGAACAAAGAACTGAATAAGAAGAGAGCAGGTTGGATTACAAAGGTTATAGAGTATGATGTTGACATCTGTGTTGCAAAAAAATTTTGAGGTAAAGGATTATGTGAATATATTATTACTGATATGGAAAAAAAGAAGAATTCATAATAAAAACTTCCATTATGGCATGTTGAAATTGCATATCAGTAGTCAAAAATGTTATTCTAACATTAAAATCTACAACTAGAACTCAATCCAGAAGTTCAAGGATCAAGTTAGATGACAGATTTGATTGATTACATAGAACACAGTATTAATCCAAAAGGTATGAACAATAATAAATGAAGATATATTATATTACAAGCTATACCTTATGTTTTCATTGATGGTATTTTATTCAAAAAGGATATAAAAGGAATTTCATTGTAATATGTTGATTATGATAAAGTGTAATAATTATTATTCGAGTTTCATAAAGGACCTCCAGGAGGCAACTTTTTAGCATGTACTACAACCTTAAATATTATGAAATATGGTCATTTTTGTCCCAACATATTCAAAGAATGTTTTGAATTGATTAAAACATGTAGGAAATATGCATTGTTTGTTAGAAAAGAAACTTTAGCTTCGTTGCCTTAGTAACCTATTTCAATGAGTCAACCCTTCATGAAATGGGATCTTGATTTCATTGGCATGATAAATTCACCTTCATCACAAAGACACAAGTGGATCTTGACTTCCATGGATTATTTCACATGATGGACTTAAGTAGTAGCCTTTAAATAAGTTAATTACACTTCAATCTTATCATTTTATGAAATTATAGTTTACAGATTTGATGTTCCATCAACTTTCATTTAAGATAATGCCTTAGCATTTGTTGGTGCAATGGTGATAGATTGAGTTTTCAAGCGCAATATATATTTGAGTACTTCATTTAATTATTACCTTCCAGGTAATGGATTAGCTCAAATTAATAATAAAAATATGCTAAAGATTATTAGAAGAACACTCAAGGACAACAAAAGAGCTTGGTATCTGATCTTAAATTCAACACTTTGGGCTGTTAGAGTAAATATGAAAATATTAGGTGGCAATTCACCATACAAGATTTTTCATGGATGTGAGGAAAGAAGGCCTTTCTCAGTTGAGCTTCCTACATTGGATTTATTACATCAAATGGAATTACTTGAGAATGAACCAATGTAGGTTCATTATGTACAATTAATGGAGCTGTAAGAGTTAAGGAATCAAGCTCATCTGAACATGGAAAGGAATCGGAGACAAATCAAGAGAACATTTGATAAAAAGGCTATGTTTAAAATCTTTGATGAAGGAGACATTGTGTTGAAATGGGATGTTGATCGTGTAAATCTAGGAGACTTCACAAAGTTTGATACAATCTGGAGTGGTTCTTATATAATTTCAACTTGCAAAGAGCACAATGCTTTTCAGATTTCATGGCTTAATGGAGAGGAACTTCCCATTCCTGTGAATGGTATGTTTCTTAAACACAGTTATTGAAAACCCTAACGTGTCTAGTTAGAGTATCATTTTCCTTTCGATAAGTATAGTTCATGCACATTGCAATGTTTTTCAATTCAATAAGTGCATTCATACACGTGATATGTTTTACCAAATCCTCTCCTAGCTTTATCTTTTATTCAGAAGTGTTAGTTTTTAGAAAAGGCATATTATTGTTACATGCTTTGACTCCATGCCTAATGGACTAGGGTAAGGAAATGGTCTACAAGCTAACAGGTAAATTTCCCTACAATACCACTAGAAATGTTGACAATTTTAAGAGCTTGGTATCTGATGTTAAATTCAACACTTTTGGCTGATAGAGTAACTCCTAAAATATTAGTTAGCAATTCACCATACAAGATTGTTCATGGATGTGAGGCAAGAAGGCCTTTCTCAGTTGAGCTTCCTGCATTGGATTTATTACATCAAATGGAATTACTTGGGAATGAACCAATGCAAGTTCATTATGTAGAATTCATGGAGCTATAAGAGTTACGGAATCAAGCTCATCTAAACATGGAAAGGAATCAGAGACAGATCAAGAGAACATTTGATAAAAAGGCTAAGTTCAAAATCTTTAATGAAGGAGACATTGTGCTGAAATGGGATGTTAATCATGCAAAGCTAGGAGACTTCACGAAGTTTGATACAATCTCGAGTTTTTCTTATATAATTTCATCTTACAAAGAGCACAATGCTTTTCATCTTTCATGGCTTAATGGAGAGGAACTTCCCATTGTTGTGAATGGTATGTTTCTTAAACACAGTTATTAAAAACCCTAAAGTGTCTAGTTAGAGTAGGATTTTCCTTTTAATAAGTACAGTTCATGCACATTGCAAATTTTTTCAATTCAATAAGTGCATTCATACATGTGATCTGTTTTACCATATCCTCTCCTAGCTTTATTTTTTATTTAGAAGGGTCATTTTTTTAGAAAAGGCATATTTTTGTTACATGCTTTGCCTCCATGCCTAATGGACTAGGGTAAGGAAATGGTCTACAAGCTAGCAGATAAATTTCCCTGCAGGATCACTAGAAATGTTGAATATTTTAAGAGCTTGGTATCTGATGTTAAATTTAACACTTTGGGTTGACAGAGTCACTACTAAAATATTAGTTGGAAATTCACCATACAAGATTGTTCATGGACGTGAGGCAAGAAGGCCTTTCCCAATTGAGCTTCCTGCATTGGATTTATTACATCAAATGGAATTACTTGAGAATGAACCAATGCATGTTCATTATGTATAATTAATGGAGCTATAAGAGTTAAGGAATCAAGCTCATCTGAACATGGAAAGTAATCGAAGACAAATCAAGAGAACATTTGATAAAAGGCTAAGTTTAAAATCTTTAATGAAGGAGACATTGTGTTGAAATGGGATGTTAATCATGCAAATCTAGGTGACTTCACGAAGTTTGATACAATCTGGAGTGGTTCTTATATAATTTTTTATTGCAAAGAGTACAATGCTTTTTAGGTTTCATGGCTTAATGGAGAGGAACTTCCTATTCCTGTGAATGGTATGCTTCTTAAACACAGTTATTGAAAACCCTAAAGTGTCTAGTTAAAGTAGGATTTTCCTTTCGATAAGTACAGTTCATGTACATTGTAATGTTTTACAATTCAATAAGTTCATTCATACACATGATCTATTTTACCAGATCCCCTCCTAGCATTATTTTTTATTCAGAAGGGTCAATTTTTTAGAAAAGGCATATTTTTGTTATATGCTTTGACTCCATGCCTAATGGAGTAGGGTAAGGAAATGGTCTACAAGCTAGTAGGTAAATTTCCCTGCAGGATCACTAGAAATGTTGACGATTTTTGCACTTGTGCAAAAATGGGAAACTTAAAACTTTATTTTCAATGGAAGGAATTGATGAATGAAACTAACTAGGGGACATTTACAGTTAAATTATGTTTTCCAGTTAGGTGAATCAACAAGGGAAATTGCAGTTATATGTGATGTTTCAGAATGTAATACCTCACGTATACTACTATCCCATGATCACCTTCATCAAATATGCATATAAGCTCCAAGGAACTAAAGCACAAACTTGAGGAGTTGGACTCAAAAATAATGAACATATTTTTTGTTTACATTGCTGAGAGTTCATTTTTTAAGTTACAGGAATTTTCAATTTTATCATTTCCTATGATTAAGTTTTATTAAGTATGTTCTTGAGTTGTTTAAATTCATTTTACAATCATTACATATCATAAAAGTTGAAAGTAATAAGAAGTACAAAACTCAATTATGGAAATAATATCATTTATTCATTAAGGAAATTAAATGTTTCCCACACAAGCCGTGGGATGTAACTTATGATTATCAAAATAAATGGTACATGTGCATGAAATTAAAAGAAAAGGAGTACAGAAAAAAACTATCATTGCCTTGGTTTTTCTTTCATTATTCGTCATTTTAGTTTCACCTTCTCCATCTTCATCTTCTATATCTAATAGCTACAGTGTACCTAAAAAATAGAAAAATGACAATATCAGTTAAGAGCTCATGGTGTAATCTGTATTCATGTGCTATCTAACTTCACCGAAATGAATCATTTTTTTATCAAAAACTAAGGTACATCAAGCAACTGATACATAAAATAAAGTACCATGTGGCACAAGTTCATGGAATTCAGAGGAATTATGAAATATAGAAATGAAAGAGAAATAAAGCCACTATGGAACATAAGAGAGGCCAAAAAACCTAATTATTTTCTAACTATTTTCTTAAGTGTGCAGGTATAAGTTACAACAGAAGAGAACAAAATGCATGTTTGTAAAATTTTGTATTATCAAGTATAGATTGCATTTCAATGACAAGAAAAACTCAAAGGCTAGAAAAGAAGATTCTTGCATGACTTTCATAATGTTCAATATAAAAAAGTACAAGTAAAAGATGATCTGTAAGTACAAGATAAAAATGAACTCTTTCAACAAATTTCATTAATTACAGAGTGTGAAATCACTATTATCAAGAGCGTGAATAAAGATATTGTAACCATGCAAGAAAAATATATCAGTTTTGATCAAATTATAGTCAATAATAAAGAACAAATTGAAGTACACATCATAAATTTCAGGAGAGGAGTAAAATTATTCAGCACAATCACCTAAAAATGTTTTAAAGAGATAAGGTTGCATATAGTTCCAACAAGATATGATCAAAACAGATAAGGAGGTTTGCAAAAGAGAATATCTTTCATAATTCAAAACTAGTATTTGAATCTTTTCTTACTTGGCAGAGATTAGTTGTAGAAAGCATCATTAAATCTTCATATTCAATCTCAATCCAAAAAGGACAACATGTAAGCATCAAGTTAAATACATCCAAAGATGTAATAAAAGATCAAATAATTCATATATCCCAAGGATTCTTCAAGAAATTCATCAAGAATACATGAATCCAAAGAGCTACATAGATGATCAAAAGCATCAAGATATTTTGGGAAGGATCATGAAATATAGCACTTATGATCACTACAATATAACAAATTGAAATATAGTAGCTAAGTAATATATTTGATTCAAATTAATAAAATATCATAGTTTAATGAGTATACGTGATAGATATACAGTTATGAAGTTACCTTGGTGATTTTCTTGTGAACTTTTTTTCTACTCTAATAGAAAATTTCAACTCAAGTATAGAACAATCATCATTGATGCAAGACAAAACTCATCAGATTTCAGGATTACATTCTAAATACCATCATAGAAAAAAGTCCTATAATCATGCACTTTACAGTGAACACACAAACTACATCTAGTTTGTGATACAATGGTACCAAGCACTCATAACAAGTTACAAGAGCTCAACACTACAGAAGATTTTCCCTTTTGTTTTCAACTGGAAGTAAAGCGATCCATACTGAAATATGGAAAAGCAAGATTACAAGTGTTTTAGAATTCAAGGTAGATGAAGTAGGGATTCAGGATTTATAGTAGCAGACCCTGATACATCTCTACAGAGAAAGTAACAATTCAAAGGTTTCTTAATAATTCTTTAAAAAGGAATACAATTTACAATAAAAGCCATTGACCAAGCACATCAATCATATTAGGCATCAAGTGCAGATCAAGTACAAGTATCTAGGTCTTGCAAGCTTTTAGAGTAAAAGATCTCACCATTAGAAAATGCAAACTAGTTAGATACATATCAAAATAGTGATGGCCTACAATCGAACTTGATTAGTTCATAGTTCAAACAAGGAAGATCATGCAATCTTGAATACACACAATTATCAATTCTACGATTATCAACTAAGGATTACTTTTTAGGACAAAGTTCAAGGATTAAATAGACATCTAGAGTGCAGTTTTATTCAATGCATCAAATCAAACAAATGAAGTTTTTTATTTATATCATAGCAGTACCCACATTTAGTAGAAGCTAATTAAGTTGATAAATTAGATGTTTCAACAATGTGAAATCTATAGTGAATGATGCTATGTGCTACTGAAACCAATGATTTTTTCATATTGAATCTGGGTAAAAGAAAAGCCACAATCACATCCTATAATGCAAGAGTTGAATCAACCCTACTCAATATTCAGAGATTTTCCAAAAACAAGGGTTTGGGTGTAGCATAGAAGTAATTACAACCTCGAGCTTGAAAGAAATATAGTACTCCATTAGTTGCCAAGAAAAAAGAAATGAGAACAGGAATTCCCTAAAATGAGTAACTTCAGTGCTATAGCTTCATGCTCAGAATGGCATTCACCAGTCCATCAAGAAATCAGATTGATTTAACAAGATTATTTTCATGGTATCAGATAGTTTGAACTTAGCAGAATGAGCTAATGTACACAAACTCATAATGAATCAGCTGAATGGCTTATAGCAAAATCAAGCTCACCTACAATAAAGGCATTATCAAATCACAGAATCAATACCTAGCTTGTCAGCTCAAGAAAAGAGGATGACAAATGTTTTGAGCTAATGCCCACTTCAAAAGAGTATATAGAATATGGCACAAAATGTATAGCTCAAAAGGCCACAAATAGTAATCAAGAAAGATCAAAAGAAAATACCCAACAACATTTTTAGAGAAAAATACAGATAGGAAAATGAACACCATTAATGGGTATCTCGATATCTGAAGCTAAGTTGTTCCCATAATCAGAAGAAATCTCAACATGTACCTTGCAAAATCACGAAGCATCATCAAAATATGGAAAAAAAGAATAGAAATTCAAACACTAACCAATGTCAAAACAAGATTGAATAAGACATGTATATCAACAGAGTTTAATTTAACATCAAAATAAATGAAGGCCGAGACTTTAGATTTTGAAATAAGGATATAGATTAAAAGCAACAAAGAGAACCAATGTCAGAGGTGAAAATGAATCAACCACGTTTGTGTCGAAAGTCCCAGATCTAACAATTTTGAAGGAGAATGACCAATTTTGTCCTATCAAAGGATCTTATACCTCACAAATCTGAGCTTGGTCAAAAATAATCATATTTGACAGAGCATTCACTGAGTTCATTCAGAATATTACAGATACAGATACAAGCAATAAGTTAGGGTCTCACAACCATTAAACAATTTATTAAAGTTTTTTCAAACGACTGAGAAAATAAAGTGTCAAGGCTCATACTGAGTTTAGGCTGAGCTAGAAAATCCTTGAGAAACATGAGGAATAGTGAGTACCCAGAGCGATGCCTCAAACTCAAAATCGCACACATACTAGTAGAAAATGTCAAAAATTTTAAGATTCAGAGGACAATAAAGTAAAAGCGATAGATGATTCAAATCTTCATCACTCAAATTCAATGAGTACTTCCATAGTCTTTTCACAAGTTTTAACCATGTTTTTCAGAAGGATTTTTAAAAAATGATGAAGATGGACTAGCTACCAATTTCAATGCTCAAGAATTTTTTTTGAAACTACGTCAAAGTTTTAGGGAAGAACTACAAAGTTACCCAAGACTTAACCATTGAGCTCACAATAAGGTATCACAAATGTCAATAAAATCCAGAAACCCTAGACTAGGGGATGTTGAGTGTTGAGTCAGAATGTCACCAATCTTATAAATGGGTTAAAGCATCAAGAAAAGGGACTTTGTACCAAATGAAAGAACAAAATTTGAACTCGACCCATTGAACAATGATCTGCCACCTTGAAAAGTTAAGAGCACTATGATAATACATGCACTACGAGCTCCTAAAAGCTCATGATAATCTACATCAATCGCGACCAACATCTTCGTTTGGTGGATGTCATATAGAAGAAACAACGGCCTAAGTTCTTCACTGCCTTTCATGTCAAGTATACACATCGATCTCTACATAAGATCGGAATCGATGCTCAGAATCTGAAATATCAAAGTAAATGAGTGGAAGATTAACATGAAATTGTCTACAGGCTTGACCCATGAGTGGACTTCAAGTGCGAATGGACTTCAAATGCCTTTCACCAAGGTATGGGAGAAACTTTACATTTACACCTCATCCATGACTTCTTCAACACACCATAAAACCTATGGCTTCATCCGCAAGAGTTCCTACAGGATTTCTCACTACGGTCAAAATATGCTAAATGTACAAGGGTCAAAGATCAATATTTGCTAGACCACTACAAGGCTTACCCAATTTATCTCTAAGTCTAGGATAAGAAATTCAACGGTGACAGATCATGATGGTGCACAAAATCAGTGACTCTTTTCTCATCACCAAATGTCAAGGTAATCATTTAAGATGCAATGACCAGAAACATCAATGGATGTGGTGACTTTAGTTCCAAAATCAGCATTCAGGGACTGATTCCCAAATTATTCATGCGAACCAAAATGATAAATGACCTCACTCCTTGTCCTTATTACTAATATGATGGGTCTGAATTCATCATCGAGAGGGGACTAGACCCAACTTATTTATATAAATCATTAGACTTTGACATGATTAATGTTAGCAAACCACATATGCTACAAAAATCAAATTTTTACAACATTCCTATTATACATTGACAATAACCGTACTCCACAAAAGGGGTCCGACAACATGTACTGCAAAGGCGTCAAGATAAAATATCAGATGGTACTAAGCCTTAGATTACACTTAACAACATCCTATTCCAAATGCACTATACATCTAATGTCATGGGAATTCATGGATGAAAATTTTAGGTCCCTTGACCTTAGTGTCATCATAATAAGTGCCTTGTAATAGCAAAATAAGGGGCCAACCCATAATTAAGGATCTTAAAAATTATTTCTGCCAATCGATAAGATCCATGTATGAAGTTGATTAAAAGGGGCCCATAATAACACCAAGTCAAAAGATGTATGAAAATGTCCATGACACTAAGAGGGATGTTTTCTGTGTGAAGGAGTTAACATTAATCCTTTTGTTTATTATTATAAACTTTTACAAAAGGATGGACTATTGATTTCTAAATATGAACAAGTGGCTCTTATAAGATAGAATACATGATATGCCATCGTGATCAGCATGTAGACAAGGTGGAAAATGAAAAAATACTCTCGTCAAAGGAAAATCAGAGACATCATAGTTGCAATTGACATTGGCTAAGTTCATAAAAAAGAGTTATCTGTATTTGCACCTTGTCAGATCCACTTAGAATTTTCTAAAGGACTCGAACAAGGGGTGAAGATGTTTTGCACAAATGTGTTCAGCAGTGGTCCCCATAACATCATGATAAGGCTATTTTTTCTAATGTATTAGAACCAAGGGTATTAATTACCTTGATTTTTCACAAAAACATGGGTATCTATTTCTGGATATGCATTTACAAATGGGGTAGAACAAAGATAAATGTGCCAAATTCATCATTGCAAGAGGATAATGTACAAGGTGTCACATCAAGCAGAAGAAGACAAAGAATATGCACATGCACATTAGAGGAAGACTTTCCCAACAAGCACGTAGCTATTATTCAGCTAAATTATTCATCCATGTATATTAACTGTATTAAAAAATAGATTAGTCAACTGCACTTTGACTAGAATTTATTTTTGTAAGTAAGGCTATTAATGCCTCGTTGTAATCAACATGTCTATTTTTATTCCTTATTTATTCATGATAAAGGGGTAAAATTAGCATGCATGGGTGAGTATAAATTTTAGCCTATTTTTAGGATGGGTTGGGTGAAGTATGTTTTTGCTATATATTGTGTGCAATTGCAAAGAACCAAAAGAGGACTTTTGGACATAGTAGTGGTGAAAAAAATTGTCTACCAATTTTTGCCTTAATATTAGAGAAATGATATTTTTTTCCTTACCAATTATTTTTAGTGGTGTGTATCTTTACATTAATTCATGTGAATGTTCAATTCCTTGATTAATCACCTTACCTTGCTGCAAATTTGAATATTTTCTGCATCAGTCTTAGTGCTGCATGTTTATCTTGTATGTGTTGTTGTGATTCATCCCTCAATACGTAAGTATTTTTGCCTTAGGATTAAATCTGCTGAAAACCCATTGGTTCGTTCATATTTAATTCATTTCTAAAATTTATTATGCATATACTCAATCAAATCCCTCAATTAGTTTTGTTGTATAACCCCATTTCAATTTTAATTGCAGTCAATCATTTTACCTTCAAAACCCCAAAAAATTAATTTAGGATACATCAGTAAGGAACTAACCTTGATACCAGAGACTCACCTCAACAATAGGTATACCCATAGACCTGACAGGTGTATCCATTATATCTATAGAAATTGAGAGATCAGATGAAATCTTAGAACCCCTGTTAGTCATCTCTCAGACCAGGGTACACTTTCGAAGAGATAAAAAAATCCCCCATGGATTTTGTAGTGTTATCAACCATGGGTAGATTGGGGGAGATCTTAAATGGTAAGCCTTTGCTAGCTGAATATTTAAGAAATGGGGTATCAACATAACATTTCCAGTCCATCCAACAAAATCATGAGGAATGCACAAATGTTTTTTACAACATCTTATCAGGAACTGAATTCATAATTTTGATAATACTGGCATGATCCTTGGTGGATAGATGGATCCAAGTTTTGAGATCTGGCCAAGTATACCAGAATTGAGAGTGCTTGCAGAATAAATCTTCAATGGTGAAAATTCTGCATGTAAAAAAAATTGAACCCATGAATCCTCAACACTTCTGTAAAAAACTTATCCTAAGCCTAAAATATATACAACCACCATAAATAATGATGGCTAATGGAGAGGCCATTTTGGAAGCCATTTCCTATCCATAGGATCCATGGTTTGATGCAATCACATGCCATCCATATGCTTTTAAGCGCAAAAGAGCTAACAAATTTAAGAGGAACAAGAGGTATAAGGAAATTGGTAAACCCCAAACCTTTCCATGTGGTGTCTCCGTAAGGGGACCCCTTCATTGATGCCACAACGCAGATGCACTTTCCACGCTTCTTGTCCTTCAATGCATCAAATGATCCATTTCACATAAATTTCCCACCATTGGGGTTGTATGTCTATAAGGCCCACCCCCCCCTGGAATCATGGGAAAGGTAACATATCTCCCATACAACACGATGGAAGCCTTTTTCAGTTGAAGCATTATCTCAGAGAAATGATTTCTAGAGTTTCTCCATCTTCTAAATAGATGCTTTCAAAGTAACCCTAGATGAGGAGAAATAAATGTGAGTGGCCGTAAGGACTTTCGAACAAAATTCAAATTTCCTTTCAAAGGACAAGGGTTTGGTGATCTAGTACTCCAATGTTTTGGCCACCCATTGAATAACATACTACCAAAGCTCAACCAGCAAAGCTTGAAAGAAAAAATGAATGCTAATAAATTTTAACATTTCTTCATGAGAAAGAATATTCCATTTGAGTGCGTCAAGCCAATCAGGCACAAGAAGAAAGGATTTCTTGTAACACTAGGTTTTTCTCCATTGAATATATGACCCATATGCTAAATAAAATATATTGAGGCACTACATTTCATGGCGGATATTGGATTCATCCTTGATGAGAGTGATAAAGGAATCATCTAAAAATCTACCATTAACCACTTGAGAATTGGTTACAGAAGGTAGAGAAATTCCGCTAACGAGCCCTTTTGATTTAGTGCATGCCATAAAATACCAAAAACCCTCATCAAAAATTACATAGAGCGAAAGCACTAATGAGAACCCTTCGTGGATGGAACAAAATAATACAAAAGACTCAGAGCTAAGACCATTGATAGTGATGTGGGCACCAACATTAGAAAAGTGCATGTTGACAAGATTGAATGAAGATAGGGCTGATGGCAAGAGCTTGAAGAATAGAAAGAATAAATAGACATTCAATTCGAACATAAGATTTCTCAAATTCAATTTTAATTAACATAGCAGATTGATGGGATCTACAAGCACATTCCATTCCTTCCTAAAAAAATATTCGTATCCATTATATAATGCCCCCTAAATGAACCTGATTTGTTTTGGTTGGATGACAAAAAGGACAATATTACGGAGCCGTATATCCAAATATTTGGAAAAAACAATGTTGGAGACATTCAACAAAGTGATGGGGCCCGCCAACTAGTAATTTTCTCTGGATCACCAGGCTTTGGGATGAATTTAATATTCCCTTTTTTTATACCAAGCCCCAACCTTTATTTTTAAAATCCTTCGAGGTAGACTTGAAGAAGATCTGGGCCGACAAAATCCCATAGGGATTTGTAAAATTCACAAGGGAAGCCATTACATGACTCCTTCATGGAGGTCATCAATGGAGGCTGTAACATGAGTTGGGGATTGGTGACTGAACTCAGCCATCAAAGATGGAACTTGTTGTGAAGTGTTTTTGGATTTGAGAGAAAGAAAATTCTTTTGAGACTTGGTCACCAGTTTTAAGCCAATGCATGCGAGCACGAATTTGATCTCCTCAAGCGTTGTAGTTGTCTACAATTTGAATTTTCTGGTGAAGTGAAACAACTTGAAGTTGCAGAGATTAATATAAGGGATTACCTTTCAGTGTTAGCAACTCTTGGATAAGAGCAGAGGTGTTAGCGTACTATGAGCAGTGTCTAATTTGGGTTAGCTTTCGGTCATATATTCTAAGGAATCTAGATGTTTGAGTCAAAGAATCCTCCCACCACTAAATCCAGTTGGCATGCATAGGTGGAAAAGAGAGTTGAAAATGACTTGGCCAAGGGGCTATGTCCTAAACCTACTTGATATGATTGAGAGTGGGCCCATGTTGCATCAAGGTAGTATTAAGAAAGAATTGGCCTTTATGACTAAAAGCAAACCTATCATGCCAAGTGATGATAAATCGAATGAGGGAATTGTCGGGAAATATAAAATAAGGAATGACCTCCAGTGGAAAGCAATAAATGTTTTCAAACTCAAAGAAATCACGAGCCAACAAAATATCTTGATCAAGCCGGTTAAGAACATGATCTAATCCTCCTCGATATTGGACCAAGTGAAAAAAGCTTTAGAAGTGAGAGTCCCTGATAGGCATTAGGGTCAAAAATCCGAACTTATTGTGGATGAAAAACCATTCCTCCCTTGTGCTAGTTTTCCACCTCATTAACAATCTTCCTCATTTATCGGTGGGTAATTAAACCATATTGAAATCACCAATTATTACCTAATAAGCATCAGTAATGGTGCATGTTATCAACCGCCAACGATTGGCCCTTTCACATCCTACAGTCTCCTTGAGGCATTTTCCATCTTCCATCCAGGCCAGGAAGGTGGCCATCAACATTAAAGAGGACCTGAATCGGTTAATGGTATGAAAAAGGCTAGCGTAAACCTCCACATGTCTCCATCGACGCACTTTCATGATATGCGATGCAAAAAGTGAAATTACATCCCCAAACAAGCGTGGAATCTCCATGATTACTTTTAGGGCTCATAAATGTTGTATCGGCTATTGAAAAGTTGAAGCAAAACAACAGGATGGGTTTGAGCGAAAGGCACCATGATGTCAGTTCAACGAAACTTTAGAAGGATACAGACCTAATTTTTTAAGGTAGGTAATCATTACAAGTTATTCAGGCAAGTTTTACGTGGTCTTGGGGCCATACATGAGAAAGTTGGCATTCGGACCATTGAAGGAGTTCAAAGCAAAGAAAGAGAGGCAGGAGATTTAACGGTACCACATGTTGATAGCCATCTACGCAACTTCAGGGGTAGAATCCAATAGGTAGTTCCCAAACAAGAGTCAGACTTTCCACATGGCCTAGGTTCCATGGACAAAGTTGACACTAGCTGTTAAAAATTCATACACTGTCCCACAGGTAGCCTCATCGCGTCTCCCTTGCACACAATCCGAAGGTAAAATCTCGAGAAGTAGGGAGTCCCCAAACGAGGTGACTAAGCCCTCCACATGACTAGATCTTCAGACATAGTGCTTCGCATAATATAGAATGAGACTTACCCATAAATTTAAATAATAGTACAAGTTCAGGCCTGTAGACGATGCTCAAGTGGGAACAAAATCGATGCAACTTCGAAGAGTGAAAGGCCTCCCGGGTTAGTCAAACATATTAAGATGGCTACGGGGCCTCCTCATGGATCACGCATTTTGACGCGTAAAATATTTTAAATATTTGATGAGCCCATGTTAAATGCTATATCCCGACTCATTCAGATGGATATCTTTCAACTTGAGAACTCAGATTTAAGCAACATAGGTCACAGTTTTGGAAATCTCTCAACGATCTTGTACTCACCTACAACTCATTAATGAAGAATTTTAATGCGGTATAGTCCGCCATTTCTTGGGGCTCATCAGGATTACTCACCTACAACCATAATGAAGTAAGGGTTCCCATACCTTTCTCACCTAGCAAGGAATGAACACATGAGACGCATGGGTTCTTATATATTGTAACTCATCATGGTCGGAGTAGGATAATTCAGATGAGATATTTTGGGAGCTAGGTTAGACCCTGGGTAGATTTTCCCTCAACTGCTCTTTTAGGGGTGGTTGAAGCCTGGTGCTTAGTGGGTTTGACAAGCATGGTTTTATCCTGTGATCATTTATCTAATGTTCTGTGATACATCTTGTCCATCCTCTCCATTTCTCACCTCTCTTCACTTCAGGTGGTTGGATTTGTCATCAACAACCCCCCTTTCTCATGTGGTGCTATCACCTCTATAGCCTGTAGAATTTCTTTATTTTCATGCTCTCTCTCTTCTTGTCTCCTTGGCATTGTTAGACTAGGAGTAAGATGTTCACATTTCCTTCCATCAAGTGTAGTTTAACAGATAGGAGTTATGAAGAAGAACCAAATTTGTCATTGGAGGTTTGTCTCAATTAGAAAGTCTCCACAACTTTGAGATAGTACCCATGTTCCTGCAATCATCATTGAACAGTCTCAACCCATTTCTAGTTGCAGACATTTCAGGGGTGCTAGTGATTTCCCATTTTATGCACTTTCAGTCTCCTAGTATGCCTTGGCCTTGTTAGGACAATTATGGTTAGGTCATATTTCTCTGCATCTAGGATTGAGGTGTCGCATTAATCATTAGGTATAAGAATCTCAAGCCATCATACAGAGGACCATCATCAACAGTTCTGGCACGTCCCGATGGGACACTAGAGTAAGATGGTCTCTCATCTTATGCATATTACACTGGATGTCTCATTATAAAATCGGGCAAATCTTAAGGGTTCTATACGTGTGCACCACATGAATAGTTATTGCATGCTTTGATGGGATAGGTTTGAAGCACCTTACCACTTCATCTTCAGCAGGTTGGTGTGTTCTTCGTTAAGATTCAGCCTTTAAAGGCACATGTGAAAGCACATTTGGTGACTCTGTTTGGTCGAAACAGCCCATATCTCTGTAGTTGCAGACCTTCTCCTTCCATCCATTTCCACCCATTCATTCATCTTTCCACATATTTCATCTTCTGTCATTCATGAAGTTATGCAATCATGACTTCATTCCCATCTTGGAATTCACACTTACACCGTAGCAATAGTGCAGTCCACCTCCAATGTATTTCACAACTCCTCCAAATCAGCATTATGACTAGATTCAGAACCATTATGCTTACCCATATGAGCAAGGTGGAAAATTTTTTTGGCCAAACTATGGAGCTTATCAAGAACAAGGGCATGCATACAATGATAACATCTATATGGAGAATGATCTATTGGAGAAGATTCAACAGATGGAGGTTGGCATGGTTCAGTAAAGGGCTACAACACAAATGAGGGCATTGAAAATCGATTGCAGGGCATCTTTTCCATGGGAAGGTGTTTTTTCCAACACAATACAACCCACAAGAGAAGCTTGACTTCATGGTTGAAATGTTGTCTCAACTTGTAAAGTGGACTGAGGAGATAGAGACCTACAAACTTGGTGTCATGAAACCTTTTCAATGGGTAAATCCTACACCATCATCTAGTAATTATCTCTCCATTCCCAAATCAGCACCATCTCAACTTGAGCTTCATTTTCCAAGCTTCTCATCCAATACTACCCCAATTTTGGAATCCATTTCTATATCTTCTAATCTTTCAGCCCACCTCAGTTTTTTTCCCTTTTCTCTTCCAAATCCAAGTCCCCTTCACAAGATCCAAAAGCAATACCGTTCCCTCCACCACAAATAAAGAGACAAATAGTGGATACCCCACCCACCAGTCCTCAAAATTTCCCAAGTCCATGTCGGGAAGAGACTCAAACATTTATCCAAGGAGAGTAACAAGAAAAAGAGCCAAGAAAAGAAGAAATGATTAGAATCTTGGTGAGCTTGGCTCTTAGATTTGGGATTGATAAAATCCCCTTGATGGAGAAAACCATGGAGGAGGATGAGTTCAAGCCATAAGTTGTGGAAGCTTCAACTACAACACTAGTGAGGGAAGAAGGAGCTACTCAAAATCTAAAAGAGGAGGAGTGCATTCCAGCTATGGAGGAGGACCATACAGTTCTAGAGGCTTCAAGTGCAAAGAAGGCCACAAAATAACCTTCAGTTATTCCTCCCACTTCATCCCCTTCAGGATCTAATGTCGAAGAAAATTTTGAGCTTTCAAACTCAATATTCAAAGATGAGGGGAACCATGGTGAGAAAATTGCAGATCCAGAGGACACCATGGAGGAGGTCGAGCACACGTAACAGGAAAGTGACGATGTAGATTATTTTTATGACTTGGAAGATTTCTTTGATGGAGAGGATCCCATGGATATCACATCATTTTCTCCTCCATCATCCAAATTCCAAGCACATGATCCCATTGTCACAAAGGAGGACATTCAATTACAGTAACCTACACTTAATTACAACCCTATGGAACCAAGGTTGGAAGATATATATCTTCCATGTTATCCATAGGAGGATGAAGAGAACAAAGATGGCACACATTACCTACTAGTCATCAAGGTAGAGGATCAACTATTTGGAGAAGCACTCCAAAGAAAAAATTATCATGCAAGTAGCCTCTTTTTTCAGAATGGTCTGTAGGAAGATTCCATTTTTTGGAGTTGAATTTCAAAACAATGGGTGCATCCATTGTATCAGACCGTGCCTAATCAGGTACTTAGTTTCATTAAAGCTAAGGGAGAATACAAAACTGGGCATGCCCACTTCATGGCATGAGCATGAGTATCAAAGCACCAAGGGTCATGAATAACACCTCCAGGAGTCCAATGTCAATCATCTTGAGGAGGTATTTTTGATTGATGTTGATACTTTGGTTATTTGGGTGGAGGATCGGCCTCTTTTCAGTTATTGACTCATTATTAACAGCCATGATCAACACCAAATTATATAAATGGCTTCCTATTTTGAGAAAGGAAAAGTACTTCTCCCTTCCAGTTGTAAGATTTGTTCGAGTTCCCTTTTCCTTTGGTTAGCATAGAGTAGGTAGATTTTATTTTAGCAGAAGAAGTGCTTTTGCACACTCTGCATGCTGCACTTGGGGTATGTATGATTTTCATTTTTTTACATAGCGTAAATTGTGGCATGTTGTTGCTCATGCACAATCCATTATTTGAATGGGGCATGTTTTCATGGGAGAGATCAGGTTTCAACAGGAGTCCTAACTTCTCCGAATCAGCTTGTGTTCCCATGACTTTTTCAATGTTTATACTTTTCAAGAAGATATCGATTGGTATTATTTCAAACATGACAAGAAATTAGATCAAGGAAAGTTTCAGGGGGCTTCAAACCTTTGTCCTATATATAATTTTTTTAAAAAAAAGAAAATTCCGGGTTCAAGAAAATTTTCTACTCTCACAAAACTTTGATTCAAAACATTCCTTTGTCTTGTGAATGAAGAATGTATTTGACAAATTAGCTAAACCCGTTTACAAATCAAGTCATAATTATTTTTTTACATTCTAGGTTTTCGTAAAATTTATTTGGTTTGAAGATACACGTGCAATAACAATACTGTCAAATTTTTAATTCAACCCAGATCTTATTTTTTGAGAAAATTAAGAAAAAAATCAGGTGATTTTGATGGTGTAAAGAATGCGTACGGGCAATGATGATGTTCTTCTGCCCTGTGGGTGATAGATTTGTAAGTGCAGAATAGTATATATGTAAAAGCTATTATTTTTTCAAGATAATATTTTACACATGTACTTGTTACAGTTTGAATATCTGGCGGTGGCATCATAAGATTATGTCAGCTGTTTTTTATTTTATGTTCTACCTCTAGAAAATTGAGGTATTGCATGTTGGATTGGCTTAATTATCAGACAACTATTTTTTAGTGATTGTTTAGTATGTAGAAGTGGTTTCTGATCCAGCTAGAAGCTATTAATTTTTTAATATCTTTATTAAAGTTTAGTGTCAAAATCATCAATTTGAGTCATTGTTTTGTAAGTGTATGTCCATACACTTTGTCAAAAGTTTACCATTTTTTGGGTCAACATCATAATGGAGCAATTGGTATACCTTGAAAAATTAAAAAATATATGTTGAATCAGCTCTAATATATATTTTGTGTCGTGTCTATTTTATAAAGAGTCATCATCAAAATTGAGTTTTTGAAGTATCCGTGTTAATGTAGTCAAGTTGTCAAAATTGTATAAATTTTTTAAAAAAATTGCATTATGAACGCATTTTCGGTGGAATTCGTCATTCACATAAGATAAATATAATTGAGCTTCAAAGATCAATTTGCTGAGTAACTAAGAAAAAAACACATGGAGGTTGGAGGAAATGGAGGAAGGAGATTGATCAACGACCTCTCGTCAGGCACCATCGACGAGGCCGTGAAAACTGAATTGGTGGCCAAGTTTTTTCTGTTGAGTGTTTGCTTTCAACGTACATTTGTGAGAATAAGAACAAATGATTGTTCAAAATTAATGTATAAACATTCCTGAATGTAACTCCTGATGTAATGAAGTAGGTGAACAAAAGCACCATAGTAAGACAGTTCATGGATCTTGAAAAGGTTTGTGGGAAATCCAGAAAACCACACAAGGTGGACAGGTGATGGATCTGTTACACGTCAAGGATTGTGGTAAACCAGTAAAGCCATAGAAGGTTGAGCGTTTCTCCCTTCATTGGTATCAAGGTCATGAGTCACATGGTTTGACATGCTCCATAGAGGAGAGCATGCTGCAGATAAGAGTGTGTATGTTTTTCCCATGTTCACACTAAGGGGGTGAATGCTAGGAATTTATAAATGTTATTGTGAACATTAGAGTTGTGTGAGAAATAATTTAATATATTGTAAATGAATTGTTTATAAAACTCATGTAGGTAATCTCTAGAGAGATATTAGGAGTAAGTTAATTGAGTTGTGTTATCTTGGGATTTGTGAGAGATATGTGGATAATGGAGAGATAAGGTTGATTCATGATTGGATTTGACTCCTCATTTGTAGGAGTTTCCACCTCTTTATATGTAACCTATTTCTATGAATCAAATATCCTGAATGAATGTGAGTGAAGAATTATTATTGTGATAAAATTTCTAATCTCTATTACTTTGTTTAGTGTGTTTAACATGGGTGATATTTAACAGAAATCAGATCAAGGAAAGTTTCAGGGGGCTTCAAACCTTTTTCCTATATATCAGGTTTGTATAAAAAAGAGAATTCTGGGTTCAAGAAAATTTTCTACTCTCACAAAACTTTGATTCAAATAATTTTGTAAATAAGAGGAAAAATACGACTAGACGTAGAAAGTTTCAGGTTCAAGCATCAATGTTTTAATAGCTCAGTGACATAATTAAGTTATGGGATCACCTTGTAGGTGTACCAATACTAACTCCATGCCCAGTGGACAATTCAAGGCCACTGGTCACACATCTAGCAAGAAGATGTCTCTGAGAGGTCACCAATTGTTATCTATTTTTTACCCCATAGTAAAATAGAAAACTTGGGAGGACGGGATTGAGCACTGGAAAAAGATTCATGGATAAAAATTGAATGATGTAGCTGATTTTTCAAGTTTGGGAATCATTACAAGTGATTCAAGGAAGTTTCGGAGGTCTTGGGGCCATCCATCAGAAGTAGGCTTTTAGGCCTTAAGGAGTTTGCAGTGTGAAAGAGGACTTGAGATTAAATGAAAGATGCTAATAGCCATGTCAAAAATTAAAATTCCAAAAAGGTTCATATGGAGGTCAATTTCCATCCCCTACATGGCGGAAAAGATGAGACATCTTTAAGCATCATACACTTCCCAAGGCAGTTCATTCTTCTGGCACACAACCTGTAATCCCAAGAAGTAGGGATCCTTTTCGAGCATATATATTAAAAATTGGATCTTGATACAACCTCCATTATATTCAATGGGTTATTGAAACATGAAATCATATAAAATTTCACCCGAATACTCATTCATGAGCTCAAGTTATCACCTTCAGAAGTTGGCCTCCCGGGCTTGGTCGGACAAGTTGGACGGTTGGGGGTTGAAAAAATAGAGGTTTGGATGCCTAGGGGTTGTTCAAGTCACATTTTTTGATGGGTAGGATCTATTTTTTTCACCCTTCATACCCGTCACACTAGCATGACACCTAGGTTGGATGGTACGACCAAGTTGGACGGGTCATGGGAGTTAGACACCTGGGGGTTAGACGGATAGGGGTTGGATGCCAAGGGGTTGGTTGGGTCACATTTTTTTATGCATAGGATAAGTTTTTAATTCCCCTTACACCCCTCTCATTTGCACGCCACCCAATTTGGATGGTATAAGTAGGTTCGATGAGTCATGGGGGTTGGACACCTGTGGGTTGGACGGATAGTGGTTGGACACCCAAGGGTTGGTCGACTCACATTAATTTACGCCTGTCACACCCCTCTCAATTGCATGACACCCAGGTTGGACGGTATGGCTAGGTTGGACGGGTCATGGGGGTTAGACACTTTTGGGTTGGTCGGATGGGGGTTGGATGCCCAAGGGTTTGTCGGGTTACATTTTTTGACACTACAAATAGTTTTTGATGCACGTCACACCCATCTCATTTGCACGACACCCAGGTTGGACGGTACAACCAAGTTGGATGGGTCACATGGTTGGGAGCTTCATGATTCCTAAAAATGTAGCAAGTATATTTTAATGTTGTATGGTGCCCATGTCTTCATCTAACAAAAGTACCTTGGGGAAGTGAATTTATATAGGTACACATACCTCTTTAATGAGGGTTGGTAAGACATTGCTTATATATTGTAAAATTTGTCTCATGTTTAGAGGATATGTTCTGGGAGCTATGGGAAACCCTTGAAAAATTTTCCCTTAACTCCATTTGATATGTAAGCCTTCTCCTACACCTGACAAGAATATTTATGCCTCTAAGCATTAATGTAATGTTCTGTGCAACTTATAGAGCAATAAACACTCCCAAATCAACATATATTTTACCTACACAAGGACTACCAACTCTCATCATAACTATTTGTCACATCTGTAATGTGGTTAACTTAAACTAAGAAGGGTTAAGCTTAATTAACATACATTAACAACATGCTAATAAGGTGACAAAATTAAAAAATTTAAATTCACAAAACATAAGTAAAATGTTGGTGCTCGAATTAGTCTCGCCCCATTTGCCATTAAAATCCCTCAGTTTGCAGCCTCTGTCATGTTTTTGTCTCCCCATGTTGGTGCTTGATAACTCTATCCTCCATTTGGTTGCCATGATTAGTTCCTCTTTGGTCTAAGGTCACTTAAAATCCCATAATTTGTTGATTTGTTACTCTGCCTATTTGAAGGTGTCTGTCATTTGGACGTAAAACTCGGGTTGTTCCTTCCCTTCCATTTTCTGCACTCGTGTGTTTTTGTCCCTACCATTTTTTTTTAGGTACTTAAAGAAATGTGAATGGATGTATCTCGGAGAGTCATGTGTGAACCTTACAACATTTCAAAATTCTCTGTCCTTGAAGAAAATTGCATTTCTGGGCTCAAACAGTGGTTTCCCTACATTTTTACGGTTTAACGTGTGTGTTTCTCCCATCAAATTTAAATCTCTGCATCAGTAGCAATGTGGCCCTTTTGGTTGGATGTAGATCAGCAGGGCACTCTAAAAATTTGTGGATCGTTTCAACACAAAACTTGTCCACGTGGAGGAATGATTCTCATTTAAATACTCACCTTTTTGTTTGGCCTTGTAGTTACACCGGGGGGCCATGTGGAGGATTATTGTACTTTTCCCGGAGTTAGAAAAATTTTCATGCATTTGATATAGTTTTGGTGGGCCATGGACACGTGGCGGGTTGGCACTCATTTGAAGATTTACCTCAAGGTCCCACCTTAATAGTTGTGACTGAGAGACAAGTGGAGGCTTCCATCGGCTCTGCTGAGGACTTAAACTTTTTAAAGAAATTTTCTAAGGCTTAGGACACGTGATAAGTCCATGCTCATTCAAGGTCTCCACTCTTAGGGACAATCTTGAAGTTGTGTCATAAAGACACGTGGATATTTCCACTAGTCCTTCATTTACTTACACTTTTCAGCAACTCCCTAAAGGTCCTGAGACATGTGGAGGGACTGTGCTTGTTTGGGGACCGACTTTTGGGGTTTATTTTGAAAGAATCACCAGGAGGACACTTGGAGGCTTGCGCTCACTCTACCTTTTGGTTGGACTTTTCAATGGATGAAGAATACTATCTCGGACCTTGGACATATGGTGCCTTCCGCTGAACTCTCAAGCTTTTTAACAAACTCTGCCAAACTAAGACATGTGTTGAGCCCGCGCTTGTTTAGGGTTTCTAATTTTTGAAACCATCTCAAGATGTGCCATTGAGACAACTGGTGATTTGAAAAGTCAAAAGGCGGGGAGGCAGAATCCCGGGGAAAATTTGGAAAATTTTCCTTTTTTTCCAAAAATAGCTAAAATGGCAGAATTGAGTCGTGGTTCCTTTCGGACCCACATTGGGACACGAGTCAAGCCCATTTTAAAGGTAGAGGGATGGAGCAAATTGAAAAATTCTTCATTTTTTCCAAAGGGTGTAAAAGGTAAAAAGGAACCCCTAGGCCTGTCTTAACTCGAATAACACACGTGGATGCTCCAAATTCAAAAGAGCAATCAACGACCACTATGCATTTGTATCTGATTTTTCTACCATTTTTCTCCAAAGCTCCTAGGGATGTGAATTTTTATTGTTTTTTATCATTTCTTGGAGTCTCCTGCATGCTAAATGAAGAGGAAATCTAATTTGATATCCTAGTTTTGTGGGGAAGGTCTGAAAACGTCTTTTACCATTAAAGATGTAATCTAACTATCAGATTTGATCTGATCTTTCTTTCCTTGGCACACAAGAAACCAGTTGATATCTTGGTTTGGTGGGAAAAAAATTGAAAACATCTTCTACCACTAAGATGTGATCTGAATATTGGCCTCGATATGATTTTATAGTTTTTCCTTACTTGGCACACAAAGAACCAAATTTGACAGATTAGAGGAGGAAGTAGTTAGCGTGCGAGATGAAGAATGACTTACCAAGTGAATAATTGAATTATGGAAATATTTGGAGATATTTTCCCTCTGCACACCTAACAAATTTTTTGCAAATCTGATTCTGGGAGTCACAATCAAGGTCGTAACACGCAATGGTGATTTGAATGTTTTTTGTTTTGGGGCGAAAACTCTATTGTAAATGAAATGTTTTAAATTTCATGAATTTTTCATGAAAATGGTTGGAGTGTTAGAGTTCGAGAGCTAATTCCTAAGAGAAATTTTTTGATAGAGCCCATCTTTTCTGAGAGACTACCTGAGGAACCTGTTTATTTCTTTTGTGTTAAATTTGATCATGTCAAGGTGGTTGTGAGTGTACAACCATTGACAAGATCTAAGATTGTTCTAGAAACTTTCCCCTACTGATAAATTTAATCAATTTTGAGAAAATCTGTGTTGATTTTGAGAAAAGTTGTGTCTGCTTCACTTCTAAATGTCTACAAACCGTTTTTTCTTGTTCCGATTGCAATCTTACATTGAAATCTCTGTGAATCACAAAATATCTTAGCTTTGTGATAATTTGGTGGCACTTGCAATTTAATTTATTAGAAGAGCTTTCATTTGATAGTTAAATAAACAAGTTTAAAATCACTTTACTCCTAGCAGGATGATAACAATCGTTTGTTAGCCTTTGAGCGTATCTTAGGTGTGATAAAATAGAGGTTGATAGTGTTTAATTACGTTTTTCAATTTGAGCCTTCATTTTGGATACTTAAATTTTGTTTTAAAACGTGTTGATATGGGTCTCTACTTAAAGAACACCATTTTCGTTAAAGGGACATTTTAGCTGCTTTGAAGCATTCTATTGATGAAGCCTTCCATTTTTGTAAAAGTTCTCAAATATCTAGCGAATCAAAGTCCACTTTGCCTCACCTCCTACCAAAATTCATTTAAAAACAACCAATCATACCCATACTACCCATGTTTGTCCCGTGTGTGCAAAAATGCATAATTTCTATTACCAAAACATGCAGAAGTAATCAGGTTTTCATTGTCTTTAGTAATCTGAACCTTACTCAAAAAATATCTCCATTATCTAGGGTGATAACTCGTGAGAGTTATATTTTTTATTATATTGATCATGTTTTCTTTAGGGTCTTCTCAATAACTATGTAATGAAGGAAATTCCCATCTCCTCCACAAACAACAAGCTACAAAAGGGTCCTCTCACTCTGGTTGAAAGGCACAACCATAAAGTAGTAAGGATAGATCAAATCCTCTTAAGGGTGCTACCCATTTTTCCACATCTGAGTGATAAAGAGCAAGCCACATTTCTTCCCCAGCTACAAAACGACACACAACATGCTCTGATTTCCTCTAATATTCACGTAAAAACTTTGATGCTCGTTCATCTTTTGAGGGAGAATCAATTTGGGTACCAACACGATTCTGGTGTCGTTGCTAGGGATATATTGATTGTAGTTTATACTCAAGCCCTGGTAAACATTTCTTATATGATCTAAGTGCTAGTAAAATTTTTCAACATCAGCATGTGTTTCGTCCTGTAAGAAGTGTTCAAATTTACAAGTGTTATGTGTAATATTTCTAGTTTCTATAGTTATTGCACTAAGTTTCATTGATAAATCTGGGTAAAGGAAATTTAGATTGTTCCATTTCCAGTTTCTAGTGTTGACAGATCTTTGATAGATCTTTTTTTTAGTGCATTTGCACAGCTATGGTGGAAATCCTTAGTGGGGACTCTGTGTTGATTTGATTTTTTATAAGTACTAGCGTCTTAACCTCTGTCAAGTGATATTTGTTCCCAATATTTGCAAAGTTGGAAGGAAGAATACCTTTCTTTGTTAGGGATCCTACTAGGACATTATTTCCATATCTAGGGAAAAAAAATTCAGAAGGAAGAAGATCCTGGAGACTTGTTGGAGATTAGGAGTCAAGAAAAGAGATCTCCGTTGATGAAGGTGATCATCCTATCATTGAATACTTCCATTCAAGTGATTCAAACTCAAGTAGTCATTTTATGGAATTAAATTCTCCATCTGGAGAGGGGCCTTCATTTGAATTTGAAAAGTTTTCTTCTCATTCTTCTCCTGTGTTTTCTTAAGTTGATAGGGTTTTCCAAGAGACAGACCCTTTAAGGAATATCCATTTTGGAAGTTATACTCCTATGTTTCAAGGACCCTTTGTCCCTTATCAATTTGATTCTCCTCCAAGGTCACCTCCTCAAAACAACATGGCCCATCCCCCACCTAGACCTCCATTTGCTGTAAATACTTTTGGTCTTATAAATTTTAGAGGGATGGCCGATTATCCAAATGTAGTTCGCCAAGATATAAGAAATAGACTACCAAAGTTCCAAGGAAATAATCTTATAACTGGTTATCAACATCTAAAGCTCTTTATCAACATGATGGAAGACTTTGCGATTGAATTTGAAGATGTATATATCAAAAATTTTATCCATACCTTGGAGGAATATGCAAGGGACTGATATAAAGCTTTGTCAGATAATTCCATTGATTCTTAGACCAAGATGAATAATGCATTTAGATTGTAGTATGGTGATAGAACATATCCTAGGTTTCTTCTGTCAGAATTCGAGAATATTAAAAATAATCCTAATGATTTGGTGCATGACTTTAACACTAGATTTAATAAGACATTGAGGATAATACCTATAATTTTAAGGCCATGTGATGAATCTTGTCTTATAAAGTATTCAAATGCATTTGATAATAAATTTACTTACTATTTGAGGGACAAAAACCCTACCAACTTGAGGCAAGCCTTTACTATGGCTCTGCAAATTGAGAACAACATTAAGGCCATTGGAAAACCTCCTAAGAGGAAGGGTGTTAAACTGATAAACCCAGAAAAACCGCAAGCAAGCAAGAGTGTGGATCTTAAGGAGGTTGTTAAAACTCTAATAAGGGTTGTCAAAGAAATATCATACAAATTAGCCCAAGAACAGAAAAGAATTGGGCAGAGTTCACCAGGTCATCACAAGAAACAAGGCCAAGACATATTTACTAATCATCCTAGAAATGAGTAGAGATCTGATGATTGAGAAAAGGGACCCATGGGATCTATAAATAGACATCCCCAAGCTAGGGAAAATAGAATGGTGTCTGATCCTTTGGCTATCAGAGTTGTTGTTGTTGAAGTAATAGATGTAATTGATTGGTGTGATAGGTGTTTCATGCTGCATGCTCCATGTGAAGTAGATCAACAATAAAAAGAGGAATCTCATGGTGACAACACTGATGATGATGCATACATGATGGATTTCTCTATAAGCTCACAACAAGGAGTAACTTCAACTGAGGTAATAAGAGCTAGAACTGTTGTTGACTTTTGGGATTGCATTCATCGGGTACCTCTTCTTCGTCCCTCTCATAATTTAGAAATAGATATTGTACAAGCTTTTGATTTTCCCAATAATGGCTTTCAATATTTAATAGCTTTCATGATAAAGAAGTATGATGGAGAAATCCCATTTGAGGAGGATAGGCAGTTATTGATGAACGTTTTCATTGCTCAAGAAAAGGATTATAATACTAGGAGTAGAGTTGTCAAAGGAGCAGGGCCTCAAGGTAAACCTAAAACTCCATTTATTACTAGTATTCCAAAAGATTTTCCTAAGAAATATACACCTTCCAAAGGTGTTTATTGTCCCAAACAAGATTCATACTTCTCGTCATGCTCAAACTATCAAAACTCTCATGTTATCTGATGACTCTGTCAATCTCACTTCCAATGTTTCTTTTCCAAAGTGTGTTCCATATGACATTGCCCAAGTTTTGAGTCAAATCAAAGTTAGTGTTCTAATTTTTGAGCTGCTTAGGATTCCTGAGCACAAGAAGAGGGCATTTGAGTACTTGGGATTGAAATAAGAGAAGAGTACCCCAAGCGGAAATGTAACCATTATGGAGACTCCTCCAATCATTGAAGAGATAAAAACACCACCAGCATCGGAAGAGCTACATGAACCACCTAAGGTTTATTTGGGAACATCCTTGGTAGAGTATCAACTAAATGTGAATCCATTCTTCACCACTTTGATCATTAAGGACATATTGTTGCACATCTCTATGTTTGATTCGGGGTCATCATGCAATGTTATGCCTCTGGAAGTCATGAATGAACTGGATATCAAATTAACAACAGCATATGGGAAGTGTACTACCATGGATTCCAAATAATTTCTAGTAGTGGGATGTGTGAAAGGTTTGGTGGTGTAACTTGCAGCGTATCCAAGTAGAAACTTGAAACTTGATGTTGTTATTGTCGATTGCCCAACCAAGTGAGGTATATTGTTGTCTAGAAAATGGGCTACAAGTGTTTGTGGGAGTGTTCAAATCGATATGTCCTATGCCACCATCCCAATTGAGGGCATCCTTGTCAAGTTGTATGGGGAAAAGAATATGGTGTACCTCATTGAAAACCCCAACAATGCATCTTATGAAGTGTTGTACACAAGTGTTGATGCTGATAAATTTATTGGGTTTTCTAATGGGAAAGAGAACAAAATGGATCAATGTAAGAATCTTGAACAAGTAGGCTCTCCATGGACTCTATTGTTTGATGGAGCTTGCTCCAAATTTGGAAATGGCACTAGTGTAGTTTTGATTTCTCCAAGCTTGGAAGAGTTTGTTTTTTCTTTCAAACTTAACTTTGAGTGTACCAACAACATTTCTGAGTATGAATCATTGTTGTTAGGTTTGATAATTTCTTGGAAATACTATGTTAAATATATCATTATTAAGGGATATTCAAAACTAATTGTTAAAAAAATCATAAAACTGTATGTCATTAAGAATCAGAGAATGAAAAATTATAAGCATGCAGTCTGGGACTTGATTGAGATGTTTGATTAATTTAACATTGTTCATGATGATAATAAGTTCAATGTTATGGAAGAAAATCTTACAGTGTTGGGATCTCGGTTTAATAATCGTGCAATGTCCCCATATTGCAAATATGATGTTGAAGTGTTAACAAGGCCATCTGTCCCTGACAACATTAAATATTGGAAAAAAATTTATGATGATGCTCAGCTCAAAAGATTTCTGCAAAAAAAAGGGGAGTTTTTTAATCAATGTATAGATTTGGAGCCAATGGTGTGTGAAACAGAGGTTAAAGAAACTTTGTTTGGCAAGGATATCATCCAACTGAAAACTAATACCATCCCTAGATGACTAGTTTCTCTTGAATCAAACTTTGATAATGTTGATTGCATTATTAACAGGCATATACCATCCTCAAGGGATGTTGAAGAGCATGACCTGGGTAGAGTAGAGAAAGCAAGGAAGATCTATTTAAGAAGAAATCTAAACAAAGAGGAAAAATATCCCTGTGTTCAGTTGTTGAAGAAGTATCAAGACTGCTTGGCTTGGTCTTATTCAGAGTTGAAGGCATACAGAGAGGATCTATTTCAGCATGAAATTCCTTCGGAGTCTAATGCAAAACCATTCAGACAAAAGCAAAGGCAGATTAATCCATTCCTCTCTATGAAGATGCAAGATGAGTTAGAAAAGCTAAGAGATGGAGGGATCATTCAGCCAAGAAGGTATTCTTATTGGGTTATGAAATTAGTGCCAGTTAGAAAAAAGAATGGTGATATCAGGTTGTGCGTGGATTTTATAAATCTAAATAGAGCATCAATGAAGGATAATTATCCTTTACCAAACATGGATAACATGTTGCAATTGGTCACTGGTTCTGATTTTTTATCTACTCTAGATGGCTTCTCTGGGTATAACCAAGTGGTTATGAAGCAATCAGAGAGAATCAAAACTACTTTCACTACTCCATGGGGTACCTATGTGTATGTGAGGATGCCATTTGGCCTGATGAATTCTGGAGCTACTTTTCAAAGAGCAATGGATGTAGCATTCTTAGGATATATAAATGACTTCATTGTTGTGTATAAGGATTATGTGATAGTTTTCTCTAGGAAGAGAATTGATCACCTGTAACATTTAGAAAAGATGCTGATAAGATGCAGAGTATGACATTTCACTCAATCCAAAGAAGTTCCATTTTGGAGTGCAAAAGGCCAAGTTTCTTGGTCACATTGTATCAAAGGATGGTGCCATGATTGATCCTGAGAGGGTAGAGGCCATCAGCAAGGTCCCAACTCCAAGAATCAGGAAGGGAATTCAATCCTTCTTTAGGAAAATAAATTTTATCAGAAGATTCATATCAAACTTTGCTGAGTTGACCATTCCAACTACTTGCATGCTAAAAAAGGACCAAGTAATCAAATGGGAAGAAGTTTCCATTCAATTTTTCAATGGGATCAAGGAAGCATTAAAGCATGCCCCTGTCTTAGAAGCTCTAGATTATAAGAATCCTTTTCAAATATTTTCTTTTGCTTCAGAGAACACTATTGCATCTATCTTATTACAAAAGGATTATGAAAGGGCTGAGAGGCCAATTACCTTATTCAGTAAGGCACTGCAAGGGGCTGAGTTGAAGTATACCATTATGGAGAAGTAAGCATTTTCCTTGGTAAAAGTAACAAATGTTTTCAGACCTTACATTTTAAGCTCGAAAGTTTTTGCTTATATTCCCCACACCATGGTGAAAGATGTCTTATCAGAGATGGAGGTCTCAAGCATAAGATGCAGATGGGTCAATAAGTTGCGGGAATATGACATGGATATCCAAACCAAAAAAATTTTAAGAGGTTTGGGCTTAGCTAAACTTATGGCTGAGAGCAACCTGCAAACTATTGAGGTGAATGAGGTAGAAGAAGGAAGGGTGGATGTCCTTGAAAATTTGGTGAGTTTTGAATGGTACAAAGATATAATTTTTTATCTTAGACATCGATACTTCCCTGAGTATTTGAGTAAATAGCATAAAATAGCTCCTAAGTTGGTTTCCAAAAATATGTCATTACTGATTTTGGGTTAGCTTGGAAGAACCCTGAAGGAGTCCTCTTTAGGTGCATTATTGAAGATGAAGCCCACAAGATAATTGTTGATCTCCATGGAGGAGTTTGTGGGGGGAATTTTTCTAAAAGAGTCACAATACACAAGATCCTGAGGGTTGGTTATTGTGGCCAACTTTTTTCAAGGATACAACTTTATTGTTAGAATATGTGAGAGTGTCAGTATTTTTCTACAAGACTAAAAGCTTCAGGCTCCCTTCCTTTGCAACCTGTATCAATTGAAGCCCCGTTCAAGAAATGGAGAATGGATTTCATTGGTGAGATTTCAAACCCTTCAAGTGTTGGCCATAAGTGGATTCTTGTATCCACTGATTACTTCACTAAGTGGGTTGAGGCAATCCCCACCAGGAGAGCAACACACCAAATTGTCATGGAATTCATGCTAAACCATATCATCTGCATGTTTGGAGTGCCAGTTAAAATTGTTGTTGACAATTTCATGAGCTTCAGAGATAAACCTTTGGTGGCAATGTGTAAAGAATATTGGATCAATTTGACATATACCTCCAGCTACAACCCCCAAGGAAATGGACAAGTAGAGTCCAGCAATAAAAATCTATTAAAGATCATTAGGAGAACCTTGGAGCTGAACAAAATGAAATGGGGTGAGCAATTGAAGTTCGCTATTTGAGCTGACAAAATTACTGTTAAAAGAGCCACTGGAAAATTTTCATTTGAATTGGTATATGGCACTTAAGCTTTATTTCCCATGCATATGCAATTATCCTCATATTAGTTCATTCAACAACTACAAGATCAAGAAGTTAGTCCATATGAGGCTCACATTAACCAGATTGTTGAACTAGATGAAAAAAGGAGAGAATCTCACCAATGGTATGTGAAGTTTAGAAAAAACTTGAAGAAATTATTTGATAAGAAGGTCACTCCCAAAGCTTTCAGCATTGGATATCTTGTGTTGTTATGGGATAACAAACATGAAGACAAGGGAAAGTAGCGTAAATTTGATGTAGTATGGATGGGCCCTTACTCCATAGACATCTGGATTGGTGAACATACCTTCTTCATGAAATACTTGGATAGGGAATTACTCGAATTTCCTGTTAATGACAGGAACTTGAATCATTTCCTAGATTGATTCCCCAGAATCAAGGTGAGATTCATTTGTACATTGTATAGTTCGTTGTTTGTTTTCTGTTTTTTATGTTTTTGCTCATTTTTGGTCCTCGGTGACTTGGTTTTGTTGGTTCCTTGGTTCATTTTTAGGAGATGGTTCTATTTTTCTACTCTACAAGCTAAATCCTTTCCCCAATGGATGTTTTTTGGAACTTGGTCTATTATTTGGTTCTTATGGCACTCACATGGAGTGCCCATCCTCGAGTTGGAGCTAATGGTGGTGCTCAAATTAGTCTCACCTCGTTTGCCATTAAAATCCCTCAGTTTGCAGCCTATGTCACATTTTTATCTCCCCGTGTTGGTGCTTGAAAACTCTGTCCTCCATTTGGTTTCCATGATTATTTCCTCCTTGGTCGAAGGTCACTTAAAATCCTAGAATTTTTTGATGTGTTACCCTACCCACTGAAGGTTTCTATCAGTTGGGCATAAAACTCAGGTTATTCCTTCCCTTCTATTTTTAGCATTCATGTGTTGTTGTCCCTTCTGTTTTATCCCAGGTACTTGAAGAAATGTGAATGGATATAGCTCTGACGGTCATGTGTGAACCTTCTAACATTTCCAAATTCTCTGTCCTTGAAGAAAATTACATTTCCAGGCTCAAACAGTGGTTTCCCTACATTTTTATGGCTTTGTGGGTGTGTTTCTCCCATCAAATTTAAATCTTTTCATCAGTAGCAACGTGGCCCTTTTTGGTTAGATGTGGATTGGCGAGGTGCTCTAAAACTTTTTGGATCATTTCAACCCAAAAATTGTCCAAGAGAAGGAACGACGCTCATTTGAAGATTCACCTTTTTGTTTGGCCTTGGAGTTGTCACGAGGGGACACATGGAGGATTCTGCTGCTTTTCCTGGACTTAAAAAAAAATTCATGCAACTGATATAGTTTTGGCAGGTTGTGTAAACATGGTGGGATGGCACTCATTTGAAGATCTGCCTCAAGGTCCCACCTTAATAGTTGTGATAGGGGGACACGTGGAGGCTTCCGCCAGCTTTTCTAGGGACTTAAACTTTTTAAAGAAATTTTCTAAGGCTTAGGACACGTGGTGAGTCCATGCTCATTCAGGGTCTCCACTCTTGGGGACCATCTTGAAGTTGCATCATAAAGACACATGGAAGTTTCCACCTAGCCTTCCTTTACTTAGAATTTTCAGCAACTTCCTAAAGGGCCTAAGACACGTGGAGTGGCCGTGCATGTTTGGGGACCGGCCCTTGGGTTTTATTTTGAAAGAAGCACCAAGAGGACACATGGCGCCTTCTATTGAACTCTCAATTTTTTTAATAGACTCTACCAAACTAAGACATGTGTTGAGCCCGCACTTGTTTGGGGTCTCTAATTTTGGGAACCATTTCAAGATGTTCCATTGAAATGCATGGCAATTTGAAAATTCAAAAGGCGGGGA
The DNA here is from genome assembly GCA_019776745.2 of Taxus chinensis. Taxonomy (NCBI): domain Eukaryota; kingdom Viridiplantae; phylum Streptophyta; class Pinopsida; order Cupressales; family Taxaceae; genus Taxus; species Taxus chinensis. The sequence goes on along the minus strand of CM034153.1, from coordinate 650,177,748 downwards.
GGCAAACTCTCGGGGAAAATTTGGAAAATTTTCCTTTTTTCCAAAAATAGCTAAAATGGCATAATTTAGGCATGGTTTGTCTAGGACCCACAATAGGACACGTGTCAAGCCCGTTTCAAAGGTGGAGGGACGAAGGAAATTGAGAAATTCTACATTTTTTCCAAATGGTGTAAAAGGTAAAAAGGAACCCCCGTGCCTATCTTAACTCAGATCTCCCATGTGGATGGTCCAAATTCAAAAGAGAGATCAACGAAAACTGTGTATCTGTATCTGATTTTTCTGCCATTTTTCTCCAAAGCTCCTGGGGATACTAATTTTTATGGTTTTTTATCATTTCTTGGAGTCTCCTACACACCAAATGAAGAGGAAAATTAATTTGATATCTTGGTTTAGTGGGGAAGGTCTGAAAACATATTTTACCATTAAAGATGTAATCTAACTATCAGAATCAATTTAATATTTCTTTCCTTGGCACACAAGAAACTAGTTGATATCTTTGTTTGGTGGGAAAAAATCTGAAAAACGTCTTTTACCATTAAGATGTGATCTGACTATTGGTCTCGATTTGATTTTCTAATTTTTCATTCCTTGCCACACAATGAACCAAATTTGACAGATTGGAGGGGGAAGTAGTTAGCGCACAAGATGAAGAATGAATTACTAAGTGAAGAATTGAATGATTGAAATATTTGGAGAGATTTTACCTCTGCACACCTAACAACTTTTCTGCAAATCTGATTCTAGGAGTCATGATCAAGGTCGTATCACGCAATGGTGCTTCGAGTGTTTTTGAATTTGGGAGGAAAACTCTGTTGTAAATGACATGTTATAAATTGCATGAATTTGTCATGTAAATGGTTGGAGTGTTAGAGGTTGGGAGCTAATTCCTAAGAGAAAAATTTTGACAGAGCCCATCTTTTCTAAGAGACTACCTGAGGAACCTATTTATTTCTTTTGTGTTAAATTTGATCATGTCAAGGTGGTTGCAAGTGTACAGCCATTGAAAATCTCTAAGATTGTTCTAGAAACTTTCCCCTGCTCATAAATTTAATCAAATTTGAGTAAATATGTGTTGATTTTGAGTAAATTTGTGTCTACTTCACTTTTGAATGTCTGCAAATAGTTTTTCTTGTTCCCATTGCAATCTTACATTGAAATCTCTATGAATCAAACAAGATCTTAGTTTTGTGATAGTTTGGTGGCACTTGCAATTTCATTTATAAGAAGATCTTTCATTTGATAATGAAATAAACAAGGTTAAAATCACTTTACTCCTAGTAGGATTATTGAGATTGATTGTTAGCCTTTGAGGGTATCTTAGGCATGACAAAATAGAGGTTGATATTGTTTAATTAAGTTTTTCAATTTGAGCCTTCATTTTGGATCCTTAAAGTTTGTGTGAAAACGTGCTAATCTGGGACTCCACTGAAAGCAAACCATTCTGGTTAAAGGTACATGTTAGATGCTTTGAAGCATTATGTTGATCAAGCCTTCCATTTTTTGTAAAATTTCTCAAAGATATGGTGAATCAAATTCCACTTTGCTTCACCTCCCACAAAAATTCATTTAAAAACAACCAATCATACCCATACTACCCCTATTTGTCTTGTGTGTGCACAAATGCATAATTTATATTGCCAAAACATGTAGAAGAAATCAAGTTTTCATTGTCTTTAGTAGCCTGAACCTTGATTAGAAAATATCTCCATTATCTAGGGTGACAATTTGTGAGAGTTAGATTTTTGTTGTATTGATCATGTTTTCTTCAAGGTCTTCTCAATAACTCTGTAACGAATGACATCTCCATCTCCTCCACAAATAGAATGCTACAAAAGCATCCTCTCACCCTAGTTTAAAGGCACAACCATAAAGTAGTGAGGATAGATCAAATCCTCTTAAGGGTTCTACCCATTTCTCCACATCTGAGTGACAAAGATAAAGCCACATTTCTTCCTCGGATATAAAATGACACACAACATGCTCTGCTTGCCTCTAAGTTTCCTGTCAAAAATGTGATGCTCGTTCATCTTTTGAGGGAGAAGAAATTTGGGTACCAACATAAAACAAATATAAAATTAAAGAAAAGGAACACAATTTACCCCATGGCCATAAATGTGAAGTCACCCCCCCCATGGGAGACTTCCAAACATACATGAAAAACACACACTATACAACATTATACAAGTTGTCAATTTTGGTCTCATTGCTCAACACCCGACATCCTTTCCCTATCCCCTTTTATGTATGTGATAAAATTACTGCACACAAAAAAATACCTTTCTAGCCTTTTGACCATATTAACAACAACGAGATAACATACATATAAACTCAATATTCATCATTTGACATTACAAGTTCTCTTATTCATAAATGTATCAAAATATAACTTTAACATCCATGAGATTACAATTTTACTCAACATCCTAAAACACAACATGTCAGTATAAAATCCACATCATGAAATCAACATATATCAAACTACCTAACATCACTATCTAGTGTATCATGATAAAATGTAAACATCATAATGTCAATAATCCAAATATTAATATAATCTATCATCTACTAATGAATGTATCATAGTCAAATGTCTGAATATCAGTCCAATAGTATCAATATCAAGATAAACAATGTCGAATATGAGTGGGCACTACATCCCCATCCCCTTAGATTCAACTTCCTAATGGAATTCACTGGAATAAATGAAGAAACTGAGTTCATAAAATAGTGGCATCCTCCCAAGTGGTTTTACTCTCTTCTTACCTATCCCACTGGACTCGTGGCCTCAAAGGCCCATGGTCCTATACTCTATGATGCTCACAGGCTCCACTGATACCTGTCCCTACTCCTACACCTGCAATGAGGTCCAATCCAAAACTTGAGAGGGATATACAATATATCTCTTAAGTAAAGATACATGAAATAAATCATGCATGTGAGACAAGGTGGGTGGAAATGCTAGATGATATGCCGAGGGGACCGATACACTCCAAGATCTTAAAGGGACCCAAAAATATAGGAGCTAACTTAGAGCCATTTCCATAATAGATTGGACTCTTATGAGTCCCGACATGAAGAAACACCTTGGTGCCAACCTCAAAACTATGATATGTCCTCCTCAGATCTGTATACTTATTCTACCTATCCTAAGAATCCTAAAGCCTCTGATGAATCAAGACAACATGCTACTCCATATCCTACATCAAATCCGGCCGAAGAGAAACCATGTACTCCAATCTATCCCGACTTAAAGATGTCCTGCACTCTCTATCATACAACGCCTGAAAATGAGCCATGCCAATCGAACTCTGAAAGTTGTTATAGGAAAACTTTACCAAATAAAAGTACTCCTCCCACTTAGACTACTGGTCCAAAATATACATCCACAATATATCCTTCAATATCTCGTTTACCTACTTTGTCTATCCATCTTTCCCTAGATGATAGGTTGTGCTGAAGTTGATACTCATATCAAGAACCCATTGCATGGTAGATTAGTAGTGAGAAGTGTACAAGGGATCGCGGTCACATATGATCTTCTGCGGAATCCCATGTGGTCTGAGAATCTCGTCAAGGTATACTCGCGCTACTACACTAGTTGTATAGTTGGTTTTCACCGGAGAAAAATGGGCCACTTTCATCAATTTATCCACCGTGACCATGATGGTGTCATGGTGGTATCTCGACGTTGGTAGCCCTAAAATGAAATCCATGGAAATGATGTACCACTTCCACTCTAATATGGCATGCAGGTAGAGAAGGCCATCTTGATGTTGATTCTCATCCTACACCCTCTTACATTCTAAACAACATGATGCAAACTAAGCTACATCCCACTAAAGGTCTCTCTAATGATAAAGTTGTCTCAAGGTGTCATGCATCTTCTTCACCCTAGGATGGGCTAAATACGGTGCATAATGAGCCTATGTCAAGATATCATGTCTCAAGCCTCCATCTCTAGGAACATATATATGACCTTTGTGTTTGAGAATACCATCTACCTCCAATGATAATCCATAAAAATTCCCTTAAAGGGGTCTCTAAGACTCAATCTCTAATTTGGATGCAAGGTAGAAATTATCGTAAGGAAGATGCTACAAAATCCTACTCCATAAATCTGTACTCACTGCGGTAGCCATATCCATATGTCTCCATCTACTCAGGGCATCTACAACCACATTATCCTTCTACTTCACATGCACTATCTCCATGTCATACTCACAAATAAACTCCATCCAACACCACTGATGAGTATTAATATTGGGCTATGTGAAGAGGTGGCGAAGACTCAAGTGATCATTCCTAAGTATAAATCTTTGGCCAAGAAGGAAGTGTCTCCATCAAACCAAAGCATAAAAAACTATTGCAATCTCAAGGTCATGATTTAGATAATTGAGCTCATAATCCTTGAGTTTCTAAGACTCAAAATCTACAACATGGCCCTCCTACATTAATACACCACTTATTATTTCCAAAGAAACATATGTGCAAATGAAGAAATCACCCTGAGGATTTCACACTGAAAGAATAGGATTTTTCATAAGGTATTCCTTCAGTGTCCTAAAGGACTACTCACATATATCAGACCAGATGAACTTCTTCCCTTTCTACTAAAGGGAAGTGATGGGGTGCGTAACCCGAGAGAAGTCCTGAACAAATATCCAATAGTATCCTGCCAACCTCACGAAAATGCACACCTCAGTCACACTAGTAGGAGCTTGCCAATCCATAATGGCTCTAAGCTTAGAAGGATCGACTTTGATACCTTCCCAAGAAATGATGTGACCCAAATACTGCACCTCTGATTGGAATAATGCACACTTCTCCAGGTTCCCATAAAGCTACTGCTCACAAAGACACTACAAAATCTGACGAAGGTGCTTCTCATGCTCCTCATGTGTAAATGAGAAGATCAATATTTCATCAAGGAACACAAGAAAAAAATGATCTAAAAGGGTCCTGAACAACCCATTCATCAAAATCATAAACACTACAGGGGCGTTCATTAGGCCGAATGGCACCACTATGAACTCATAGTGGCCATACCTCAGGTGAAAATATGACTTATGGATATTTGCCTCTATGATCCTCAGTTGATGGTATCCTGACTTAACATCTATCTTATAAAATAGTGTTTCCCCCTTCATCCAATCAAACAAATCATCGATGCAAGGAATGATGTAATGATTCTTGATCATTACTTTGTTCAGTTGATAATAGTCCACACACAATCTTAAGGATTTGTCATTCTTCTTCACAAAAATCACCGGTGCACCCCAAGGGGATACACTAGGATGGATTAGGCCTTCCTCAAGAAGGCCCTCAAGCTGAAACTTGAGTTCACATAGCTCAGGTTTCATCATCCTATAAGCAGCGTGTGAGATAGGTTCTACTCTTGAAACCAAGTCAATATGGCAGTCTATCTCACATGGGGAGGCATCCCCATTATCTCACTAGGAAACACATCCAAAAACTCTTTCAATATGGGGGTGATCATTGAGTGAATGTCCACTAGCCTTATCATTTGACCTATCACTAACTATGATAGTATACAACTGATAACCCCGTCACGCACACCACTTAAGCTACATGGCAGAAATAGTTCGGATAGAGATGGGTCTCCTGACTCCTACTATCACTGACTCCACACCCAAATCATCTACATAAGATATAATCTTATTGTAGTAATCAACTTTGGATATGTGTGTAGACAACCAATCCATGCCCAAAATAATGCCATACGAACTCAAAGGAAAGATACGAAGATCCAAAGTAGTGGTAAAGGGTCCTAGGTCCACTACACACTCCTTGACTAAGGAGTCAACTGAGATCTTGGCTCCATAAGCCATCTCAATGTCCCAACTAAGGCCCTTCCTAACTACCATCAGCCTGCAATGCTCTACTAAATATGGTGAAATCAAAAATTCGGACGAGCCTAAGTCAAATAACATAGGGATAGAAATACCACCAATGCTACATGTGGTCTCTATCACTATGCCTTTGTGCTCTACCTGGTGGTTCTCTACCATTTCATAAGTCTTGTGGCTCCTATCCATGCTAGAAGTAGTAAGCTCAGAAGTAGGTTTCATACCCTGATTAACAGGGTTCTGAAGGCACTCTCTCTAATGATGTCCAGGTACGCCATAACCATAACAAGTTCCTGGTCCTCTCCACTGTGTAGACAGTCCTCTAGGTGTCCCAGTAGTACAAGCTAAAGGACTGGATGACCCTGTCATAGACCTTTGTGAGTGTTGTGGTGGATGTACTCCTACCAACTGCGCTCTAGGTGGAGCTTGTGTCCTATTGGCTCCCCTAGCAAGAGGTCCTATATTGTGCCCTCTATGAGCATCATGGCACTGTGGAGTCGGAAGGGTAGTCGATTCTACTGATACTGCTACTGAGGAGGTAGAGGAGTCCAGAAGGAAGACTATGATGTAATATGTCCACCACGAGGAGGAGGTGTTGATCCTCTTGATCTACTGTCATGTAGTTGCTATATGTGACTCCTCACTCTAGCATGTGCATGATGATTCTTCCCCCTGGTTTCCTCTATAAAATAGGTGTTCTCCATGGCCTATAAAATTGTTTGTGGATAGTGAATACGTACTACCACACCTAATTCTAATTTCAGGCCCCTGATGAACCTATGAACTCAAACCTGCTCATCCTGCATGTAGTCTACATACTAGAGTAGATCTAGAAACATTCCCTCATACTCTGTTACCATCATGGAGGTTTTTCACAGATCATGAAACTCATCAATCTGCTGCTAAATGAACCTCCTGGAAATATATTTGTTCCTAAAATGCTCCTTGAAGAGCTCTTAAGTAATAGTCTCTGAATCCACGTGGATCTTCTACTCCTCAGTCCTCCACCGTACTCTGGATTCATCTCTAAGAAGGTGTATGGAAACATGAGATTTCATGTTGCTACAACAAGGGCATATCTTGAAGCATCTACTCAAGCTAGCTAACCATGCCTCAGCCTGAAATCTACATGTGTCTCCAACAAAATGGGGTGGGTGTAATTTAAATATCTCCCTAATGTGATCTGCCATGGATGACTACTGACCTCTAGGTCTCTCTGCATGATCAGCTCTCGACCTAGGGCTCTTAGAATTGTCTTTGTGCTCCCAAGGAGGTGGCTCATGCCTAACCGACTCCATGTGGGATTTCTCTGCCCTATCCTCTGCACTGTGGCACAAAGGTGCATGAGCCTCTACTGATGGCTCTTTCTCTTGCCTGCTAGGTCGCCCTCCTATCAATCCTATGTGTATAGTAGCATTAACCTCCTTTAACATTTGCAATATATGAGGCAGAAAAGCTTTAACTACCTGATATGGGGGTGGTAGGTTTATTTCCATGTGTAAGAACTCCTTGTCATGTCTGTGCCTCTAGCACACAGCAAGGCAAGAGTTAGTTTATAATCATCTAAACTATTGTTTTCAGTTTACTAAAATTTCTATGTTTCAAAACATCATGCAAAGTTGTGTGTACTAAGTTTAAAGCTGCGCTAGGCTTAATTATTTTTTTTGTGTTATCTACTGTAATAAAGGTCCAAGCGTTGAACCCACGAATCTGATACCAAGTATAACGCCCATAAATTTTCATACACAAAACCCAATAACAGACAAAAGTTAAACAAGAAAAAATTATGGAATAATAAAAAAAATTGTTAAATGAACGACGATGACGGTAAGGTTAACCTTAGGTTAAAAAGGTCATCATAAAATAATTAAATAATATTATTAAATAAAAGAACGGATCTAATTTATGATTAGGATTCAAATTTTTCATTCAATTAATCCTAAAATAAATTTAATACATAGGTCTCTAACGTCATGCAATAATTTAATAATTAAGGTTCAAGTCCAAATAACCCTTTTTATTTACACCAAGCTAATTATTTAATTTTCTAATATAAAAGTAGTCTAACCTAATAATGAAATAAGTCTATTTAAATTAAACAAAATAAGATCAATAATTTAATTAACTCACAAAACACACAAGTGGCCCCATTCAAATGAAGGCCCATGTCACAAAAATATTAACTCACCTAACAATTGTAGGGGACAATCCTGGCCATAGGATAAAACTAATCTAATCCATTGGATGGAGGAATTCTAATTAACCCTAAAATATCTAAGGAAGATTTTATTCATCTTTTTCCTCATTTCATTCATTTCTTTCTATTTTTTTGTAGGTTAAGGGAATATGGAAGAGGAGGAAGCCATGAGAGAGGAAGGGGGTAAAGCTTGGGATGGATACTCATATTCCCCAATATTATTCATTTTATTTTTTCTTCCTTTCCTATCCTACCCTCTTCTAGGGGTTGTAAATTTCTCATTTGATTGTAAACATGATTAAAATAATACTCATTTTGGGTATTTTACATTTTTCTAGAAGATCCATTTTATATCTATTTAGGGTTGCATTTATTCTCTTTTCTTATATAAGTAGTTATATACAATTAAATTTCCTTTTCTTTATATATACAAGTATATTGATATATATACACATATACACACTTGTGTGTATATATGTATACATATAATATATATGTATAAATACCAATTTTCTTATAATATCATATTCCTGAAAATGGGATAATATAATTTATTATACTATTAAAAAGGGATTTGAAAATTTCATGGCCATGGCCATAGACCATGCACATGCTAGATTAAAATTTCTACGAAGTGTTTGGTTTAGCATTTACTAAATTTTGCTGGCTCGGTGCGGGTTGAGACCCCACCAAACTTATTTATTAAACAATAATGTGGGGGGAGGGGTCGGCACCCCCTTCCCACCCCTTTTTAAAACCATAAACATACCTATGTGGTCAGGCCACTTATCAACAAACCCCCTTTTTTATTTAATATTTAGTAGCAACTATTTTATAAATAGGCATTTGTTATTATTAACAATTAATATTTAATATTGATGATAATAATAATTACAATAATACTATTATTAATTATAAATGTATTATATAAATATGGGTGTGTGTGTGTGTGTGTGTATTAGTACGACACATTAATATATATACCTATTAGTATATATGCCATACTTGCATTATTCTAAATTCGTTAATAATTTATAAGAAGAATTAATAAAATAATACAACAACTATATTAATATATTATCTATATTTATATATCAATACTATTGATATAGTCAAATTCCTTTTGAATTCCTATCTTTTTCTTTTGTGTAGATATTAATAATGAACAAAACAGATAAAAGTGTAGTAACCAGTTTATAATGTACATACAACTTAGATTATAATTAGGTACCTACCTTCTTCCAATTTAATTCAGTTAGTCACTCAAAACTAGTGATTTATAGCTTAGTAGAGCAAAATGAGGACTATGAGGATGTTTAACTATGCATAGGAGGGGGAAGAAAATTCAACAAAGTACTAAGGTTGCTTAATCATTTAAAACAATATGCAAGATAGTTACAAACATTATTTCCTTCCCTTTAAAAAATCTAATAATACATTTATAGTTTAGAGCTTCAACTTACTTTCTTTCAAGGAGGACAAAATAACCATTTTCATTTCACAAGCAAGTGCAACTGAAAAATACTCATTTCTTTAAAAATGGAGCCTACAAACATTACAATATTTTGGGGATGAAAGTACACAATTTTAAAAAAATATAAGAATGACACTACTTAGCTTAAAAGGAATGTATATCCATTACATATATATTCAAACCTTCCATTCTCAAGGACAATATAAATCTTGATAATTTCTTTCACAAAACTACTCATATGAAATTTTAATTTTCTAAATCCACACTCTTGAAAGATTTTAAAAGATAAATTTATTTCCAAAGAATACAACAAATTTCTCATAATTTACAACTTTAAAATACAAACCACTCAAAGTGGGAAATACATGTTTGAATGATATATAAAAAATGGGCTTGGCACAAGGCTAATTTACAAGTTTTCAAAATGCATGACTTCATCCCAAAAGTAGCTCCAACTTATCTTTCTTCAAACTTCATAATGGAATCACAAAACAAGGAAGGGGGAGTAGGTAACACTATCTAACCAACCTTAAATCCTTTAAGGGGATAATCCATCCCCTTAATGGCCCCTAAGCCCCAATCACAGAACCATAAGGATAATTGAGTGAGAATGAAAACTTTCAACAAAGTGGCTTCACAACAACACACATACAAAACTTTAAACTCAACAAAAACAACATAATCAGCAAGTTTTCACATTCCCAACAATACAAAGGTTTGAAGATAAAACTGTTAGTGTGAAATCACAGCACTACTGGATGTCTGCAACCCGACAGGTTGAGACTCTCAGTGTGATTGCATAACATGGAGCATCTCTCAAAGTGTGGGACTTTGGAATCGAGAGAGATTTTTGGATGAAGACCGATTGCTATTCCTCTATTTAGGTGCACACATGAAACTTACAGAGGATCTATCCTAAAATCTATTCTAACTTTCCAAGGAGACAGGATTAAGAAGATGCAATAAATTAGACCTAAAATAACAGAGGTGATGCACCAAAAGAATGTTGAAACACCTTCTCGCAATAAACAAAAACCATAAAAATTCAATACAATCACCATGCACAAATAACCAGTACTGTAATGAGAGATTAGAAAGGAAACAATGAATGCAAGAGAGGGTTAAAAACTCATCCACAGACTTGTATTATTGCTCCAAAGATTGATACAAAACCTTACAATGGCCAAAAGGCACAAACTTGCATTACAGTTTGAACGGAATGGCTTAGACTCCACAAATCCACTTACAGGCAAGAGAATAAGGGAGGGTACAAAGCAAAAATGTCCAACCCTTTACCATGAGCCAAGCTCTTATCTTTATAGATAAAGCGAAGAGAGGATAAGAAAAGAGGTGGGAAACCTGATTTGGAAGCTTAGCTACCAGCCATTAATGCCCCTGAAAATCTTCCCACAATCTGTCAAATCTACCTCAATTGTCTATTTGGCATGTTGAAGAAGGAAGAATGGCGGATCAAATCAAATATGATCTAGTTGTTGAAGCAATCAGATCCTTCATTAATGGCATGAAAGACATTTTCCTAATTTTCACCCACCTATCCTTGTCAAATTTTTGGGATTCCATGGAATAAAGGAGGTCGACATTTTTCCAATGGTGCCAAATTTGTTGAATTTCAAGCACTAGATCAAAATTTATGCCCATTTGAATATTTGAGACGAATCTGTACAAGAATGGTAGAAAAACAAGGTTTGTAAAATGGGTCCGCAGGCCCCAAATTCACATTTGGAAATATTTCCTACACGACCCCACAAACCTGCTTAACAAAAGAAATCATCCTGGGCCCGCTGCCCCGCATTTTCCACTTGGGAAAAAATTCTTCCCTAGGCCCATCGACCCACTTTAGGTAAAAACCCCATCCAAGGCCCACCTCCCTGCCTATAATTTAGGCCTGACACGTGGCTTCTTTGGGCATCGGTAGAGGTGTGGCTTACTTTTTATACTTTATGCCTTTTCGAAACAAAAGCCAAAAAATTCAAACTACCTCTGACAACCCAAACTCCCTATTTGACTTGAAACATGGCCATGTGTCCCTCTTATTAGGCGGGGTTATATGTCTTACCCTGGGACATGTGGAAGCTCGGTGCATATTGGGAGACTACCTTTAGGTTTTACCTTTGAAGTTGTGTGGACGAGGCATGTGGAGGCTTCTACTGAATCTTCTTTCCTTATCCGATTCAATAGCTATCTTTGCCCCCATTTTAGACTTGGGACATGTGGAAGCCTCACACTCATTTGAGTCTCTAATTTGGGCCGTGCCTTTAAAGTTGCGCCGATGAGACACGTGGCTCCTTTCGCAGCTTATCTTTGTTTCTTTTATACTTAGCCGATTTGGTCCTGCTACCTTTCTCAGTCCCTAACTACTTGGTGGGTTGGTGCATGTTTGAGGACTGTCCCTTGGGATGCACCTTTGAATTTGTTCCAATGAGACACTTGGTACCATTCACTGCCTAATACTTTTCAACTACCGACTATGTCTCCTTTTTTTGACCTGGGACACATGGAGGTCGGGCGCTTGTTTGAGTCTCTGCCTTGGTTTTGAACCTTGAAGGTGCACCGATTAGACATGTGGTGCCTTCCACTGACACTCTTATACTTAACCAATTTATGGCCTCAATTCAACATTTCCTTGTCGGGTTCTGGGACACATGGAAGGATGGTGTAAGTTTGGGGGATAGCCTTCAGAGTTTATTTTGAAGTTTCACCGAGTCAACATGTGGCATCTTCCGCTAGCTCTTCCCTATTTTGACTTTTAAACTATCGACTTTGTCTCCTTTTCTGACCTAAGACATGTGGAGGCTTGATGCTTGTTTGAGGACTATCACTTGGGTTTCATTCTTGAAGTTATGTCATTAAGGCACATGGAGGCTTCCACCGACCCTCTTATACTTAATCGATTAAATGGTCAACTCTATCACTTTTCGGGACCCTGGACATGTGGGGGGCTGGCGTAAGTTTGGGGTCTCTCTTTGGGTCGTGCCTTTTGGATTTGTGCTGATGAAGGATGTGGAACCATCCACTACCCCTTCCATACTTAACCAATTTGGGCCCGCTCTATCCCCTCTTTCGATTCAAACCACATGGCGAGTTTGTGCTCATTTGGGGTCTCTGTTTTGGACTCTATCCTTGGAGTTTCACTGATGAGGGATATGGCGTCATCGTGGGTCTATTCTTTACTTAGCTGATTTGGTCAAATGAGACCCCCTCTTTTTCTTCGTTTTCTCTCCTGTTGAGCCTCTGGACTCTTTTAACGTCATTGGCCTCCCTCGCTGACCTTTCTTGGACTCCATTGTTGATCTTGCCTGCCTCTATTTGGGATCGATTGTGAACCACTGGACTGAAACAACCCTCCCAATTTTATCCTGTGTAGGGGCGTGTTTGATTAATTTTTCCTAAGGGGTGAAATTGGTCAATAATTTGGCGACTCATGGGATCACCTGCCTGTTATGTGAACGGATTAGCTACCTTGTGGTATCTATTGGGTATGAAGCCATGGGTGGTGGACTAATACTGGTCCTATTCTTGAAGCTTGAATCCGACGCTTGCACTTGGCAACCTTGAAGTTGCCCCACTATTCTGGGAATGGACTTCCTTGAGACCCAATTTTAGTTTCTCTGTATATTTTTAAATTAGCAACTGTTACGGAAACTATGGGTCTCGCTATTGTAAATGCTAAAGGGCCTTGCGCATTCACCTAGGGGTGCATTGAACTGCACAATGACACACACCTGGAGTAACAAAACATGTGCTAGAGCACTTAGGGAAATTGAAACCTAAACTATAACAAGACAATGTGCATATGCACTTGGAGAAATTGAAAACCTAGGCTAATATTTACAAGGGTGATAAATTCTCCTTAAATTAGTAGCATTGTTTGAGGTAGATCCCATCGATTGGAATCTGTAACTCTTCACCATCCAACTTAGCCAGCTAGAATGCATTGCTACTTTTACATCATGTGACCATGTAGGGTCCACTCCAAATGGCATCAAACTCATAATACCTTCCTGGTTTTTCCTGATCTGCATCTCACTTTAGAACTAAGTCCCCTTCTTGAAAGTTCCTTGTTCTTTCTTTCTTAACAATGTTATTCTTGACCAATGCTTGATCTTTCTCAATGAGCTCTACATACCATAAGTCCAACTATTTCATGAGCTTGAAATTAGGTATGTAGAGTTAATTTCAGTAGAGCTCTACTAATTTCCATAGGTTCAAACTCAGACAGTTTCAACTATTTCATGAGCTTGAAAGTTGGCATCTCTAATGATATGGGAAATACTACCTCTTTTCCATATACAAGCTTGTATGGGGAGCTTCCCGTAGACCTTTTGGATGTGATCCTATCAGCCCATAGACCTGATTTGAAATTTTTGTGCCAAGTTCTCTAATTGTCATCAAGAGTCCTTCTGATAATTCTCACTAGGTTCTTGTTTGTGGACTCTGCTTGGCCATTACCTTGAGGGTAATAGTTTGATGAAGTGATAAGGTATACAACATTCCTGAAATCCCATTCAGTGATCCTTGTACTAAGGAATGCTAGTGCATTATCTGATATGATAGTGGTAGGGACTCCAAACTTAGTGACTATCCCTTCATAGAAATCCAAGATGTTGGATTCATTTGCCTCCTTTAGTTCCACCACTTCAGTCCACTTGGTGAAATATTCAGTCATTGTGAGTATCCACTTGTGGCCCTGGCTTGAATTTGGGTTGATTAATCCAATGAAGTCTAGTCCCCATTGCATGAATGGATGATCCACTAAAATTTGATGAAGGGGCAGGGCCGCTAACATTTCCTTCCCTGTGAAGAATGTGCACTTCTTGCATTTCTTGATCTATGAGTAGTAATCCCTAAACACTGTAGGCCAATAGTAACTAGCCCTCATGATATTGAGAGCTATTGCTCAAGGAGAAAAGTGGCCTCCTACTTCTCCATCATGTAACTCATGTAACAACCTCTCAATTTGGCTTGTCCCAATGCACCTCAATCGAACACTATTGATATCCTTCCTAAACAAGACACCACCAATAAGAACATATGGGATGGCTTGTAATATGAAGTATCTCCTCTTTTCTTTGTTCCATTCTAGAGGGAACAAATCTGTTTGGAGATAATGCACCAAGGCTTAATTCCAAATGGAATGGGTGCATCATTAGCTGGCTACTCTGAATCATTCTGCAATAGAAAGACAACATCTTCTTCATCTGCTAACTCGGTTGGTTGTTTGGAAGTGAGCTTCTAACACATACCATTACCATGAACTAGCTTGGTCACTTTGATTTTAATATCATACTCCATTACATGAGTGATCCAACCTTCTCTCTTTTCATTCAAGTCCTTGTTTAAGAGAAAATCCTTGACACTAGCATGAGACACTAGCAGTTGAATCTTGTTATTCAAGACCAAGTGTTTGAAACTTCTTCAAACTCCTAATGAAAGCAAGGACATGATTTTAAATGAAATAATATTTTACTTCATAATCCTCCAAGATCTGACTGAAGAAGGCGATGGGTTGTTTTGAACCTTCCTTGTTAGGCTAAACCAAGATAGTTGAGATTGTGTCTGAACCTACAAAAGCATACAACATGAAATCCTTTGAAAAGTCTAGGTTAATAAGAGTTGGGGCCTGTGATATTATGAGCTTGATGGCCTTAAAACTCTCTTTGCCTTCTTTTTCCCATTTAAATGCAAGACTCTTCTTCAACATCATTGTTAAAGGCTTCACAAGAGTGGAAAAATCAAGCAAAAATCTATGAACAACGTTTATTCTCCTGAAGAATATTTGGAGAGACTTCTTGTGTTGTGGCAATGAAAGTGTTCAGATGGCTTCAACTCTTTCAGGATCAATTGTTAACCCTTCTCTTGAGACAATGTGGCCCAAAAATTTTCCCTCATGTACCAACCTGGAAGACACTCCGAACCTGCCTTAGGTGGAAGAGATGGTCTGCAGTTCATTCTTTGAGAAGATGGTGATATCATCTAGATACACAATAACTATATTGTTTATCGAGCCCTTAAACACCATATTCATATCTCGCTGAAATGTTGCTCTAGCATTGGATAGTCCAAATGACATCTTCTTATAAGCATATGTACCCCATTTGGTGGTCAAGGTTGTCTTGAACTGATCTTCCTCTTTCACTATTATTTGATTATAGCCTGAGTATCCAACTAGCAATGAAAACCTCTCAGAGCCAGCTACAACCTACAATATTTGCTCCATCGATGGAAGTGGGTAGTGATCTTTGAGTGATGCTCTGTTTAGATCATGAAATTCCACACACAATCTGGTTTCTCCATTTATTTTCCTCATAGGCACCAATTTTGTAACCCAACATGAATACGTGATAGGGAAGATGATGTTGGTCTCAATTAGCTTGTTCAATTATTTTCTCATGAGAGATTCGATGTGATGGTTTACTAGCCTTTTCTTCTATCTGAAAGGCTTAGATCCTAGATCCAGCTCAATAGTGTGTTGTGACAACATTGGGTTGAAACCTATTAAATCCTTGTAAGTCCAAGAAAGGACATCTAGGAATTCTTGAAAAATTTGAACGATCTCAGATTTTTCTTGTTGGGTACTTACCTTTCTGATTCGTAGCATTTTACCTTCATCTATGGAAATGGGCTCTAAATCTCCACGCTTTACCTGAATTGATAATTTGGGTTGAAGATTGACTCCAAGGTTACAAGACCTTTTTGTAATTTTTTAGTTCTCAGCTACACCACTTGGTCACCATACCGTTGTTCCAATTTGTATTGGTTTCTGGAGGAGAACTCAGCTTCCTCTTGTAGAAAGTTGACAATTTGTTGGTCATTCTCGAAGACCTTCCAACTTGTGTTATTATCTGGGATAGATGGTCTCACAACCACCTTGATATGGGGCTGAGACTTATTACTTTTTATACTTTCTATAACATCAAACGCTACCCCAATTGCTGCCAGTATGTCTGTTGCATCATTATTTTTTCTATGTATGGACACAATGTTGAAAGCTTCTAAGTCCTCAATGAGGTCCCATACCCAATTTTTATAGCTCCTGAGTAGGTCATTCCTTGCAGCATGTTGTCCTCTGACTTGATTCACAATCATCTCACTATCACGAAATATTTGTAGATTATTAATGTCTCTCTTTCTTTCCCAATGCAGTCCATGGATCAAGGCTTCACACTATATTATGATTTTCAAGAAAGAAAATTGGAAATGGAAGGCTGAGTAATATTTCGTACCTTGAGGTGAAACAAGCATAGCTCCTCCTCCGGCTCCTTGTCTACTTCTTGAGTCATCAAATAATAACTGCCACACCTCATTACCATCCTTGTGGTATGGCTTAGTGATTTCAGGAAGAGGATGATTCTCTTCATGTAAGAAATAGACTCATAGCTCAAATTCCTCCATTTCCTTGTAAGGGTCAAAATCATGCTTCTTGCTTTCCCATTCATTAAGAGTCAATTCTAGAATATATCCGACTTTGGTATTAGCTTCATGGGTGCTCAGATAATCTTCTTGATCAAGGGCCGAATAATTTTCATTGATTGGACTCGGTGTATGAGGCTCAATATGAAAGTTTACAATAGGCTCAGATTTGATTATAGCCTTAGCTCCATATCTTGTTCTAAATAACATGTGTGACCAATCGGAAGACAAATAACCTCCAATTTTAGCAGTGAAGTCCCTTGACAAACACAATGCAAAGTGTGGTGGCAAGTCTACGACTGATACATTCTGCAAGATGATCACATTGGGGCATGCATTCAATGTGAGGCTCAAGTAATTTTTGACTCTAATAGTTTTTACCATTATCCTATCCAATTAAACTACAGTCTGGGAGATGACTTCGTATTGAAGACCCAGTTGATTGGCTATTTACTTCGGCATGACTAAGCTACTCGCTTTTGAATCAATCATGCAACTATGTACGAATTTTTCCTCAATGATCAATGAAACATAGAATAGAGGGGGTTTTAGATTCTTACCTTGTTGTCCTTCATGGTTTCCTTCAGGCTGAGCTGCATTGGTAAGCACTTTCTCTTATTGATTGGGGGGCTGATTTGAAATTGACCAATTGTCCATAATAGCCTGCAACAGGTCTCTCTATCTTGGGATAGCCAAAGACTCCCACATTAAGATGTTTACATTTGTTTTCTTCATCTGCTCAATGATTTTTAATGGGAATAAGCTATCTTTTTTCTTCCCCTTTCCTTGCACATTCTTCTCTTGCCCATGGGTCATTACAACCGGTTCCTGAGTGGGTCTGGAAGGTGGCTTGGGTTGACTCTGTACATTGGGATTTACAGTTTTTTGGGTAACAAAGGGTTATGGACCGTTTGAATTGGAGGATTTCTCCTCTCCAATATTCCTCTTCTTGGACCATGTATTTGTTGTCACACTATGAGGAGGTACTTGATTCATACCACATAAATCTTCATCCTACCAATTAACAAGCATGGTCTCACTTGGAGGTGCCTCTTTTTTGGTTTCTTGCTGCTGATTTTCCTCTTGACTAGGATCTTGGGACATACCAATGGTTTGTACAATCAAATCCTAGTTTAGTGCACCATTAAAACACATTGACTGGTTATGGGGCTGACTGCACGCGAAACACCAATCATATTCTTGTGCCATGTTGTTTTGTGTTGGAACCAAGGCCCTCGATGTTGAAGTTGTGTTTGGATCATATGGTTAGAAAGGCCTATCAGATTGAGGTTGTCCTTGGTTTTGATTTTGATTTACAGCTTGAGCTGGTGGTCTATTTTGCTGCTATGGGGGCCTAGCCTGATACTAAGTTTGATGATGATATGGCTTAGAAAAATTTTCAGCTCTAATGGAAATGTTATAGGTTGCAGGTAAGGTTACACCTCCCATGGATTGAATCATTAAGAAAATATCATAATTTAAAGCTCTAAGGAAGTATAGAAAAGAACCTTTGTCAATTGGTCTTACAGCCAATGGAATCCTATAACACGTCTGCTAGAATTTGAAGTTGAAGTCGGTCAACTGCTCATTAGGAGCCCTCTTGATTTTTGTCAGTTGTTCTAATAATTATCTCCCTTATCTCCAAATTGATTGTGAAGGGCCCTACATAGATGGTTCCAATTCTAAATATAGCATGTTGTTAGACTCATGAACCATTGCGAAGCTTTACCCTTGAGTGAAGAGGCTAAAAATTTGATTGCGATGTCCATTTCAATATTTTTCTTGAATTACATAGACATTTGCAATGTCTTGAATGTGGTCACTAGGAGTAGTATGGTTGTCTCCAATGAAATACGGAATGATCTTCAATACTACAATTGTAACTAGATTTTTTGTATTGAGAGTGAGTGGGCTGCTGCCAGTGAAGTTGACCTAGGGATTGGGTTGTGGATGTGCCATTATGATTGGCCTGAGAACCCTTGTTGGTTAAATGAAAGTCCTACCAGGGGGAGGTGGTGATAAAGTCCTATTTTGTGGAGATGTATACCTTTGAGTTCCTCTTCCCCTTCTCACTCTAGCTGGGGACAAGTGCAGATAGAGAAACAATCCTTCTTCTCTAGTTCTTGATCTAGTCTGAATTCTTCTCATGAATCTACCAAGCCTAGGCTATTGAAACCAGTGGACTCTTCTTCTCTTGGAGTCGTTAGATGTGTAATTTCAGAGCTTCTTAAAAATTTCAAACCAACAAGTGCACATCAGCCTTGATACAATAAAAAATGGATACCTCTTGGTCCCACCGAGCATGCCAAAACTGTTAGTGCAAAATCACAACACCCCTGGATGTCTGCAACCCGATAGGTTGAGACACTCAATTTGATTACATAACATGGAGCATATCTCAAAGTGTGGGACTTTGGAATTGAGATAGCTCTCTGAATGAAGGCCGGTTCCTATTCCTTTGTTTAGGTGCACACATGAAACTTGCAGAGGATTTATCCTAAAATCTATTTTTAACTTTCCAAATAGACAGGGTTAAGAAGATGCAAGAAATTAAACCTAAACTAACAGAGGTGATGCACCAAAGGAATGAAAAAACACTTGATCTCAATAAACACAAACCATAAAAATGCAATACAATCACCATGCACAAATAACCATTACTGCAATGAGAGATTATAAAGGAAACAATGAACGCAAGAGAGGGTTAAAAAATCATCCACAAAATTATATTGTTTCTCCAAAGATTGATACAAAACATTACAATGGAAAAAAGGAAAAAACTTGCATTACAGTTTGAATAGAATGGCTTGGCCTCTACAAATCCACTCACGGGAAAGAGAAGAAGGGAGGGTGCATAGCATAAATGTCCAGCACTTTACCATGAGCCAAGCTCTTATCTTTATAGATGAAGTGAAGAGAGGAGAAGAAAAGAGGTGGGAAACCTGATTTGGAAGCTAAGATACCAACCATTAATGCCCTTGAAAATCTACCCACAATCTGTCAAGTCTTCCTTGATTGTCTATTTGGTGTGTTGAAGAAGAAAGAATGGCAGATCAAATCAAATTTGATCTAGTCGTTGAAGCAATCGAATCCTTCATTAATGGAATAAAAACACGTTTTCCTAATTTTCACCCACATATCCTTGTCAAAATTAAATTTTCAAGATTCCATGGCATAGAGGAGGTTGAGATCTTTCCAATGGTTCCAAATTTGTTGAATTTCGAGCACTGGATCGAAATTTATGCCCATTTGAATATTTAAGTTGATTCCATACAAGAATGGTGGAAAAACAAGTTTTGCAAAATGGGTCCATGGGCCTAAAATTCACTTTTTGCCTTATGCAAAAAAATGTCTAAATCAGAAAATCCCTGACAACCCCACAAGCCCAAAATTGACTTTTGGAAAAATTTCCTCTGCGACCTCGTAGACACGCTTAACAAAATAAATCATCGCAACCCCACCGCCTAACATTTTCCACTTGGGAAAAAATTCTTCCCTAGGCCCGCAAGCCCGCTTTAGGAAAAAAAATACTACCAAGGCCTGTCTCCCCACCTATAATTTAGGTGTGACACATGGCTTCTCTAGGCATTGGTAGAGGTGTGGCTTACTTTTATACTTTACGCCTTTTTGAAACAAAATTCAAAAAAATTCAAACTACCTCCGGTAACCTACCCTCCCGCTTTGACTTGAAACATGGCCACATGTCCCTTTTGTTTAGTGGGGTCATATTTTTGACCCTAAGACACGTGGAAGTTCATCGCGTATTGGGAGACTACCTCCATATTTTTCCTTTGAAGTTACGCAGACGAGGCACATGGAGGCTTCTGTTGACTCTTCTTTCCTTAGCTGATTCAACGACCGTCTTTACCCCCATTTCAGACGTGGGACACGTGGAAGCCTCACACTCATTTGAGTCTCTACTTTGGGCCATGCCTTTGAAGTTGCACCGATGAGGCACGTGGCTCCTTTGGCATCTTAGCTCTATTTCTTTTATACTTAGCCAATTTAGGCCTGCTGCCTTTCTCAATCCCTAACTATGTGGCAAGCTGGCACATGTTTTGAGGATTGTCCCTTGGGATGCACCTTTGAATTTGTGTCGATGAGACATGTCACACCATCTGTTTCCTAAGACTTTTCAACTGCCGACTCTATCTCCTTTTCAGACATGGGACACGTGGAGGTTGGGTGCTTATTTGAGTCTCTGCTTTGGCTTCGACCCTTGAAGGTGCGCCGATTGGACATGTGGCATCTTCCACCAACACTCTTATACTTAACTGATTTAGGGCCTCAAGTGAACACTACCTCATTGAGTTCTATGACATATGAAAGGATGGCGCAAGTTTGGGGGACTACCTTCTGAGTTGATTTTGAAGTTTCACTAAGTCGATACGTGGCATCTTCCACTGGCTTTACCATTTTTTTACTTTTCAACTGCCAACTATGTCTCCTTTTCGGACTTGGGACACGTGGAGGCTTGACGCTTGTTTGAGGATTGTCCCTTGGGTCTCACTCTTGAAGTTGCACCATTGAGGCACATGGAGGCTTTCACCCACCCTCTTATACTTAGTTGATTAAATGGTCGGCTCTATCCCTTTTTGGGACCCTAAGACATGTGTGGGGCTGGTGCAAGTTTGGGGTCTCTCTTTGGGCGATGCCTTTTGGATTTGCACCCATGAAGCACATGGCACCATCCGCTGCCCCTTCCATACTTAACTAATTTGAGAAAATTAGACCCCCCCCCCCTTTTCTTTGTTTTCTCTCATGTTGAGCCTCTAGAATATTTTAACGTTATTGGCCTCCCTCACTGACCTTACTTGGAATCCATTGTCGAGCCTACCTACCTCTATTTGGGATCGATTAAGAGCCGTTGGACTAAAATGACCCTCCCGATTTTCTCTTGTGCAGGGACACGTTTGATTAATTTTACCTATGGGGAAAAGTTGGTCAACACAAACCAAATAGAGTAAGGGTTATGGGAGACCACCTCCTTATGCCTCCTAATTGAATTGGGATTCTTACCCTAAGCCTCCAAGTGCACAAAATAATCACACAAAACCTTATCTCTCCTTTACAAACATGCAACAAAACCATAAATTCCTTTTCTCTCCCCATAGGTAAGGCTCTCATTCACACTCCCGCCAATAGCATGCCTCACAAAAACTCCATTTCCCCTCCCCAATGGTCCCATACACCCTCCTCCCACACCCAAGTAAAGCCTACTACCCCAACCAACACAAAAACATCTTCACAAGACAAAACAAACAATTTTCCAAGCACGACATTGCATATAATTAAGCAAAAATAACATATGGACAAAAGTGGAGAGCCTACCTCTCCATCAACTTCGAAGGAAAATTCCACAAGCTTCTTCAAATCCAAGGCAAGCAATATCATATCACTCCACAAAGCTCCAATTTCCAAAATTCACAAGAAGGAAAATAACAAGTAACCCCCATTCCAACCAAAAATCACCAATAATTAGAAAATAAATGTGATGATGATGAGGTGACTCCATGTAGTATTCCACTTCATCATTCCCCATCCCCACACATAATTCAACACTCCAAGACCAAGAAACATCAATGCACAAGCAAGGACTATGACAACCCACATGGCTCAAAATTTGCACACCATGCTTTCAAGGGACATAATAAATTGGGGTGGAAAGAAACTACAATAATTTTTCTTCTTTTACACTCAAAAATGGACAAAGAAGTCAAAAATAAGCTTTCCAACCCATAGGTAGGGTTGTTAGGTAAATTTAATAGGAATGGGCCAACAAAAATTTGAGCTTAGGGTTGAGTAAAACAATCCCAAATCAACATAAATTTTACTTACACAAGGACTACCAACTCTCATCATAACTATTTGTCACATCTCTAATTTTGTTAATTTAAACTAAGAAGGGTTAAGCTTAATTAACACACATTTATAACACGCTAATAAGGTGACAAAATTCCAAATTTTAAATACACAAAACATAAATAAATCACATAAAAAATTAAAGAAAGGGAACACAATTTACTCCATGTCTACAAAATGTGAAGTCACCACCCATGGGAGACTTCCAAACAAACATGCAAAACACACACTAAACAACATTACACGAGTTTTCAATTTTGGCCTCGTTGCTCAACACCCGACATCCTTCCATGGTTCTTTCCCTATCCCATTCGAAGTATGTGATAAAATTCATGCACACAAAAATATACCTTTATGGAATTTTTTTCATATTAACAACATCGAGACAACTTACATATAAACTCAATATTCATCATTCAACATTACCAATTTTATTATTCATTAATATATCAAAATCTAACCTTAACATCTATGAGATTACAATTTTACTCAACATCCCAAAACATAACATGTCAATATAAAATCCACATCATGAAATCAAAATATATCAAGTTGTTTAACATCACTATCTAGTGCATTGTAATAAAATGTAAACATCATAATGTCAATAATACAAATATCAAGATAATTTATCATCTATTGATCAATGTATCATAATCAAATGTCTGAATATCAGTCCAATAGTATCACTATCAAGATAAACAATGTCGAAGAGGAGTGGGCTCGACAATATTTGAATTATCCCACATACATGAGAAGTAGTAGTAGTTAGAAAAGTATTAGTATATTAGTAAGTGTTGAGGCTCAATGAAGGCACCCACGAATGTTATTGGATTGAGATTTTTCAAAGAAAGTTTCCCACTCAAAGTGGCTTGCGATCTAAAGGTTATTTGAGTTATTTCCCGAAGTTCATTTCATTATTCATTTATATTTTATAGTTCGTAAATATATGCGAAAGGATCCTCACATATGTAAATGATGAAAAAAAGGTGGTAAAACAAGCCTCAACTTACTCAACTTACACAAGATGTTTTTAAATACACAAATGTGAAAGGAATTTTCTTTTCATCAATATTTTTATGAATACGTTTTTAATAAAATCATGAATAAATCCTAAATTCAGACATATGCCCTGTGAAGGAGGTTTTTTTAAACTACAATTATGAACTATGGAAATGATGCAAATTTCATTATGTTTTAATAATTTTTTTGGTAATAACTACAACTTACAGTTAAAAATATCGAAGTTTTCAAAAAAATAAATTACAACTATTCGAGTGCAGAATTAAGTGTCAACCAACTTTTTTCTAGTGTTTGTCATTTCAAGAATATTAATATTAATGGGGAAACATATTATAATATTAATTTAGAGACATGTTTGTTTTAGAATAGTGCAATTTCCTTGATGGCCACTAATTATAAGATGTATTGAATAAGTATATTCTTTTTGTAGTATTAATGCATGTATTGATTGGTAATTGTAAATGATCTCAACCAATAAACCATCACATTAGTAATAGGTCAATGGTGTTAATACTAGAAACAATTATACTCCATCTTTATATAGATATCTTTGACACATTTCTTTATCTCTAAATTAAGATTGTACTTGTGATAATATTTTGTAATTGAAAGCTTCATAATGTGTGTGTTTTGCCATTGGATTAGATTTCTATGGTATATAGCCAAGGATTGAAGGTTATTCCATTTCGTCAAATTTGTACAGGATAGGCCTCTTCCCTTTTTATTAGTATCTCATATAGTTGTACCTTTGTGGATGGCTAAGTAGCACTTTTTTCACCATCATTCTGACTGATAGACTACAACATACTTTATATTTGGTAGTTAAAATATCAATAGTTATTGTAATCGAGATGATAGTTGGGAGATTCACACAAAGATAAGGTTTGTTTAACATATTGACCTTTGTAACTTATGTTAATTAATTACAATGCGGTCTCAAGGTGTAATGCCCCATCTCGGGTCATAAGAAACCACACCAAGGTTAGTTAATTTTTTTTTTAAGGCAAACAAATACTATTACTAGAGTCAGAACCTAGCTGACAATTAAGTTATTATTATTATTATATATATATATATTATTTAGAGATTTGAAAAAATAACATTACTTGAAATTGGAATTCTAATTGAGTTTTCAATTTAACCAACAAACCAATTATTAATTTAAGTTACCCATTTCCAATGTATTATTTCCATTAGAGATACATATATCAATATCCCACTAAAAGGTTTAAAAAAATGTGTAAGAAAAGATTATTTATCATTTATAATTTATTTATATCACCAAATCCATCAAATGGTCCTTTATTACCATAGGTTAAAGGAGTTCAAGTAAAAAGGATATGTATACTCATAAAGGGGAGGTTGGATTAGTTTTAAGCCATTAGATTCTTGAGTACTTTCTCCACCCTGGATGAGAACTAAAAAAAAGAAACTCTAATATTTCTCATTAAACATGTATGCCCCTTTTCTTATCCTTTCTAAAATAATTTCTAGTTTTCAGACGGCGGCTATGGGGGAAATCCAATAATAGTTTTTTTGATGTATATTTCTTTTCCTTTTTTTATATTTTTTAATTTACTTTTTCATGATTTCACTTTCTCTCCCTCTTTTTTTTTCTCTTATATCTTCTTGGATGGTTTTGTCGCAGGTTCTTTAGAGAAGATTCATGGAGGAAAAATGTTGGTCTATTGTCTAGTTCCTTAAATTATTATTGTTATTTTTTTTTTGTGCAGGTTCTTGATATTGGGATCCTCTATTATTTTCTTCCACCACATTCTTAATGAGATATTTTCCCTATTTAGGATTTTTGATTTATTTATTTAATCTACACATCTTTAACCTCATTGTTAGCTCAAACCAAAGGGATACTCTGGTTTTTTTTTGAGTTGTATATTCATTTTTATCACAGCTATATAAATATATATGTTTTATTAATAGTTAATTAATTGAAACCAAAAATCTCAAACCGCAGAAAGTGTTTAGGCTCCAAGGAATTTTACCTAGGAGAGGGTAGTGAGTACAGGTGTGGTCGTGGCATACACCACAGTGGTGTGGTTTTGATCAATGGCCGAGGGGAGGGGATGCGGGTGCAGCCCATCGCTCATAATTATTTTATTAATTTTTTTTCAAACAATACCAACCAAATACTGCCGTAATTTTATTAACTCATACAAAATTTTATTTCTTCCCTTTACTTATTTTACCTAAACTCATACATAATGTTGTGAGAGTTAATTTTCCAAATAATAAATTTTTATTTTTATTTTTTAAATAAAAGAACACCGATGCGCCACTATTTATTTTTTATAAATAAAGAAAAATATATGAATATAAGAAAATGTTTAGTATACGCAAATGTATAAATATAGATATGTAGTTGCAGGGGGAACTTAATATTTTATATTTACATCTTTATGTGTGTGTGTGTGCATTTGTGTGTGTGTCTATATATATATATATATATATATATATGAATATGTTTGTGTACGTAATCATTTATAAAAGGGAGGCCCTATTTAAAATATGAGCATTTACATATGAGATTTATTCTCTCTTTGAATGACACTTGTTTCTTACAACTGATTTTCAACATTTACTTAAAAGGAAGAATATAAGACATTCAACAAATCCAAAAATTTCAGCCACTAGCAACCCTATTGAATTTCTCATTTTCAATGCATTTCAATACACATGTGGAAAACATTTAAGTTTCTTTTAATGTAAAATAAAGTGATCTTAACTACATCTATATTCATAAAACAAAAGTAAATATTACGTCCACTATGAAAGGCTTAAATTCCAACACCCAAAGTCTTCTTTAAGAGGAGAAATCAAACAAATAAATTAATTCATTTGTAAATAGTTCTCATTCCACTTTTCAAGAGAATAAAATAAAGTCTTTTATAACAACATGAGAATGGATGTATTATTATCCAAGCATGAGTATTTTCCATACAACCTTGTCAATCATATCCATACTTTGAAAACAAATAAAATAATTCTTGCATTTTCTTTCCAAAACTATAAAGCTCTTTCAACTATTACCATGTAAGTTATAAAGCAACAAGAAGCTCTTGAAGCTTGAGTTTGTTACAAATATGAGAAAATTACAAGATAATAAAAATAATGCACAATGCAAGACAATACAAGGCTCGACTCCATGATTGAGGATGATACACAACACTAATACAACACTTAGTTGTTCAAACTACAACCATATCCCAACATGGGAACTTACAAAATGAATAAAACAACTTGGTATAACAAACATCCACATGATATTTAGAAGTAAGAATCTCCCAAAATTGGGGAAAACAATTGCCATAATCACCAAGAAGTGAACCAACTATCTACAAGCTTTAGACTCCAAGTCTTGTGCTTCCACATAGTCTTCAAAAAAAAAGAGAAAGAATTGATTTACCACCCAACCTATAGGCATCATTACATGTCTTTCCAAAGGTTTGAAGACATGCTAGCCTCCCCCAATCCCATGAGGAAGAGAGCTAGCTTCCACAAATGTGCACAAGATTTACGGAGACAAAAACACAACCGCATTCACATACAAGATGAATCCATACATTAAATAAACAAAACATTTACCAGCCAAAAGAAAAGAAGAGAAAACCATTTTCATCCTCAACAATGGGGAATAGTAGAAGAGACATCCAAAATGCCAAAGAGTGTACTCCAACCATAGGATGCACACTTACAAGATTCTTCACAAAACCTCCTTATCCCTCCAAGATAACAATCACTCCTTATTTTTCCACCCATTCACCTAAACTCCTCCTTGGGAGGATTTTCAAACCCAATGGGTTTCCTCTCCAAGGATGGGTAACGGGGGTTCAAACCATATGGACCACCTTCCCCACCTCAAACCATATGAGGGAAAAGAAAAAGAACCAACATGGATTGCCCATCAAGCCATGAGGTTTAAGAGGGAAAATCCCTCTCTCGTCCCCAATAAATCTCCAAAATCCATCAAGTCATATGATGGATGGAGAAAATAATAAATACTTATCCAAGCAATAAACAACACAAGCAAAAAAACACACATTTTCAATCATAAGAAATTTAAGATCTAACAAACAAGAGAACATAGAGTGAGATCAAAGAGCCTACCTCCAAAAGCTCTCCAAAACTCTAAGATTTTCCCAATCCCTTGTCCAAGAAAAGCTCCAACTTCCCAAAATTCTCCAAGCACCAAGCCCAAGCCCAAAAAAAAAAATCTTTCTTTCTCCCCCATGAGGGATTATTTAAAGAAAACAAAATAAATTATTTCACAAATGGGGGGATGACATGTTTCCCCCGTCTCTTCCCTCCAAATAAAAGATTTCCAAAATAAAATGGAGAAAAGATAAACTCACTTTTAAACATCCTTCTCCCAAATTGCCCAAAACGAAAAAGCTACAAGTTTGTGCAATTTTTTACAACACACATATTCCAACCCACCTTACATTGATGGTGAGAAAAGAGAGGCTAAATGTGAGGGAAAATCCCTCCATGCCTTGAAATTAATCCCACCTGCCTAATAGGAAGGGTCCAAGGGCTTATTTTCATGCTAACTGAACTCCCAAAACTAAAAGGGGTCGCATAAAATGCCTAAAAGAGCCCAATTTCGGGTTTGACACATTTGGGCACAAGTGTATATAATGTGGGACCCACCCAAGGGTGCTCATGTGACCCCAATCCTCTTTAATTAATACATACACAAATACAAAACTTAATGCAAGTGGAGACCATTAAGTCCAAAACCTAGTTTACTTAACAAAATACACGACCTAATCCCAATTAATTTTACATGACGTAGAACATTACTAATAAGGGTCACTCATGGTGCCCAAATAATACAAGCAAAAAATAAGGCCTCATACAACTAACATGATTAGCACTTAGTCCCATGGGCTGCTTGTGCACAATATGTGTAGCCACCCTGAAACCCATGTTCTCTTGTGCCCAGTCACCTGCACACTCAATGCACACATTAAACGCATCTGTCCATTACAAGTGTAACTTAAAATACTAAATAAACGATCAAGTCCAAACATGAAATCTATGCCATCAAAACATCAACATTGAATCGTATACAAGAAACATGCACAATTTCACACAATTCACCTTGAGTTAGTCATTGAAATAAATATAATTGACATACATCCATGCTATCACGTGTTCTCATCAATAATCAAATAATTCATATCATCAAAACATGCGACTAAACTATGTATCCATCATATATCAATTAGGCCCAACTAACATAACAATATGTTAATATACCCAACATCAAATGAAATGTTCCAACATACAAATCCAAGCTAAATTTTTGTTACACGCTCAAATCACCATACATGTCCACTAGGATCAAAAAAACAAAACATAATGTCTAAAATATGTCAAAATCCCTGTCGAATCATAAATATGAGTAAGGATGTCCGTAGATAACTGAGACTGAAAAATGTGGGCACTACATCCCCCTCTCCTAAAATTAGACTTCCTCCTTGAAGTCACTAGGTGAGATAGGGATATGACCTCATGAGGTAACATGTTGTATTATGTGGTTGTTCACAAAAAGCATGTCCCAGCAATTCAAACTTGGTCAAGTACTAAGTGTTTATCTTCCTTAGATTAATTTAATTAAAGGAAGTTATATCTTCCAAAGAAATTGTTATCAACATCCTTGTCTAAAACCTCTAAATGGTAACAAGTAGTTTATGTCCAATGTTAGGGACACTTTAAGGGAGCTATATTATTATTAGTAATTTTTTTACATACATGTCTTATCAAATATAACATGATTCAAGGTCAAGTGTAATTTTCAATTAGGAGAATATTAATCAAGGAAAGTTGTGGCTTCCAAACCGAATTAATTTACTTAAACATCTAACCTTCCTATAAGGGTCCAAATAAGAGGATTTACAAAATAAGGTCCATATTTAAAGGAAAATAATCATGGGTGAGCCAAAAGAACATAAGTGTTTTTTTAAAGGGGTTAACAAGTGTTGCATACTAATTGCGTACGATCCAACTCAAGGAAACCATCCAAGATACTACAAAATCCACATAAGAAGCAAGCGAAAGTTTCCAAGTTTACATGTGTTTTCACCTCCTAGCTCCCCATTACACTCAAAGTTGGGGAAGACAGCTCACGAGCCTATTTAATATGGTTCTAACATCTAAATTATTCTCTAATGTCAACGATGAAGATCCATATAATACCAAGTAAAATTAAGGGTGATGACTTAATTTGGCCATTATTTTTATGTTCACATAATGATAGTACCAATACATTGTAGTTGAAATATATATAGCTAGTTACCGAGTTAGGTTCAGTTGTCTAGTTTGGTTTCAAGGTTCTATAACATGTACTGTTTTCTAGAACATCTTAATTTTGGTTCAAGGTTTGCTTCAAAAGTCTCATAAATGATAATTTAATTTATCATTGTTTATGAATTTTATATAATTTATCACTATGAAAAAACAATTTTCGAACTTCCTAAAACCCAACAAAGCCACATTTAACTTAATGAAAACAACAAATTTTCAATTCCATAAGACATGAAAATTTTTACTTAAATTTTATCATTTCTTAAATACTATAATCAAGAGAAAAACATGAATGAGTTACCCAAAACAAAATCTTGAATGTTTCCCAAACCTATCAAAATACTATGAAAGTTACAAATATAACAGAATGATGGGATACAACAACTTTTCCGGTCAAACCTTCCTCAAGTATACAAGATATCAACACACATTTTCCCCTAAGGGAAGGTATAGCCTAACACTTCTCAAGTATGGACCTTATGTTAAACTTTTACTCAACAATTATCTTGGTCACAATTGATCCATTAGGTCGTAATAGATAAATATATAAACACATTTTTTTAACTATAGGGTGAATTCTATTTCTTAAATTTCTCCACCCTAAGAAATGGTGAAATATTGGGGCCATGATTTAACGAGGAGTCCAAAACAACATAGGTTTAAAAAAAACTCCAATTTTTATTTATTTTTTGTTTTTTTTTAACTAGTGTTTACACTGATATCCAAGGACGTCTTCACCTAAGGTAGGTGGAATGAATAGATAATTGTTATTCTTAGTCCTTACAATAAGGGTTTACATCATTTATCTTAAAATAAGTTACTAAGAGTTTTCTAATGTGAAATAAATCTTATGAAAGAGTCTCCTAAGAGTCAAATAGCCAAAGGCATATCTAATTTGTGAAACCATCACAATCATTCGATTATTTGTATTACTTTCTCACCTAGAACTTAGGGAAGGAAACACAATTCCTAAGTTACTTACATAAGACCAACCATTTAGCATGTAATCCATACTAGATGAGTATCACATAACTAAGATTCATTAACATTACTTATTTCATTTGAAGTAATAGTTTATGATCACCTCAACTATAGCTTTTTAAGGGGTAACAATGATAACATTGTTGTCCAACAAAGGTTATTTAATTACATATTCGACAATTTTTCTACACTACATATAATTAAACATTTCTATTGTTGTTTATAAGGTATATGTACACAATTGTGCTTACATATATATATATATATATATATATATATATATATATATATATATATGCATAATCATTGTTCTTCTAAGTCCACGAATTAAGGTTAGAAAGAAGGTGATTCCATGATTTCTACACATAACTATTAGTTGTATAAACGTGATTAACTTGGAACATTTTAATCAATTTGAAGAGGTTTATAATCACATGTGTACTTACTAAGGTAAAAATATTTTAACCAAGTTACATTGCCACAAAACTTAGAAGGTGGTTATAGTACGAAAAAAGGTTTATCAAGCTCATGAAGGATTAAAATAACTAGATCATTACCGAAGATAAATCTAAATGTTATACCAAGAGTTTCGATGAGAATTAAAATTTGTGAAAACTACATTCATTTTATAACAACACAATGTATTCTTACATTATGTGAAGAGGATAAACTAGCTAAGAAATATCACTTCGAGCAACACCATCATATAATAAGAGAAACTAACATTCCTTTCCCCTTATCATTAATTATTTAGAGACAAGTTGGAGGATTTTATGTTAGCAAACATTTTCATCCCATTATACTTAATTTAAAATTACACTTTTGAAAGGATAAGCAAGGTTATAAGGTTTCTTGGCAAATTTTCTTATAAAAATAAAATTAAAAAATTAGATTTGTAGCATATACATGAGGAGTATAAAATTATTCTGATTCATAATAAAAAACTTATAAAGTATGGAAGACTATTTTATCATATTGGGTGGTTCTATACAAGATACGGTTATCTATTTTACACCCATACCAAAAGGATTTTATTAGGTTTAAAAGTGGCGCCCTAACATTGTGGTTGAGATTCCCAAGAAATAATGGATCACTAGAAGATAAATATAACCAACCAAACACCTTAAAACTACTCCTTGGACCAAGGTAACATTTATACATTCTTATATTGACCTACTGCTTATTTCCAAAACTAACAACTAGACCTTTTTCAAAGTCAAAAATTGACCAACCTAAACCAAAGTAGTTAGCATATAGAAATGTCTCATGGCACATAATTTTTCAAGGTTATAATATTCTACCACATAATCCAACAAGATAATCATATTATAAAATATTGCACCTTCCAAAGGTGCCCTAAGAAATCTAATAGTTTATTAAGACCTAGTTTTCTTGTTCTACAATCTAGCAAAAATTGCTATCGAAATGGGCCTACCAAACAAGTACCTAATACCCAAATGGTGAAAAATTGCTTCTAGTAAATTTTCTATTATATTGAGAGTCAACGAAGATGTACAAATCTCAAATATAGTGAATAAATATCGAACTGGAAACACCTTCTTGGAGCCAACTTTTAAAGTTTCATTGTTGCATTTCAGCAGATTTTAAGAGAAATTGGCTACAAAATGGGTCTTAAAAAGAAGTGATCCCAACTCGAAAATCAGTTCTATCAATTCACATATACTATCATATATATATATATATATATATATATATATATATATATATATATATATATATATATATATATATATATATATATATATATATATATATATATATATATATATATATATATATATATATAATCTGACGCAACTTACAAAATGAAATACTAATAACCAAAACTCTAGTTATTACCTAATTTCCAGAGCTAATTAATGTTATTGACAAGTTTGTGTTTTGTGCCAAAATGATTAGCGGCCTTCCAAACATGCTTGGAAAATTGACTCCCCATTCCCTTTTCTCAAATATAATTTATGCAACCAATTGAAATATAAAAATACTAAATGTTAGAACTCGTAGATCTTAATTTCCTACTAAAGCTCCCTAAATTACAGGTCCAAATTGAAACGAATTTTCTTAAATTTAAGTTGTCCCAAACAGCAATGCAATCAACTAAGCTCAAAAAGTTTTCAACTACATGATTAAATGATCTTATAAGTTGGTTTTAAATGTTGTTGTGACCTCCCATGTCAGTATAGAACATGATCATCCAAATCGATCACCACTATGGGAACCAAGGAGACATTTTTGCATGCTATTTAATAACGATTTTTTTTAACTTTTACCAATTTTTTAAAAAAATTAAGCGATCAAAATTTATGTACCACCTATTGTGTTAGAAAACATATTGCTCCCATGCAGTTAATCGAGAGATGTTTTGGCCCATGGAACGATTTAGCAGAAATATTTTAATTGTTTTTAGTTTATTGTTATTATAGCATTAATAACTAATTAAATATTCTACCCAGAGCATCTGCGTGTGTGAACCTCTCTCTGATACTAAATGTAATGTCTCGTCTCAGGACATAGGAAACCACACCAAGGGTAGTAATTTTTTTTTAAGGTAAACAAATACTATTACTAGAGTCAAGACCTAGCTGACAATAAAGTTATTATTATTATTATATAAATATTGTTTAGAGATTTTAAAAAATAACTTTACTTGAAATTGGAATTCTAATTGAGTTTCAGTTTAACCAACCAACCAATTATTAATTTAAGTTACCCATTTCCAATGTATTATTTTCATTAGAGATACATATATCAATATCCTACTAAAAGGTTTAAAAGATGTGTAAAAAATATTATTTATCATTTATAATTTATTTACATCACCAAATCCATCAAATGGCCCTTTATTACCATAGGTTAAAGGAGTTAAAGTAAAAAGGCTATGTATACTCAAAAAGGGGGGGTTGGATTAGTTTTAAGCCATTGGATTCTTGAATACTTTCTCCACCATGGATGAGAACAAAAACCAAGAAACCCTAATATTTCTCATTAAACATGTATGTCCCTTTTCATCTCCTTTTTAAAATCATTTCTAGTTTTCAGATGGCGGCTATAGAGGAAATCCAATAATCGTTTTGTGTTGCATATTTCTTTTCCTTTTTATTTTATATTTTTGATTTACTTTTCATGCTTTCACTTTCTCTCCCTCATTTTTTTTCTCTTATATCTTCTTTGTTTGTTTTATCGCAGGTTCTTTAGAGAAGAGTCATGGAGGAAAATGTTGCTCTATTATATGGTTCCTTAAATTATTATTGTTATTTTTTTTTGTGCGGGTTCTAAATATTGGGCTCCTCTATTATTTACTTCAACCATATTTTTAATGAGAGATTTTCCCTATTTATGTTTTTGTAACACACCAAAAATACCAACACAAGGACAACACAGTGAAATAAAGGATAACAATTTTTTTTTGACTTGCTTTGACTCAACACGACACAACATGTCGTCACAAGGTTACAACCAACACTAGGAACCACTTGTTACGGGGGAGACCACAAGGTCAGCACGGAAACGTTCACACCTATCAAGGACAATGTACTCTTATTTTGACAAGACAACATGGAAGTCCAATCCACATGACACACTCACAGCTAGGGCATCCCATGAGGAATTTCTTGTTAAATTTTCTTGTTTACTAAAGTGTCTCTTAATTCTTAACTTACGTTCTTATAAAATTTCATGTAATGATTCACACAATTCTTTTCACAAGGGAGAACTTCTTTCTTTTCAACGGTTGACTAAATAGCTTAAGGCCAAGCTTTCTAAACTGGGATCATCAATTTGATGTCCAAATCTTTCTTATTCATTTGATTTTAGAACATTTTCCATTTCTTACAACATTAATTAATCTTATTCAAGCCACTAACACATGTTCCACACCTCTGTTGCATGGGTGAAGGCATAAGTTCCGATTGAGGGAAGTACTGCTTAGGGTTCATAACAATGACCTTCTTATTTAAGAATCAAATTTTGCCCTTGCTTAAGAAATATCACCATGAATCAAGGAAAGGGTTAACAGAACAGGGCAACAGAATTTAGCTTCAGGGTCACTTTGTTTACTAGTATTCTTTCATTGAGGTTAAGAGTTTATCAAGATTGGTTAAATGTTCCATCTAGACTTTACTTAATTAAGTTGGACAAAGGAGAAAATTTCAAACGATATAGAAATATTTATGGTTTTATTAATCAATTTCCCTCCTACTTATTAAACCCTATCATCTTCTAAAATCCAACCATTGATTTCACCATGAGATCATTTAAGGTTTCACCATAAAAGGATAATGTTTATTAGTTTACTTTTAATAAGGACTATCCAGCTCACTTCATAGTACTTACAAACTCATTGCTACTAAGCCTTAGGAAGATTTACAACTCAACATTTTAACTCAAGAGAAAAGTTTAACAGTACTCATTTGCGGAAACAAAACAAGGTTATATCAATTCATTCCAACATGATGCACAAATCAAAGGGACATACCATCTCTATTGAACCATGACTAGGGAGCAAGAGAGTAATAACATGGGACATGCCCCGCTACTATACTAAGGGTTAAAAATTCACTAGAATATCCCATAACCAAGTGGTAATCAAATTTCATCTTTCACATGATAACCAATAAAGCCAAAGTTTCAATAGTTACAACAACAATACTCTACAATACATTTACTAGGCACTGACCCTTCTTCTAAAATGTCCAAAGGCTCTTTCCAAATTTTATAACATAATACACATTCGTACAAAGGAACATCATAACCAAGATTGATGCAATAATCTACAAGTCTTTCCATCATCTAACCACGTAAGCCATCTGCAAAAATTAATAACTTGAGTCAGTTCGCGAGAACTGAGCAAGATAAGACTATACATAGCAACAATAAGCTACTAGCTAACAATACCATGAAAGGAAACATTCTATTTCAGGAAATGGATCAAAGTTCTAACCTCTAACAACCTTTTGAAACAAGATATAATTTTCAACATATCAACTAAGAAGAAAACCATAAGTTTTAGTTATGAAGATACCTCTAAAACTAAAAAAGTTTGACAACCAAATACGCAAGACTATGAAATTTAAATGATTAGACACAAGAGTTGAGAGTATTACGATTTCAATCATATAATCCCGTAGATTACATGATTGAAATCTAAAGTGTAACCCATCAATCCACATTCTCAAGGTGAAGTCAAAAGATTAAAACCAGACCCGATCTTAGCTGCCAAAAAGAATATAGTTTTGGAATCGTTCTGTAGGGCCATATGCCTAATAGGCTATAAATGAACAACAAGGGTAAAAACAAAGTTCCATCATGTAATCAAAAAGGTTTAAAGGATGAAAATCTTATAGTCAAACCCACAACCATTATATCTTAGGTAATAAGTGACTTCATAGCTAATAAGGATGAGTGGAAAGGATGGTAAGAATGTCCGGAATAGGTATTGCCTAACAACTTACCTACTGAACATAACCAGGGCCGGAATAGCGACAAGCCTCATTAATACCCAAGTTGAGTAGGAAATCTAGCATTCTAAACACATCCTTGCAATTTTCATAATACCTTAGATTTATAATCCTCCCGTTTTAGAGGAACATAGCCATGAATCTAGACTTGGTTGAAATTTTCCGACATCAACTCACTTCCTAATATCATAAACGATGTATACAAAGGAAAAGGCCTCTCAACTCTCCTTAATTTACATCTCATCACTAAGTTTATGGTAACCTATGCAGAGATTAAAGACATAATATACCATTGAAGATAGATATCCTCTAATAAAAAACTTCTATAACGATGTAATTACAATTATTACGTTCGACACATAAACAAACTATTCCATAGCTTCTTTTGCCTTTTGACAACAAAATATATTCACGACCTTCCATCAAAATCATTCTAAATTTGCAATGAAAGGTCACTCATCAAGAAGGAAGTACAGAACAAGTTTGACTAAATTAAGGAACTTCATGTTAACTTAAGCAGTTGATGAAAACCTTAACTTTCACGAACCGTGAAAGATATTACCTTGCTCCATCAAGGCATTATGCCTATACATGATTAAATCGATCACACAAGGAATCATCAACATACCATATCTTAACACCATAAAGGTCATTAATTTTATCAAATTTTACTCATAGAAAGAGTAGAATCAAAATGGGGTTCTATCAATAATTGATGCCCTTCTATCAACCCAGGACATATTTTCGGCACAAAACTTCCTTCTTAACAAGCATATATATTGAGCTTCTGATTTCCAAGAGCCCTAATAATTTGCACAATACACGAAGTGCATAATCACGCTTATCATAAAAAATAATAATAATAATTTAACTGTATGTTTTCCTCTAGGGCAACAACATAACAGGAAACCAATACTAGACAACGCTGCAACGTTCTAGAGTGATTACATACCTAGGTTCACAAAAGAAACATCGACATTTTTGCAGAAGGAAGTAACTTTAAAATTATATATATATATATATATATATATATATGATCAATCAAAGCATACACTGAGAAAATTTTTTTGTTTTATATATATAGATGGGTTGATCACGTCAACAAGAACAACCAACAGAGACAAATCCAGAAGTAACAAACTGTTAACCATATACTGAATGCAAAACCACAAAATCACGGATTTAAACCAATTTCTAGAAAGAAAAAGTTTCATTTTAAGAGGTTTATTAGATACTAGCATATTATGTATATGGTTAGTCTATCTTGCCTGTTTTAACGCATCCACCAGTCGTGAACATCCAGCAGGGACTGCTACATCCTCACGCCTTCCACTTTATCCTCTCCTTCACTGGTCTTTTCTTGCAATATACCCCACCAGGATTCCCTTTTGAAGGCACGACTAGAAGAATGCAATAGGTGGCTGTACAAACACTAGATTGCTTCAGTGCAGCTGCTTTGGGGGTGAGATTCAAACTACTTACCACTCAGTCCAAGAGCACTTGCGCTAGAAAGCTACACACCATCCATGGTTTGAAGCTCGGACACAAGACATAATGATTACATCGCTCCTGGCTCTGAAAGGCATCTACCGTATTGATACAAAACCTTTTCCTTCATCAGATTTGGGGACAGCATCAAACTCTTGGTGCAAACATTGCAGCTGTAGCTTGTAAGGTGTGATAATTCCAACAGCACCCTTTATGCCTGCCAACATAGTGACTCGTTGAAGATGCTCATATAATTGCAAAGCAAATTGTGTTTCATGAATATTCTGATATGAACCAGCTTAGCCTCTATGAGGTTCTCTCCCATGAGTTTCATCGTACAACAAGTAAGATCTCAATAGAGAATCTTTGTAAATAAATTTCATCAAGTCTGCTGGTAACACCCTCACTGTCACATAATTGATTTTGAAGGAACAAACTCAGTACAAGTTCTAGATCTGAAAAATATCCTGCTACCTTCATCTCCCAAGACATTTTCTCCAACATTGCATAGATCTCCCATGCCTATGGGTGCAATCTGTCACCTCCATATTCCAGAGCTTTAGCATCTTCTTAAGCTGTTATAGACTCAACTTTTACCTGGTTTCTTGAATAACTGATACAGACCTCTATCTCTGTTAATATAACTTGTACTGTAAGGCACTATGAACCCTCCAAAATCGTCTCCAACTTAGATTGTCTCCTCTATTTCCTACTCTTAGTTGCTCCTGATGCAGTCTTTGACATACAACAAACAGACGGAGTTGAATCCTCTTCCTGCAAATGAATATTGAACAGTGGCTGAACTTTTCCCTTAAATTTTCTCCTCTTTTCAATAGCACCATTGGCTTTGAGAAGCATAGAAGCCATATCAAAATGCGTTAGCACGAACTGCAATCTCTTGTTGGGAAGAAGAAAATAGAGCTCCCCAACCTGCAACAAGTCATCCTCATGGAGGACTTGAGAAATATGTTCACCCCGTGTACAGACCACCAGAACTACAGATGAAGTGGCCTCCGCCTGAATATTTGCTGAGGATCTCATGGCATTTCACAGGTTCCAAAAACTCCTGGATGCTCCCGTCCATCAATATCAATTTTGCTATCAACACATTTAGAGGCTTAGCATGATTCGAACCATAGTCTGAGGAGATACAGCTTCCCATTTCCAGTGAACTGAATTACAGTGAAAATAAATAAATACACACGAATTTCTACCTCCCAAGAATTTGAGCAACACTTTACACATTTGTTGAAGAAATATATATTGTAAGGGGAATATATGTAGGAGTTCGATGGAAGATCATTAAAACTGGGTACGAAAAACCAGTAGCCTTAGTATATCTAAAATGAAGGGCAGTTACCATCCACGATGAACTGATTTACAGTGAAAAAAAATGAAAAACCCCTCGCAAGAATCACAACACAAGAATTTCGGTTACAGCTTTGAAAGATTACTCAAATCCCTAAAACTACCTTCAAGATTTGATCGAGCTTTTTCCATGTTAAATTCACCACCTGGACAGAAGCGAATTTCCAAAATGAAAAGGCAAGACAACTCAACTAAAACTTTACCTCGTTCTTCTACTACAGCTGCAAGATTTTACAACAACTGATCACGACTGGTCGCGTGTAAGCAGAACACCAGGATCAACACCACAGATCCCTGGGCTTGCCCTACAGCAGCTGTCACACATACTCTCTCTAGAGGCCGCTGATTTTCTGAGATAATTTTACCTGTCGACCCTGTAGCTGTTGCATACAGCCAAGCGCTTCCTCACGGCACTTTCCAGGAGAAGGTCAGTTCAACACTCCACGGATACTGCCTGCACAACATGATTTTCGAGACCCACACCCACCTATACGCATTGAAGGAGAATCAGAATGAGATCGGGGCGAAGAAAAATGGGGCTCCACCCACTCCCGTCTCCCTCACGCAAGGACAACAAATAAAACGTGGTGGTCAAATCTGCAGGCCGGGTGGTTGGGAGGAGGCCACGGTGGCAGCGGAGGTCGATGCCTACAGGGCATTACATTCTCCTCCCCTTAAGAAAGCATCATCCTCGATGCAACATAACACAGCAGAAAAGAAAGGGGTGAAACAAGGAATAGATAAAGAAGCATACACACCCTATGGTTTAAAATTTTAGTTGATTAAAGCACGGTCACAAGGTAGCCTTAGGAACATTTGGTAGAATTTTTTAACTTTTAATGTTCTGTGAAGATTGGCAGTTCTTTCTTGTTCATCATTTCATTAGTCTCTTTCCATTATCATTATTTCTGGTTTTAGTTTCTTTTAAAATTTCATCATTTTAATTTTTTAACTTGTGAATTTCATCATGGTCAAATTTCATCATTGATTTATTCCTTATTGTGGGTGCCCAACATGAGCTGCTAACACAACACCCTACCAGGTTCACAAGACCCTACGGATTCACAAGTACACAAGTATATACTTCAAGATTGTATTACACCACAAAAAGGTTACTCAAATACGGAATGGAATTAGCACAGTCCACATAACATAGTACTCGTCACACATCAATGACTGACACACAAAAAACTCAAACAAAAGAGTACTATAATCCACCAGACATTCCCTCAATTTGCATCAATGAAAGACTCACATAACACCAAACCATCCTATAGGTACATAGTTTCCACAAGGGAAACAATGACATAACCACAACATCACAACACATATCCATCTGACATGAGTAACACATACATCAAAAGACCACTACCAAACAGCACAATAACTCAACATATATCCTAAAACATCAACCATACAGACAAATATCATAAGCCTCCCTCAAACTCTTATGCCTCCCTCAAGTCTCTTATGCCTCCCTCAAACTCTTATGCCTCCCTCAAGGAGGCCGGTTGACCCTATGGTCCAAGACACATAGAGTTCGAACACTCCTAACCCAAGTGACATAATAACGCGTGGTTCAACAACCCGCTAGTTATATGTACTCCTTGGGGCGTACCCCCATACAACGAAGCGGGTCCATAGGTCCAAGCAATCCATGGTGCATCCCATGACCCTATTCCACACATCATGACATTAGAACTAGCACAACAATCCAATCAAAGTGCCAAGTGGCAAAGTACAAGCCTTGGGCAAGGCGGTAAGAATTCCAAATTTAAAAGAAGACCCCAAATCAAGCTAAAATAAATGTCCAAATAGCCAAAGTTAGTATCAAAATCCCCATGTTAGTGCCACAAACCAAGGAAATGCCCAAAATTGTAAAGCATTGCAATCAAGAAAGAGATTCTGGTCCTTGCAAAATAAAGTAAAAGCTCAATTGACGAATAAAATCAACTTATAATAATGTCACATTACGATAACTGTGTGGCCTTATCTAGCCACCAAAGGGGTACTCAACGAGTTGCTAGCACTCGGAACATCGAGCCTCAGCTCGTAAAATACATATCAATAATACAACTGTCATCACCTCCATCCGAATCATCCCGCCACCACTTCAACAAGGCTAAACATAGTCATAGATACACTAAGGTTGCATACATACAACCACATAGGGAGAGAGGAAAGAATCACATGTTATCTACTAAACCGAGTTTTAGCTCAAGTTATTGACCCATGGTACACCATTCCTCACTCTCAACATACACTTCTACCGATTTCCCTCAGGATCGGTTAGCGTAAGGTTCACAACATAACATACAACAACATCACTAACATAACGGTGGCACACACGTAACTACCATAACGTCTCACGTATGGTATGCATACAGGGTAGATCACAATCATACATCCACAGGGCGTAATACATCACTTTACCACATTCTACACCCAAAGCGCAATCACCATATGATAGGGTTCATACACTCACCGTATGACCCCAAATCACAACATGAAGCATTACATATTTGCACAGTCATACATACGATGAACATAGTATATCACAACATAACATCCATTGCTACATAACAAGGTGGTACACACGTTTCTTCAGAAGTATGGTAACAACATCATGATACAACTCATTTCTTTTAACATCAATCTATTCATACAACACATTGATACACCTACATATCACAATATGCCACAATGCTCCAACACTACGTTATCCACATTATAATTCTTTTCACACATCACAAACAGTAATTCACACGTGAATTCTTCCTAGAATCCACAAGAAGGAGAGAGAATACTCCCATCCCCAACATATCAACATGATCACAAACACACACAAGGTGACATACCCATAATGTGCGTTCACAATATCACAATTACGACAATAATCACATCACGTTTAAAGCACATTACTCTTCCAATATCTACCACCATCATGCAACATCATCATCATCATGCAGTATCATCATGTAACACCACCACCACCATGTAACATCATCATATAACACCAATCCGGCCCATAGGTTCGAGAGCATGAACCTATGCTCTGATACCAAAGTGTAACACACCAAAAATACCAACACAAGGACAACATAGTGAAATACAGGATAACCTTTTTTTTTTACTTGCTTTGACTCAACACGACACAACATGTCGTCACAAGGTTACAACCAACACTAGGAACCACTTGTTACAGGGGAGACCACAAGGTCAGCACGGAAACGTTCACACCTATCAAGGACAATGTACTCTTCTTTTGACAAGACAACATGGAAGTCCAATCCACATGACACACTCACAGCTAGGGCATCCCATGAGGAATTTCTTGTTAAATTTTCT
This sequence comes from Taxus chinensis, assembly GCA_019776745.2. NCBI lineage: Eukaryota > Viridiplantae > Streptophyta > Pinopsida > Cupressales > Taxaceae > Taxus > Taxus chinensis. The sequence continues at coordinate 650,134,908 of CM034153.1, read as the reverse complement.
TGTTTACTAAAGTGTCTCTTAATTCTTAACTTACTTTCTTATAAAATTTCATGTAATGATTCACACAATTCTTTTCACAAGGGAGAACTTCTTTCTTTTCAACGATTGACTAAATAGCTTAAGGCCAAGCTTTCTGAACTGGGATCATCAATTTGATGTCCAAATATTTCTTATTCATTTGATTTTAGAACATTTTCCATTTCTTACAACATTAATTAATCTTATTCAAGCCACTAACACATGTTCCACACCTCTGTTGCACAGGTGAAGGCATAAGTTCCAATTGAGGGAAGTACCGCTTAGGGTTCATAACAATGACCTTCTTGTTTAAGAATCAAATTTTGACCTTGCTTAAGAAATATCACCATGAATCAAGGCAAGGGTTAACAGAACAGGGCAACAGAATTTAGCTTCAGGGTCACTTTGTTTACTATCAGTCTTTCATTGAGGTTAAGAGTTTATCAAGATTGGTTAAATGTTCCATCTAGACTTTACTTAATTAAGTTGGACAAAGGAGAACATTTCAAACGATATAGAAATATTTATGGTTTTATTAATCAATTTCCCTCCTACTTATTAAACCCTATCATCTTCTAAAATCCAACCATTGATTTCACCATGAGATCATTTAAGGTTTCACCATAAAAGGATAATGTTTATTAGTTTAATTTTAATAAGGACTATCCAGCTCACTTCACATAGTACTTACAAACTCATTCCTACTAAGCCTTAGGAGGATTTACAACTCAACATTTTAACTCAAGAGCAAAGTTTAACAATACTCGTTTGCGGAAACAAAACAAGGTTATATCAATTCATTCCAACATGATGCACAAATCAAAGGGACATACCATCTCTATTGAACCATGACTAGGGAGCAAGAGAGTAATAACATGGGACATGCCCCGCTACTATACTAAGGGTTGAAAATTCACTAGAATATGCCATAACCAATTGGTAATCAAATTTCATCTTTCACATGATAACCAAACAAGACAAAGTTTCAACAGTTACAACAACAATACTCTACAATACATTTACTAGGCACTGACCCTTCTTCTAAAATGTCCAAAGGCTCTTTCCAAATTTTATAACATAATACACATTCGTACAAAGGAACATCATAACCAAGATTGATGCAATAATCTACAAGTCTTTCCATCATCTAACCACGTAAGCCATCTGCAAAAATTAATAACCTGAGTCAGTTCGCGAGAACTGAGCAAGATAAGACTATACATAGCAACAATAAGCTACTAGCTAACAATACCATGAAAGGAAACATTCTATTTCAGGAAATGGATCAAATTTCTAACCTCTAACAACCTTTTGAAACAAGATATAATTTTTAACATATCAACTAAGAAGAAAACCATAAGTTTTAGTTATGAAGATACCTCTAAAACTACAAAAGTTTGACAACCAAATATGCAAGACTATGAAATTTAAATGATTAGACACAAGAGTTGAGAGCATTAGGATTTCAATCATATAATCCCGTAGATTACGTGAGTGAAATCTAAAGTGTAACCCATCAATCCACATTCTCAAGGTGAAGTCAAAAGATTAAAACCAGACCCGATCTTAGCTACCAAAAAGAATATAGTTTTGGAATCGTTCCGTAGGGCCATAGGTCTAATAGGCTATAAATGAACAACAAGGGTAAAAACAAAGTTCCATCATGTAATAAAAAAGGTTTAAAGGATGAAAATCTTATATTCAAACCCACAACCATTATATCTTAGGTAATAAGTGACTTCATAGCTAATAAGGATGAGTGGAAAGGACGGTAAGAATGTCTGGAATAGGTATTGCCTAACAGCTTACCTACTGAACATAACTAGGGCCGGAATAGTGACAAGCCTCATTAATACCCAAGTTGAGTAGGCAATCTAGCATTCTAAACACATCCTTGCAATTTTCATAATACCTTAGATTTATAATCCTCCCGTTTTAGAGGAACATAGCCATGAATCTAGACTTGGTTGAAATTTTCCGACATCAACTCACTTCCTAATATCATAAAAGATGTATACAAAGGAAAAGGTCTCTCAACTCTCCTTAATTTACATCTCATCACTAAGTTTATGGTAACCTATGCAGAGATTAAACACATAATATACCATTGAAGATAGATATCCTCCAATAACGAACTTCTATAACGATGTAATTACAATTATTACATTCGACACATAAACAAACTATTCCATAGCTTCTTTTCCCTTTTGACAACAAAATATATTCACGACATTCCATCACAAACATTCTAAATTTTCAATGAAAGGTCACTCATCAAGAAGGAAGTATAGAACAAGTTTGACTAAATTAAGGAACTTCATGTTACCTTAAGCAGTTGATGAAAACCTTAACTTTCACGAATCAAAATGGGGTTCTATCAATAATTGATGCCCTTCTATCAACCCAGGACATATTTTCGGCCCAAAACTTCCTTCTTAATAAGCATATATATTGAACTTATGATTTCCAAGAGCCCTAATAATTTGCACAATACACGAAGTGCATAATCACGCTTATCATAAAAAAAATAAAAAAAATTAACTGTATGTTTTCCTCTAGGGCAACAACATAACAGGAAACCAATACTAGTCAACGCTGCAATGTTCTAGGGCGATTACATACCCAGGTTCACAAAAGAAACAACGACATTTTTGCAGAAGGAAGTAACTTTAAAATTATATATATATATATATATATATATATATATTTCATATGATCAATCAAAGCATACGCTGAGAACCTTTGTTTGTTTTATATATATAGATGGGTTGATCACGTCAACAAGAACAACCAATAGAGACAAATCCAGAAGTAACAAACTGTTAACCATATACTGAATGCAAAACCACAAAATCACGGATTTAAACCAATTTCTAGAAAGAAAAAGTTTCATTTCAAGAGGTTTATTAGATACTAGCATATTATGTATATGGTTAGTCTATCTTGCCTGTTTTAATGCATCCACCAGTCGTGAACATCCAGCAGGGACTGCTACAGCCTCACGCCTTCCGCTTTATTCCTCTCCTTCACTGGTCTTTTCTTGCAATATACCCCACCAGGATTCCCTTTTGAAGGCATGACTAGAAGAATTCAATAGGTGGTTGTACAAACACTAGATTGCTTCAGTGCAGCTACTTTGGGGGTGAGATTCGAACTGCTTACCACTCAGTCCGAGAGCACTTGCGCTAGAAAGCTACACACCGACCATGGTTTGAAGCTCGGACACAAAACATAATGATTACATCGCTCCTGGCTCTGAAAGGCATCTACCGTATTGATACACAACCTTTTCCTTCATCAGATTTGGGGACAACATCAAAATCTCGGTGCAAACATTACAGCTGTCGCTTGTAAGGTGTGATAATTCCAACAGCACCCTTTATGCCTGCCAACATAGTGACTCGTTGAAGATGCTCATATAATTGCAAAGAAAATTGTGTTTCATGAATATTCTGATATGAACCAGCTCGGCCTCTATGAGGTTCTCTCCCATGAGTTTCATCGTATAACAAGTAAGATCTCAATAGAGAATCTTTGTAAATAAATTTCATCAGGTCTGCTGGTAACACCCTCACTGTCACATAATCGATTTTGAAGGAACAAACTCAGTACAAGTTCTGGATCTGAAAAATATCCTGCAACCTTCATCTCCCAAGACATTTACTCCAACATTGCATAGATCTCCCGTGCCTGTGGGTGCGATCTGTCACCTCCATATTCCAGAGCTTTAGCATCTTCTTAAGTTGTTATAGACTCAACTTTTACCTGGTTTCTTGAATAACTGATACAGACCTCTATCTCTGTTAATATAACTTGTACTGTAAGGCACTATGAACCCTCCAAAATCATCTCCAACTTAGATTGTCTCCTCTGTTTCCTACTCCTAGTTGCTCCTGATGCAGTCTTTGACATACAACAAATAGACGGAGTTGAATCCTCTTCCTGCAAATGAATATTGAACAGTGGCTGAACTTTTCCCTTAAATTTTCTCCTCTTTTCAATAGCACCATTGGCTTTGAGAAGCATAGAAGCCATATCGAAATGCGTTAGCACGAACTGCAATCTCTGGTTGGGAAGAAGAAAATAGAGCTCCCCAACCTGCAACAAGTCATCCTCATGGAGGACTTGAGAAATATGTTCACCAGTGTACAGACCACCAGAACTATAGATGAAGTGGCCTCCGCCTGAATATTTGCTGAGGATCTCATGGAATTTCACAGGTTCCAAAAACTCCTGGATGCTCCCGTCCATCAATATCAATTTTGTTGTCAACACATTTAGAGGCTTAGCATGATTCGAACCATAGTCTGAGGAGATACAGCTTCCCATTTCCAGTGAACTGAATTATAGTGAAAAAAAATAAATACACTACGAATTTCTACCTCCCAAGGCATTTGAGTAACACTTTAGACATTTGTTGACAGAAATATATATTGCCACGGGACTATATGTAGGTAGGTCGATGGAAGATCGTGACAAACTGGGTACGAAAAACCAGTAGCCTTAGTATATCTAAAATGAAGGGCAGTTACCATCCACGATGAACTGATTTACAGTGATAAAAAATGAAAAACCCCTCGCAAGAATCACAACACAAGAATTTCGGTTACAGCTTTGAAAGATTACTCAAATCCCTAAAACTGCATTCAAGATTTGATCGTATCTTCTGTCCATGACTGTGGAATTCACCACCTGGATGGAAGCGACTTTCCAAACTGAAAAGGCAAGACAACTCAACTAAAACTTTACCTCGTTCATCTACTACAGCTGCAAGATTTTGCAACAACTGATCACGACTGGTCATGTGCAACCAGAACATCAGGATCAACACCAACGGTTCCTTGAGCTCGCCCTGTACAGCTAGCTGTCACACATCAGCTCTCTCTGGAGGCCACTGATTTTCTGAGATAAGTTTACTTTTCTACCCTGTAGCTACTGCATAAAGCCAAGCGCTTCCTCACAGCACTTTCCAGGAGAAGGTCAGTTTAACGCTCCATGGATACTGCCTGCACAACATGATTTTTGAGACCCACACCCACCTGTACGCATTGAAGGAGAATCAGAACGAGATCAGAGGCGAAGAAAAACGGGGGCTCCACCCACTCCCGTCTCCCTCACGCAAGGACAGACAAAGAAAACGCGGTGGTCAAATCTGCAGGCCGGTGTGGTTGGGAGGAGGCCACGGTGGCAGTGGAGGCCGATGCCCACGGGGCATTACAGTTTTCTGATTTATTTATTTAATCTACACATATTTAACACCATTGTTAGCTCAAACCAAAGGGATACTCTGGTTTTTATTTATTTTTGTATTCATTTTTATCACAGCTATATAAATATATATGTTTTATTAATAGTTAATTAAATGAAACCAAAAATCTCAAATTGCAGCAAGTGTTTAGGTGCCAAGGAATTTTACTAGGGAGAGGGTGAGGAGTACAGTGTGGGTGTGGCCTGTACCACGGTGGTGTGGCTTTGATCAATGACCGAGGGAAGGGGATGTGGGTGCGGCCCATCCACATACTTATTTTATTAATTTGTTTCAAACAATACCAACCAGATACAACTGGAATTTTATTAACTCATACAAAATTTTATTTCTTCCCTTTACTTATTTTACCCAAACTCATACATAATGCCGTGAGAGTTCATTTTCCAAATAATAAATTTTTATTTTTATTTTTTAATAAAATAATTGTTAGGAAATTACATGTTAGTGCTCCACATAAGTGTATTAGTAAATAATAATTACGTGAAGTAATTATTATATTGTAAGTATGTGTTGGTAAAATGTTATTAGTTGTTATATAAAACACACAATAACAATTATATTTGGTTAGTGTGTTAGAAACAACTCACGTAAGTTAGTGAGTTGTTATAACTACTTCCTATTATTTAGGAAGTATATTTCCTATATATTTGTATATTCCGAGAATAGAGAAATACAAAGATTTATTATTGTGTAAATCTGCTACTGTACCATCATTTGGTATCAGAGTGACCATAGATCTGTGAGATATTAGTGAAGGGGCAGTGTTATTCTTTTTCCCTAATGGATGGAAATTTATTTGTGATGAGTTTGTGCTTAGTTGGTTTGGTGATTAAGATTTTAGATTATTAATGGGTCCGTGAAGAAGAAAATTCCAGTTGAAAAGGTGTCCCTCTGCAGATACGTATGGTAGTACTGTTATGATTTGACAACATGTATTGTCAATGATCTATGGTGTAAAGAAATATTTTCATGTTCATATTGAGTCTTGGAGATGCGTTGATCTGGTGGATTGCTTGACAACTCAATTTGGAAGCATATAAAAACAAGAACCATCCTAACGTGGTCTTGATAGTCTCAGATATGATTCAGATATCATCCATATCATAGTTCTTCCTCAGCTCGTGTGGACTGGCATATCTATACACATCTGAGAACTACCATTTCAGGTATCTTCACCTCCTCTCGGGATACATATTACACATTATTCCTCACTGAAAACTACCGCATCATTTATGATCTTCCTGTATGTGTTGTAATTTGTGGTATCTAAAATGTATGTGCTCAAAAAGTGGATGATCTATATAAAGGAGAGGGAGAAGAGCTAACTGTAATATTTGTAGTTTAGTTTCCCAATGGGATGGTAGAACCCGTTTAAAGAGTCATCTTGGTAAAATATATATTGTGAAAGACATACTAACAGGTATGCGATCCATTGCCGAAGATCATACAAAGTTTTATATCGACTCAGCCAGCGATTAATTCATTTGTTGATTCTGCATGATTTTATCAGAAAATCATTATCATCTGGATAGTGGACCTCAACCTTGACATGTTTACTTGTTTAACTGGTGGACCTCAAAAACCCGTGCGTTTAGCGCGCGCCATCTACTATTTAAAGTTCTGCCCTATCTATGAACGATATTCTGAGTCTATCTATTATGGTGAAATCTATCATGAATCCATAGTGCAAAAACTTGACATCTTCCTGATCGTCTACACAGTCATTGCATCGATAGTCTCACGCTCAAATTTAACCCTGTAGTTTTAATTCATAGCTCATGCAATCAATGACTGCCATCGATACGTCATCTTCATTTACAGAATGGTTCTTTATGCACGTATAAAGTGGCTTGTAATAAAATTATATCAAACATCCATCTATCTAATATTGCAAACAACACGTGTTGTTCCTAGACAAATTCAAAGGTGTGAATTGATAAATTTCAACCGAGCTCCCTACGTCTTACCTATCCGGGAACTGCAACAAGTGTCATATCAAGCTCTTATGGTCTAGATTTATTTTTACTTTCTACATATGTCTCTCTATTGGCAATTAGAGAAGTATTAGGTTTTGTATATTAGCCTCACTTGAGTCTCATAGGGTCACTAATTTGTGTTTTAAGTCCGTAAGTTCATTTGGTATCCATTCAGGTCTTTAGTATTTAGTTTAATACATTTTTAGAGTCATTCAGTTTAGAATACTAAGTCTTCCAAGTATAAATGAATTGTAAGTTTATTAGAAAATTGAAGTCAAATATTGACAGTGTCATCAGTTAAATAGGTCATCAAATGATCCCTATTTGTCCATTTTGAGTAGTAGGTTTTGAGTGTTAATAGTTAAAGTCATTGTATCAAAATGTCAAGAGTCTTATTGTTATCAAGTTTAGTAAAAAGAGTCACAAGTTCAATATAATAGTTTGAGTCCTATTGTAATCAATGTTAATGTCGTCTTGTTAAGGTCATTTAAAATTTATTTAGTGTTCAAAAGTAAAAAATAAAATAAAAATTACCTCACGGACGCATTTTTGGTGTATACCCAACGTCCTAACAATTACTGAATGTATCCTCAAATTCAGAATCACATCCAGTTGAGCTAGCAACATGACAACTAGAGGATGGAGGCAAATCGGAGGTTGGAGGTCATTCAGCGACCTCTTGTCAGTCGCCAACGACGGAGCCACATTAAATGATTTGGTGGCACATTTTGTTTTCAATTGTGTGTTTGCTTCAGATTCCAGTGTTGTTATATGCAATGTTCATGGTTGTCTATATTTGCAAAATAAGTGGAAATTTCACATTGAAGGGGGGAACATGATCCAATGTTCCATTTTCATTATGTCATTTTTTTTCTATGTTTGTGCACGAGCAACAGATTTCAACAGAATTTCCTATGTTATTCCCTACAGTGAGATGTGATGAGGGTTGAGAATAGTATTTTACATATCATGATGTGGTTGTAGGTAAACCACCTGAAAACCTTCATTTGTGGTTTGTGGTAAACCAATAGCAAAACCACCATTCTTGGTTGTTGGTAATCCATTCGCAAAACCATCACTTTGTGGTTTGTGGTAAACCAATTACAAAACCACCATTTTCAGTTTTTGGTCAATCGTTTGCAAAACTATCCTTGAGGTTTGTGATTATTCTGTGAAAATCACCAGATCATGAGCAGGTGCAAGTATAAGGCGTGTTTTCCCCATGTTCGCACTAAGGTGGGAATGTTAGGAAATTACATGTTAGTGATCCACATGAGTGTATTAGTAAATAATAATTATGTGAAGTAATTAGTATATGTTATAAGTATGTGTTAGTAAATTGTTATTAGTTGTTATATAAAACAAAAATAAAAACTATATTTGGTTGGTGTGTTAGTAACAACTCATGTAAGTTAGTGAGTTGTTATAGCTACTTCCTATTATTTAGGAAGTATATTTCCTATATATTTGTATGTTTCAGAATAGAGAAATACAGATATTTATTATTGAGTAAATCTGCTACTGTACCATTAAGAACACTAATGCGCCACGTATTTCTTTTTAATATATACAGAAAAGAATATAAATATAAGAAAATGTTTAGTATATGCAAATGTATAAATATAGATATGTAGTTACAGGGGAAAATTAATATTTTATATTTACATCTTTGTGTATATATTTAAACATATAAATGAATATGTTTATGTATGTAATCATTTATAAACGGGAGGCCCTATTTAAAATCTGAGGCATTTACATATAAATTTAAATATGAGATTTATTCTCTCTTTGTATAACACTTATTTCTTAGAAGAATATAAGACATTCAACAAATCCCAAAATTCCAGCCACTAGCAACCCTATTGAACTTCTAATTTTCAATGCATTTCAATACAAATGTGGAAAACATTTAAGTTTATTTTAATGTAAAACAAGTGAGATAAACTACATCTATATTCATAAAACAAGAGTAAATCTTACATCCACTACGAAAGGCTTAAATTCCAACACCCAAAAGTCTTCTTCAAGAGGAGAAATCAAACAAATAAATTAATTCATTTGTAACTAGTTCCCATTCCATTTTTCAAGAGAATAAAATAAAAACTCTTTTATAACAACATGAGAAGGGATGCAGTATTTTCCAAGCATGAGGATTTTTCATACAACTTTTTCATGCATATTCATACTTCCTTTGAAACCAAATAAAATAATTCTTTGCATTTTCTTTCCAAAATACAAATCTCTTTCAACTATTACTGTGTAAGTTACAAAGTAGAAAAAGCTTTTGAATCTTGAGTTTTTTACCAATATGAGAAAATTACAAGATACTCAAAATTAATGCATAATGTAAGACATTACAAGGCTCGGCTTCATGATTGGGGATGATACACAACACTAATACAACACTTAGTTGTTCAAAATACAACCATATCCCAACATGGGGACTTAAAAATGAATAAAAATACTTGGTATAACAATATCCACATGATATTTAGAAGTAGGAATCCCCCAAAATTGGGGAAAACAAATACCAAGATCACCAAGAACTTGCCAACTATCTTCAAGCTTTATTCTCCAACTTATCTTCCACATAGTCCTCCAAACACAAAGAGAACAAGGCTTGTTTAACCACCCAACTTATAGGCATTTATTACATGCCTTTACAAAGGTTGGAAGACATGCTAGTCTGTCCCAAGCCCATCGAAGAGAGAGCTAGCTTCCACAAATGTGCACAAGATTTAGGGAGACAAAAACACAACCACATTCACATACACTACTAATCCATACATTAAATAAACACAACATTTACCAGCGAAAAGAAAAGAGGAGAAAACGATTTTCATCCTCAACAATGGGGAAGAGTAGAAGAGACATCCAAAATGCCAAAGAGTGTGCTCCAACCATAGGATGCACACTTACAAGATTCTTGACAAAACCTCTTTATCCCTTCAAGATAACAATCCCTCCTTATTTCTCCACTCATTCGCCTAAACTCCTCCTTGGGAGGATTTTCAAACCCAATGGGTTTCCTCTCCAAGGATGGGTAAGGGGGTTCAAACCATATGAACCACCTTCCCCACCACAAACCATATGAGGTGAAAAAAAAAGAACCTACATGACTTGCCCATCAAGCCATGATGTTTAAGAGGGAAAATCCCCCCCTCCCCCCATCCCCAATAAAGCTAAAAAATCCATCAAGACATATGATGGATGGAGAAAATAATAAATACTTATCCAAGAAATAAACAACACAAGCAAAAAAACACAAATTTTCAACCATGAGCAATTTAAGATCTAACAAACAAGATAACATAGAGTAAGATCAAAGATCCTACCTCCACAAGCTCTCCAAAACTCTAAGATTTTCCAAATCCCTTGTCCAAGAAAAGCTCCAACTTCCTAAAATTCTCCAAGCACCAAGCCCAAGCCCCAAAAAAATAAGAAGAAACTTTCTTTCTCCCCCATGAGAGAGTATTTGAAGAAAACAAACTAAATTCTTTCACAAATGAGGGGGTGACATGTGTCCCCTGTCTCTTCCCTCCAAGTCCAATATTCCCAAAATAAAATGGAGAAAAGATAAACTCACTTTTAAACGTCCTTCTCCCAAATTACCCAAAAATAAAAAGAGACAAGTTTGTACAACTTTTTACAACACACATATTCCAACCCACCTTACATGGATGTTAACAAAAGAGGGGCTAAATGTGAATAAAAATCCCTCCATGTCTTGAAATTAAGCCCCCTACCTAATAGGTAAGGTCCAAGGTCTTATTTCCATGCTAAGTGAACTCTCGAAACTAAAATGGGTCACTTAAAATGCTTAAAATAGCCCAATTTCGGGTTTGACACATTTGGGCACAAGTGTTTAGGATTTGGGGCCCACCCAAGGGTGTTCATGTGACCCCAATCATGTCTAATTAATACATACTTACACAAATACAAAACTTAATGCAAGTGGAAATTGTTAAGTCTCCAACCTAATTTACTTAACAAAATACACAACCTAATCCCAATTAATTTTACATGACATACAACATTACAAATTAGGGTCACTCATTGTGCCCAAATAATACAAACAAACAATAAGGCCTCATATAACTAACATGGTTAGGACTTAGCCCCATGGGCCGCTTGTGCACAATATGTATAGCCATCCTAAAACCCATGTTCTCTTGTGTTTGGTCACCTGCACCCTCAATGCACATATTAAATGCATACGTCCAATACAAGTATAACTCAAACTACTAAATAAATGATCAAGTCCAAAGATAAAATCTATGCCATCACAACATCAACATGGAATCATATACAAGAAACATCCACAATTTCACACAATTCACCTTGAGTTAGTCATTGAAATAAATATAATTGACATACATCTATGCTATCATGTGCTCTCATCAATAATTGACTAATTCATATCATCAAAACATGTGACTAAATCATGTATCCATCATATATCAATTAGGCTCAACTAACATAACAATATGTTAATATCCTCAACATCAAATAAAATGTGTCAACATACAAATCCAAGCTAAATTGGCGATACATGCCCAAATCACCATACATGTCCATGAAGATCAAAAAAACAAAACATAATGTCCAAAATATGTCAAAATCCCTATCAAATCATAACTATGAGTAAGGACGTCCACGGGCACTACACAAGGATTGAAATCATTTGTTAACATGAACATGATAATTGCTTTAAAAAAACTTTTATTTATAAGATAATCGATGCGAAAAACATGTAAAGCAAATTTGAAATATCCAAGCAAACTAGTATTTTCTACTTCTAGAGTGAGGTTTTCTTGTTTCAAAAGAAACAATTAAATAATGTTAATTGTACAACATTGTAATACAATTTTTATTATTTGAAGTTGGCTATACGATTATACTTAGAGACTCTTTTTATGTAATGTTCATTGGCATTTGCAAAGGAAAATAACTAATAAAATGGACTAAAAACAAGTGCACATTTAGAACATTCTTCTCATCTTAAGCGCCACTTTGGAAAGCTTTGATTGGGATTTGGCCAATTCAAGGCACTCTGTTACAGACCTTGCGATTCTCTCCAACATCTCTCCTTCGTCCCTGAAACAACACACACAGTAAAATCTTCGGACAGCATAACATTCAAAGACAAAACTTGTTAAATTTTATCTTACCCTTCATAAATGTGGCCTCCTAGATCTGACACTCTGCGCAGAGCCTTCTTCCATTTCCAAAGCTTTAGAGCGTTGAATTTTCCGGACTTCTTATGCTCTTCGAAAGCCTGAGCATATGCTCCATCATCGCCCTCCATTTGAACATTGGAGGGTGTAATTCTCCAAAAGACAGGCACAATTTGAGCCCCGGATTTTAGGATCCAGCGGAGCTCCTTCAAACAAAACTCTGATTCTGCATAATTCGGGGAGAAAATCACAACATGAACTGCAGCTGTACGTATTCCGCACTTTATTGATTCCTCTATATCATCCCCCTTTTTTATTGAGTATTTGTCCAAGAAAACTTTGAACCCCTTATTCTGAAGATTATGATAAACAAGGCTTGCGACAGTGTCCTTCGTATCTATTCCACGATGATTAAGAAATATATCAAACTTAGCATTGGCGTTGGACAGCGGGGGTGAAGAGTGAAAATTAACCATAACAGAGAGGGATTCGGAGCTAGGGTTTGAGATGGGTCGCGGTTCGCCTGTAGGGCTCTGCACATCTAAACAGAACGGCGAGCGAGCGAGAGAGGGAAGTGGGCAGCGGGCCTAATTACCCCAGGCTTCGCACATGCAGATTTCAAAGAAAAATTGTCCGGTTCTCAATATTTACAGGTGGCAATGACATGCGCAAAATAAACTGTACTGGGAAACTGTTATTACGTGGCAAATTATTATTTGATTAAACATTTCGTAATGGCTTGTTTTGACCCATGTGAGCTCTCTTTGTTTATCTATATTTATTTTGTAATGGCCCTTGCAGCCTTATCCAAATTATACCAGTTTTAAATAAAAACTCATTTACAACAACATTACAAAAGTTGAATGGTAACGAAAATAATTTGTATACATATAAACAAAATAATTTTATGCATTAAATAGGTTCTAAAATACATTAAAAGACTCATGGAAATAACACATTAAAAAATAAAATATAAATAAAGTGTCATAGAATATCACAAAAAAAATTATTATCTAACAAATATGATATAGTCCCATATGCTATACTTCACCTTAGACATAAAAAAAACAAATAGCTCAATATGATGAACTATATTAATTAAGGAGCCTTCTTTTCCTTTCTTTCATTAGTTGACTATGCAAACTACCCTCTTTCCTTTAAATGTAAATATCTTCAATGAGTTAATGTGTTTCATTGGGTATATGGTATAAAAATATCCCATGAAACTAGTTTTGACATGATAAAGGTTTTTTCCTTGCCTTGACCATAACAGAACTATTAATGACATCATCATAATTTATTGTTGTAGCATGTCGTGTGAAAATAGAAAGGCCATTTAATCTAGTTTCACCCATTGTTGACCTTAAATTGCTTTTTACACTTATCCTATATAATTGTTGTGCACTAAGTTCTAACTACAGTCTACCCTCCATATAGTTGTTGATGTTATAATAAATACTATTATAGAAGTGAAATGAAATAAATAGAATTACAGAATAAGAATAATAAAAAGAGGATACCTAGTCTTGAAATTTTGAACACACAAACCACTTTTCCACAATTTTTTATTTGAGTGAAGCTTTTAAATATGCAGGGTATTCTGGATCAAATTTTGCAAACAGATACCTTAAATTTTAATACATCATTATATACTACAGAAAAAAAATCCAATACCTTAAAATTTTGTCGGTGTCAATTTTGAAGGCTAAATTAATTAAAAGCAAGAAACAATGGAGAACAGTGTTCGGTGGAATCAATAATCATAGAGATAATTAAAATTTTATACATACGCCTTTCTTTTTCTCCCCTCTTGGCCACGGCGGCACGACCCATGAGTATATTATCAGTTATGGTGGCATGTGATTCGCTACTAGTACTTTACATGTGGCAATGGCAATGGGCATAATGATAAACTAATGACAATCGACAATCGCCAATCTTTTTCTTGTGGCTGTAATGAATTACCTTTAGGATTTGACATTTATTTATATATATGCATAATGCGGTCACTTATTTTAATTTTCTTTCAAACTCAGAGCCAACTGCCTCTACCCAAAAAGGTGCTGACCCACTATTTTTTTGTAAAATATAACACCCCTCCCTATTATACGCCCTAACCAACTATCTAGGTTACCTAAGGTATGAAACGACTCTGCCCTTAAATATTAACGCCCTAGACAATTGGCTAGTATGCTTGGACCTTAATCCCCCTCTCCATGTCAATACATACACATATAATTAGTAATCAACTCCATTTATTAAAAGGTATTTGGTGCATAAGAATGCTAATAAGAAGATATTCTTCCAATTATATAGTAAACTAAAATGGTTATAACTTAATATTTTATTCCAATTAAATAGTAAACTGAAAACAATATTAAATAAGGAGCATCCAGTTGTATTATATTGTGGCGCTATCATTAAATATAGACAAAGAAGCAAGTCAACGAACCGCAAAAACACATGGAATCGCACAGTTTTCAAAAATTTGTTTCGGTATATATTCTCGGCGCTTGGCGTCAGGGGTTAAATTTGACGGCTGTTTAGATGTTTTTAGTGATTTTAGACGTAAAATACTTGTAAATATCTGATCTAACCGTCACACACGACTTGTATATTTAAAACCTTACCGTCAATTTTTATATATATTTGTTTATAAAATATAAAAATATATGTAAATATATATCAAAAAGATATAATAAATATAGAATAGTTAGTAAAAAATAACATTATTTTGTGTTTTTGAAGGGTTGTATTGAAAAAATACGGTCACTCGAAAACTGTTTGATAAGCAGAGGTGGCCGTCAAATTTAACCCCTGCTTGGCGTAGTATTGTTTCAGTATATATGTACTGCTGCTCGTGAGACAGCAGTACATTTCACAATGCAAGTTTGACCTGACCGAGTTCTCTCTTACCATCACATCATCTATTATAATGATAACATTTCACATAGACTGAATACATGATTTATAAATTAATTAGCTTACCAAACTCTAGAAGCGACGACTGTGTGTAAAATCTTAAAGAATATGGAATAATGGTCACTACCAAGAATACAAATTATATTATTAGACACTTGGAACACTAGAAGTATTAGACACTTGTAAAACACTAGAAGAATTAATATTTATTTGGTACGACTTTTAAGTATGACTAGAATAAGCGTGTCTCACGTTGCTCCTCTTAATCTTTCGTGCTAGTCTTTTTAATACTTGGTGTGCAATACGCCATCACTTCCTTATTTTGCACTCTTTATAAAGAATTACACGACACCTTAATTTGTTATCATGTAATTTAGCGACAATCACATTTAGTACTATAATGAAGATTTTGATAGGGATGTATTTAAGAATTTAAATTTGAAATTGAAGGGATGAAACATCGTAGGATGCAGATGGGGACTTGGAGAGGAGAAATTCAGGGGCAAAAAAATGAGAAAAATATATGTGGAATTTTTGTTTCTTACACAAAGATAAATATGTACCACATGTTATTGTTGGCAACCATTTGAAGGAGAAAAGGGGTATGGTGCAAATATATTTGAGGCAACATAATTTGGATATATTTGAGAAACGAAGTCCTTTCCGCTCAATAATCACAATGTGAATAGTTGATTTTTGTAATGTCAACGCTTGTGTTTTGTGGACAGTTAGAACACACAACAATTTAAAGAAAATTCATATGCAGGTGTTGCAGAGTACTTTAGATATTAGAACATGTCAAGCGAAATGTCAAACCGATAGATACTAGAACTGAATTTGACAACCACAAAAAATGGTAGGTAGAGTGGTTTTGTGCCATCTTTATAAACTATTATCATTGGCCAATCTCTGTGCTTTCTTAGGAAACAACATATATATGTGATGAAAGAGTTTTCCTTTTTTGTTTGTATTTGGAAGAGTCTCCTCAACATTAGAAGTTATCAAGACTCATTATATTTAAAGAATTTTCATGTGTATAATCTTATGCATATAATATTCAATTTTTGATGTTATGGGGCTTTGTAATATGAGGGATTGGTTTGATAATATTAGAGGGACCAAGTATATAAGTATTCACATAATAATTGTTAGTAATTTATCAAATCTAAAAACACCGATTGTTTGCACATGAGAAATTCAGGGGCAATTTTTTTTTTGAGAAAAATATATATGGAATTTTTGTTTCTTACACAGACAAATATGTACCTCATGTCATTGTTGGCAACCATTTGAAGGTGAAAAGGGGTATGGTGCAAACATATTTGAGACAACATACTTTGGATATATTTGAGAAACAATTTTCTTTCCACTCAATAATCACAATGTGAATAGTTGATTTTTGTAATGTCAACGCTTGTGTTTTGTGGACAGTTAGAGCACACAAAAATTTAAGGAAAATTCACATGCAGGTGTTGTAGGGTACTTTAGAGATTAGAACATGTCAAGCGAAATGCCAAACTGATACATACTAGAATTGAATTTGATAATCACAAAAAATGGTAGGTAGAGTGGTTTGGTGCCATCTTTATAAACTATTATCATTAGCCAATCTTTGTGCTTTCTTAGGAAACACCATATATATGTGATGAAAGATTCTTCCTTGTTTGTTTGTATTTGGCAGAGTCTCCTAAACATTAGAAGTTGTCAGCACTCATTACACTTCAAGAATTTTCATGTGTATAATCTTATGCATATAATATTCAATTTTTGATGTTATGGGGCTTTGCAATATGAGGGATTGGTTTAATAATATTAGAGGGACCAAGTATATAAGTATTCACATAATAATTGTTAGTAATTTATCGAATCTAAAAACACCAATTGTTGATTCATTCAATGTTTATTGTAGATAATATAAACATATAATTCCTATCTTCCATGATTTTCACAAGTTCCACTCTTTCATCAACATTGGTTCTACTAACCATTTTATCATTAATGTTTAAACTTACAACTTGAAAGAGCTCTTATTATGTTCCCATTTCTCAATCAAAGACATGAATTTTAGCTTTATAGTTAGTGTTTGATCAAAATTAAATTCTCTAACCGTCAATTCATTAAATGCCATTTGTTAATATTAGTATCTCTTCATTGATATGAAGGGTAATTGATGTTAGTGACTTAAATGTTACAATTGACAAATATCATAATTATAGTCTAAGAAGATTCTCTAAAATATGCACTGTAAAGTTCAACAAATATCGATATCATTATTCTAATATTATGAATTTTTTGCATCATTCACAAGGGTTGAGGATATTTATAATAAGACTTGTCTTTTAGATATGACATTAGAAAATGAAAAAGATGATGCCACAAGATTTGAGAATCGTCCACTGCATTATATTTTTAATTATGTCTCTCATATGTAGAGTTAGGTGCACACAATATGAGCGAAGTCATAAGGGATCCAATAGACTAAGTCAAGGAGGATGGTCAACCCACTTAACATCAAATAATAACCCAAATCATTTCACCATCTGTTGAAGACCATACACCCACAAGATCCTCAATAAAATATTGTAACATATAAACATTTAAATAGGAGATTAAATCACAAATATGTAAAATAAAAAGAAGTATATTAATAAAAAAGTAATGTATGTGTAATATTTTTGATAAAATATTTATTTAATTATGGGTAAATAGTCTTTTGATGTAATTTTTTTGATAAAATATTATCAAATCATATGCTGATTTTTTTTGACATAATCACTATTGGTACCACATTATCTTAATTGTTCGGCCTAAAAAATTGACAAGAGGAAGGTTTTGTTAGATTATTATGCTATGTGAGAACACAGCAAGATTTGAGACGCATCATTGGGATCACAAAAAATTTGTTGAATCCTATAAATAAATAAATGAAAAATTATCAAGGAATTCAACATTGGATGATTACAAATTTATTGGTGTAAATATTGAGAAATGAAACCTTTGATTATATTTCCACAAAATCCTCAGAGATGTAATATTGAATTTGACAAGCAAAAAACACGGGAGGTCAAGTGGTTTTGTGGAAGATTTATTTATGATACATTTTCCTAAGGTTTAACTAATTATAAACATGGAGATGAACACATAAATATTTATACATCTTGTGATATTTCAAAAACTATATCACCAAGGTTGAATTTTTCACTACTAGATTAAGGGTTTCTATATTCAATTTATTTGTAAATATTTAATGCACTAACCATCGATTCATGAAATTATATTTTATAAAACTATTTATATTTAATAATAGGAAGGGAATTTTTTCTACAACTTGAATATATAATTAAAGAATATCATTCTTATAGTTCATCCATAATTACAAGAAAATTATAACTGAAATACTCACAATGATTTTATATGATAAATTTTAAAATTTACAGATGAATTTTGGAAAAAAAATGATTATAATTGATTTTATCAATTACTTTAAAGAATATTTCAAACTACGTAAAAACCGAGAACAATGATGAAGAACATTAGAGACAAATGCAAGAAGTTGACTATAGTGTTCATCGCTATGCGACGATGTCTCCGGGTCCACTCTATAAGTGTCTGATCTATTAAAAATGTAAGAAAAATACTTTTATTAAAATTTCTTATAATATGATGATCTCAATCCTTAAAAAAAATTGCCTCTCATGATAGAATTCCTCTATACTTGGATGGGAATAACCTTCTCCAATGTAGTGCCCACTCCTCTTTGACACTATTACATTATGATGTTATATCTTTTGCGCTGATATTTAGACATTGTGATTATGATACATTGATCAGTAGATGATAGATTATGCAGATATTTGGACTATTTACATTACATGGTTTACATTTTTATTATGCTGCACTAGATGGTGATGATAGACAGTTATATGTGTTGATTTGCGATATGACGATTCTTTTACTAACATGTCATAATTTGGATGCATAGCACATCTTGGATGTTTTGAGTAGAATTATGATTTTTATGAATGCCAAAATTGAATTATTTGTATGATGTTAGATGATGGAATTGCTAATTTCGAATGATGAATATTGATTTTATAGGTATATTGTTTCGATGTTGTTAATACAACTGAAAGGACAAAGAGGTATTTTGTTGTGTTACAGGACATTTTATCACATACATCGAAAGAGGATAGGAGACCAACCACAAAAGGATTTCGGGTGTTAAGAAACGTGGCAAAAATTTGACAAATTGTGTAATGTTATTGTTATCTCTCGAAAGCGCGCCTTGTTGAGAGATGACTGCAGGTGTTCTAAGATTGCTCTAGATCTCTCACTTTCGTAGATACAATGGAAACACTCAGGTCTGTGGGTGTACCTATTGTTGAGGCGAGTCTCTGATATCAAGGCTGGTTCCTTTTTGATGTATCCTAAACAAAGTTTTAGGGATTTTGAGGGTAAAAGATGACTGTAAATGAATTTAAAATGGGGTGATACACCAAACTTGTTAAGGGCTTTGAATGAGTACATGCACAATCAATTTGAGAATGAATTTTGTATGCACAAACCAATAGTTTTGAGTAGAATATTAAGGAAAAACAATTTGTGTATTGAGGGAATGAATCACAACAACACCATAAGATAACATGCACACTAATATCATGCAGAAATTACTAAATTTGTAGTAAGGTAAGATGATTAATCAAGGGATTTGAAATTCACAAGAGTTAATGAGATATACACACCAATGCAATTAATTTGAAAGGCAAAAATCAATTCTCATTCAAGGGAAAAAACTAGTAAAATTTTCTTTAGCACTCCTATGTCCAAACAGTCCTCCCTTGTGCTTTGCCAATGCACACAATATATAGAAAAATTATTCACCCAACCCCTTAAGAAGAGGCTAAGTCTAACTAGTGCTTGCATGATATTAATAGACCTTACATTGATTTTAATAATAAAGGGACTAAAAATAAACATGCAAGGATGTTACAATGTAAAAATAGTCTTAATTTATCCAAGAATAATTCAAGTCAAATTAATTTGACTTCTGCATGAATAGTATGGTCAATTTGGAGGAATTAAGGTTTTTGGGTAAATAAATAGAATGCTATTTTTAATGCATTGCTTGCTGCTCAAGTCATCTAATGTGCATGCAAATTTTTCCTGTAGTTGGAAAAGTGTTTTTGTCTTCTTGTGCCACTTGTCTTTTTCTGCATGATTATTTGAACTCAACTGCCTTTTGCATCGTCATACTGATGTGACACAACTTTTCTTAAAAAAATATTATAAGTGCATGTGTATCATTCTAACCATTCATGTGATGCATGATTAAATCCTTGACAAAGGATATTCTCTTTTTTCACATGCTTGATAAAAGCATGTTTCGGTTCATGTGAAGACTATGAAAATCAAAAGTGTTGATCATTATAAAGATGACACCTCTTGCATGTATATGGATTTTGTCCTATCCAAACATAGCATAAGATATGCTTGAGAAAAACATTGCATTGTTTGAATCTTTGGTTTGATCAAGGCATATATCACTGTATCGGCTTTTGGCAAGTATTATTATGGTGTTTTGACCTTGGATAACGTCTAATATGCAAATCATTTTTTATTTCAAAAGTGTCCAACTCCTTCCAATGATGATCTAACCCTTCCAAATTACTTGTCAGTGAAAAATTGACTTTACCCTAATTAGGGTTTTATCATTACTTGCCACGTGTTGGTTCTTTGACCATGGTCGAGTTTTATTAAATCATTGCTTGAGTTTGTATGGTAAAATTAACTTGAACGCTAACCACTTTTGTATTTTGAACTCCATTATTCAACAAAGCTCTACTTAAAGTTTCCATGGCGGTCATGATTTATCTCAAAGATCTATAACCTGATTGCTTGGAGAGTTCTGTGGAAAATTTTATGCATTCTAAGTCGTTGTTTCTCATTCCACCATTGAACTATATTTGAGTCGAGCACCATTTGATTTTCCTGAAGGTCTGTGACTCGCCATCTTTAGAGATTTCTTTGAGCATTCTATACTTGAGCCTCTGAAGTTTATAGCAAAGTCGCCATTTCCATGGTTTTGAAGGTAAATTTGTGCCATTCCTTTCGAGTAATAATTCTGATATCTAATACTATCCTACATCGCCTCATCGAAGGATATGATAGCTAATACTATCCTTGAAAATATAAGATGATATAACACAAAAATATGAAACCATAACACAATAGAAATTCCTCCTTCAATATGAAATCACAGAAACAATATCAAATTTTTTTGTATGTGACCTAATACCTTCATGTTCAGTGGCCCTTAAACATATTTAGTTTATATTATATATATTGATCAAAATGATTCAATATTTAATAAGTATCACAAATAGTTTTCTTCATACTTTTATACATCTTATTGTATATTGAAAAAAATTTGAGAATTAAATGGGGACATGCAAAAATGTTAAAATACATGTAAATATAAATATTCAATATAGATTTATCAATATATTAAAAAAATTATGTTATTGAAAACTCATTTGCAAGGATTCACCGTCCCTTGAGGAGTATGAATTTTTTTGGAGAAAGATACATGAAAAGATTTGGAGTGGATTTGATTGGGATTAGACCCAATATTGACTTTTTTTCTGGATCTGGGCCAAGCGCAAATGGCAAATTGAGAGCAATATGTAGATAATTGCTTTGACGAATGGTTGTTTTCTATTTCTTCTCATGTCTGAAATAGATCTCAAAAAATTGCTCCAAGGGGGATCTCGTTCTTTGTCATGACTATTATTTCTCTTTCTAGGTGTCCTTCATGTGGATCCAGTAACTTACTACTCAATTTGTGTTAATCTTCCTACTATGTGGCTCGAGTGCTAGGACAAGGACGTGCTATGTGGGATCTCCAAAGCTCTTGGTCAATTGTTAACCATTGACCCTACTACCATGTTGTGTTTTAGACTTACAAGTACATGATTTTGTGTGAATGCTTCACCAGTTTCCCCTCTACCTTTTTCCATTTGTTCTAGATCAAAGTTTGGGGTCTTTGTTGAAAAACTTAAATATAAAAGAACCTCTTGCTTTTGTATTAGGTGTAAAATGCACGCACATCACATTGGGAACGGTTCTAAATATGTGTTAAGGTTGGCAGAAGAAAATCTCACTTCTTAGTGATGACCTTATTGCTATTGGCAACAAGCTTGAGGGTCAAGGTTTCAAGCTCCTCTCCGACGGGGACTTGTCAGCCATGGCTCTAGATGGTTATATAGGCTCTAGTACTCCCTAAACATTAAATAAGGTGGTGGTTTCTTCTAATCTAATTTGTCTTAAGGGGTATGTCGAGCACCTTATTATATTGTAGTGTTTGGAGGATCATTTCCTCGAGTAGATTTTTTGGGGGTTCTATGCCGATTCGATTGAGGATGATTTGTATGAAGAGTCATTTATGGTTTATTTCGAGAACATGAGTGTGGAGGAAAGTGAGGTTGGGTCTGAGAGGCATTTTCCTTTCTTAAAGGGGAGCATTGAAATTGTTTTTGACATAGAACATGAATTTGAAAATTTGGAAAAAGCTAAAAAATCTTACAAATCTCTTAGGAAGAGAGTTTTCTCTAAGTCATTTGACCCTAATATGCTCAAGGTGTTGGATTTTTGGGAAGGAAAAAAATATAAATATTAAAATTTTAAGATGTTCGGCTCTCAGTTAGTTGAGTCTGAAAGAAATGGAAGAAAGGATGATGATGAGGGTTGAAATCTTCTCCATAATCATAAGTCTAAAAGAAAAGGGTCACCTAAATATTTGACCATGTGCTTTCATGTTCTAGGTTTTATGATTTATTGGCGTTGGGATGTATTGTTTTTGTTTTTGCTTGTTTTGATCCATGTGAGCTCTCTTTGTTTATCAATATTTATTTTGTAATGGCCCTTGGAACCTTATCTAAATTATACCAGTTAAAACAAAAACTCATTTACAACAACATAATAATAAAGAAAATAACTTACATACATATAAACACAATAATTTTATACATTAAATAGGTTCTAAAATACATTAAAAACTCATGGAAATAACACATCTATTAAAAAACATAATATAAATAAAGTGACATAGATTATCACAAAAAATAATCATTGTCTAACAAATATGATAAAGTCACATAAGTTATAATTCACCTTAGACATCAAAAAAATAGATAGCTGGAGATGATGAACTATATTAATTAAGGAGCCTTCTTTTCCTTTCCTTCATTAGTTGACCATGCAAACTACCCTCTTTCCTTTAAATGTAAATATCTTCACCGAGTTAATGCGTTTCATTGGGTATATGGTATAAAAAATATCCTATGAAACTAGTTTTGACATGTAGCAAAAGCTTTCCAATATCATTATTGATACAGTGGCATTGCTAGAAGAGATGGATCGGTTTCAATTTCTTCCCACAGTTAAAGAAAAATTACGAACAAAGGGCATGTCCACAAACACTCTTCCCAAATCTTTTTTAATCTTCACTCTGATCTAATCGTGGCCATTGTATATTTATTAATGTGGAAAGTTTTCTCATTGTCACTGGAAAACAACATAAAACCAGAATGAACAGTACATACAGAGAAGGTTTTATTCGATTGGAATTGTATGGAGAAATCAAAACAACCTTCTGAAATTTGGTGGTTAAATTATCTTGTGATAATAACGTTTGATATATAAAGTTTGGATAAACATATTTTATCATCTATATTTTTGAGATAACTTTTAATAAATTGATGTTTTGTTTCAGCTTGATTGAAATGGATCTGTATTTCAGAGAAAAACTCCAGATATAACACAAAACAAAATAGAGCGGACCGGTTAATAAGCTTCAACAACATACAAACAATTAAGCTAACAAGATTACTCCAACCTTCGAGTGAAATGAATAAGCTGTTATTAATGAAGAAAGAATAAATATACGAACCTTCGAAAAAAGAGTTTCATATTTTCTCGTTCCAATGCACCCGGAGAAACTCACAAAATATGATATTACGAAAAAAAACTGTACCAAAAAACGATGATTTGCGACGCTTCCTATATATTTGAAAACTATTTTATAATACAATTTATTTCTACCTTTCGTACAATGTTAATATATAAACTGAACTGGTTTTGCTATTAGCTGGAATGGGGTTAGGTTTCTTTTTGTTAAACCATATATATATATATATTTTAGTTATTTAAATAATAATAAGAGTACATTTAATTTGAAATTAAATATTGGAATGAATATTTATCAATATTTTATTTATTTGAGTTGGTTGTATAATTGATTTCGTTAAATGGTGAAGAATTTGTGTATCCAAAATAATTCAAAATTTTAAATTTTGTAAGAGGTAGGATATCTACACCTCTTGAAATACAATTAAACAAACGGATATATATATTATATATAAGAGTACATTTAATTTGAAAGAAAATTGAGGAATGAATATTTATCAATATTTTATTTATTTGAGTTGGTTATAAAATTGAGTTCATTAAATGACAACGAATTTTTGTAAGAGGTAGGGTGTCTACGCCTCTTGAAATATAGTAAAAAAATGAAAATATATATTTTTAACTTATTTCATAGTTCAGACATATTTAAATGTTTAAGAGTGAAATATACCTCATTGCATTTATAGATAAACTAACATTGTTAAATGCAAGGAATAAGATATAGGATAGCTATCTTGGTATTCATAAAAAAGTTTATATATATCGTATTTAAAGCACTAGACGGAGTAGGGTATATATGCTCTATATACAGGACCAAATTAGGAGTTATGAGCGCCCTAGGAAATACTAGAGGTATATTACTTTCTATATAAAAAAAATCTAAACGTATAAAAAATTAACTAACCGTAACCAAATATTGGATTACTTGATATGTTATGCCTCTACTATCCAATAAAAACTTGTTAATAAATTTAGTTGTAGCTACTATTGCCTAAATTCCTCAGCTAATTCTCTAACATAAAGTCTATCATAATCCTCATTTACTGATATTTGTCTCAATTTTTTTTTCTCAATTTCCATACATATTTACCTTTCTTGATATATCTTTTGAAAATAACTTGCAAGACTTCACAACAATACAAAGTATTCAAATTCAAATGTATGAGTTAAATTTAACAACAAAGGCGCTTGTCTAGGTTTCAGGGCTGGTAAAATATCATAATCTTAATATAATTAGTTAAAATTATTTTATTTTCAACAAAAAGAAGCAAATTCATATAATCTTCATAAAAACCATGATAAAATAAAATAAAATAAAATTAACACCCCCTAAATACTGACGCCCTAAGCAATTGGTTAGTATGCCTAGGCCTTAATCCCCTCTCCATATCAATACATACACATATATAATTAGTAATCAACTCCATTTATTAAAAGGTATTTGGTGCATAAGACTGCTAATAAGAAGATACTCTTCCAATTATATAGTAAACTAAAATGGTTATAACTTGATATTTTATTCCAATTAAATAGTGAACTGAAAACAATATTAAATAAGGAGCATCCAGTTATATAATATTGTGGCGCTATCATTAAAAATAGACAAAGAAGCAAGTCAACGAACCGCAAAAACACATGGAATCGCACAGTTTTCAAAAACTTGTTTCGGTATATATTCTCGGCGCTTGGCGTAGTATTTGTTTCGGTATATATGTACTACTGCTCGTGAGACAGCAGTACATTTCACAATGCAAGTTTGACCTGACCGAGTTCTCTCTTACCATCACATCATCTATTATAATGATAACATTTCACATAGACTATGAATACATGATTTATAAATTAATTAGCTTACCAAACTCTAGAAGCGACGACTGTGTGTAAAATCTTAAAGAATATGGAATAATGGTCACTACCAAGAATACAAATTATATTATTAGACACTTGGAACACTCTAGAAGTATTAGACACTTGGAAAACTCTAGAAGAAATAATATTTATTTGGTACGACTTTTTAGTATGACTAGAATAAGCGTGTCTCACGTCGCTCCTCTTAATCTTTCGGGCTAGTCTTTTTAATACTTGGTGTGCAATACGCCATCACTTCCTTATTTTGCACTCTTTATAAAGAATTACACGACACCTTAATTTGATATCATGTAATTTAGCGACAATCACATTTAGTAGTATAATGAAGATTTTGATAGGGATGTATTTAAGAATTTAAATTTGAAATTGAAGGGACGAAACATCGTAGGATGAAGATGGGGACTCAGAGAGGAGAAATTCAGGAGTAATTTAGCGACAATCACTTTTAGTAGTATAATGAAGATTTTGATAGGGATGTATTTAAGAATTTAAATTTGAAATTGAAGGGATGAAACATTGTAGGAAGAAGATGGGCACTCAAGATGAGGACTTGGAGAGAAGAAATTCAAGGGCAAAAAAATATGAGAAAAATATATGTGAAACTTTTGTTGCTTACACAAAGGCAAATATGTACCACATGTCATTGTTGGCAACCATTTGAAGGAGAAAAGGGGTATGGTGCAGACATATTTGAGGCAACATAATTTGGATATATTTGAGAAACGAAGTCCTTTCCGCTCAATAATCACAATGTGAATAGTTGATTTTTGTAATGTCAACACTTGTGTTTTGTAGACAGTTAGAGCACACAACAATTTTAGGAAAATTCACATGCAGGGGTTGCAGGGTATTTTAGAGATTAGAACATGTCAAGCGAAATGTCAAACCGATAGATACTAGAACTGAATTTGACAACCACAAAAATGGTAGGTAGAGTGGTTTTGTGCCATCTTTATAAACTATTGTCATTGGCCAATCTTTGTGCTTTCTTAGGAAACAACATATATATGTGATGATAGAGTTTTCCTTGTTTGTTTGTATTTGGTAGAGTTTCCTAAACATTAGAAGTTGTCAGGACTCATTACATTTAAAGAATTTTAATGTGTATAATATTATGCATATAATATTCAATTTTTGATGTTATGGGGCTTTGTAATATGAGGTACTGGTTTAATAATATTAGAGGGACCAAGTATATAAGTATTAACATAGTAATTGTCAGTAATTTATCGACTCGAAAAACACCAATTGTTGATTCATTCAATGTTTATTTTAGATAATATAAACATATAATTTCTATCTTCCACGATTTTCACAAGTGCCACACTTTCATCAACATCGGCTGTACTAACATTTTATAATTAAGGTTTAAACTTACAACTTAAAAAAAATCTTATTATTTTCCCATTTCTCAATCAAAGACATGAATTTTAGCATTAAATTTAGTGTTTCATAAAAATTAAGTTCTCTAACCGTCAATTCATTAAATGTCATTTTTAATGGTATCTCTTTAATGCTAGGAAGGGTAATTGACGTTAGAACTTAAATGTTACAATTGACAAATATCATCATTATAGTCTAAGAAGATTCTCTAAAATATGCACTGTAAAGTTTAACAAATATCAATATCATTATTCTAATATTATGAATTGTGTGCATCATTCATGAGGGTTGAGGATATTTATAAGACTTGTCTTTTAGATATGACATTAGATAATGAAAAAGGTGATGCCAAAAGATTTGAGAATCGTCCACTCCATTATATTTTTAATAATGTCTCTCACATGTGGAGTTAGGTGCACACAATATGAGTGAAGTCATAAGGGATCCAATAGACTAAGTCAAGGGGGATGGTCAACTCACTTAACATCAAATAATAACCAAAATCATTCCACCATCTATTGAAGACCATACACCCACAAGATCCTCAATAAAATATTGTAACATATAAACATTTAAATAGGAGATTAAATCATAAATATGTAAAATAAAAAGAAGTATATTAATAAAAAATTAATGTGTGTGTAATTTTTTTTGATAAAATATTATCAAATGATATTCTGAATTTTTTTACATAATCAGTATTGGTACCACATCATCTTAATTGTTCAACCTAGAACATTGACAAGAGGAAGGTTTTGTTGGATTATTATGCTATGAGAGAATACAACAAGATTTGAGATGCATCATTGGGGTCACAAAAAAATTGTTGAATCCTACAAATAAATAAATAAATAATTATTAAGGAATTCAGCGTTGGATGACTACAAATTTATTGGTGTAAAGCTTGAGAAATGGCACCTTTGATTATATCTCCACAAAATCCTCGTAGATGTAATATTGAATTTGACAAGCAAAAAACACGGGAGGTCAAGTGGTTTTGTCGAAGATTTATTTATGATATATTTTCCTGGGGTTTAACTAATTGTAAACATGCATATGAACACATAAATATCTATGCATCTTGTGATATATCAAAAACTATGTCACCAAGGTTGAATTTTTCACTACTAGATTAAGGGTTTCTATATTCAATTTATTTATAATTATTAAATGCACTAACCATCGATTCATGAAATTCTATTTCATAGAACTATTTATATTTAATAATAGGAAGGGGATTTTTTCTACAACATGAATGTATAATTGACGAATATCATTGTTATAATTGATCCATTATTAAAAGATAATTATAACTGAAATACTCGCAATGATTTTATATGGGAAATTTTAAAATTTACAGATGGATTTCACAAAAAAATGATTAAAATTGATTTTATCAATTACTAAAATAGATTTCAAACTTGTAAAAACTGATAAAAATGATGAAGAAAATCAGAGACAAATTCAAGAAGTTGACTACATTGTTCATCGTTATGGGATGTTGTTTCCAGATCCACTCTATATGTGTTTGATCTATTAAAAATGTAATAATAATACTTGTATTAAAATTTCTTATAATATGATGATCTCAAACCTTAAAACAACATTCTTCCTCTCATAATAAAAGTCCTCTATACTTGAATGAGAATAAGCTTACAATGTAGTGCCCACTCCTCTTCGACACTATTACTTAATGATGTTATTTCTTTTGGACTGATATTTAGACATTGTGATTATGATACATTGATTAGTAGATGATAGATTATGAAGATATTTGGACTATTGACATTACATGGTTTACATTTTTATTATGATGCACTAGATGGCGATGATAGACAATTATATATTTTGATTTGCGATAATCTGATTCTTATACTAACATGTCGTAATTTGGATGCATAACATATGTTGGATGTTTTGAGTAGAATTATGTTTTTTTATGAATGCCAAAATCGAATTAATTGTATGATGCTAGATGATGGAATTGCTAATTTCAAATGATGACTATTGATTTTATATGTATTATGTCTCGACGTTGTTAATACGACTAAAAGGCCAGAGAGGTATTTTGTTGCGTTGTAGAACATTTTATCACATACATCGAAAGGGGATAGGGGAAAAACCACAGAAGCATGTTGGGTATTTAGCAATGTTGCCAAATTTTGACAACTTGTGTAATGTTATGTTGTTTTGTAGTTGCATGCCTAGTTAGTGTTATCTCTTGAAAGTGGACCGTGTAGAGAGATGGATGTAGGTGTTCTAAGCTTGCAAAATTGATCTCTCTCTTTCGTAGATACAATGGAAACACCTCAAGTATGTGGTTATACCTATTTTGAAGCGAGTCTCCGGTATCAAGGCCGGTTCCTTATTGATGTATCATTAACTAATTTTCTAGAAGTTTGAGGGTAAAAATTGACTGCAAATGGATTCAAAACTGGCGTGATACACCAAACTTGTATGAGGTCTTTGACTGAGCACATGCAAAATTGATATGAGAATGAATTTTTCATGCACAAGCAAACAATTTTGTGCAGAATATTAAGGAAAACACTTTGATATATTGAGGGAACGTATCACAATAATACTTTTAAGTTACACATGTACATTAATATCATGCAGAAATTACTAAATTTGCAATAGGGTAACATGATTAATCCAGAAATTCAACATTCACAAGGATTTATAAAACATACAAAAGACTACAAATAATTGGAAAGTCAAAATATACTTCTCATTCAGAGGGAAAAACGTGCAAAATCTTCTTCAGCACTCTTATATCTAAAAGTTCTCCTCTTATGTTTTTCCAATGCATACCATATATAGCAAAATTAATTCACCCAACCCCCTAAAAATAGACTGCAGTCTAACTTTAACTTGCATGTTAATTTTATCTTTTTACAATGAATAAATAATATAAGGACTAAACTACACATGTTGTTACATGAGGTTAAAACATGTCGTTACATGGCCTCTTCTCTCAAAATACACTCTTAGTCAGACTGAATTGACTCCAATTCTACATGATGTGTACGGTGTATTTTTTGGGTTAATAATTTTCTATTTTGATATGTTCTTCATGCGCAAGTAAGATATTACATGCATACAATTTGTCTTCTTCTTTGATGTGACATCTATCCTTTTGTCTTCAAGTGCCACCTGAGCATGAAAAGATGATTTTGTCTCTTTCCCGGTCACATGCATAAGATAATAATTACTCATCCTCTATTCGAAAACATAAGGCAATGGTAAAAGGTGGGCATATTTTGATTTCTTAAGATGAATACCCCTCTTAAGATTACTTTGGTCCCCTCCTAATTTTTAGACAACATAGACTATAGTCGAAACATCGATCATTTGATTGAATTATTTTGTCCCCTCCTCCAAGATGGGGTGACCCATCATGAGGTGTCAGTGATGAACCTAAACTTCGTTAAGTTAGGGTTTCCTCAATGGTTGTCGCATGCACACTTTTCTAACCCTAGTTGAGTTAGGAAACTAATCACGAGCTGGGGGGAAGAAAAAATCCTTCCAAATCTAGCATCTTCATTCCATCTCTTGAGCTCCTTGGGTTGGCGAAGCCCTAGCATGATTTTCTCCAGGACACCATGAATTCATATTTACGATATTTCTCATGGAGTTTTTTGTTTCTGTTTGAGCTCGCCACAAAAATTATGAAGATACTCTGTATAAACTCGTCCATTTCTTATTCATGTGGTCTTATGTGAATATTTGACGCCATTAATGAAGAGGGGTAAGGCTCTAGTTCTGTGACCTTTGTAACTTGTTTCTCTCAGTTGTTTGACTTCATTTGACACTTAACACCTCAAAACCCTTGTGTTTCAGTGTGATTTCTTGCAGGACCTTGATCTTTGAGCTTAAATAAGCTTCAAGGTGTCGTCATTCTTAAGGATTTTTTAGGGTTTTGAGATTTCGACAAAATAGAACTTGTAAGTCACCCACCTTTTATTTTCTCTCCGATACTTAAAAACCATGAAAAATTTTCCTTGCATCTCGTATTTGGGGCTTTTCTTGATTATTATGATCTGAATATAAAATGGGTATTCCCATTTTCTTCAAAAATCACCATATCTGAATGTTTTTCGATGTGTGTATTCAAACTTGTTCATTTATTTCGATTTTGTAAGCTTATTTGAAGATTTTAATGGATTCAGGAACTCTATCTAATATTTTTGATCCATCATATTACCATTTTGAGGTGTTTTTTGTATTAGTTTTCCTGGTTGGGTTTATCACTTTGGCTTATGGGAAACATTTTATATGGTCGTATCATTGAAACTCACTTCTCATCGTTTTATACTTTGCACTAATTGATTCGATTAGACCTTGTACTCACCATGTTTGAAGCTTGTGCTTGATTCATTTTAAGAGTTCATCGGTGCTCTATTTCCATGCTTATAGCTGAGCTCGGTCACTATTTGAGAGATGTTCACTATGACTATTTTATTTCAATACTAATTTTTTCAATGATGTTTTTGAATGGTTGTTGCTGATTGCATTCTTATGTGTTGTTTGTTTTATAATATATATCATGAAAATGTAACACAAAATCCTTTCAGGGATTTTGAAGTTGTTGTAAATGGCTTGACATTGTTATTTCTCAATTTGAGTATGATTATACATGAGTTTTCCCTTACGAGTTCAAATTTGTTGACCCATTCTTGTCTTGGAATGCTACTAATGAGCTCTACCCTTACTTCTAATTTATTTTTCCTTTTCACGGCTTGACCGTGATCTATCTCTATAAAAGGCTCTAATTTTTGTTCTCTATGAACCTTTAGTGGCTATAATTCAAATCTATTGCAGATTGTAAATCCTTCCCTTGTAAATTTGCAAGATGTACCTTCTTTTATTCTGATACTGCAACTTGAATCTAAATGCAATGGAAATAGAAAAATTCTAAAATATTTGAAAATTTCTTTGACTTGGTATGTTGTCTTTTGTATTCCTGATTCCTTGGCTTTCAAAATACATGCATTTGACCCTTCTGGTTGGAACTTTTCTAAAGATTTATATCCTTTCCTGTGCAAGACTATTTGCAATCTAAGATATTGAAATTAATGAAACACATTTATAAAACTCAGTATATATTGAGTTGTACCTTTTGAGATTTGATATCTGGTTGTTTTCACTGCCTTTATCATTTTTGTTGCTCAAACCTTGATTTTTGAAAACCGTGGCTTTGATTATCAATTTGAAACCATATAACCTGTTAACTCACTGTAGAATGTGAGGTTTTGTTAAGGTTCCCTTGATACTTATGTAACTAGATGCTGTCATTTCTTCTCAAATCTTCTACGTATTTTCTCTCTATCTCAATTTTTACTTTGTATGATATTTTACACTAAGTGAGTGGTTTAACCTTCAAGATTTCAAAATTTAGCTTCCATTGGCATGGTTGTGCTTTTGAATTCCTGTATCTACATAATTACCTATGGATGTTTGTACTGGTTCACTTTCAAATTTTGTAGCTCAATTAAACTTGATTCTATTTCATTGTTTCACTTGTGCATTGAAATTGGATTGAAGACTTATCTTTGCATAAGTAAGAAAGATTGAAGTATAAAAATGGATATACAATTGATATTGTTATCTATAATTTGGTTTTACAGCGGGTACTAATAGCTTAGTTGATACAACTCTACTTTTTATGTAACATCTGCTTACTTGAATGGCTTGGTGCAAACTTGTATTCTATGATGTACTAAAACTATGATATTTCTTCTGTTATCAAAAACCAGATCATATCAGCTACATGTTATATATGGAATTTAATTGGATCTTCTACACTAGTTACATTTATGAACATTGTACCTTTCTTGAAGCTGAAGATGGATTATTTTGAACTTAACAAATGATGTTACCATTCTGAATTTAAATCTCTCCTCAAATTATTACATTCTATACTTGTACTTATCTTATGAAATCTAATTTGTTCCTTTCTGAGAGCTTTTTTCCATATTCAGACAACTTATTTGTTTATAATCTATTCTTTTTAGTTCATGTCTGAGCACTACTTGAGCATTACTGAAACTTTATTAATACAAATTGGTAAATATTACCTTAGAAATGTGAATTTGGTATTCAATTTGGTTGTAACACTTATTTTCTTTAAGTTGGTAATTGTATCCTTCATATATTGAATCGTGGCTTGTTGTTGTGAGTTGAAATATGGTAACTATTATCTTGATCATGTCATGCACTTGCTACTTTCTATATTACTATTTGATTTACATACAACTTTTAAATCATGTATTGGTTTGAAATAACATGATGGAAAGATGTAAAATGTCCATTTTACATGGTGAAGCCCTGTCAAAATTTTATTAGATTTCCCTTTCCATTATGTTTCTGTTGTAATATTGTCTTTCCTGTTAACTTCATCCTTTATATTCTGATTCTTATATTTCACCTATTTGAAAATTTGAAACATGTATTTTTATCTTTGAATGGAAGTAAGCATGAAAGTTTCTCCTTTGATCTGCACTATAACTCCTTCTATTTCTAGAATAGCTATTGAACCCTGAATTACATTCTTCTTTCATACCATTATGTACTTGTGATTTATCCAAAATTGATGTACTATAGGATGGAGGTCATTTAACTCTGTTTCATGCAATCTTTATCTAACACTGAGGACTGTAAAACATGATTTTATTTTCTTTTTCATTACAACTGATACCTGCACACTTATGAAAGTAGTTAGAAAATATTTAGGATTTTTGGAATCTCTTATGTTCCATAGTTTTTCTTTTCTTCTCTCTCCTTATTTATAAGTGTATAAATCATGTATGATTTTACAGAAAAGTTCTTTTTTCAGTTGTGCCTTTGATCCTCATGTAATGTATACCTCTTGTTGTTAATAGATCCACCTACACAAATTTGGATACTATAAGAATATGAATTAACCATTAGCTCAAATTTTACAGTCTTTTCTTTTCTGTTTTTAGGTACAGTGTCATTTTCTGAGTATCAAAGATGATGATGGAGAACAACTAGAGCTAGAGATGCATCAACCAAAATGAAGAAACATCAAGGCAATGATGGTTTCATTCATACTCTTCTACTTTATTTTTCATGCATATGTACCTCTTACTTCAGTAGTTGTAATTTACTCTTCAGTTACATCCCATGGATTTTGTGGGAACATTTGAAATTCCCTATGAATAAAAACATTGAATTCTGAAACTGAGTTGTGTTTTTCTTTTTACATTTTAGCTTTACAAATGGATTGTGTGATGAATTAAGCAACTCATGTAATATAATTGAATGTCTTAATCATGAAGGAAAGAACCTTAAAGATACCTACAACATTTAGCAATGAACTCTGACTGCTACAATCTGTAATTATGATTGTTTCTCTAAAACTTAACACTTCATCTATTTTTCTGTTCGATGTATTCATCAAGATAACACATCTGTCCTTTGGGACTTTGTATTCTTTTGTTGAATATAGTCATAAAATTACAGACTATGTGATCTGTTATGTTTTGTAACAACACACATAGTTACAGATTTCATGTAATCATTAATTAATTCAACAAAAACAACATTAGACTGAAATAATCTCCTTTATCTTAGATCCACTTCATCAATTCCATACATCATAACGAAGTTTTGAGTTGCCTATTTTTACACAATTGTAAAAATTGTCAACATTTCTAGAGATCCTATGGGGAAATATTCCTACTAGCTTGTAAACCAGTGCCTTTGCTTTTGTCCATTGGGCATGGAGTTCAAAGCATGTAACCAAAATCTTCCTTTCTGAAGGTCCAACCCTTCCAAAATGGCATAAAACTAGAAAGAATTTGGTAAACCAAATCACGAGTACAAATGCACATTATTGAATTGAAAAACATTAAAATCTGGAAGAACTAGACTTATTCAAGGGAAATCCTAATCTAAAAAGAAACTATAGGATTTTCAATAACAGTGTTTGAGAAACATACCATTCACAAAAATGGCAAGTTCCTCTCCATTCAGCCTTGAGAGATAAAAAGCATTGTGTTCTTTGCAAGTAGAAATCATGTAAGAACCACTCGAAATTGTATCAAACTTCATGTGTTTTCCTGGATTTACATGGTCAACATCCCATCTCAACACAATATCTCCATCATTGAAGATTATGAACTTAGATCCTTCTTATCAAAAAAAATCATCTCCTTTTGATTCTTTTCTATGTTCACATGAGCTTGATCTCTTAGGTCTTGCAATTCCTTTAATTTTGCATAAAAAACCTGCAATGCTTCATTCTCAAGAATCTCCATATGATGTAGCAAATCTAGTGTAGGGAACTCAATTGAAATATGAATTCTTGCTTCTCTTCCAGAAAAAAGCTTGTATGGTGAATTGCCAACTAATCATTTAGAAGTCACTTTGTCAGCCCAAAGTACTTAATTCAACATTAGATGCCAAGCTCTCTAGTTATCTTTGAGTATTCTTCTGATGATTCTTAAAATATTCTTATTAGTACTTTCAGCTAACCCATTACCTTGCGGGTAATAATTAGATGACGAAATTAAATAAATTCCATGGTTGACAGCCCAATCTATTACCCTTTGCACTAAGAAATACTAAAGCATTATCTGAAATGATATTCGCTGGAACACCACATTTGCAAACTATACCTTCATAAAAGGATAGTATCAAAGTTTCATTGGCATCTTTCAAGGCTATTGCTTAAGTCCATCGTTTAAAGTAATATGTAGAATTCAAAATCCACTTGTGTCCTTATGATGAGGGTGGGTTTATCATGCCAATAAAGTCAAGACCCCACTAGATGAAAGGTTGATCAACTGAAATAGGATGTAAGGGCAGCGAAGCTAAACGTTCTTTTCCAACAAAGAAAGCACATTTTTTACACTTTCTAATCCATTTGAAACAATCTTTGAATATGCTGGGCCAATAGTAATCAGATTTCATAATTTTTAAGGTTGTGGTACCTGCTAAAAAATGACCTCCTGTAGGACCTTCATGGAATTCGGATAATAATTGTTGAATTCTATCATAATCGGCACATCACAACAAGATTCCATTTATATCTTTTTTGAATAACACACCATCAATAAAAACATAAGGTACAACTTGTAACCTGAAATACATTCATTTATTCTTGTTCATAACTTATGAATAAGTGTCATACTGTAGATAGTTAACTAAATCAATCATCCATCTTGATTCCTGAACTTCTTGAACAAGCTCAAGTTGCTGATTTTTTGGTTGCACCATGACATATGATTGTTGATACGTAACTTCAGCATGCTGTTTTGGATCTTCTGATTCTGCAACCTGCCATTTTTCCATATCAGTAATTAGATTCTCACACAAACCTTTTCCTCAAATTGTCTTCACAACACGGATATCAACATCATATTCCATGACCTTCGTTATCCAACATGCACTTTTCTCTTTCAATTCCTTATTCAACAAGAAATATTTTACACTTGGATGAGAAACAAGAACATGTATCTTGTTGTTTGAAAGCATGTACTTGAAATTATTTAGTCCTCTGACTACTGAAAGTATTTTTTTAAAGTTTGTACCTTTTTTCGTAATCATGTAGACTCTGTCTAAAGAAAGTAATTGGCTACTTGATATTTTCATCATTAACCAAATTTAATATGGCTGAGATTGTTTTGGCTCCTCTAAGTGCATAAATTGTAAAATATTTATCAAAATTTTGATTTGTAAGAGTAGGAGCTTGAGAGATGGCTGTTTTAATTGCTTCAAACCCTTCTCTCCCTTCACTGGTCCAAGAGAAAGTCTTCTCTTTCTTTAACATAACTGTCAATGGTTTAAGAAATGCTGCAAAATCTGGAATAAATCTTCTAACAAAGTTACATTTTCCTAGGAAACTCTGTAATGCCTTCTTGTGATGAGGTAATTATAGTTGTGATATGGCTTCGATTCTGAAAGGGTCAATTGTTCAACCCTTGTTAAGAAAAAATATGACCAAGCAATTTACCTTGATGTACAAAAAAAATAGACCTTTTGGGATTCAAAGATATTCCAAACTGTTTGCACAACTAAAAGGTCTGCCTTAGATGTATTAGATGTTCATCTATTTTTTTTGAAAATACGGTAACATCATCCAAATAAACCAAGATGCATTTACTTAACAAGCTATGAGAATTCATGTCCATTGCATGTTGAAACATTGCACCAACAACTAAAAGGCCAAAAGGAATTCTTTTGTAAGCATAAGTACCCCACTTGGTGGTAAAAGATGTTTTGTACCTATCTTATTCTTGGACTAGAATCTGATTGTATCCACCATAACCATGTAGAAGAGATAGTTTATCCGAATAAGAAACTGTTCTTAAAATCTGTTCCATATTAGGCAGTGGGTAATGATCTTTTAATGAAGCTTTATTAAGATCTCTGAAATCCACACATAATCTGATTTATCCATTCTTTTTCTGAACCAGAACAAGATTGGCTACCCAACTTGAATGCTTAATTGGAAAGATAATACCTTATTCGATCAACTTAGATAACACTTTCCTCATTAGAGGTTCTATCTTGGGATTTACAGGCCTCTATTTTTGCCTAACTGGCTTGGAATTTGGGTGTAATTCAATAGTATGTTGCACCAAAATGGGATCAAAACCTTTCAGATCTTTGTATTTCCAACTAAAAACATCCTTAAATTCCTTACAAAGATTAATAAAGGAATATTTTTAAGCTAATGAACATACATTTCCAAGAAATATATTTTTTCCTTCATCTACTGAGATCTCTTCATAATTGTTAGCATGTGTTGACATATTTGTTTTGTCTTTCCTTAACTAATCATCAGCACTGAAGATGTCCTCTAATGTGACCAAGCCTTGAAGTAGTTTATTTGTCTTTAATTGAACAATCTGGTCACCATATAAGTTTTGCAATTTATCTTGCTTTATTATAGAAAATTCAGCTTCTTGTTGTAAAAACCTATAAATCTATTCATCATTTTTAAAAACCTTCCAATTTAAATCGTTATCAGGTATAGAAGCTCTAACAATAAATTTTATGTGAGGTTGGATCTTGTTGTTTTTAATCTGTTCCAGCACTTCAAAACTGACACCAATTGCTGCAAGTCTATCTTCATGCTTATTTTCTATTCGAGGAATGGACTGGATATTAATAGCATTGAGATATTCCATTGAGTTTGAAACTCTATGTCTATAAGAATTCATTAATGGATTCTTAAAAATATTAAAATTTCTTACTTGATTGATAACCAACTCAGAATCACCAAAAATTTGTAACATGCTAATACGCTTCTTTCTAGCCCAAAGTAAGCATTGAATTAACGCTTCATATTAAGCTACATTACAAGTGCATAAAAATTAGAGACTCAAAGCTGGGAAATACCTTTCATTTGTGGGGGAAGTGAGCACCAAACTTGCTCCTTTTCCTTTCTTGTTCTTAGCTCCATTAAAATGAAGCTTCCAAATCCCATCTGCTACATTTTCTGTTTTGGAAAACAAGGGAATTTGTGTGTTTTCCTCATGTAGGTAATACACACCAAACATATGTTCTTCAAATTCTTTGAAATGATCATGATCATGTTCTTCATGTGTATTTTCATCCATAAATTGGTTAGAAACACCATCTAGTGCTAAAACATGAGTTGTATTATAAAAATCAGACTAGTCTAAGGCTGCATAATTAGCTAATGCATTAGAAGCATGAGGTTCGATGTGAAATTTGGCCAACGGTTTAGAATTGATAGTAACCTTGGTTCCATAACATGTAGTGAAGAACAAAAAGGACCAATCTAAAGAAAGATATCCTCCTATTTTTCAACATAAAGGTTGTACATGGAGAATACTCATGCTTGGATAATACTACATCCCTTCTCATGTTGTTATAAAAGACTTTATTTTATTCTCTTGAAAGGTGGAATGAGAACTATTTACAAATGAATTAATTTATTTGTTTGATTTCTCCTCTTAAAGAAGACTTCGGGTGTTGGAATTTAAGCCTTTCATAGTGGATGTAATATTTACTTTTGTTTTATGAATATAGATGCAGTTTAGATCACTTTATTTACATTAAAAGAAACTTAAATGTTTGCCACATGTGTATTGAAATGCATTTTAAATGAGAACTTCAATAGGCTTGCTAGTGGCTGAAATTTTTGGATTTGTTGAATGTCTTATATTCTTCCTTTTAAGTAAATGTTGAAAATTAGTTGTAAGAAACATGTGTCATTGAAAGAGAGAATAAATCTCATATTTAAATTCATATGTAAATGCTCATATTTTAAATAGGGCCTCCCTTTTATAAATGATTACGTACACAAACATATTCATACACACACACACACACACACACACACACACACACACACACACACACACACACACACACACACACACACACACACACACACACACACAAAGATGTAAATATAAAATATTAATTTCCCCCTGCAACTACATATCTATATTTATACATTTGCGTATACTAAACATTTTCTTATATTCATATATTTTTCTTTATTTATTAAAAATAAATAGTGGCGCATCGGTGTTCTTTTATTTAAAAAATAAAAATAAAAATTTAGTATTTGGAAAATTAACTCTCACAACATTATGTATGAGTTTGGGTAAAATAAGTAAAGGGAAGAAATAAAATTTTGTATGAGTTAATAAAATTCGAGCGGAATTTGGTTGGTACTGTTTGAAAAAAAATTAATAAAATAATTATGGGGGATGGGCTACACCCGCATCCCCTCCCCTCAGCCATTGATCAAAGCCACACCACTATGGTGTAGGCCACGACCACATTGTACTCATTGCCCTCTCCCTGGTAAAATTCCTTGGAGCCTAAACACTTGTTGCGGTTTGAGATTTTTGGTTTCAGTTAATAAAACATATATATTTATATAGTTGTGATAAAAATGAATACACAACTCAAAAAAAAACCAGAGTATCCCTTTGGTTTGTGCTAACAATGAGGTTAAAGATGTATAGATTAAATAAATAAATCAGAAGTCCTAAATAGGGAAAATATCTCATTAAGAATGTGGTGGAAGAAAATAATAGAGGATCCCAATATCAAGAACCTGCAAAAAAGAAAATAACAATAATAATTTAAGGAACTAGACAATAGAGCAACATTTTCCTCCATGAATCTTCTCTAAAGAACCTGTGACAAAACCAACAAAGAAGATATAAGAGGAAAAAAAAGAGGGAGAGAAAGTGAAATCATGAAAAGTAAATAAAAAAAATAAAAAAAGGAAAAGAAATATACAACAAAAAATTATTATTGGATTTCCTCCATAGCCGCCGTTTGAAAACTAGAAATTATTTTAGAAAGGATAAGAAAAGGGGAATACATGTTTAATGAGAAATATTAGAGTTTCTTGGTTTTAGTTCTCATCCAGGGTGGAGAAAGTATTCAAGAATCCAATGGCTTAAAACTAATCCAACCTCCCCTTTATGAGTATACATAGCCTTTTTACTTGAACTCCTTTAACCTATGGTAATAAAGGACCATTTGATGGATTTGGTGATATAAATAAATTATAAATGATAAATAATCTTTTCTTACACATCTTTTAAACCTTTTAGTGGGATATTGATATATGTATCTCTAATGGAAATAATACATTGGAAATGGGTAACTTAAATTAATAATTGGTTGATTGGTTAAACTGAAACTCAATTAGAATTCCAATTTCAAGTAATGTTATTTTTTCAAATCTCTAAACAATATATATATAATAATAATAATAACTTAATTGTCAGCTAGGTCCTAACTCTAGTGATAGTATTTGTTTACCTTAAAAAAAATTAACTACCCTTGGTTTGGTTTCTTATGTCCCGAGATGGGGCATTACACCTTGAGATCGCATTGTAATTAATTAACACAAGTTACAAAGGTCAATATGTTAAACAAAACTTATCTTTGTGTGAATCTCCCAACTATCATCTCGATTATCATAACTATTGAATTTTTAACTACCAAATATAAAGTATGTTGTAGTCTATTAGTCAGAATGATGGTGAAAAAAGTGCTACTTAGCCATCCACAAAGGTACAAATATATGAGATACTAATAAAAAGGGAAGAGGCCTATCCTGTACAAATTTGACGAAATGGAATAACCTTCAATCCTTGGCTCTATACCATAGAAATCTAATCCAATGCAAAACACACACATTATGAAGCTTTCAATTACAAAATATTTATCACAAGTAC
This sequence comes from Taxus chinensis, assembly GCA_019776745.2. Classification (NCBI taxonomy): domain Eukaryota; kingdom Viridiplantae; phylum Streptophyta; class Pinopsida; order Cupressales; family Taxaceae; genus Taxus; species Taxus chinensis. The sequence goes on along the minus strand of CM034153.1, from coordinate 650,093,117 downwards.
AATCTTAATTTAGAGATAAAGAAATGTGTCAAAGATATCTATATAAATATGGAGTATAATTGTTCTATTATTAACACAATTAACCTATTACTAATGTGATGGTTTATTGGTTGAGATCATTTACAATTACCAGTCAATACATGCATTAATACTACAAAAAGAATATACTTATTCAATACATCCTATAATTAGTGGCCATCAAGGAAATTGCACTATTCTAAAACAAACATGTCTCTAAATTAATATTATAATATGTTTCCCCATTAATATTAATATTATTGAAATGAAAAACACTAGAAAAAAGTTGGTTGACACTTAATTATTTTGCAATTGCACTCGACTAGTTGTAATTTATTTTTTTGAAAACATTAATAGTTTTAACTGTAAGTTGTAGTTATTACCAAAACAATTATTAAAACATAATGAAATTTGCATCATTTCCATAGTTCATAATTGTAGTTTAAAAAAACCTGCTTCACAGGGTATATGTCTGAATTTAGGATTTATTCATGATTTTATTAAAAACGTATTCATGAAAAATATTGATGAAAAGAAAATTCCTTTCACATTTGTGTATTTAAAAACATCTTGTGTAAGTTGAGTATGTTGAGGCTTGTTTTACCACCTTTTTTTCATCATTCGCATATGTGAGGATCCTTTTGCATATATTTACGAACTATAAAATATAAATGAATAATGAAATGAACTTCGGCAAATGACTCAAATAACCTTTAGATCGCAAGCCACTTTGAGTGGGAAACTTCCTTTGAAAAATCTCAATCCAATAACATTTGTGGGTGCCTTCATTGAGCCTCAACACTTACTAATAGACTAACACTTTTCTAACTACTACTACTTCTCATGTATGTGGGATAATTCAAATATTTTCGAGCCCACTCCTCTTCAACATTGTTTATCTTGATATTGATACTATTGGACTAATATTCAAACATTTGATTATGATACATTGATCAATAGATGATAGATTATCTTGATATTTGTATTATTGACATTATGATGTTTACATTTTATTACAATGCACTAAATAGTGATGTTAAACAATTTGATATATTTTGATTTCATGATGTGGATTTTATATTGACATGTTATGTTTTGGGATGTTGAGTAAAATTTTAATCTCATAGATGTTAAGGTTAGATTTTGATATATTAATGAATAATAAAATTGGTAATGTTGAATGATGAATATTGAGTTTATATGTAAGTTGTCTCGATGTTGTTAATATAAACAAAAGGCCATAAAGGTATTTTGTTGTGTGCATGACTTTTATCACATACATCGAATGGGATAGGGAACCAACCATGGAAGGATGTCGGGTGTTGAGCAACGAGGCCAAAATTGACAACTCATGTAATGTTGTTTAGTGTGTGTTTTGCATGTCTTTTTGGAAGTCTCCCATGGGGGGGTGACTTCACATTTGTAGACATGGAGTAAATTGTGTTCCCTTTCTTTAATTTTTTATGTGTTTTATTTATGTTTAGTGTATTTCAAATTTGGAATTTTGTCACCTTATTAGCGTGTTATAAATGTGTGTTAATTAAGCTTAACCCTTCTTAGTTTAAATTAACAAAATTAGAGATGTGACAAATAGTTATGATGAGAGTTGGTAGTCCTTGTGTAAGTAAAATTTATGTTGATTTGAGAGTTGGTCACATTAGAAGATATATTTAGCACTGATGACCAATTAAAGAAAGAAAAAATGAAGATGTCAACACATGTTGATAACTATGAAGAGATCACAGTTGATGAGGGTAAAAATTTATTTTTTTGAAAGGTATGCTCTAGCTGAAAAACAGTCCTTTATTAATCTTTCCAAGGAATTTAGAAATGTTTTCGCTTAGAGATACCAAGACCTGAAAGGGTTTGATCCAAGTTTGGTACAAGACACTGTTGAATTGTAGCCAAATTCCAAGCCAATTAGGCAAAAACAAAGGTCTGTAAATGCCAAACGATAACCTGTAATGAGGAAAGAGTTATCTAAGTTGATCGAATTAGGTATTATCTTTCTAGTTAAGCATTCAAGTTCGGTAGCCAATCTTGTTCCTGTCAGGACAAAGAATGGAGAAATCAGATTATGTGTGGATTTCATTGATCTCAATAAAGCTTCATTAAAAGATCATTACCCACTTCCAAATATGGAGCATATTTTGAGAAAAAGTTTTGTGTTCAGATAGACTATCTCTTCTAAATGGTTATAGTGGATACAATCAGATTTTATTTCGAGAAGAAGATAGGTATAAAACAGCTTCTACCACCAAGTGGGGTACTTATGCTTACACAAGAATACCTTTTGTCCTTTCAAATACTAGTGCAACGTTTCAATGTGCAATGGACATGGATTTTCGCAGTTTGTTAAATAAATACATCATTGTTTATTTAGATGATGTTACTGTATTTTCAAAAAAATTGGGATGAGCATCTAATACACCTAAGATAGACTTTTTAGTTATGCAGACAATTTGGAATATCATTGAATCCTAAAAAGTCTATCTTTTCGATACATCAAGATAAATTACTTGGTCATATTGTTTCTAAGTAAGGTTTATCAATTGATCCTTTGAGAATCAAAGCCCTATCACAACTATCATTGCCTCATCATAAGAAGGCATTACAGAGTTTTCTTGGAAAAATCAACTTTGTTAGAAGATTTGTTCCATATTTTGCAGCATTGGTTAAACCATTGACAACTATGCTAAAGAAAGAGAAATATTTCTCTTGGACCAGTGAAGGGAGAGAAGGGTTTGAAGCAAATAAAACAACCATCTCTCAAGCTCCTACTCTTGCAAATCTAAATTTTGATAAATATTTTACAATGTATGCACTTGCAGGAGCTGAAATAGTCTCAGCCATATTAACTCAGGTTAATGATGAAAACATTGAGTAGGCAATTGCTTTCTTTGGACAAAGCTTGCATGAATATGAAACAAGGTACACTTTTCTTGAAAAACAATTACTTTCAGTAGTCAGAGGACGAAATAATTTTAAGTACCACGCTTTCAAACAACAAAATTCATGTTCTTGTTTCTTATCCAAGTGTGAATTTTTTCTTGTTAAATAAATAATTGAATGAGAAAAGATCACGCTAGATAACGAAGGTAATGGAGTATGATGTTGATATCCGAGTTGCGAAGACAGTTCAAGGTAAAGGTTTGTGTGAACACCTAATTGCTTATATGGAAAAATAACAAGATACGAAACTAGAATATTCAAAACAACATGCTGAAATTACGTATCAACAATCAGACAACATGGTTCAGTAAGAAAATTAGTAACCTAAACTTGCTCAAGAAGTTCAGGAATCAAGATGGATGACTAATTTAGTTAACTATCTACAGCATGGCACCTATCCGGAAGGTATGGACAAGAATAAACGAAGGTATTTTAAAATACAAGTTGTACCCTATGGTTTTATTGATGGTGTGTTGTTCAAAAAATATATAAATGGAATCTTGCTACGATGTGTTGACTATGATAAAATTAAGGAATTATTATTGGAATTCCATAAAGGACCTGCATGAGGTCATTTTTCAACACGTACCACAACCTTAAAAATTATTAAAGCTAGTTACTATTGGCCCAACATATTCAAGGACTATTTCTAATGGATTAAAAAGTGTAAAAAATGTGCTTTCTTTGATGGAAAAGAATGTTTAGCTTCACTACCCTTATAACCTATTTCAGTTGATTAGCCTTTTATGTAGTGGGGTCTTGACTTCATTGGCATGATTAACCCACCTTCGTCATAAGGACACAAGTAAATTTTGATTGCTACAGAATACTTTACACACTAGACTGAAGCAATAGCCTAAATAAATATGCTAATGAAACTTTGATACTATCCTTTTATGAAGGTATAGTTTACAGATTTGGTGTTCCATCAACCATCATTTCAGATAATGCTTTAGCATTTCTTGGTACAAAGGTAATAGATTGGGCTATCATCCACAAAATTTATTTAAGTTCTTCATCTAATTATTCTTCACAAGGTAATGGATTAGCTGAAAGTACTAACAAGAATATTTTAAGAATCATCAGAAAAAGACTCAAAGATAACCAGAGAGCTTGGCATCTGATGTTGAATTCAACACTTTGGGCTGATAGAGTGACTTCTAAAAGATCAGTTGACAATTCACCATAAAGCTTGTTTATGGAAGAGAAACAAGAATGTCTATTTCAGTTGAGTTACCCGCATTGGATCTGCTACATCAAATGAAGCTACTTGAGAATGAACCGTTGTAGGTTCAATATGTAGAATTAATGGAATTATAAGAGCTAAGAGATCAAGCTCATGTAAACATGGAAAAGAATTAGAAACAGATAAACAAGACTTTTTATAAGAAATCCAAATTCAGAATCTTCAATGTAGGAGATATTGTGTTAAAGTGGAATGTTGATCGTGTAAAGCCAGAAATACACACAAAGTTCGATACAATTTGGAGTGGTCCTTACATGATTTCAACTTGCAAAGAACACAATGATTTTTAGCTCTCAAGGCTGAATGGAGAGGAACTTCCCATTCTTGTGAATGGTATGTTTCTTAAAAACTGTTATTGAAAATCCTATAATGTCTGTTTAGAGGAGGATTTCCCTTCAATAATTTTAGTTCTTACACATCGTAATTTTTTTCAATTCAATAAAGTGCATTCATGCACGTGATCTGGTTTACTAGATCTTTCCCAGTTTTAGTTCATTTTGGAAGGGTTTGACCTTCAGAAAGGTAGATTTTGGTTACATGCTTTAGACTCCATGCCCAATGGACAAGAGAAAGGCACTGGTTTACATGCTAGTAGGTAGCTTTTCCCACATGATTGCTACAAATGTTGACAATTTTTTCACTTGTGCAAAAATGGGCAACTCAAAACTTCATTATGATGGATAGCATTGGTGAAGTAGATCTAAGCTAGGGGAGTTTCTTTCAGACAACATTGTTACTGTTGAATTAATTAACGATTACATGAAATCTTTAGCTATATGTGCTGCTAAAAATGTAACATATCACATAGTCTGTAATTTCATGACTATCTTCAGCAAAAGAACACAAATCCCCGAAGGACAGCTGTGTTGCCTTGATGAAGACATAAATTACAGAATAGATGAAGTGTTAAATTTTGGAACAACAATCATAATTGCAAATTGCACCAATCAAAGTATATTGCTAGATGTTACAAGTATTATTTAATGTTCTTTCCTCCATGATTAAGACATTCTATATTATTGAGTTGTTTAGTTCATCGTACAATCCATACAGAAAGTAAAAATGTAGAAAAAAATACACAATTCAAGTTCAGAATTCAATGTTTTATTCATTATGAATTTCAAATGTTCCCACACAAGGCATGGGATGTAACTGAAAGTAAAGTATAGCTACTGAAATAAGACGTACATATGCATGAAAGATAAAATAGAGGAGTATGAATGAACCCATCATTGCCTTGAAGTTTCTTTTATTGCGGTTAATGTATCTCCAGCTCTAGATTTGTTCCCTCTTCATCTTGCTGCTTAAGGCACTGTACCTAAAAATAGAAAAGAGAAAACTGTCAGTTTAAGGGCTCAGGGTTAATACATATTCCTATATTATCCAAATTTGTGCAGATGGATCTCATAACAACATGAGATATAAATTACATGAAGATCAAAGGAACAACTGATAAAAGTACTTTTCTGTAACAAGATACATGATTTAGTCACCCAGAAAAAAGAAGAGAGAAGAAAAGAAAAAACCATGGACATAAGAAAGGCCAAAAGCCTAAATATTTTCTAACTGTTTTCTTAAGTGTGCAGGTACAAGTTACAATCAAGAAGAAATAAATCACGTTTTACAGTCCTCATTGTAGATAAAGATTGCAGAGTTCCATGAATTTTATTCTATGGTCCATGAATTTTATTCTATGGTACATGAAGCAAATAAGTTATAAGTACATACTTGTAAGAAGGAAGAATGCAACTCAAAGTTCAGCAACTATTCTAGAAATAGAAGAAGTTACACTATAGATCAAAAGAAAGACTTGCAAATAAAAGTTACATGTTTCAGAATATAACTCAAAGATGAAGCAGAAGAATCAAAATTCAAAAGGCTGAAGTTAACTGAAAGATAAGAATATAGCTAAAATAGAATAAACAAGATATCTGAGAAAATTTTGACAGGGCCTCACCATGTAAAATGGACATTTACATCTTTCTAGCATGTTGTTCTTAACTAATATATGCTTTAAAAGCTGTATGTTGATCAAATAAGTAATACAGAAAGTAGAAACATATTACATGATCAAGTTAACACTTATCATTTTTTTAGTTTCCAACAATAAATCATCTTCAATAGAAGAAGTGATACATTCCTGTATTTTGAATCAAGAAAGTACATCTATTACAATTGAAATAGAATAACGAAGGGAATCTGGGAAAATTTTGACAGGGCTTCACCATGTAAAATGGACATTTTAAATTTTCCATCATGTATACTAAAGTTGTAATGAAGATCAAATACAATATTTAAGCAGAAAGGGAATGGAACTATACGATCTCAAGAAAAAATTCAATGTTCAGCATGCAGGAATAGTGAACAAAAAATCCCAGAAATAGCAAATATTTCCCAAGTTTTCAAATAAGAAAGTTTTAGGAAGGCCAGATAGCTGAAGAAGAATAAAATTGCAGGACAATCTTATTTGGTACAACCCAATGAACAACATAGAGGCAAATGCTACAATACAATACCGTAGTCTTGATGACTGAGATTAAGTGTCAAAGCATATATTCAAACAGATGAATGGTCCATCCATGGATTTGAGTAATGCAATCTATAAGATTGTCAATAATAAGAGCCAATTATAGTTTCCTTCAAATAAGTATGGTCAGACCTAGAATTAAGTGACCATGATTCAAAACAAAATCATACGAAAACTCAAGGGATCAATATAGTCAATAACAGATTGAAAGAAGTTCAAGATTAATTAATTCATCTCACTAGTTCATTTTTAAAGGAAATCAACAACTCGATCTAGAATACAATGGAATAAGCATGAAAAAAGGGAAACTCCGTTGAAAAAAAAATTCAGAGTATAATGCATCTTAGAACATCTCTAAGTTACAAGAAAGCTATAGGTATTTACGAATAAGCATATAATCATTAGACAAAGGAGACAGTATAAATTATAGATGGAAATTCACATAGAAAGAGCTCTAAGGATCAAACTGAACCGATATAGAGGGCGAAAGCTAGTTGAGCTCATAAACAAAGTTATTCCAACACTCATACAAAATATAATCACCTTCAAGCCAAGAAATATATGAGACCAAAATCATCACAGTAGTAAAAATGAAAAAAAATTAGACCAGTTTTGACATCATGATGAGTGGATACAAAGGAAAAAATTAAAACTCATTTGAAAATATTGAAGGGAAAAGCCTATTACAGGACCCAAACACGAGCTCAACATTTTTCAATAGTGAAATGGCGAAAATCAAACACAGATCTGAGTTGAAATAAGCACAAAATTACAAGCTAGAGATTACACTTAGGAAGAGATTCTATAAAAATGAATCAAGCCCACATGGCCATTGAAAACAAAGCTCCAAGTTGTAGGCTCATTGACATTTGTATATAACAGTGAAAGGAAACATTTGAGGGAATCACTTACTCAGGAAAATGGAAACTTCTGCAATGAAGGAAACTTTTATCCCAGCCTCCACGGAAAAAACATTCATTTAGAGTCTTTGAAACAAACTAACAATGGCGAAGCGTAGTGGCTCAAAGAAACCAGGGTTTGAAATGCTCGGTAACGTTGACATTCACCTAGAAAACTCAAAACAAAACCCTCAGTATTAAGCTCAAAACCCACAATAATGACCCAATAATCACACAAAGCTCGAATAGAGAAAAATACTTGAATTGTATGTGTTTATAGCCATGAGAAACTTTGCATCGCATAATGAAAACACATAAACCATAAAAATTACTTATAACATGATCACAGGTAAAGAAGGTATGAAAATAGGATTAGAGATACAGAGAGCCCCATATTCACTCACCACGATTGCAGATTTAAGCTTAACAGAAAGAAGCTCAAGAATGATCAAGAATGACGGCCACAAATCAAAGGTTTACATGATAAAGTTCACTGTAGAGTCTGTGAAAGAACTGAATCAAGATCAGAAGATTCAAAAAATTATAATTGTGTAATAAATTTTCCAAGGCTTCTCCTAGAGAGCAAGAAATAAAAAATGAAATGATCATTAGGGTTCAAGTTACCTTTACCACATGAGCTCAAGAAATGAGTTAATTAGACTCAATCACAGTTAATAGATCAATGGTTCATATCAGTTAGTACCAAGATCAATGGTGGAGAGCTAACCACGATTCCACCTACCATCAACCAGATCCAAAGGTATCAATAGTTCAAGGTTAAAAAAGGACAGAGATCGAATTTCCAAGGATGAAGCACAAAGTCTTAATTAATATAAAGTCATATATCTAGAAAACCAATGATTGAGATTACATCGTGAAAATGATCGACAGTTCATAATCTTGTTCCCAACTAAACATAATTAAACCTCGAAAATCTTTACCACCGATAATGCCAACAAGGGTCTATCCATCGTCAAAGGGGACTGAATGATTAAGTCTCTTATTTCTTTTATATAGATCAAGATCAAATATCAAGAATAACCACATAATTATGCCTTAACACGGTGGTCGATGCCATGATTCACCGAAAAGGGTTAAAGTTATACACGTTATGCGACAAACATACAAAGGAACCTGCTGGGAATTATGTCCAATGATGGGCCTAAAGGTGGTCAAATAATCTAAATATGCCACTCAAACAAAATGAGGCCTGTGACTATGGTGACAATAATATAGTCTTAGCAAGAATAATCAAGGATAAAGGGATCACACTACCTTAAACAAATCAAACTATCTCAACTTCCTTGAATGATAGAATCAAGTATAGGTGGCATAACCAATGGAAGGAAACTGCCTTTACATCATGAGCCATGTGGTCCCCACTTTTTTAAGGGGTATATTGTAAAGTTTATCTTACATAGTATTATCAGAGACAAAGAAAATTATGCATGGAGATGTCAACATCAGAGGCTGTAGGTGGTCCCCATGCATTGGGTGAATTTTTACATAGTATTGTTAAATAAAGATTTTTTTTTACTCACTGAGGGAAATCAAATTTTGCATGTGCAATCCAATGGGCAGTGTTAGATCAAGTTATATTTTGCAAGTGGATCAAAATTGCAAATGCCAAATCAAGCACAAGAAGAAAAAAATTACATGCACATGGAAGAAAACTTACTCATCAAGTAAGGTTTATTATTAGCAGAATTATTCACCCATGCTTTATTAAAAAATAGAAAAGTCAACTGCAGTTTGACCAAGTGGTATTTTTGTAACCTAAGGCTATTAATGCCTAATTTATTATCATGTTTATTTTATTCCTTTATTTATTAATAAATAAAGGGTAAAAATAGGATGCATGGGCAAGTACAATTTTAGCCTATTTTTAGGGTGGGGAAATATTTTTAGCTATATATTGTGTTCCTTGGCAAAACACAAGGGGGGAATTTTTAGATACAAGAGAGCTGAAGCATTTTCTGCCAGTTTTTCCCTTTGAATGTGAAGTATTTTTTGCCCTTTCCAATTATTTGCAGTCTTGTGTGTGTTTCTATTAATCATCTTATCCTATTGCAAATTTAGTAATTTTTGCATGATATTAAAGTGTATGTTTAACTTAGCAGTATTTTTGTGGTATTTTCCCTCAATACCTCCAAGTTTTTTTCTTTAATATTCTACAGAAAACTATCAGCTTGTGCATCAAGAATCCATTCCCATGTCAATTGCACATGTACTCAGTCAAAGACCCTCATACAAGTTTGGTGTATCAACCTCAGTTTTAATTTCATTTATAGTAATCTTTTGCCCTTAAACCCCATAAAATTAGTTTAGGATACAACTATAAGGAACCAGCCTTGATGCTCGAGACTCACCTCAAAATAGGTATACCCACAGACCTGAGGTGTTTCCATTGTATCTACGAAAGAGAGAGATAAAATTTTCAAGCTTAGAACACCTGTAGCTATTTCTCTACAAGGTGCACTTTCGAGAGATAACAAAAGGCCTTGGTGCCAATTTACCATCCTAAATAATGTAGTTAGAAGAGTATCCCTCCCATGGCAATATCATAGGCAGTTAGAAGAGTATCCCCTCCCATGGATTGAATCATTGTTGAAATATCACTATTCAAGGCTTGAAGGTAGTATAAAAAAAAAATGATTTTCCTGAGGCTTAACACTTGCTAGAATTCTTTCCCAAGTTCTAGCAAAACATATGTTAAAGTTGGCCCTAAATTCATAAGGGGCTCTCTTAATCGTAGATAGCTACTCTATAAGGGATAAGTGATCAGAATGATCTTGAAATTGTTTCAACATTTTCTCTCCTAAATCATCCCAAGTTCTTATACTTCCAATTTCTAGGGTTCTATACCATTGCAAAGCTTTCCCCTTAAAGGATGCTGCTAAAAGTGTCAAAGGTACATCTTTATGAGTTATGTTATGAACTGCACATAGGGCTCCAACATCTTTGATATGCTCTGTTGGTGTAACCTGATTTTCACCAGTGAATGTAGGAAAGGTTTTCATGGCAGTATTGGGAATGTCATGATAAACTGGAATTACTAATGGGATGCCATTAGTAAAGGTAAAAAAATTCCTGGGTGGTTGAATAGCCATTGGAAAAAATGGGATTTGAACGAAAAGATTGACACATGGTAAAGGAAGATTGGGAGGAGGATTACCAAATCTAGGTCTATTATACGACAAAGTATTACCAACTCTTCTCCTTCTTGCAGAATTCAAAGGGACAGAAATAAACTCAGAAGGAATTCCTCTTACTGATGATCTAGTAGTCACTTTAGGCATGGAACATGTTGCAATACTGGTATGAAATCAGCCTTATAGAGTCACCAAATAAATCTTTGAATCTTGAAAATAAGTTGTAGCAGCTTGTTGCTCTGAAAGTGACTTTTCTTTATTATGAATCTGCTATAAATCATTATAATTTGCTCACATATCTGATTCATGGTCCCTCTGAGCGTGACAAAAACTGTTATCTCTTGAAAGTGCACCCTGTAGAGAGATGGTTGCAGGCGTTCTAAGCTTGAAAAATTGATCTCTCTCTTTCATAGATACAATGCAAACACCTCAGGTCTGTGGGTATACCTATTTTTAGGTGAGTCTCCGGTATCAAGGCCAATTCCTTATTAATGTATCCTAAACTAATTTTCAGGGGTTTGAGGGTAAAGTTGACTGAAAATAGATTTCAAAACTGGGGTGATTCACAAAATTTATGTGAATTATTTGACTGAGGACATGCACAATTGATATGAGAATGAATTCTGGATGTACAACCCAATAGCTTTCTGTATATTATTAGGGCAAACACTTTGATGCATTGAGGGAAAATATCACAACAATACTGTTAAGCTACACATGCACATTAATATCATGCAAAGATTACTAAATTTGTAATATGTTAAGATGATTAATCAGGGAATTCGACATTCAAAAGGATTAATAAAACATACACAAGACTACAAATAATTGGAAAGGCAGAATATACTTCTCACTCAGAGGGAAAAACTTGCAAAATTTTCTTCGGCACTCCTATGTCTAAAATTCCTCTCTTGTGCTTGTAATTGCACACAATATGTAGAAAAACTTATTCCTCTCATCATATTTTTATCCGTACTTGTCCATGCATCCTAGTTTTATCCTTTATTTAGAATAAAATAAACATGCTAATCCATTGGGGCATTAATAGCCTTAGTTACAACTAAGTCAAACTGCAGTTGACTGTTTTATTTTTAATAAAGCTGGGTGAATAATGCTAATAATAAACCTTGCTTGACGAGCAAGTATTCTCTAAGGTGCATGCAAATTTGTCTTCTTTCTTTTGATGTGACATATTGTCTTTTATGCCTAGCCAAAGTTTATCAATCCCACATCACCCATTGTGGGGACCACTATGTACATATGTGCAATAATATTCTCTCTTATTTTGTGGAAAATAAGAAAATATGTCTTTTAAAAAGCTCCTTGTCTTCTAATGTCGACCTCCTGTTTGTCTTCATTTTGGATTGATCACCCTTATGCACTTGGCACATTATTATGTTTTAAAATAAAACAAGGGGTCACTTTTAAAAGAATGCCATCCTATGCACTTAGCCACCTTTTGGTTGTCATTTGCATAGTATATACTTGTCGGCTTTTACATGGTTGATAACAATGATTATTATTTTTGATTTTATATGGGGCAACTATAGTCAACAAGCATAATGTTTTCTACTGAAGCTCGGTCCTCTCCACCATGATGACTCACCCCTTTGAAATTTTGGTCGGTGGCTTTTAACTTGGGTCGGGTTAATTATAACCTTGGGTCTGCATTTATAAGATAAATCCAACGCTAGCTGTTTATCTTCTGACTTGCTTCATTTTTGTTCATTTATATTTTGATCCTTGATTAGGGTTTTGATTTGGAATTTAATATGGTCAGTGGAATTGAACAGGGTTGGTACTTACTTTGAATTTGGTGAACGAATGGTAGCCCTTGATTTTGTGTACTGTGGTCTTCTCCACCATGGATCTTTAAGTCCTAAAAGAGTTAGGTTTGTTTAAAACTCTATCGAGCTTCTCCTAAATATTCGTTATCACTTGCTCATTCTGAGCGGTGGAGCCATGGACAAATTTCTCCAGGAATCCATTATTGATCTTCTTAAGCTCAGTTCATCTGAGAATTGGTCTTTTAAGCTCTCGTGCATTTGTATCTTCATTGTCTCTGCTCTATTTTTGAGTTTTCTAAGTGGGATTTGGTTGATGCTCACCGTTATTGTCGTAGCCTTCGAGCTCATTTTGTATCACTTTATGAAGCTTTGTGGGTTCAAATACTTATATATTTTTCCACTTTTTCTCCTTATGTGAGCTCTTTAAGAGGAAGACCACCATTTTGCGAGATGTCGAGCTTGGCTCTTCTTTAATCTGTGGTCATAATAGTACTATGTGTGTGATTTCTTTACATTGTAACTGTAACTTTAATGATTTCCTCAACTCTGTTTATGAACATCTATAAACAATTAAAGTATTGTTTTCATCGTACACTCATCCCTGAGTTTTCTTTTTTATTTTTATTTTCATACTTGACCATTGATAAAATGAGTTTGAAGAGACTTTGTGGTTATTGTGTTTGATTTTGCATTCTACGCAAATGAGGATCTTCAGCCATACCATTCTCTGCAAAAGGTTAGTTCTATTTTTATTGAAGTAATTATCTTCAATTATCGCAAACAAATCATTAAAACTTGTTGATATCAGACTTGTTTTTACTGCTCAGATTCTAGTTTCTTTCATGCTTTTTATATGTTTTGAGATATCGGTACTCGGCCTAACTGATGTGTAACAAGTATTTCCACCATTAGTAGGTTTCATGTGTTTTGAATCTTTGATCTTGTGGTAGCCTTCTTGATGGGAAATCTAGTCATGCCTTTTAGATCTGTTAGGCTTACTTAGCTCAATTTCTCTTTTCGTGAATTGATGTGCATCTATCTGAATGACCATTACTATACCTTCAGAGCTTTATTTCTAGGTTATTATTGGTGTCCTGAGTATTCACCCAATGTTTTCCTAGATTTGAGAGCTTGTTGAAGGTTCTATGCATTCTGAGTTACTTTACACTTGATTCTTTGACTTCTTCTCTATATGAGCTCCTTGTACTTTGGTTAAGATGAGCTCTTGAGATTTACTTCAATGTGGTCCACATTAGTAGGTTCTTTTTGAGCTCTAACTTTTATTAGAGTAGGTATTTACCTTAGCACATGTTCACCTAGGTACTTTATTTACCTTTATTGTATTTATCCTCACCCTTAGAACTTTCCTTTTTTGGCAGGGGTCCACGGATGTTGTCCAGAAATAGTATTTTTTGCTAGAAGAGGCAGTTGGATGTGACTTTCCTCGAAAACACGTGACACACCCATTACAATCCTTAGCCCTTGGTCATATGGTATGATCATATGAGGGCTCAAAGCTTGTGATTCCTACTAGTACGTGCTTAACTTCAGCCCCATTTAATTTTATCTATGTGGTGAAGGCAACAACAATTTATTTTGTTTTAGTGGCAACTAAAATAAATAACAGAGAAAAATATTGAAAAGTTTTGTATCTTTTTCTCGGTAACTCAGTTTTGAGTGCCATTTTTTACAAAAGTGCTTGTTTTTTCATGTTCTTTCCATTGGAAATATTTATTTTGAGACTTGCAGTATAATTATAAAGTGTCAAATATGGAGGAGTGTTGTAATCAATTGTGGACGCAATTTTGACTGAGCTCGACGTCTTAAACTTTTGGGAGTTACATTCTTCTCTATCATAGATTCTGAGAATGATATGCTTTTCTCTGAAGTATGTGGACTTCAAGAGGATATTGTAAATTTTTTGGAAGAAAATAGATCGCTCAAGAAGTGAAATTCTCTTCTACAATCACTCATTCATGATAAGGATACAATAATACACTTCCTGAAGAACAAACTTGCTAGCCTACAACATCACCATCATATTGTGGACAACCATAACCATGGTCCTAGTACACTTGCAACTATTACTCTTGAACCCAATAACATTGATCTGTCAGTTTTTGAGTCTATTCCTGCTCTTGATGCTCATACACCTATGAAGCTTGTTATTGCATGAATTTCCACATATGTGCCTATTACAGTACCACATGTTTTGTATCCTACTTCTGCTCAGTTGCATGGATTTTTTGAGAAGCATACCACTGCATTAAGATTGCGCATGCTTTGTTCTATGGGTCTCACTAGTGGAGTCATTGGTAGACACTCATAGGGTATTGTTTCCTCTATTCCACATGTTAAGTGGAATTCTCTTCATGACATTGGTTTTCGAGGAGATACTTCATTGGGATCACACATTGACAGAGCTCCTTTGTTTGTTCACTCAGCTCTTTTTGGGGATCATGAGCAACACATGAGTTCTACACCTTCACTCAGGCTTGAGAAACCTAATATTTTAGTTGTCAGACATGATCAACCTGACACACATTCTGATATTCTTTTGCATGCACCCATTCTGCATTTTACCCCACCAAGTCATATGCAGGCATCTTCTTCATCCATCCATGTTGATTTGGGATGGATATTTGATCACTCATGGCAGTGACATAGGAATTCGTTGAGAGGACTCTACATGCATGGTTCCTCCACCATTAGGCCTCTTGCTCCACTTTCTATACCTTATGCATTGTGATGCTTCTTGTTTTGAGCATTTTTCTTTAGTAGGTGTAGTGTATCTCTCTTGTTTGTTGAGAGATTTTGTATCTGTATTTTCGACACTTTTGACATGTTGACAGTATCTCTTATGGGGGAACTATTCTGGTGCATCCCAGTGTTAGTTTGTCTTTGTTCGAGTAGTTGTTTTTACAACTCCTACATATTTGTAGTGTCATTCCACCTATTCAGCACTATGGGAGGGTGTGCTGTTGATCCTATTTCTTCGGGTTTTGTGTCCTTGCCTTGTTACCTTGGCTTTTCTTGGATCATGACACTCTATATTTTGTGTCCTTGCCTTGTTGCTTTGGTTTTTGTTCTTGGATCGCTGCACACCTATTTGTAGTAGTTGATCGAATTATGTTTGGTGTTGTTTTTAAGGGAGAATGCATGTCTTATTAACTCATCTAGGAAAAAAAAAAATCCAAAAGTACAATAACGAAGGCCCTAGGCCAAGTACTCTTACAAGAAAACCCAACCTAAAGTACACCAAGGCAACAATAGGCCAAATACACACATCACTGAGTCGGACTTTGCCGATAATGCTTAGAGTTACATTGGATAATCCCCCCTCCCCAGATCTTAACCACTCTCTTTTTGGTATCACCCAGCTTCACGAGATCTACAGACCCACAAGGACAAATACACTTGCTAGTTTTCACATGATTCCTCCCAAGTGTTAGTTTTCATAGGATTCTGCCCGAGTGGTAGTTTAACAGGATTCCACCCACTTGGTAGTTTATCTTGGCTTTTCTTGGATCGTGACACTCTATATTTTGTGTCCTTGCCTTGTTGCTTTGGTTTTTGTTCTTGGATCGTGGCACACCTATTTGCATCAGTTGATCGAATTATGTTTGGTTTTTTTTTTGCACTTTCAACATCACTCCGTTGACAGTCTCCTTGTGTGGAGCTATTCTAGTGAAACCCAATGTCAGTTATTTTTGAGTTTTTTGATCGAGTAGTGGATTCAAAACCACAGTGCATACCAAAATTCTTCAGCATTGTACGAGTTTTTTGAGCCGAGCTTCTTGGGATGCCTTGGAGTGGGTCTTTACTCCCTTTTCTTTATTGTTACTAGTTTTGGGTACCTTGCAGTGTCTCTTTTTTCCCAGTTATTGTACATGAGTACCTCATCAGGCCTAGTTGTCGGGACTCATACTATGGACATGCCACTTCTATTTTTGGCCCTTAGCTTCACTTGAGGGGGGTGTTGGAGTAGGTATTTACCTTAGCTCATGTTCACCCTAGGTACTTTATTTACCTTTATTGTATTTATTCTCACCCACTTATGTGTGTGGATATTTATTTTATCTTATTTAGATATTAGGAGTTATTATCGAGTTGCTAGGTATAGTTCTTTCCTTGATCTATGGTATTGACTAGATCCTTGATGTCTAGTTCTCTCCTAAATCTATGGTCTTGAATAGTTCTTTGAGTGACTAGTTATTTCCTTGATTTATGTCTTGATCTACGACCTTGACTGGTTCTTAGATTGTTATTCCTTTCCTATTTAAGCAAGGCTCATTCTCATTGTATTACATTGAGTTCCATAATAATATATGATATTTTTTGCTCATTTTTTTGCAAAGGTTATATGTAAAGTTATTCTAGAAAATTGCTTTCATATTATTGATCACGGTGTTTGATTAACATATGTGTTCTTGGCTTGGTACGATCTGGTTATCATTCCTTTCAACTTTGGAGCATGTAGTTTGGTTTCTTATTCACCTCAGTCGACCTTCAGCATTTGAAGCTCTGAATTGGAAATATCTGGAAGTTCTTGTATTATGCTTTGTTATTCTTGTAATTTGAACACTATGTACTATGTGGTTATTTGTGCATTTAGCTTCAATTTTACTCTTGGGAATTGAATATGTCCTTATAAACTTCTTATTTGAAGCTTTATTTTGATGGGTATTCAGTGCTTTGTTATGAGTTTTTGGATTCATCATTTTGAGTTGGGGTTTTATGATAATAATTCTCAAATTTTACAGTAGGGTTTTTAGTTAACCCGTAGATGTTGCATTCTTTGATATGGGCCTTGAGTTATCATGACTTCCCTTCCCTTCAAGCTCGAATTGATGCACTTCTTCGCGAAATTATAACCATACCTTATATATGGGCTGATTAAGTTTTCCTTATTCTGTGCAATATGATTGAAATTATTATTCCTTTTGAGTAAACTTGGCTTTTAAATGCTAGTTGTCCTCTGTGAAATGGATTTTTTGACAGAAAATTGCTCTCTTACTACTTAGCAAAGGTCATTTCAATGCTTCCTTCTCTAATGAATTATTCTACAAAAGTAGTTTACTGAATATTTTGATAATTTGTAATATTTTAGAAACAAAATAAAGCTTGAGGTTTTTTCATTCCATTTAGTTATGATACTTGATACTCCTTAGGGTAGTTTGTAACTTCTATGAAACTGTTTTGATCTGATATTCCATTCACTTGTGTAATGAAATTGGAAACATTTTCTTGAGTTAAATTCTTGAAGACCTGTAGCCTGAAATGATCAATTAGATAATTGTATGTTGACCAGAATGGCTAACTATAAATCATGAAGCTTTTTGATATGACCCCCCTAAAATTGTTGAATCTGCATGATAACCCATCGATGTCCTAACATTATAACCTTAGAGTTTTGAATCTTATTCTGATTCCTAGTCATTAAGACCCCTTGCTTTACTGTATTGCTCTCTTTGCAATGGGAATGCTGATACTTTTGAATTTCTTGTACACTAGGCATGGAGCTAAAGACTGTATTTTTTTAGATTTTTTATATGTATTTGGCTTCATAATTCACTGATTCAACTCTAAAATAGAAGTTGTAACCTGCATGTAATCTTATTATTTGTTTTCCTCCATAATGTTGAGATACCCTATGATCCTTTGATATGAACCCCCGATACTATTGCTTAAGTGTTTTGCTTATTCTGCAACTCATAATTTGAATAGAAAATGAACAGAGATGGATGAGCCTATAGCTGAAAACTAAAAATTTGTACTTTGTTTTATGAAAAAGTAGTATTTCCTGCTACCTCTACATAATAATTTTGAATGTTGCATTCTTTTGATAGTGTAACATGAAGTAACGTGTACCTATATGAATATGTATGTTTTACCATACCATGCATTTTCTCACTTTTGTATTACTATTTGATTTATTTGAGCATGTACTAGCTTGAAATATCATAATGGAAAGATGAAAAATGTCCATTTTACAAGGCGAAGCCCTATCAAAATTTTCTCAGATTTCCTTTTTTCATTATGTTTTATCTGTAATCCTATCTTTCAAGTTAACTTCAGCCTTTATATTCTGATTCATTTGCTTCACCTATTTGAAAATTTGAAACATGTATTGTTATATTTGAATGGAAGTAAGCATGCAAGTTTCTCCTCTGATCTATACTATAACTCCTTCTATTTCTAGAATAGCTATTGAACCTTGAGTTACATTCTTCTTTCATACCATTATGTACCTATGATTTATTCCAACTTGATGTACCATAGGATAGAAGTCATTGAACTCTATTTTTATGCAATCTTTATCTAATAGTGAGGACTGTAAGACATGATTTTATTTTCTTCTTCACTACAACATGTACCTGCACACTTAAGAAAACTGTTAGAAAATATTTAGACTTTTTGGCCTCTCTTATGTTACATATTTTTTCTATTCTTCTCTCTCCTTGTTTCTAAGTGAATAAAATCATGTATGATGTTAAAGAAAAGAACTTTTATTGGTTGTGCCTTTGATCCTTATATAATTTATACCTCATGTTGTTAATAGATCCACCTGCATGAATTTTGATATTATAGGAATATGGATTAACCTTGAGCTCAAAAACTGACATTTTTCCCTTTTCTGTTTTTCAGGTACTATCTTTTGCCAAGGAGCGAGGATGAAGATGGAGCAAAGTTGGAGCTTAAGATGCATCAACTGATGGGTTCTATCGTAGTCCTCTATTTTTTTCATGCATATGTACCTCTTACTTCAGTAGTTGTAATTTGCTTTTTGAGATACATCCCATGGCTTGTGTGGGAACATTTGAAATTCCTTATGAATAAAACATTGCATTATGAAACTAAGTTGTGTATTTCTTTCTGCATTTAAATTTTTTATGTGGATTGTATAATGAATTAAACAACTCAATAACATAATTGAATGTATTAATCATGAAGGAAAGAATCCTTAAAATACCTGTAACTTTTAGCAATAAACTTTGACTGTTGCAATCTGCAATTATGATTGATGCTCAAAAATATAACACTTCATCTATTTTTCACTTCATGTCTTCATCAAGATAACACATCTGTCCTTCGGGGATTTGTGTTTTTTTGGCTGAAGATAATCATGAAATTGCAGACTATGTGATCTCTTACATTTTGTAACAGCACACATAGCTGCAGATTTCATGTAATTATTAATTAATCCACTATAAAAAATTATTGAAATGAAATAATCTCCCCTAGATTAGGTTCATTTCACCAATGCCATCCATCGCAACGAAGTTTCGAGTTGCCCATTTTTGCACAAGTGCAAAAATAGTCAACAATTAGGAGGTTTCCCATGGGGGGTGACCTCACACGTGTGGCCATAGGGTAATGTTATCTTCTTTTAATTTTGTCTGTGTTTTTATTTTTGTGTTATGTTTTAATTGTTGAAAATTGTAGTCACTTTATTAACAAGTAATAATATGTTTTAATTAAGTTAATCCTAATTAATTGTTAACCAAATTGAGATGTGACAATGGGATAGTTATGAGGGTATATAGTCCTTGAAATCTTGTAGTTGTAAGTTGGATTTATGTTGGTTTGTTTGTGATGTACTCTACCCCAACTTAAAAATTCTGATTTTGACTTGGGAGGCTTTTTTGGAGGCTTTTCGGACAAATTAAGTGTGTCGCATGCCTTTTAAATTCACCAAATAACCCTATCTATGGGTTGGTAATTATTATTTTGACTTATTTATCCTTTTTGTGTGTGTAAAAGAGTGAAAATAATTGCACTTTATTACTTAACTCAATTAATTTTGTCCTTAGAAGGCATGGCATGCAAGTTTTAGTGCCATGCGGGTTTATCATAGTTCTTACATGCTCATTTATTGTCTTGGGCATGGTGTTGGACTTGAGTGTGGGAATGCACGAATGGTGAAGTAGAATTATACATGGAGCCAACTCATCATCCTCACATTCCATTTCTATTTATTGATGGAATTTGATGAAATGGAGGTTACTTGATAATTTTCTTCCTTTAGCAGTTTTGAAATTGGGAGCTTGTTGGAGTTGCTTGTGGAAATTTGCTTGGCTTGAAGGTGTGAAAGACTTGTGGAGTGAATTTTTCTTGGAACCTTGATGGTGAAATAAGATATGAATCCTTGTATTTTTATTTTTTAGGCTTGTAAATCTTAAAATGGTGCTTGTTTAATGTAGTATGAGTTTTGTGAATGTGCTTTTGTGTGGTTAGGTAGTATGCCTTAAGATGGCTGTGGGAGATGAACTTATGGGACCATTGGGGAGGTAAATGGGAGTTATGAGGCATGCATTTGGTGGGAATGTGATTGGGAGTTTCACCTATGCGGAGTGAAAAGGAAATCATGGTCATATGGTTGTATACTTGCAAGGGAGAGATAATGATATTGTGTTGTTTGTTTTGTACACTTAGAGACTTAGGGTGAAACTTTGACTTCACTTGGGAGGAAAAAGGAGGTGGTTTCCCATATTACTTACTCCATTATGTTTGGTATATAACTTATTTATTGTTTGAGAAGTTATAAAACTTGTTAAGTATGTCATTCTAGCTGTGTTGAATATTTCAAAGTGAATGTTGCTTGTGGAAGCCATGTTGTTGAAAAGTTGTCAAATGTTTCTCAAGATCCCTCATGGTTCTTTGTTTGGGGATCGGGGGAAATTAAGGAGATGGCTTCTCCTCTTAATGGATTAAAGGTTGGGTGGAGAGAGTTTCCTATTCCCTCTTCCTTTGTATTGTGATCATTGTTGTGAAAGATTGAAAAGTGCAAGATTGGATCTACCTTTGGGAGAAGAAATGCAAATGGAGACTTCTATTTTTTCCTTGTTGAAAGCTTTTATGTGGTCATGTTTTCATTTAATTGCTCCCACTTTGTGTGGAAGAGTGTAAAATTGTATTCTTGTAAGAAAGTTGCATTTATACTTGGAAATATCTTTATCTTATAAACTCTTCTAAGAGTGTTTATGTGAGAAATGTGCATTTTAAAATGTGTTAGTTTTGTGAAAGAAAATTACCACATTTTCCATTGTTTTGGTGAAATAAAAAGTTAGAAACAAGTGGAAACGGGAATGCATCTCTCTAAAATTTAAGTTGTTTCATTATTTCCAAAATGCGATATGATTCATTTTATTACAAAATTGAATCTTGTTAAAACTTATTGATGTTGGAAATGATTGCTACTTATATCTTCTGATAGAAATGGAATAATACCCTTATTTTATTGAATGAAAAGAATAATGAAGTTTTAAACTATAGATGTATTTCTACACTTGTTGAAGGAAAGTTAGTAGTGTATTAACTATTTGTCTTAGATGAGAAAAAAATCACTGTTATCCCAATTTTGCCCCTAAAAAAAATTGATCAAACCCGACCCTGCACAGGAAGAAATCTAAGGGCTGGTTTCATTGTACGGGCCCACATTTTAAATCCAACAGTCAGGTTGTAGGAGAACTTGAAAATGGAGTAGCAGGGTCAGTGAAGGGGGAAAACAACTTCAAAGAAACCAAAGGCTCAAAGGAGAAAAACAGGGAAAGACTCGAAGTTTTCAGACTTAGCCACATACGAGTAGACCTGGGGTTGAATGACAGACTTTTGGAAGGTGCCGCATGTTTGCTTGGTGTAATTCCAAAACAGAAATTCAAAATGGAGACCTCAAATGTACGCGGAGCTTCTACGTGTCCTAGGATCGAAAAGGAACATAGTCATCCATTGAAAATTTCAAACGAGTGGAAAGAAACAGCTATCAACTCAGTGCAATTTCAAAATTGAGAGCCCAAGGTAGAGACTCAAACAAGCGCCAAGCCTCCACATGTCCCATGTTCAAAAAAAGGGGACAGAGCCAACCCTTAAATCAACTAATTATAAAGAACCAACAGAAGTCTCCACGTGTCTCATCAGCACAAATTCAAAGGCACGACCCAAAGTGGAGAACTCAAATGAGTGCTAGGATTCCATGTGTTTAGGGTTTGAGAAAGGCATCAACCCAAATCAGCTAAGAATCTAGACTCACAGAAGGCACCACGTGTCTGCTCAACGCATCTTCAAAGGTAAATCTAAAAGTGGGTCTCCCAAACTAGCGCTGGCCTTCCACATGTCCCAGGTATAAAAAGGGGACAGAGTCTACAGTTGAAAAGTCAAGATGGGGAAAAGTTAGTAGAGGGTGCCATATGCCTCAATGGCATAAATTCAAAAGGGGCAGCCCAAGGGCTAGTCTCAAGCAAGCGGGAAGCTCCCACGTGTCCAAAAGTCAAAAGGGGATAGATACGGCCACCTAAATTGACTAAGTATGGAAGGGAGGGAAGAGGCCTCTACGTGTCATCTCCATGTAAATTCAAAAGGTAAAATCTAGAAGCAGGCCTAAAGCAAGCGCTGAGCCTCCACATGTCCCAGGTCAGATGTATGGCCTCGCCAAATAAAAGGGACTTGACCAAAACACAAAGGAACAAAGAAAAGATGAGGAAAGGGATACATGTCTCTTTGGCATAACTTTAAAAGTGAAATCCAAAAGTGGTCCCCAAACACACGCTAGCTCTCCATGTGGTCATGTTTCAAGTCAATGCGGAAAGGCAGCTCTCTGGAAGCAGTTTCAAACTTTTGGCTTTTGTTTAGAAAAGGTGTAAAGTTTAAAAGAAATCCGCAACACTTCCAACACCCAGAGAAGCCACATATCAGGCCTAAATTACATGCAAGAAGGTGGGCTTGGGGAAGACTTTTCACCAGAATGGAAAATGTAGACCGGCGGGCCTGAAGATAGTTTTTTGGCAAAAAGTGAATTTCAGGCTCGCGGGCCCATTTTACAAAACTGTTCTTCCACCATTTTTGTACGGATCCAATTTAAATATTCAAATGAACATAACTTTCTATCTAGTTCTCAAAACTCAACAAATTCAACACTGTTCAAAATATCTCGAACTCATCTACACCATGGAGGTCTGAAACCCTAATTTTGAGAAGGTTAGGTGGGTAAAAAATAGTAAAATGTCTTCATGCCATTAATATATGATCTGATTGCTTCAACAACCTTATCAGATTTGATTTGATCTGTCGTTCTTCCTTATTCAACATGCTAAATAGACATAGAGCGGCGGACTTGACAGATTGTTGGTGGATTTGCAGGGGCGTTGATGGCTAGTAGCTGAGCTCCAGACCAAGTTTCCCACCTCTTTTCTTCTCCTCTCTTCGAGCTGCATCTATAAAGGTAAGATCTTGGCTCATTGTAAAGGGTTGGACATTTTGGCTTTGCACTCTCCATTCTTCTCTTGTCTGCAGATGAATTTGTGGAGTTTGAACCTTCTATTAATACTGTAATGCAAGTTTTTTTTTCACCTTTTGGCCATTGTAATGTTCTGTATCAGTTTGTGAAGCAATAATACATGTCTGTGGATGATTTCAACCCCTTATTTTGTTTATTTCCTTTATTTGATCTTTCATTACAATATTGGTTATATGTGCATAGTGGTTGTATTACATTTTAATGGTCTATGTTTAATAGCAAAGCCGGTGTTCAACATTCCTTTAGTGTGTCACCTCTATTAGTTTAGGTTTAATTCTTGCATCTTCTTAACCTTGTCTCCTTGGCAAGTTACAATAGGTTTTGGAATAGATCCTCTACAAATTTTTATGTGTGTGCCTGAATAGAGGAATAGGAGCCAACCTTCACCCGAAGAGCTCTCTCAATTTCAAAGTCCCAAACTTTGAGAGACACTCCATGTTGTGCAATCACACTGAGAGTCTCAACCCATCTAGTTGCAGACATTCATGGGTGATGTGATTCTACACTAACAATCACCTCCTTGCAAATTATTTTGAAATGAATAAGTAATGTTATTAGTTTTTTCAATTATCATTCTTCTATGAATGGGTATAAATTTTTATACTTCTCGTTTTGTTTTACCATACTCTAAATGACTTGTTTTTTATTATTTAAATAAATCAAACTTATAAGAATATCCATACACATTTATAATCAAAATATATTTAATTATATGAATTTATTATTATTATAAATATATATTATAAATATTTTTTTATTAAAAATAAATTAGTGTAATTATATTTAGAATATAATTTTTTAATTTATTATATATATATATAACAAAAAAAACAAATTTTAGAAATGTGTTTACATTGTTTGTTTAGCGCAAGCGGTTGTTATGTGGTAAGTTTATTTCTGAAAGGGGGCCGGGGAGGGGCGAGGGTTGTTAGGAAATAAGGGATAAAATATGTGGAATAATCCCTCACAGAATTGCAGTAGTAGAAATTAATATGCAAAAAATATTACAGATCTCAAATAAAAGTGCAGAATAAAATAACACAACACAAAGAGATAGTATTTAATGTGGTTCACACCAATTTGAGCTATGTTCACCAAGAATCACTTGCTCAAATTTTATTACAAGCCACCGCTCTCTCAATACAATACCCATATTTGTTTGGAGCTATGCTCAACAAACTCTACAGAATTCACACCCGAATTCGAAACACATCTGCAATGTTACATTATCCCTACCATATGTATAAAACCATATAAGTAGAGTACTGCTTAAGAATTTTTACAAAACCATGGGTATAAAAACAATGGGCCAAAACCGTCCCATAAACCTATGGGTCAAAAATCCCGCCCATATGAGAAAAAATGTTTCCGGGCTATCGGGCATGTTTTAAGGTATGCCCCAGCGAGACAACTATGGAAAGTGTACAGTAATCTTAGTGTACAGTCTTCAACACTTTCTCACATGAAAGCAGGATCCACAACCTAAAAATATCCCACTTGGAGACTAGTTTTCCTTTGAGCAAGCTTCTCAACTCTTCACTAGTTTCCGTGAAGACCAACCAAAGATGAACACAACTTTAGTTTTTCCATTGTGACCACCTTAGTCATCATGTATACAAGATTCTGACTAGTATGAATCTTCTCCAGCTTCAACTTCTCTTCCTCCAAAGACGTCCTGATGAAATGGTACCTTAACTGTATATGCTTTGTCCTAGAGTTGAAAGCAGAGTTCTTAGATAGGTGTATAACACTCTGAATATCACTATGCAGATTTCCTTCCTCCTGCTTATTCCCACAATCCGCAAGAGATTGTTGTAACCAAATCAATTTTTTTCTTACCTCTGTGGCAGCAACATACTCAGTCTCTGTGGTTGAAAAAGCCACCAACTTCTGTAGTTGTGAAATCCAGCTCACTGTTGTCCCACCTATAGTGTAAACATAACTTGTCCTGATCCTCCTGTTGTCTACATCTCAAGCCATATCTGAATCTACATAACCACATAAAGTGGTGTCTGATCCAATGTAGCACAAAACTGTCCCCATGGTTCCTCTCAGATACTGAAGGATCCAATTTATTACCTGCTAGTGATCTCTACCTGGATCACTCATAAATCTACTCACCGCTCCTGGTGCACACCATGTCATACATCAAACTACCAACCGATGATGAGTAAGGTACCTTGGGCATCTGATTTCTCTCCTACTCTGTCTTGTGACACTGCTCCTTTGATAACTTGAAATGGCTTGCCAAAGGAGTCCCAACCAGTTTAGCATCCTGCATATTAAACCTCTCCAAGACCTTCTTAATGCACTCTTCATGGGATAAAGTCAACTTTTGTTCCTTCCTATCTAAAGATATCCTCATACCAAGGATTTTTTCAGCTGCCCCCAAATCCTTCATAGTAAGGGATTCACTTAGCTGCTTCTTGAGTACTTTTATTTCCTACATGTTTTTACCTGCAACCAACATGTCATCCACATATAGACAAAGGATAATATAACTTCAATCCTCAAATTTCTTTGTATACATGCAATGGTCATAATGACATCTAATATAACCTTGCTCCATCATAAAGCTATCAAATTTATTATACTATTGACGTGGAGCTTGTTTCAAGCCATACAAGCTCTTCTTTAGTTTGCACACCATCTCCTCTTTACCTTTGACCTCATACCCCTCTGGTTGCTGCATATATAGTTCCTCCTCCAAATCACCATGGAGAAATGTAGTCTTTACATCAAGTTGCTCTAAGTGCAAGTATTTTGCTGCAACTATTCCAAGAATAGTTCTAATAAAAGTCATTTTTACTACAGGAGAAAAAATCTCATCAAAATCTATACCTTTTTTCTGTGCAAACCCCTTGACCACTAACCAGGCCTTGTATCTTTTCTTTCCTCCTTCTTCCTCTTTGACTATGAATACCCACTTGTTATGTAATGCTCTTTTACCTTTGGGTAGCTTCACCAAATCCCATGTCTGGTTCTCCATGAGAGCCTGATGCTCCTCATCCATGGATTGCTCTCACTTCTTCCTAGCATCTACTTGCATTGCTTCATCAATGCTGTCTGTCTCTCCACTATCAAAGAGTAATAAATAATAAAGAGATGGAGAAAAACCATTCAGGTTTTCTTCTTACCCTAGAAGACCTCCTCAATATAGGAGTTTGGGGTTCCTATTGAGGAGGTTCTTGAACTGATTCGTGTGTCACTTTCACATCTTGAAGATCCTCTACTGCTGTATATTCTTTCTTGGATTATTCCCTATTTTCCTACAACTGCTGCTTATATATGACTTTCTCATTAAAGACCACATTCCTAGATCGAATGATTTTCTTGTCCTTAATAAGCCATCATTTATATCCAAAGTCATCACCACCATAACAAATGAAAGTAGATTTTTCTGATTTATCCTCTAGCTTGGTCCTATCATCCTTATCTATATGGACAAACACCTCAAATCCAAAGAATCTAAGAAATGAATAATCAAATTTCTTACCATACCAAGCCTCTTCAGCTATGCCTCCATCCAAGGAACTTGAGGGTCCTCTATTTATCAAGTACACAACTGTCATCACCACTTCTACCCAAAAAGAAAGAGGTAGTCCTACATGTAACCTCATGCTCCTAGCATGTTCCATTATTGTTCTATTCATCCTTTCTGACACCCCATTCTGTTGTGGAGTTCCTGGAACTGTCTTTTTCCCATGGATTCCATTCTTAGAACAATAATCATCAAATTCAATGCTACAATACTCCCCTCCATTATCTAACCTATTCTTCTGTCTCCCTCTAGTTTGCACCGTAAAAGCAATCCTTGAAGTAGAAGATTCCCCAAATCTTTTTCTTTGCATTTCCTCACTTAGAATCACCACTACAAAATCCTCAAACTTCAACTTTGAGTTAGCTGGAACCGAGTTTCTTACCACCATTACTAGGCTATTCCAACTCTCAAGTAAAGAGCACAGAACTAATAAAGCCCTAACTTCTTCATCAAATTCTATTGTAACCAAAGCTAGCATATTTAAAACCATATTAAAATCATTTAAATGATCAGCTACTGAACCATTATCAGACATCTTCGTATTAAACAATTTTTTCATTAAAAATATCTTATTAGAGGTAGAGGGTTTTTCATACAACTTCCCTAATGCATCCTTCACTTATTTTGTAGTCTTTTACTTTGAAAAATTAAATAATACCGAAGATGCAAGACATAGCCGGATTCTCCCAAGTGCCTTCCTATCCAGCAAATCCCATTCTGCATCTGTCATGCTCAAGGGTTTGTTCACCTTCTCAGACAACGGAATATAAAGATCCTTCTGATAAAGGTAGTCTTCCATCTGCATCTTGCAAAGACTAAAATTATGCCCGTTGAATTTAGCAACCCTAGATATTCCATCATCTGCCATAGCTGCCACTCAAGATAAAACTTTCCCTGTGATTCAACACTTTAGTAAACCAAACCAGGCTTTGATACTAAATGTTTGGAAATAAGGGATAAAATATGCAGAATAATCCCTCATAGAATTTCAATAGTAGAAATTAATATGCAGATTATATTATAGATCTCAAATAAAAGTGAAGAATAAAATAACACAACACAAAGAGACAATATTTAATTTGGGCTAAGTCCACCAAGAATCACTTGCTTAGATTTTATTACAAGCCACCACACTCTCAATACAATACCCAAATCTGTTTGGAGCTATGCTCAACAAACTCTTCAAAATTCACACCCAAATTCAAAACACATCTGTAATGTTACATTATCCCTACCATATGCATAAAACCATATAAGTAGACAACTGCTTGAGCAATTTTACAAAACCATGGGTATCAAAACCATGGGCCAAAACCGTCCCATAAACCTATGGTTCAAAAATCCCGCCCAAATGAGAAAATCACGTTTCCCAGTATGTTGAGCACATTTTAAGGTATACCCCAACAAGAAAACTATGGAAATTGTATAGTATGCTTAGTGTATAGTCTTCAACATTTTCTCACATGAAAACAGGCTCCACAACCTAAGAAGGATCACCGACCCCTCCCCCCCACCCCATTATTATATGCGATGGGGGGTGGGGTCGGAAACTGCACCCCCCAAATACACACACACACAAGTGTATATATATATATATATCTACAAATATATATATACACACACACACACACACACACACACACACACATATGTATATATACTCATCAATAAGTGTATATTCTACTAAAAACTAGGTTTATTACAAAGGGGTAAAATATCCAAATTCCCAAAAAGGGAAAATACATTGAAATACATTAACAATAAATTGAAATTCCAATTAAACCCTAATAGAAGGTAGAGTAGAAATGGAAAACAAAAATAAAATAAACTTGGGGTTGTGTTTATCCATCCCAAGCTCCATCTTCGTCTCGATTGGCTTCTTTTCCTTCCCTAAAAACCTGTAAAATAGAAATGAGAAAATAAGTCAAATGAAAGAGTAAAAGCTTCATAAAAAATTATTAGGGTTATATTTTAATCCCTAGATCTAAGGTCCCAAATTTATTCCATCCAATCGCCAAGATTATTCCCTACAAAATTTAGATGAAATTTAGGTGAAATTATCATTCAAATGCATGGGTCAGGTTTGAATGGGGCCACTTAAGTGGTGTAGAAGTTAAATTTAATTTGTTATCCCTTATGATTTATTAGTAACTCCTAAAAGTAAAAGGGCCATGACCTTGTGATAGTTAAAAGTAAGTTCTTACCCTTAGTATTTAGGACAATGTTTATAATTATGGATTAATTTTAATAGTATTGGTTATTAAAGAAGGGACAAGTTAAATCTAGTCCTTTAATAATAAATTATTAAATGACTTATTAACCAAACTAGAAATTGAATAGTATAATTTAATAGTTAATTAAAATGATCATTTATTTACCAAGGATTAAACTAATCTTTGCCACTGGATTTATTAAAAAAAATTACTCGGTAATTTTTCTAATTTAAATTTTGATTTTTCTCGGGTTACGTGTGAAATTTTGTGGGCGTTACACTTGCTATTAGATCCATGGGTTCAAAATTTGGAGCCCAGATGCACTTGAAAACATGAAACATAAACAAATAAATCTAGCGCAACTCTAAACCTAGAACACACCAACAGTGCATGATTTTTTTTTTCTAAGAATGTAGAAAACTTCAAGTTATGTCCCTTTTTCTAGCAACTTGAAAGCTTGTGTTGCATCCACCTTTTCGGAGACAAAGTTGGAGTTTGGTGGAGGACTGAGGAATAGAAGCTCCATGTGGGTTAAGAGCTAGTTACTTGGGAACTCTTCAAGGAGTGTTTCAAGAGTAGATACATATCCAGGAGATTCATCCAACAGTGGATTGATGAGTTTCATGATCTGCTATAGGCTTCCATGATAGTGGCAGAGTATGAGGGTCCATTTTTAGATCTGCTTCAGTATGTAGGACTACATGCAGGATGAGGAGGTTAGAGTTCATAGGTTCATCTGGGGCATGGACTTAGACTTGGGTCGGGCAATACCCATTCATTGCCCACAGACATTATTAGAGGCCGTGGAGAAGGCTTAGATTGTAGAGGAAACTAGTGGTTAGACTCAGTAGGCTCATGATAGAGTGAGGAGCCACATATAGTAGTTATATGATAGTAGATTGAGGGGGATCAACTCCTCTTCTGCATGGTGCAAAAAAATTTAGCACAGTCTTCCTTCTGGCCTCCTCCTCCTCCTCCTCCTTAGCAGTAGCAGCAACAACAGACTCAACCACCATTTTTTACCTCCACAATTCCATGATGCTCAGAGAGGGTGTAGTATGGGATGTCCAAAATAGGGCCCCCAACAAGACATGCTCCACCTCGAGCATAGTCGGTAGGAGTAATGACCACTGTAACACCTACAATGATCTATGGAAATATCATCAGATTCTTCAAAATTTACTACTAGGCCACCTTGAGGACTATCTACTCAATGGAGAGGACCAAGTACTTGCTATGGATGCAATGTGCATGGAAATCATTAGAGAGAGTCCCCTCAGAACCTTGTTAATAAGGGTAAGGAACCTATTTCGGAGCCTATAGTTGGTGACACGGCTAGGAGCCATCAGATATATGCAACAATTGAGAACCGCTAGATAAAGCACAAGGGCACGATGATAGAGACCACAAGTAACATTGGTGGTATTTCTACTCCTATCTTATTTGACTCAGGATCATCTAATTCTTTCATTTCTCCATCTATACTAGAGCATTGTAGGCTAGTGACAGTTAGGAAGGGCCTTAGTTGGGATGTCGAGATTGCTTCTAGAGCCAAGATCTTAGTAGACTCCTTAGTCAAGGAGTCGTAGTGGATCTAGGACCCTGTAGCACTACTTTGGATCTTTGTATCCTTCCCTTGAGTTCATATGGAGTTATCTTGGGCATGTATTGGTTGTCTATACACAGAGCTAGAGTTTATTGTCAAAACAAAGTTATATCTTGTGCATATGATTTGGGAGTGGAGTCAGCGATTGTTGGAGTCAAGAGACCCATCTCTATTTTCACCATTTCCGCTATGCAGTTGAAGCGATGTGCGCAACGTGATTGTCGATTGTATGCTATTACAATAAGTGATAGGTCAAAGGATGGGGCTAGTTAACCTTCACTTGATGATCACCCCATTTTACAAGAGTTTTCTGATGTTTTTCCTAGTGAGCTGTTAGGGATGCCTCCCCCACATGAGATATATTTTCACATTGATTTGGTTCCAAGAGTAGAACCTATCTCACACGCTCCATATATGATGACCACACCTGAGCTATGTAAGCTCAAGTTATAGCTAGAGGGACTTATTGAGAAAGGCATAATCTTTCCTAGTGTATCCCCTAAGGGTGCACCAGTTAATTTTGTGAAGAAGAAGGATGGATCCTTGCGGTTGTGTGTGGACTGTAGACAACTAAACAAAGTAACGATCAAGAATCATTATCCCATTCTTCACATCGATGATTTGTTTGATCAGATTAAGGAGGAAATAATGTTTTCCAAGATAGATCTTAAGTCCAGATACCATAAATTGAGGGTTACAGAGGTGAATGCCCACAAGTCAACCTTCCATATGAGATATGGCCACTATGAGTTCATAGTTTTGTTATTCGGTCTGATGAACACCACTGCAATGTTCATGAGATTGATGAACGGGGTGTTCAGGACTTTTCTACACCAATTTATATTGGTGTTCCTTGATGAGATTTTTATATACTCTCGTATGCGTGAGGAGCACGCGGAGCACCTTCGTTAGGTTCTACAGTGTCTTCGTGAGTAGTAACTTTATGGGAACCTAGAGAAATGTGCATTATTTTAGTCAGAGGTGTAGTCTTTGGGTCACATTATTTATGGGTAAGGGATCACAGTCGATCCTTCCAATATTAGACCCATTATGGATTGGCTAGCACCCACTAGTGTGATCGAGGTGCACAATTTCATGAGATTGGAAGGTTACTACAGGAGGTTCATTCATAAATTTTCTTGGGTTGTGCACCCCATCACTTCCCTTCAATGAAAATGGAAGAAGTTCATTTGGTCAGATAGATGTGAGCAATCCTTCAAGACACTGAAGGAATGTTTTATGACAACACCCATTCTTGCAGTGCTAGATGTACATGGAGGTTTCTTTATTTACAAAAATTCTTCTTTGGTAGGATTATGAGGTGTATTGATGTAGGAGGGCCGAGTGGTTACCTTTCAATCTCAAAAACTCAAGGATTATGAGCTCAATTACTGATCATTTGATTCCTCGGAACCTCTTCACGGAGCCCAATCTCAACAGTCATCAATGTCATTAGATGGAGTTTCTTTGTGAGTAAGAAATGGAGATAGAGCATGTGAAAGGGAAGGATAATGTGGTTAAAGATGCTCTGAGTATACGGAGATGTCTGGTTATGGCTACTTCAGTGGGTACATATTTGTGGAGTATAATTTTACAACTTTTACATTGTAGGTTCTACCTTGTAGCTAGGTAAGAGATTGAGTCTCAGATACCCCTTGAAGGGAAGGTTGATTTGTTTTCATTAGATGAAGATGGTCTTCTCAAACATATAAGCTATATCTATGTACCTAGGGATGGAGGTTTGAGATAGGATATCTTTGCAGAGGCTCATCGTGTACCTTATTCAACCCATCCAGGGGTGAAGAAGATGCACACCACCTTGAGATAACTATATCATTGGAGTGGTCTATAGAGAGATGTATCTAAGTTTGTGTTGCACTTATTAGAGTGTCAGAGGGTGAAGGATGAACATCATCATCCAGCTAGCCTTCTCTACCTACATGATATACTAGAGTGGAAATGAGACACCATTTCTATGGATTTCATAGTAGGGCTACCGACGTCGAGATACCACCACGATGCCATCATGGTCACAGTGGATGGATTGACCAAAGTGGCTCATTTTTATCTGGTAAATACCACCTATATAGCTAGTGCAGTGGTGCGAGTATACTTAGATGCAATTGTTAGACTACACAAGATTCAACAAAAGATTATTTGTGACCACGATTCCTTATACACCTATCATTTTTGGACTACCATGCAACATGCCCTTGGGATGAGTATCAACTTCAATACAACTTATCATCAAGAGACAAATGAAAAAAAAAGAGCTGGTGAATTAGATCTTGGAGGATATCTTATAGATGTATGTCATGGACCATTACTCTAGGTGGGTCGAGTACTTGTATTTAGTGGATTTTTAATACAACTATTTTCAGAGTTTGATTGGTATGGATCCTTTTTCAGGAATTATATGGCAGGGAGAGCATGACACCACTGAGTTAGGATAGATTAGAGGACATGGTTTCTCTTGGGCTGGCATTATTCTAGGATATGGGGCAGAAGGTTGTCATGATTTGACAAATATTACATGGGGCTCAGGAAAGATAGAATAAATGTGTAGATCAGATGAGGACATATCATATTTTTGAGGTGGGCACAAAGGTTTTTCTTCGTGTTAGGCCTCATAAGAGTCCTATCCATTATGGAAAAGGCTCTAAGTTAGCTCCTAGATTTTTGTGTCCCTTTAAGATCTTGGATTGTATCAGTTTTTTGGCTTATCATATAGCATTTCCGCCCACTTGTCTAAAATCCACGATGTATTTATTTTTTCTATGCGTAGGAGATACATTCAATATCCCTCTCATGTTTTGGATTGGAATGCATTGCAGGTGTAGGAGAAGGGGTAGGTGCTAGTTGGATTCTGTGTGCATCCTAGAGTGAAGGACCTTGGATCTTCAAGGCCGTAATATTGACTAGGTGGGGGTCCAGTGGGATAGGTATGATGAGACTGTAGCTACATGGGAGGATGTCAATTTATTGTGAGCCCAATATCCTCATATATTCTCATGACTTACAGGAGGAATTCCAGTCTAAGGGGAGGGGGATGTAGTGCCCACTCCTCTTTGACACTATTACATTATGCTGATTTTTTTTGACATAATCAGTATTGGTACCACATCATCTTAATTGGTCAGCCTAGAACATTGACAAGAGGAAGTTTTTTTTGGATTATAACACTATGTGAGAACACAACAAGATTTGAGACGCATCATTGGGATCAATTTTTTTTGTTGAATCCTACAAATAAATAAATGAAAAATTATCAAGGAATTCAATGTTGGATGACTAAACATTTTGTAGATACATAAAATTGGTTACTCAATTTAATGTCCCCCGTGTTCGCTTACATGTTCTATTCTCGGGTAACCCGATGCACTTTTGTATCACTAATTCTCTCTTAGGGTATTAATTA
This sequence comes from Taxus chinensis, assembly GCA_019776745.2. Classification (NCBI taxonomy): domain Eukaryota; kingdom Viridiplantae; phylum Streptophyta; class Pinopsida; order Cupressales; family Taxaceae; genus Taxus; species Taxus chinensis. The sequence continues at coordinate 650,058,465 of CM034153.1, read as the reverse complement.
ATTATCTAATTAAAATACCTATCCTAAGTTTGTTCCACCCCATTATATTTCACCCATGGATAATTAAACATTAACCATGTAATTCTATCTTCTACATTTATTCAAACTACTTATTCACCCCATATCACTTCCCAACCTCCCGTGCTATTATTACCATGCATCCCACCTATTTCTCCTCTCCTGGAACCATGCAGTGGGATTTTTCCCGTATTTGAGTAAGAGGGATAATATTCTTATCCTCACAACTCATCCCTTTTCACCACTTTGGGAGTTTGTTCCCTGATCGGTGCCGACCAGTCCTTGATCGACGCCATCTTTTTGGAACGGCACCGATTTTACCTCGGTCGGTGCTAATTTTACCTCAGTCGACACTGACTATAAATATATGACCTGAACTTAGTTCTAGTTAGACGGTAGAGACTTGAGAAATAGTGAAAAAACTTGAGCCTAATCTTGAAATTAGCAATTGAGAGAGAGAGAATTCTGTCCAGATCAATCTCGAAGAGGTACATTGTTATTCTACCCATGTAATATCAATATCACTTAGGTTCTTCAACCTTTGGGTGACTCCATTTCTCCATCCAGCCAAGGTGGAACTTTGTTCAAATCTCTATAGCTCCTGCAGGTCTCCACAATCCGATCATACATTAATCACAAATCAAGCTATCTGTGATTTCTTCTCGGTCATCGACGACCCAGAATCAATCAACGCCGATTTTTCCAAATCAGTGCCATTCCAAAACATCGACGCTGATCACTTTCTGATCGACACCGACCAATCTGTAGAAAGGTACAAAATCCATGTGACACAATTTCATCTTTGTTTTTACAATTTCCTACTTTCTTTCAGTTTCTGTTGTTATTTTTACATTCTATCTGTAACTTAAAATCAGAAAATCTAAACATTTTCTTACATTTTTTATCATGTACACCTTTATTCTTAATTGAAAACATGAACTGACACCCACTGAGGCAGCTAATCGCTTCCCAGACCCGCTTTCTGGGTAGTTCACCTTATATCTTCTAACATCATCTTTTTCTGTCAAGTATTTGTGCATCACATGTTTCTTGGATCTACTCTGCAAGATTGCTCATGTGTGCTCGTCTTAATTCCATCAGGATTCTTTCCATCTACGTCTTCGAATCTTGTCCCATTAATCAAGGACCGACTTTATTTGAGTTTTTCAAGGCTTTTGTGTTTAGTTTGGTGCATTAACTTGGACAAGTAACAAGCACATAAATTCTTGATCTACATTCTGGCACACCTGTTGGGACCCCACCAACCTCCCTTATTGGTAAGTTCATCTCTTTTCTAGTTTTAAGCTTTGTTCTTTTTCTTCACTGATTTTCATCAGTTACTCTTAAGCATTTCCTTTCATCATTCCGGTCTTGCTTCTTTCATTTCTAAATTTTCAAAGTTAGGTCCTTTATTTTTTTGTAAATCTCAATTCCAATTTCTATTTCTAAAATTAGTAAATCATTCATTTGATTTCAAATTTGCATTTTTGATTCATCTCTTTGTGCAAAATTGTCATTTCCTTGAAAGTTTTCTAGTTTCTTAAAATAAATATTTCCTTTCTACTAGTATCTTGTTGGATTTGTTTGCATGTTCTGCTTAAACCTGTTTTACACAGCGGTTTTCTTGTTTGTGAGATTGTTCAAGGGGAAGAGCTCAAGAACATGCTTTTTGAAGTGCACACACCTTGGAGAGATAAATCTACAGGTATTTCTCTTTTGTAGTGTTTTATCCTTTTTAAAAAAAACTTAAAAAGAACTCGTTTGTTTGTTTTTTATCACACTCAAACACTTCGGTTTTGGTCCTTAAAGTGAATTAATTGCATTGAGAAAGAAATTTTTTGACTTGTCTTCATTGAAATAAAACACTTCGGTTTTAGTGCTTAAAAAGAACATTTTCTTTTTCATTTCTATTGTATGTTCTTCTCCTATTTCTCTAAATAGGTTGGAAAATTGATCAAAATAGGTAGTGACATTATTTGATTTTTTATTTTTCACCCTTGCACACAAAGCCAAAATCACTAGGTACAAAGAATTTAAACAAAAACTCCTTCCATGGCCTCACCTACTTGGAAGTGACATCCAAGAGGAAGAGCCTACGATGTACTCGAGCCGCGCTATAAATTCCTGGAAGTTCTTATATATATTGGCAAAGCAATCGACTCCCTTATTGTAGCAGTGTGTGAAGTGTGGGGGTATGCCCCTATATCAAGCCACGTACCAGTATTTTATTGAAGTTCCTTCGGGACTCCTCACCAAAACATTCCCTAACCATCCTTAGTTTGGCCAACTGAGTAGTCCATGTTCTAAAAAGCCATCCCTAACATTTTCTTTCTTAAAAAATCATGAAAATTTAAAAGAGATAACCACCTACGCTGCTAGAATTATCTATGCATTAATTAGGTTAATCTCTTTTTGTGTTTGTGCTTGTTTATGAAGGTCATTATCCGGTCACAATTTAGAAAAATGGCTCAATTGGCCTCTGCCTCATCTGAGACCCCCGCTAATATGGGTGTTTTGGCACCCCTCAGGTCTTCTTCAGGACCAATGTTAGTCAGTTCCCCATCTTGGTTGTATAATTCTTTCTATCATCCTAAAGTGATCCCATCACGACCAAATTCCCTTAGTCCTTCAGAGGTATCATCTGCTTCTGATATAGCGTATGTTCCTCACAAAGATCTTGAATTTCAAGCACTCCTTGACCATAACCCAGTAGCCCTTATGGATTACTTAGTGCATAAGTCTACTCGAATATCTGATCAGGGATCACTAATCCAGCAGGTTTACGATTATTCTCATGATCCATCCCAGGCTCTCATATAATAGTTATCATGCTTCTTCTCACCTCGAACCATGAAAGAAGGTGGCACATCTATGCCTCCTTTTTATCTTCCACCAACCATGTCGACTGGTTCTCAAATGATGCTACCTATCCCTAGTGTAGCAGTTGCCTCGGTTACCCTACAAACTACTTTCGAGAGGCCTTCTTCTTCAGCTATGATGAGTGCATCCACACACCCACAAATTTCTGTCAATTCCTCTATTCCATCTATTACATCTCAGGGTCAATATCTCTCTTTGAGCCAACCCCCTCCTACAATTCAGTCAGTTCCTCTTTCTCATCTTCCAACTGATCTAGCTTCCAATGCTCTAATGACAGTGACTTTTACCCATCCTTTGGCGTCAACACCCTTAATAACTAATCTGGCAGTCAAAATCCTCATTGAGAGTTTGTTTCCCACGTCACAAACCATATCAAATCAAATCAATTCCCACATTCCTTAATCCATTCAGATTCAGTCGGTAAGTGTAGGAACCCACCAATCACAGGCTCCATCTTTTATTCAACAGCCTTTCTCTCAACCACTTGTCATCTCACAACCTATTTATACTTAGGCTCCTTCACACTAGATACCTCACCAAGCATCACCGATAATTCCTGGTTATTCCTCTTATCATCCTATTAATCAGTAGATGAATTCCCCATTAACGCCTCAGCAGAATATACCGTTTGCTTCTTATACAGGACATACCGACATGCCCCCTCCTCAATCTGATGTCGTCTAACTCATTTTCAAGAAAATTGTATACCTAAAAGCCTCCACCAAAGGGGCTCACCCTTCATACTCTTTTGAAGAAGTATGTAATGAACTGATTCATCCATCAATGGCTTTTAAGCCTTTTCCACCCCAATGGTAGCTTCCTAAGTTCTCAAAATTTCATAGTCCGGAGGATGCTCAACAACACGTGCGAGCATTTAAGCATGCTTGCTACCTTATAGTCTAGGACTAGGAGATTATGCTCCGTACCTTTCCTATGTCTTTAGTAGGGCCCACTTTAGATTGGTACAATAACATACCCCAACATTCTCTATTTTCTTTCTCTCAATTAGCCCAGATTTTTGTTGAAAATTTTTCAATAAACATTGCACATAAGATCTCGATCATAGATCTTTATAACATTTGTCAATTTGATGACAAGTCTATTGTAGACTTTGTCGCTCATTGGAGAGGAATAATAAATCAATTGTCTTTCTCCCTCCCTGAATCTCAAAAAATTGAGTTGTTTACTCAATCTTGCCCCAATCATATTTCTTCCACTTTAAGGATTCAAACCTTTTATACATTTGAATAAGCCTTTACGATGGCACGTAAACTTGAGTCTCGCGCCATCGAACAAGGAAAGTTAAAACTTCGCTCTAAGTCTAAAATATATTTTTCTCAGTTTACAAAATTAAACCCTTCCACTTCTAAAAAAGACAAGAATCAGGGGTCCACAAATGCTATCATATTGAAAACATCATGATATGATAACACTTCTAATCAAACACCTCGGAGAGACTCTTCATCTTCTTGAAAAGGATCTCTGTCATATCGGTATTTTACTTTGTTGGGGGAATCATATACTTCTATCTTAGAAAAAATGTTGGAAGTTCACATGATCGAACTTCCTCCTATTAGAAATTTTGATGAGAACCAAGAACGACCATGTTCTAGTATCATGAAAATGACTTCTGTCATTATCATAGAAGCAAATGCCATGACATTGAATGATGTCAGACCTTCAAAAATCTCATCCAAAAATTCATTGATAGAGGCGAAGCTCATTCTAGATAACCCAAATGCCCCCCCAAATCAGGTGCTTGATGTTTTTAAACAACCTTTTCCAAATCATTCCCCGAACAATGACGCTTCAGGGTCTCAAAAACCAAACACGCATACTATCAGCTCCATTTCTACTGATATTTCTTCTTCCAATTTTGAGCCATCTACAAATGTGTTGACTAAATCGGAAATTTCTTACACTCCTTCAAATTATGAGATTCCACTATCCTCGGATGGTCCATCTTCGAGTCTTCCTTTGTTAGAAATAGAGTCATCTCCCTCTACCTCTCTATCTAATCTTCCACCTATAGCTGAGACAGTGTCATCTTCATTTGTCTCGTCATTAGATATTCTTTTGGTGCTTGAGTCATTTACATCCCTTCAAATTTCCACTACGGATAATTTTACTTCTGTCACTCCCATTTTCGCCACGACCATGCCTTTAGTTAACGTATCCATAGTTGTACCAACTTCTATGCCTTTGGAAGCGTCTTTGATCTTGAATCTTCCTATCTCTTTTCCTATAATAATTACACTGACAATTACTATGTCTGAAGTACCCTCCTCACAAGAAGCTACTTCTTCATTACCTACCTCTTCCACCATCAGTGCTTCCTTCCCTATTAAGGAAACATCTAGAGAGATAACATTGACACATATACTTTCGACTCCTGGACTCAGACATAAACAATTAGAGTTTTAGCCTAAGGTTACATCATCAGTATCATCTCCTTTACTTCCTCCGAAATGGTTACAATCACCTTATGTAGTCGAAGTCGTCACCATACCTGAAAAGGGAAAACCCATATTTCGGACCATCAAAACTCTTGGAGCCCTCCCTACAAAAACCCTCTCTGTGCCTCATACAAGATTGGATTTATCCACTCAAAAGGCGTCTTCTTCTACAACACCATCTTCACTGGTGCCTCGTAAAGTGGATTTACCTACTAGAAAGGCGTCACATCTTTTGTCAGAACCATCATCTTCATCACCAAAAACCAAGGCACCCTTTATGCCTCTTATCAAATCTATTTTGGGAGCTCCTCCCCCATCTAAATCAACCTTACATAAATCATTGTATGTTTTGGTCAAACAACCTTCTTTATCTCTGAAGACTAGAACACTTGTCATGTCTTCATCATCATCAAAATCTATCTTAGGAGCTCCTCCTCCGCTAAAATCAATCTTACCTCACTTGCTTCCATCTCAAGCACCTAAGACTACTTCTCCCAATGTTCAAAAGAGCAAAACAGTCCCTAAAAAGACTGTCAAACCAGATATGCAGGCTTTTTTACCTTAGCAGTCTGCAAAGATTAAAGAGGTGCTTTCTTCACCTCTGTCCACATCTTCGTCTACCAGATTTTATACTACAATCCTTTGCCAACTTATCCAATCTTCATCTATATCTCTTTCTTCAGTGAAACCCTATAACCCCAAAGGATTAAAACCTTTATGGTTGAACTATGATTTGATTTGTGCTTACCATCGCACTCTAGGTCATGACACTGAGGGATGTAAAGCCCTTAAATCTGTCGTTAACAGCCTCTTGGAAGAAAATGATCTCGTATTGGAGGAGGAAGAGGAACAACTGTCTCCTATCATCCCAACTACGTCTGAGCCTGAACAGTCTATTCATGCCTCCAATTCTATTGATGTCACTCTAGATGATCTTCCACCTTCTCAAATTAATGTAATTTGTATTGCCACTAGAACACAACGGTACAATAATCCATCATCTTCTACAACCTCTCGACCACGAGTCATTATTTCTGCTTCCCCCGAAGGAGCAATTCCTTCCTCATCATCCCCGAGACCTCGGGTCTCTATTCATGTTTCACCTCAGGCTTAGATTCCCGTGTCAGTTGAGGAGAGTGTTATGAAACAACTCACCCATACTCCATTCAAAATGTCTCTTTTTGACCTCATTCAGTCATCTCCCCAGCATCGCCAAGATCTGATTGATAATCTATGCCACATCGTGGTGAATTTCGATGAGCCCCAACCTTTTGAGATGGTTGTTGGATTGAATAGACTTTCAACTACCATCTCCTTCGAGGATTATAAAATTCCTCCCCTCTCTTCTAAGGATTTAGAGGCTCCTCTCTTTATCACAGTTCAAATTAACAACACTTTGTTAAAACACACTATGGTCGGAAATGGTGCTACACTCAACGTCATTTCCTCCCACACATTTGAGCAACTTAAGTTACCAAAGAACGTAGTGTCACCACTGCCTTTCACCCTTCAATCATTTAACGATTAGCTGGCAGTTACTTTAGGAACTGTGGTCCTGCCCATTCAGGTAGGCAAGAAACTTCTTCATGAGATTTTTTACATTGTCAAAGGGAAATTCCACTACAATATGATCCTCAGACACTCCTAGATCCATACAATGCATTACATCCCATCAACCCTCCATTGATGCATAAAATATTAGTATGAGGGAAAAATCTATACTCATCCAGGAGACCCTTTTCCGTCCGCACAATGTGACATGATCATAGGGTCTGTCCCTCCAAAGGAGAACACTGATTCTCCTAATGAGGCTTCATCCTCTTCCATACCTGCAACAAAACTACTAGATCTACAAAATCTAGAAGATACGTTGCAGCGTTTTTCGCTAGGAGAGCTTCCCATTCTCTCTTTTGACACCCATCTCAAACCTAATGAGTATGGTAGGCCAGACAAACAACTTGAATATAAACCAAGTCTTCGCCACATCGTCACCATTGGTCTGCCTAATCGATAGACTGACTTCATCTATGGTGGTCTTGATGTACCTCACTATCATCCAGATTCTCCTCCTAGGGCCAAACGCTATTCAGCAGGGTTTGATTGTCTATAAAATCCCGCATTGGTAAAAAATTATCTATATCGATGCGCGTGGAAGGGATTTGGCTTGGAAAAGTATGAACAAGGTGTCCATGACCTCACATCCATTCCAACTCTTAAACCACATCAAAAATTTGGTTTAGGGTTCAAACCTCCCTCGAAAGCCACCATCACCATTCTTGCTGAGCCTCTTTCCATTGAGGAACCATCTTCTCCCGTCAGGTCTGAAGTATCACTCAATGTGGATGACACCATTTCTGACCCACCTAACTTTTTTTTAGTCAATACCATTTCCTGAGGTCCATTGACCTATAAGACTAATGGAAAATCCACTTCCATACCATTGGTCTTCCTTGAAATAGTCAAAGACAATTCTCCTACTATCAATACTATCCACTGTTCGGATGATGATTCTATCCTTACTTATCTGGGGGTAAATGATTATTATCTTCTTAAAACTATTCCTTCTAACACATCTACGCTTCTCAATGAAGCCACTGTCGACCTTTCTATAATGACTTCTGAAGACCCTTGCATCATTAAGGTCGGCCAATCTCTTAACCCACAGGAGTTAGGAGATTTCGCTGCATTTGTTAAAAACCATCACCAAGAATTTACTTGGTTATATGAAGATATGTCAGGCCTTGATCCTAAAATCGTGGTCCACAATATCCTTAATTTTCTAAACATCAAAACAGTTAAAAAAAACTAGGTAAGATGCATCCTTGTGTAGTTCTCCTCGTTAAAGAAGAATTACAACACTTTCTTTCCGCCAAATTCATCCAACCCATTGACTATCCCCAATGGTTTTCAAATGTAGTACTGTTAGTGCAAAATCACAGCACCCCTGGACGCACATCAGGCTTCAAGGTTGATGTTCAGGCATCCATTGTGATTGCACAACATGGAAACCTCTCTCCAAGCGTGGGACTCGTGAAACCGAGAGAGGAATCTCCAGAGAAGGCTGGTTCCTGCCCCTAAACTACCTGCCACAAGCTATTCCAGTGCAGGAAAGCTAATCTAATCCTAATCTAACCATGCCAAGGAGACAGAGAGAGAGAGAAAGGAAAAAAAATAAACAACAAAATCCTGCACTAAAACGGTGATACACCAGAGAAGGAGAATGTTGAACATATATCAAAGTTGCCATGGGACAAAGAGAGGTGAGCAATGGGAAGGATGGACAGATGCATCATAGGCCCAAGGATAGATTTCACACAGAAAATGTCCCAAAACTCTATGAACACAGCTCCAGACCTGCAATGAACATTCAAACATGCACAAATACCTGCAATGAAGAGAGGAAAGAAGAAAACAAGCAAAAAAATGAGCAGAGGATGGACAGATGCATCACAAAACACGTTTTTTGTTGCTTCAGAAGTTTGCACAGAACATCATTTCATTAATAAGAGGCAAAAAATGCCATTACAGAGCAGGGAGGAGGTTCGAACTCCATTTTCAACCCTAGAGAAGAAAAGAAGGGAGGGCAGAGCAGAAAGAATGAACAACAACTTCAAAATGAGCCAAAACTAGGCTTTTACATTGCATGGGTCGAACCCAGGGGACAGAAACGTAGGAAAACGTGCAAGCCCATTCCTCATTGACTGCAGATGCATAAAAATGGCATGGGAGGACCTTTCCAACCCATACCCTGCCATCTTTGACCAATTTGGGAGGAGAATGCGACCCATTTGTATTAATTTGGCCGCTAAAATGTCACTTCTGGCCATGCAGAAGAAGAATGCGACCCATTAGCATTAAAACGGGTTGTTGAAAGGTCGCTTCTGGCCATTACCACACGTCAGAGCCGTTTCTCAATTTTCTCTCTTCAGACTGCACCAAAACTCGAGATTGATCCCAGAATCATGTAGAGCATCTCAACAGCTTTCCGTTGATATAAAGAACGTGGAAATCCGAGCTCTGGATCAAAAGATATGACGATTTGAAGAAAACAGGCAAAAAATGGATTTGAAAAGCTATTCCCGCGCTTCGCCATCTGGACGACACGTGTCATGTGTTGATTGGCTGAGCAATGTCTTTAGTCTGTCGGGTTCGGGATTCTCCTTTGCATTTGCATGTTTTCCTCCCATGCTTTTCCGACTTGTTTCCCCGATCAGGAAACCCGATTTGCCTTGATGTCGGGTTCTCCAACCCTTCCGACATGCCTTTGATGTCGGATTTTCTGGCACCTCCGACATGTTTCTTTGACCTGTTTTCCCGACTTTGAAACCCGATTTTCCTTGATTTCCCCGCCACCTGGGACACGTGGCATGCATTGATTGGTCGACAGGGGCGCGGGGACTTCTTCTACTTTTAACTTTTTGGCTTAACTCGGCCAAATTTTCTAACTCTTCCCCGAGCTCCGCACTTCCCTGCTCCATTGGACACGTGTCCAATTCCTATTGGCTCGGGCTGACCCCTCAAAACTCGCCCTTTGACTTTTTGACCTTTGTCCTTGATGACACGTGGCGTCTTTTGGTTGGCTTTTCGGCTCCTTCGTTTCCTTCGTGTACTTCGTGTTCATTTGTCCCGGACGTCCCATTTGCCTTTGGACCGCTTGGGACAATTTCGGCCGATTCGGCCGGTTCGCGTCCATTTGTCCCAGATGTACCATTTCATTTTGGGCCCTCTGGACCTTTTTCACCCGGTTCGCGCCTTTTCGGCCCACTTAACCCAAGCAGTTAGTCGATTTTCTCTCGGTCGAACCGGCATTTCGCGCCCGCCGCGTACTTCTGGCCCATTTGTCCCATTTGATTTTGGGCCCTCTGGACCTTTTTCGCCCAGTTCGGCCGGTTCGTGCCTTTTCAGCCCATTTGTCCCAAATGCTACCTTGAGTAGGACTTAGCCAATTTTCACACTTTTTTCCTGGATCAACCTACTTGCCTTTCTGCAACCTTTTTTTTTTTTTTTTTTTTTGCATTTTCTCAGAGCTTGCTCTTTTCCTCTTGGACAGGGGAGTTAGACAAATATGAGGGGGACCCTAGCAACATGATTTTTGGCCCCGAATCAATCAATTTTCCTGGGACTTGAATATTCTGATGCATGTTATCAAAATTACCCTGGGGGGGTGAATTTTGGATAACAAGTACCAGTAACCAAAGCTAATGGGAAAATTTGAATTTACACCAACTTTTGGGATCTTAATCTCACTTGCCCGAAAGACGATTTCCCTCTACCTAATATCGACCAACTCGTGGACTTAACTGCAGGTCACGAGATGCTTTCTCTTATGGATGGTTTCTCTGGGTATAATCAAATTCTCATCACACCAGAGGATCAAAACATGAATTCATTCATAACTCCTTGGGGGAATTTTTATTATTGTGTCATGCCCTTCAATCTTAAGAATCCAGGGGTGACTTATCAACACACAATGACCTACATATTCCATGACCTTTTACACAAAACTGTAGAAGATTACGTCGATGATATCCTCGGTAAATTAAAACACCATCAAGATCATCTTCTCATCCTTACGCCTCTCTTTGAGAGACTCATTCATTTTTTTCTTCACCTAAATCTGTCTAAATGCGTGTTTGGAATTCTCACTGGTAAACTCTTAGGCTTTATCATCTCTATCACGGGTATTGAGGTTGATCTCACAAAAATAAAGGCTATCATCGAGATGCCTCCTCCTTCAAACTTAAAGAAGCTCTGTGGTCTTCAAGGACACCTTCAATTAGTGCGTCATTTTATCTAGCAACTTTTAGACCGTTGTCAACCTTTTCATCATCTTCTCTGTAAAAATGTTCATTTTGAATGGGATGAGCGTTGCCAAAAAGCCTTGGATTATCAAATCTTATCTTCTTTCTCCACCTGTGCTTACACCTCCACGTAAGGGGGAGCCCTTCTATCTTTATATTTCTGTGACTAACCATGCTCTGGGAGCCATGATCTTGCATCAAGATGCTAATGGTAAGGAACATGCTGTCTATTATATCAATCACACTCTTCATGAGTATGAAACACATCTATTCCGAAGCTGAAAAGTTATGTTGTGCTCTCTTCTTCATGAATTCTAAACTTCATCATTACCTCCTTAATCATAAAACTTACATTGTTACTAGTGTCAATCCACTCAAGACAATGCATGTAAAACCTTATCACAATGATCGTATCACTTGTTGGCTCATGCTCATGACAAAGTTTGACCTCGAGTTCATCTCATAGAAATCTATCAAGGGTCAGGTTATCGCTAATCAATTAGCCGATGCCCCTCTTCCGAACACTCAACCCCTCGCTCAATTCCCAGATGAGTTCATCCAACAAATTGATTTCGGTTTGTCTCCGTTTAAAGTAAAACTCTTCTTTGATAGGTCCAAGTGTCAGCAAGGGGGAGGCGCATGTTTTGTCATGATTCCTCCTTGGGTTGCACCTATCCCTGTCACACATAATCTTAACTTTGAATGTACCAATAATATGGCTAAATATGAAGCCCTCGTTTTAGGTCTTCAAAATGCCATTAATCTTGGCGCTCGCCATATTGACATCTTCAGTGACTCTGAGCTCATCATTAATCAAGTCACTGGTGTCTATTAGTGTAAAAATGATATTCATCAAAAATATCATATATCATTCTCTTTTAGCTTCAATCCTTTGATAAATTTACTATCCAAGATATTCCTCATACTGCAAACTGATTTGTAGATACGATGGATTCTTTATCCTTGCTTATTCCTCCATTTACTGAAGACTCGTAACTTTATGTGTTTGTTCAGTGTCTAGACCAACCATCTCATATCAGATAGTTGACTTCAATCAACGTCGTCATTATTGACACTCAAGATGAGTGGTATCAGCACATTTTTGATTACTTATCCTACTTAGTGCTTCCTCTACATTTGACTTCCAATGGCAGAAGATCTTTTATCCAACGCGTAAACTGCTATGTTATTCTGGGTGGAATCCTTTACAAATGTGGTTTTGAGGGTATTTTGCTTCAGTGCCTCAAAACACCTAAATCATCTAAGGCCATTCAGGAGGTCCACGACGGTATCTATGGTGGAAACTTTGGTGGTTTGGCCATGGCTAAGTGTATCCTACGTCTACGTTACTATTGGCCTTCTCTTAATTAAGACTACTATGAAATATGTCAAGAAATGTGTCAAGTGTCAACAACACGCTAATCTTACACATATCTCTAGTCAGGCCTTGCAACCTGTAACGGATTTGTAGCCTTTTTCACAATGGGGTCTTGATCTTGTTGGTCTCATCAATCCATGCTCTTCATAGTGACATCACTCTATCATTATTGCCACATAATACTTCACTAAATGGGTGGAGGCTATTCCTCTTTCATCGACCAAAGCTAAACCTATCATTGATTTTGTCTATCAACACATCATTTGTCGCTTTGGTGTTCCCCATAAACTCGTTACAGACAATGGAAAGTCTTTCAAAAACAAATATTTGTAGAAACTTTGTGACACCTTCAATATTAAACTCAGCTTTTCTTCTCCATACTATCCATAAGCTAACGGCCAAGTTGAGGCTTCTAATAAAACTTTGCGTAATATCCTCATAAAGGTAACTAGTCGAGCTGGTAGGGATTGGCATTTACACATCCCTTTTACTCTCTGGGATTATCAGACTAGCATTCGTACCCCTGCCGGTGCTACTCCCTTCTCTATTGTCTATGGGTTTGAGGCTGTCCTTCCTTTGGAAGTCTAGATTCCCTCTCTTCGTGTCTCTCTCAGAGAGTTTGTCTCTGATGAAGACTATCCCTAAAACCATCTAGCACATCTTGAGTTGTTAGATGAACATCATCTCAATGCTCTTGAACATCATCAAGTATATCTTGAGCATGTCAAGTGTTCGTATAACAAGCATTTGTAACAGCGTGACTTCCAAGTTGGTGATCTTTTTCTTAAAGAAAACTAAAATGTCACTACTCTAGAACGAAGTCAATGTGGTAAGTTTTCGCCTAACTGGATGGGACCATACATTGGCACTCATAAGTATGGGTTCCGGGGATTATCACCTATCTTCTATGGATGGTATACCTGAAATGGAACCTCTTAATGCTTTACATCTAAGTCCCTTCTATTGTTAAAATCTATCTTACACAATCTTAGTCAAAAAATAGATCTTTCATCCATCTGCAACCATTCATGCATTTCGTAGTAATTTGAAACTATGTGGTTCTCTGTGTTATTTCTTTTTATACCTTAAATATGAGTACCGCGGCTCTACTCATGGAATTTTCCTTACAGATTTGTTCCTTATCATGGTAGAAATACCTTAATCACTACTTCATCTACCCTAGGTGTTCATCTTGATCAAATCCACTTGGGGCATGAGTACGTACTTATATACATTTTCTTCCCCTCTATCTGATCTATCTGGTCTAAACTTAGCTTTCTTCCAAAGCTTAAAAAAAATATGCTATCCTATTCCCAAAAGATAGACTGGTCCCTCAAAGGACATCTATCCATGTCTTATCAAATAAAATAAAAAATGTAGACCATTCCTCGAAGGATGGCTACCATGAAATTCAAAATACAGACCGCTCCGTTGAAGGATGACTGTTTGTTTTATGGAATTTTGAGCCTTTGCAGTAACAAACTTCCTCTCTTGGCTAGTTTTTTCACTTATTAGCATTTCTGAAAGACTTCCTATATCGATCAGTATTTCCATATCTAGCAAACTACCCGCATTGATCAGTTTGCTTTTCTATCAAAAGAAAAATCATGAAGTTGTGATGTGAGACCTTTTCGATCATATGGAGACCCTATTTTCCCCATATGAGCATGTATTTAATCCTTCATGTGTTCTGACAAGATGTATATCTATCTCTCGTCCTTATCTAGTTTGTGACTAACTAGTGTCAGGTTTATTTTATCCATGTCTATGGCCTTGTGTGCATTTTCTTTCGAATTACCATCAAGGTGTCTATTCCTATCTAGGTGTGGTGATTTTTATTTCTAAGGGATAAGATCATTGCTTCACTTTATTTTCATCAAATGAAATGGACATTACCCATGTTCATTTGTTATTTATCCAGTTAAATTGACATTTAACATGTTAATTTAATCAATCAAATCTATCATCTATCTATGCTCGTCTTATCTACTTCATCTAAAAATATCCAAGAAGCATATATTTTTTGGATCCATCTATCCATATCATTTAGGTGAATTAACGTCTTAACATGTTAATTTAATTAATTATTCATCCATGAAAAATCAAAATTAAATCACATCTATCTATATATATCTATCAAAATTAAAATCATGAGTACAATCATCTGACACACAGATGCATATATATATATATATATATATATATATATATGAATGGCTTCAAATCGAGCCATTACATCGTATAAAAAATGCCTTCAAATCGAGGCTACATCATTATATCTCTACAAATCATATATCTATATAGTAAAATAAGATAAATGGAACACACTATCTCCTCCTCCCTCAGGCATAGGCTCTCTCTCATGACCAGCACCTACAGAACTGGAGGTGCCCGCAGTCATGAGCCTACGACCTCCTCGGTCTCCCCCGGTGCTCGCACCCTCCAATGCACCATTGACAGTGGCTGTCACTGTCCTCCTCCTCGCTCTGTAACGAGGTACATCTGGGGCATGTTGTGTCAAGGCATCCTCGTAATATCTCACCTTGGCAAGGAGATCCTGATAGGTACGCAGACTCACCATGCCGGGTGCTCTCAACAGAACTGCTACTGGTGGTCCTCCTGCTACGGCACCCTATACCCTTGACTCTGATGTGGTTCCTGTATCACCATATTTGGCCCTGAGGGCCTCTCTATGTCTGTGATATCTATCCCTCTGTTGGATAGTTGTATCCCACTCCTGGCGAGAAGTATCTCTCTCCTGTATCACTGTGTCCCTCTCCTCCATCAGAGTAACGATCTCCTCTAGAGTAGTCTGGTGTGTCTGTACCAAGGTGACATGCTCTCCCTGCAGTCTCTATAGCTCCACCATTATATCCTCCTTGTCTGACTCTGCAGACGCTGTGAGATGCCATGGTAGCTCCCCATGATACCACGCCTCGTAGCCCTCATCTACTCCTGTATCTTCATCATCATCTGTGGGAGGTAGGGCCTCCCTGAGTGGATCTGCTGGGACTAGTATCAGCAGTTCTGTCTCCATGCTATCCCATCTGTATGGCACATATATAGTCGGAATAATCTATATCAATCTAAACTATCTCATCACCCATAAAAATGGGACATGTTCTAAGATCTCTGGCCTACGGCCCCTGGCCACTTTGCTACGTCTCAGCTCCACTAAGTGGGTGTCCTATCCGGCCCATGTAGGATAGACCTTGTATGGCCTCCATATAACCTATGATGGTGTCAGAGTCCTGAATCTCTGGGAATACCACTCTGATGATCACCCTGTATCTCCAGGGGAAATGTCTACGTGCCATCGTCAAAACCCATAATCAAGGGCTCCCTCTACTCCTGACATCAATGGAAGTCTGGACGGTCTAATCACTGATATATTCTCATAAGCCCAATAATGGAGCACGAAACTAACGTCAATCCCAGTCTGTCTGCCTATGGAATACATACAGAGCTCATGATATATCTATGCTAAAAGTGCATCAGTGAATGCAAATACCTGCATGAACTCTAGGATATCGCAGACGCAGTCAAGAAAGAGTAGTGAGAACCGTCCACCTCCGTAATCTGATAGTGCATAATATGAGATAGCCATCTAGATCAAGGCTATCATTCTGCTCCTGGGGTCATCCTACCAATACTGTGAGGCTATCCTCATAGCCCCAGACACTATCTCTGAATCATCTACCCTATCCCCATATAAACATACCAGGGCCCTCCTCTGCTGCTTCCATGAAGTAATCTCTATTAGGTCCCCTATGATCAGCAACCTGAGGATCCTATAGATATCCTCATGGGTGATAGTCATCTCACCCATCCGAAACCAAAAAGTGCATGTCTGGCTATACCACCACTGCATCAATGATTGCATCAGCTCCATGTCTTGGGGTACCCATCAATAATAACGAAAACCCCCTATTCTGGCTAACTTCAGATGGCACCAATCAACATCTGTCACATCTGGCAGTATAGTCTCCAGTAGCTTGGGAATAACATCCTGCATGTGTAGGACCGCTCGTGCCTGTATCACATCAAACATCGTCATTAGGTTCATACATATAAAAATCAACATCATTAAAATTTCATAAAAATATTTCTCAAAAGCTTCCAAATGTCTCATATTTGTCATCGGTGCCGACTCATTTCAATCGGTGCCATTTACTTTATGGTCAATGTCGATTGTACTCCAATCGACACCAATCGCATATTAGTCGGTGCTAATTTTTTCAATCGACAATAACTGGGAGGCAGAGCACTAAAACACCCTATTGCCTCCTATTACAAAATGACACAAATGTACAAAGCTAAAGAAGGACCACTTACCCCTGGTCACGTCCTCTTCCTCTTTTGACCACTCCCGGAAGCTTCCATGTTGCTCAAATTCAACTTTTGACTTTTTCTAAATCAATCGTCGCAATGCAAATGAATCAATACCATTCACCTTTTCTATATTTATAGGTTTTTGGAGTGGTTGGCGCCAATTATTTTGGTTGGCATCGATTCTTTGGGTCGATTTCAATTAGGTAGGAGTCAATGTTGATTGGATCCCATTGGGGCCGATCAGGTAGATTTTGATATATTTTCTCATCTCATCACTCTAGGACACACTTCGTTCTCGTCTGATTATCCTGTTCTGTGCACGTGTCACCCGTAACACATTTTCACCATCATTGGGTCTTTATTTTAGGTACTTGTAACTTTTCACCTTGCATGGCCCCACATGTGTGTTGCTCATAGCATGGCTTTGCTTGTCATTCCCCGCTTGGGGCATCTCATCATTATATATTTTGCATGTGCCACCCATAGCACACTTGTTCTGCATAGTCTGGAAGCATTTCTATTGCAAATTCCACTATAGTGGCCATATGTCGATTTCTCCGATGACTCTTCTCTTGAGGCTGTTGCTTCATCCTTCTTGTCTATGCATTGATGTTTGGCTTGTTTATCCGATCTTTATTATGATCTTATTTTCACCTTTTGGTGTATATATTTGGTGTTATCACCCATTCTGAGTTTTCTCCCTGTACATGGGTAACTCACGGTTTTTGTAACCTAAGGATAGCAAGTCTGTAGGCACTACCATCATCTCATTCTAAGGCTGTCTAGTTGTCCCTACCCATGTGTCACTCTTTGGTTGTTACTATTTTGCAGTCACCTTTAAATCACCAGTTTATAGCCCCTAACGTTGTCTCATACGAAGACTGTCTAGTCTACCCTACTAGTGTGAGTTCCTTAGGTCGCTGCCTTTTTTTTTTTTACGTGCATCATCAATGATCAAATCTACTCCAGAAATCTAGTTGGGGCATCCTCTCTTCTATTCTTTTTTCATCTACCTTTTTCAAACTCAGGATCGGTTGGCTTTTTTGGGCCATCCCATCCCTAGTTTCAGGGGGAGCACATCATCAATATTCTTCCTATTCATCCAAACTCCTTGTTTTTGTTTTGTAGCATTTCTTATCGCAAGTTACTCAACAAAAAGGGGAAAATGTAGACACATAAAATTGGTTACTCGATTTAATGTCCCCTGTGTTCACTTACCTGTTCTATTCTCGGGTAACCCAGTGCACTTTTGTATCACTAATTCTCTCTTAGGGTATTAATTAATTATCTAATTAAAATGTCTATCCTAAGTTTGTTCCACCCTATTATATTTCACCCATGGCTAATTAAACATTAACCATGTAATTCTATATTCACATTTATTCCAACTACTTATTCACCCCATATCCCTTGCTAACCTCTTGTGCTATTATTATCCCTCCATCCCACCTATTTATCCTCTCTTGGAACCGTGCAGCGGGATTTTTCCTATATTTGAGTTAGAGGGATAATATTTTTATCCTCACAACTCATCCCTTTTCACCACTTTGCGAGTCTGTTCCCTGATCGGTGCCGACAGGACCTCAATCGACGTTGATTTTTCAGAACGACACCGATTTTACCTCAGTCTGCACAAACTATAAATACACAACTTGAACTTAGTTCTGGTTAGATGGTAGAGACTTGAGAAATAGTCAAAAAACTTGAGTGTATTTTGAAATTAGCATTTGAGAGAGAGAGAGAGAATTCTGTCCAGATCAATCTTGGAGAGGTGCATCGTTATTATACCCATGTAATATCAATATCACTTAGGTTCTTCAACCTCTGGGTGACTCTATTTCTCCATCCAACCAAGGTCGAACTTTTTTCACATCTCTACAGCTCCTACGAGTCTCCACAATCTGATCATCATCAATCACCAATCAAGCTGTCTATGATTTCTTCTTGGTCGATAATGACCCATAATCAATCGACACCACTTTGTACAAATCAGCACCATTCCAAACCATCGACGCCGATCACTGTCTGATCGACGCTGACCAATCTGTAGAAAGGTACAAAATCCAGGTGACACAATTTCATCTTTGTTTTTATAGTTTCCTACTTTCTTTTAGTTTCTGCTGCTGTTTTTACATTATGTCTGCAACTTAAAATCAGAAAATCTACATTTTCTTACATTTTTTATTATGTACGCCTTTATTCTTAATTGAAAATGTGAACTGACATCCACCAAGGCAGCTAGTCGCTTCCCGGTCCTACTTTCTGGGCAGTTCACCTTATATCTTTTAACGTCATCTTTTTCTGTCAAGTATTTGTACATCGCAGGTTTCTTGGATCTACTCTATAGGATTTCTCGTGTGCGCCCGTCTTAATTCCATAAGGATTTCTTTCCATCTACATCTTCGAATCTTGTCCCATTAATCAGGTATTGACTTTATTTGAGTTTTTCAGGGTTTTTGTGTTTAGTTTGGTGCATTAACTTGAATAGGTAACAAGCGCAAAAATTCTTGATCTACACATTTATTGGTGTAAATCTTGAGAAATGGCACCTTTGATTGTATCTCCAAAAAATCCTTAGAGATATAATATTGAATTTGACAAGTAGAAAACACGGGAGGTCAAGAGGTTTTGTGGAAGATTTATTTATGATACATTTTCATGGGGTTTAACTAATTGTAAACATGCTGATGAACATATAAATATTTATGCATCTTATGATATTTCAAAAACTATACCACCAAGGTTGAATTTTTCACTACTAGATTAAGGGTTTCTATATTCAATTTATTTGTAAATATTAAATGCATTAACCATCGATTCAAATTCTATTTTATAGCACTATTTATGTTTAATAATAGGAAGGGAATTTTTTCTACAACATGCATGTATAATTGACAAATATCGTTGTTATAATTGATCCATAATTAAAAGATAATTATAATTGAAATACTCGAAACGATTTTATATGATAAATTTTAATATTTACATATGGATTTCACAAAAAAAATGATTAAAATTTATTTTATCAATTACTAAAATAGATTTAAAACTACGCAAAAACTGAGAAAAAATGATGAAGAAAATCAGAGACAAATGAAAGAAGTTGACTACATTGTTCATCGATATGTGAAGATGTATCTGGATCCACTCTATAAATGTTTGATCTATTAAAAACATAAGATAAATGCTTGTATTAAAATTTATTTTAATATGATGATCTCAATCCTTAAAATTTTTTTTGCCTCTCATAATAGAATTCCTCTACACTTGGATGAGAATAACCTTCTCCAATGTAGTGCCCACTCCTCTTCGACACTATTACATTATGATGTTATTTCTTTTGGACTTATATTTAGAAATTGTGATTATGATACATTGATCAGTAGATGATAGATTATGTAGATATTTGGACTATTTACATTACGTGGTTTACATTTTTATTATGATGCACTATATGATGATGATAGACAGTTATATATATATATATATATATATATATATATTAATTTGCGATAACCTGATTCTTATAATAACATGTCCTAATTTGGATGCTTGACATATGTTGGATGTTTTGAGTAGAATTATAATTTTTTATGAATGCGGAAATCAAATTAATTGTATGATGCTACATAATGGAATTTCTAATTTCAAATGATGATTATTGATTTTTTATGTATATTGTCTCAATGTTGTTAATATGGCCGAAATACCAGAGCGGTATTTTGTTGTGGTGCGGGAAATTTTATCACATACATCGAAATGGGATAGGGGACCAACCATGGAAGAATGTCGGGTGTTGAACAACGTGGCCAAAATTTGACAACTTGTGTAATGTTATGTTGTGTTGTAGTTGCATGCCTAGTTAAGAGATTCCCCATGGGGGTTGACCTCACATGTGTGGCCTTGGGGTAATGTTATTTTCTTTTAATTTTGTGTGTATTTTTATTTTTGTGTTATGTTTTAATTGTTGAAAATTGTAGTCACTTTATTAGCAAGTAATAATGTAACACCCACAAACAATACGTTTTAGGAATACATTAAAACCTTAAAACACTTCTCCCGAAAGTTGCGGCATTTTTTTTTTTGTTTTAAGTTAAAAGGTTATAAGGGTGTCAACCCCTAGTGTACATTAAATTAAAATTTCACCAATAATCACTACTTTACAAAGGATGGACCAAGTCTAAGTTAAATGATTAAATATTCTTAATTTATCTCTAAGGTCAAATAATTAACGTTCAAGTAGTAAGGTGCCATAATTTAATTTACTTGGTTAAATGTTTTTCTCCTCCTTAATTAACATTCACACCCTAAATGATTTACTTCATACTTAGTTACTTTAGTTCCATAATCTTAATAAGTTAATTGTCCATTTCATTAATTTTCTAAAACATACTAGAACTAAATAATGACTTTGCACACTAAAGGTATTTAAATGGCCCCATTCACCGATCTACACATACCTTTAAATTTATTAAAAACATCTCTAAAATTCATTTTTACCAAGAAATTGTAGGGTTGATCCTCAACCCTTGGATCAATTCAATTGTAGCCACTAGATCCTACGGTTCCAAAACTAACCCTAAAAAAATCCTTATGAATTTCTATTAATTCCTTTTCTTTACCCTAGTCTCCTCATTTGGTCTATTTTCTTTTGTTTAAATTGCAGGTTGGAGAAATGGAAGCCATGGGAGAAAGGAAGGAAGAAACTATGGAGGAATTTACAAAATCAATCTTATTTTAGTCTTGGTTGAAGATTTGTCATTGTAATTTCTTTCATTCCAAGATTAAAGGGGTTTCCACTTGAAATCTGGAGTTATTACAAAATTATTTGTTTTTTGAGTTCTCTATTTGGGGCAAACCCTACCTCCATTAATATGTATGAGATTGAGTGCTTTTAATTTACCATTCGATGGTTTACTTTCTTGAACAATGAAATTATACCTTCATTTGTTTGCTAGATTTTTCCTCTTAATTTTTTTACAAGCTTAAATTTTTGTTAGACCAGGTTAAAATTGGCACAGGTGCGGATCTACATTTTTACCACCATTAGTGATGGAACCACTGCTCAAAGCAATCCAGAAGTCATGGGACCACTGCCCTACCTAGAAGATGATTCACAAACTGCCGCCTTTCCTGAGTTACGGTTATGAGACTGCCTCCTTTCCTGAGTGGTGGTTATGAGACTACCACTTTGCACAGGGTCACGGTCCTATTCCTTAGAAACAAAACCTTCAAATATGAGATTTTTCAAAAAACAAATTCACGAGAGTGTTTTAAAAGTCATTCTGAACTTAATTTTATGTTCCTAAACTTTCCAGTTGCAAGATTTAATTCATATATTCATTCCATAGTAAAATTACTCATTTTAAGCATTTCCTATTTCAATAGTAACAACATCAACTACAAGATATTTTTTGTTTTGTTCAACAAAATTTCTTTCAAATCCAAAATTAGAAAAGAAATCAAATCTAGTTCTAATGTTGTTGTTTTTCCTTACTACAAAATGCATTATTTCAACATAATAGTTTCCTTAAAATTTATTGCATCTTTCCATTTCCACTACTATCATTTTTTCAAATAGCCACTAAGAATATTTGTTCCACATTCAAGATTTCAAAGCCATGTACTATTAGTATAATACAACTTCTATGTTCTTTCTTTCCTTTTTTACCATATTATAACTTTAACAATGATAATGAACTTTCTTTTCCTTGAGCATAGCTCATTTCTTTTAATGCAAGAACTTACTTTCTCAAAATAAAAATAATAACTAAACACTAAAACATGATTTCCATTTTGGTCCATTCCTTTACATACTACCATTTGAGGAAAAATAAAATTATACAATTCCTCAATGAGCTTCCTTCAAATAATAATAATACAACTTACAATGCAACAATTCTTTTTTTGAGGAATACAATATTACCAGTCTTCCACCTTAAGTGGGAATAAAAAGATGGTTTTCTCACAAGGAAAGATTTCTTTTGGACATCAACAAAGGCTCTAAGTTTCACATCACCAACAAGAGCTCCACCATGCTTCACTTGATAAAAAAAGTGGGGGGGAGAGGAAACACTCTCCACCTAACCAATAATCCAATGAGGAGAAGAAGTTATCCTCCTCATTTTCCCTTGAACCCCAACCCCAATGCAATGAAAGATGGATCCAACTCATGGGAACAATACAAGCTTCCATGTCACAATACAAGGATTCTACAATCATACCAAAACACAATCAACACAACTACAATCACAAGAAGGAAACCAAAAAAATATACAAGGCTTCAAAATGTAAATCCAAAGAAGCAAGGACGTATGGGGAGATCACTTATGCCTCCCAATGGGAATTAGGTTCCTACCTTAACTCCCTCAAATAAACATCTCAAAACCCCTACATGAATCTTATTCCTCCCTCAAGATCCTCCTATGCATCCCTACTATATTTTTTTTGTCTCCCTCATAAAAAACCAAGTAAGAAATGCAAGCATTTCTTGTATAAGGTGGGGCACCCAATCCAAATCCCTCAAAAACATGAAATAAACTCTTATTCCTCCTTACATGTAAGATCCCCATAGTCCCCTCCTACACCAAACTTGGGCAATCTACCCAAGAACCCACCAAGCATACCAAAACACTAAAAAACATACACATATACACAATATAAAAGAAACATTTAACAAGAGTGTAGCTCCTACCTTTCCATGGTAGAGCTTGATCCAAGAGTCTCACAAAAAGGTCCTTCAATCCCAAACTATCACAAACAATCCCCAAAAAAATCCATAAGCAATCCAAAAGCCTCCAACTCCAAAAATGCAAGAGCAAAAAAAGAAATGAAGTAACCCCCAAACAAGAAAAATAACTTGAATAAATAGAAAAGGGAGAGAGGAGGGTGAGGTGGCTCGATGTAGGATGCCACATCACTCATCCTCAACTCCACATCACAAGTTAAACCTCAACCGCAATGCACAATAAATTGGTGGGTGAGAGGAATGACAAACCTCTTACACACACAACCCAAACCCACACCCCCAAAGGACAAAATTTAAATCCCATATAAGAAAATTGCAATAAATGTCACTTTTTGTCTTGCAAAACACATAATGGGGTATATTTTTGAGCCCCCAATCCATAGGTAGGGTTTGTATAGTAATTTAAGAGGTGTGGGACAAGTTTAACTTGTCCCACAAGCCTCCAAAATTGGCCCTTAAGGCCAAATGCAAATTTCCGTGAGGAGGTAGAGTGTACAACACTCAAGGTCTCAAGAACTCAACTTACAACACAACCCAAAGAGCCATCTAATCAAATAAATGAATTATTTTTTTCCATCTATAATAATTGTAGTAACATGATTAATTAATGATAAAAGGGAGAATACACCACAATCTAAATAATTAATACAAGGAATATACATTACTATAAAATCACATACTAAAATTAAAGAAAGGAAACTACGTAAAAGAGCAACACACAAATCTCTTGGTAACAATTGGAGGTAATCCCCCTCATGGGGACCCCCTAACAACAATTCAAACACACACACAACAAAATACATGTTGTCATGCTGACCATTGTTGAATTCATCTAGCATTCCACTATAGTTCGTCTACAATCCCCTCATTGTTTGTTGTGATATTTTTACCTGTAAAACACATAATACCTCCTTCGGCCTCGTGGCACCATCAAAACATCCAAGATAAAATATACAATATAAATTCACAATCATCTATATATGAATCAAATCATCATCTAGGCATGTAACATTATCATTTATAATTTATAACATCTCGAATCTACATTTCATCAATATCAATAGGATCACAAGATTTGTTAAATTGTTAAGGCCTACTCAATATGACGAAAATATCCCATGTTAGAAATATATAACTATGTCAACAACATATCATCATCAATATAAAATTTCTAGTAATCCACACACATCATACTATGAATAGAAATTCAATAATAGTCACAATATATCTATCATCTAACATCATGCTAAGTGAAAATGATACAATAATATTCATAAGTATAGTGAACAATATTGAAATCAATAGTAGTAAGTGTACGAAGGGAAGTGGGCAATACAAATAATGTGTTTTAATTAAGCTAATCCTACTTAATTGTTAACTAAATTGAGATGCGATAATGCGATATTTATGAGGGTAGATAGTCCTTGAAATCTTGTAGTTGTAAGTTGGGTTTATGTTTGTTTGTTTGTGATGTACTCTACCCCAGCTTCAAAATTCGTATTTTGACTCGGGAGGCTTTTTTGGAGGTAGGTGGAACAAGCTAAGCTTGTCCCATGCATCTTAAATTCACCCAACAACTCTATCTATGGGTTGGGGAGTTTTATTTTGACTTAATTATCCTTATTGGGAGTGTAAAAGAGTGAAACTAATTGAACTTTCCTACTTACCTCAATTAATCTTTTCCTTAAAATACATGATGTAGAAGTTTGAGTGTCATGTGGGTTTTTCATAGTTCTTACATTCTCATTTATTGTCTTGGGCATGGTGTTTGAATTGAGTGTGGGAATGGAGGAATGATGAAGTGACATCCTACATGGATCCACCTCATCATCATCACATTCCATTTCTATTTATTGATGAAATTTTATGGAATGGGAGTTACTTGTTTATTTTATTCCTTTTACATTTTTGAAATTGGGAGCTTGTTGGAGTTACTTTTGGGAAATTTCTTGGCTTGAAGGTTTGAAAGACTTTTGGAGTGAAGTTTTCTTGGAAGCTTGATGGTGAGGTACAATATAAATCCATTTATTTTTATTATTTGGGTTTTTAAATGTTAAAATGGTGCTAGTTTAATGTAGTATGAGTTTTATGAATGTGATTTTGTGTGGTTGGGTAGTATTCCTTAAGTTGGGTGTGGGAGATGGACTTTTGGGACCATTGGGGAGGGAAAAGGGAGTTATGTGGCATGATTTTGGTGGGAGTGTGATTGAGAGTTTCACCTATGGGGAGTGAAAAGGAAATCATGGTCATATGATTGCATACTTGCAAGGGAGATATAAGGATATTGTGTTGTATTTTTTTGCACTTGGGGGGCTTAGGGTGAAACTCCCACTTCACTTGGGGAGGAAAAATGAGGCGGTTTCTAATAGTCCTAGATCCATTTTGTGTTTCTATGAAACCTATGTATTGTTTTAGAAGATATAAAACTTGTTGAGCATGTCATTTTAGTTGTGTTCAATATTTTGAAGTGTATGTTGCTTGTGGAAGCCATGTTGTTGAATTTTTTTGAAATGTTTCTCAAGATCCATCATGGTTCTTTGGTT
The DNA here is from genome assembly GCA_019776745.2 of Taxus chinensis. Taxonomy (NCBI): domain Eukaryota; kingdom Viridiplantae; phylum Streptophyta; class Pinopsida; order Cupressales; family Taxaceae; genus Taxus; species Taxus chinensis. The sequence continues at coordinate 650,032,309 of CM034153.1, read as the reverse complement.
GGGGCTCGAGGGCCATTAAGGGAATAGCTTCTCCTCTTAATGAATTAAAGGTTGGGTCGAGAGCGTTTCCTATTCCCCTTTCCTTTTTATTATGATCCTTGTTGTGAAAGATTGAAGAGTGCAAGATTGGAGCTACCTTTTGAAGAAGACATGCAAATGGATACTTCTATTTGGGCCTTGTTTGAAATATTTTATGTGGTCATTTGTTTATTCCATTATTCCCAATTTTAGTGGAAGAGTGTAAAATTGTAGGCTTGTAAGAAATTTCCATTTTTACTTGGAAATATCTTTATCTTGTAAACTCTTCTAAGAGTGTTTATATGAGAAATGTGCATTTTAAAATGTGTTAGTTTTGTGAAAGGAAATGAACAAATTTTCTATTGTTTCTGATTAAATAGAAAGTTTGAAATAAGTTGAAATGGGGAATGCATCTCTCTCTTAAATTTAAGTTGTTTCATTATTTCCAAAATGTGATATGATTCATTTTAAAACAAAAGTGAATCTTGCTAAAAATTATTTATGTTGAAAATCGTTGTCAGTTATATCTTGTTATAGAAAAATGGAATAATACCCTTGTTTTATTGAATGAAAATAATATTGAAGTTTTAAAATATAGATGCATTTCTAGACTTGTTGAAGGAAAGTTGGTAGTGTATTAACTATTTTTCTTATATGAGAAAAAAATCATCTCCTTGCAAATTATTTTGAAATGAATAAGTAATATTATTAGTTTGTTCAATTATCATTCTTTTATGAATGGGTAGGAATTTTTATAGTTCTCGTTTTGTTTTACTATAGTATAAACGACTTGTTTTTTATTATTTAAATAAATCAAATTATAAGAATGTCCATACACATTTACAATATAAATACATTTAATTATATGAATTTATTATATATATATATATATATATATATATATAAACCATATATATAGGTATATATAGATATATATTATAAATATTTGTTGATTAAAAATAAAGCTTAGAGTAATTACATTTCATAATGTAATTTGGAAATATTTAAAATGTAGCATACATCGGGCATATATACATATATATATGTGTCATGTGTGTGTGTGTGCACATACATACATACATACATACATATATTAACATCCAAAAAAAAATTAATTTTTTTTGACAATGTTTATTTAGCCCACGTGGCTGTTATGTGGTAAGTTTATTTTTGTTAAAAGAGTAGGGAGGGTCACCAACTCCACCCCCACCTACACAAGTTAACAATATAGGATAGGCGGTGGGGTTGGCGACCCTCTTCGCCATTATTTTTTAAAGGATTGCAAATACTTTAAAATTAACTGCCAAAAATTGTATTTTGTATTATAGTCAGTCGAACCCTTGTTAAGCACAGTCTATGTTAAGTGCTAAACCATGTCCATATTAATCCTTTAGTAATATTTATAAAATAAACACACACACACACACACTACACACACACACACACACACACACACACACACACACACACAAAGAGATATATCCACATATGTATATATACTAATCAATAATTGTATATTCTACTAAAAAAATTGGTTTATTACAATTAGTGGTAAAATACCCATGATGCTCAAGAAGGGAAAATACATTGAAATTAGCGTTAACAATAAATTGAAAATTTGAATTAAACCCTAGGAGAGGGTAGAATAGAAATGGAAAACAAAAATAACATAAACTTGGGGTTGTGTGTATCCATTCTAAGCTCCATTTTCCTCTCCCATCGTTTCCTCTCCTTCCCTAAAACTTGCCGAACATAAAAATGAGAAAATAAGTCAAATGAAAGAGTAAAAGCTTCATAAAATAGGATTAGGGATATGTTTTGAATTATGCTAGATCTAAGGGCCAATACTTAATCCATCCAATGGCCAAGATTCTTCCCTACATTCAAGGCTTATGGTAAAGTTTGGTGAAATTGCATCATTGAAATGCATGGGTCAAGTTTGAATGGGGCCAGTTAAGTGGTGTAAAAGTTAACTTTAATTTGTTATCCCTTATGATTTACTAGTAACTCCTAAAAATAAAAGGGCCTACCAACTTGTTTATAATTAAACTAAGTTCTTATCGTTAATATTTAGACAATGATTATAATTACATGGATTTAATTTTAATCAATATTGGTTATTAAAGAAGGAAGAGTTTACACACTAGTCCTTTAATTATAAATTATTAAATGACTTATTAACCAAACTGGAAATTTACTAGTATAATTTAATTGTTAATTAAAATGATCATTTAATTTACCAAGGATGACTAAACTAATCTTTGCCACTGGATTTATTAAAAAAAATTACTTGGTAATTTTTCTAATTTAATCCTATTGATTTGTCTTAGGTTTTGTGCATGAATTTTGTGAATACTTTACACTACTAAATTGTGGGCGTTATGACTTCCAAATTCACCATATCATATCATCACACTTACTAATCATTTCTTTGGAATGTTTTTCCTTTATACCCACGCCAAGATATTCAACATCACCTCTTAAGAAAGTCTTGATTCTTCTGTCAAGAATTGTATCTTCTTCATAATTCATCCAAAACCTTAGGAGTAAATTCATCAACAAAAGGTACTTTTAACAATGCTCATCATGATCAAAGATCATGTGAGGATCATACAATTTCAGGTTTTTAACATTCACAATGGAGTACATCTGTATATATGGAGGTAATTCTTAATTTGAAGGAATTATTACCAACCTTGTTCCAAAATTTTGAATGGACACCTATAACGAATTGGTATCAATTTTTTAACTTCACCTGTAAGCCTATCATTACTGATATGAAGCCAAACTTGATCACCAACATGGAAACCATGATCAAACCGATGTTGCTCATGCCTAGAATTATACTTTTCTTATCTCTTGTACAATTGTTCTTGAAGAATATTGTTGTAACGTTTGTATCTTTTGAATGAACCTTTTTGTTGGGTACACTTTTCAATCATTCATTATCTTGTTATGCATCATAATTCCATAGGTAACTTCAGTAAACTTTCACCATAACAAGCCTGAAAAAGACTTCCATTCTAAGTAGAAGTTGCAAGGCTTACAATTATAAGCATGTTGTACATAACCTAAATTCTCATCCCAAAGTTTATGAGGATTCCTAGCCAATAACCATCAAGTAGATGCACTATTGTATGGTTTACCACTTTTATTTATTCATCAATTTGTGGATAAAATGTAGTAATTTTCTTCAACTTGGTGTCTATTAGACCACTTCCATAATGTTGAACAAATCCACATGATAAATCAAGAATCCCGATATGAAACAATAAAATTAGCATGGAAAATGCAAATTTACCCATACATTGTTATAAAATAAATGTGTAGTCCCGTTCTTAGGAAATAAGGGATAAAATATGCGGAATAATCCCTCATAGAATCGTAATAGTAGAAACTAATATGCAGAAAAATATTACAGATCTTAAATAAAAGTGCAGACTAAAATAACACAACACAAAGAGACAGTATTTAACGTGGTTCACCCAATTTGGGCTACGTCCACCAAGAATCACTTGCTCAGATTTTATTACAAGCCACTGCTCTCTCAATACAATACCCAGATCTGTTTGGAGCTATGCTCAACAAACTCTACATAATTCACACCCCGAATTTAAAACACATATGCAATGTTACATTATACCTACCATATGCACAAAACCATATAAGTAGACAACTACTTAAGCAGTTTTACAAAACCATTGGTATCAAAACCATGGGCCAAAACCATCCCACAAACCTATGGGTCAAAAACCCACCCATGTGAGAAAATCACGTTTCTTGATATATCGGGCACGTTTTAAGGCCCAATTTTTTTTTTCGGCGGCTTGTGCCCCCAAACCCTTGCTACCAGGGGGGCTGCCGCCCCTGAATCCCTACTCGGGGTCCAGCCCAACCCGACCCCAAACCTTAGCAAGACAACGTGGAAAGTGTACAATACTCTTAGTGTATAGTCTTCAAGACTTTTACACATGAAAACATGCTCCACAACCTAACAATCTCCCACTTGGAGACTAGTTTTCCTGTGAGCAAGCTTCTCAACCCTTCACTAGTTTTTGTGGAGACCAACCAAAGATGAACACAACTTCAGTTTTTCCCTTGTGACCACCTTGGTCATCATGTCTGCAGGATTTTAACTAGTATGAATCTTCTCTAGCTTCAAATTCTCTTCCTCCAAAGCTGTCTTGATGAAATAGCACCTTAACTATATATGCTTCATCCTAGAGTGGAGATCAGAAATCTTAGTTAGGTGTATAGCACTCTGTCTATCACCATGCAAATTTCCTTCCTCCTGCTTATGCCCAACTCCTCAAGTAATTGTTACAACCAAATCATTTCTTTTCTTTCCTCTGTGGCTGCAACATACTCAGCCTCCATGGTTGACAAAGCCACCAACTTCTATAGTCATGAAATCGAGCTTACTTCTGTCCCACCTACAGTGTAAACATAACCTGTCATGATCCTCCTGCTATTTACATTTCCAGCCATATCTGAATCTACATAACCACACAAAGTGGGTGTCTGATCCACTGTAGCAAAAAAATGTCCCCATGGTCCCTCTCCAATACTGAAGGATCCACTTTACTGTCTGCCAGTGATATCTACCTGGATCACTAAGAAATCTACTCACCACTCCCACTGCATGGGAAATATCAGGCATGGTGCACACTATGGCATACATAAAACTACCAACCGTTGATGAGTAAGGTACCTTACACATTTGGTTTCTCTCCTGATCTGTCTTGGGACACTGCTCCTTTGATAACTTGGAATGACCTGCCAAAGGAGTCCCAACCGGTTTAACATCCTGCATATTAAACATCTACAAGACCTTCTTAATGTACTCTTCCCAAGATAAATTTAGCTTCCGTTCCTTCTTATCCCGAGATATCCTCATACCAAGGATTTGTTTTGGCTGCCCCCAAATCCTTCATAGCAAAGGATTCACTTGCTTCTTGAGTACTTTTATTTCCTGCATGTTTTTACTTACAACCAACATGTCATCCACATACAGACAAAGGATAATATAAGTACAATCCTCAAATTTATTTGTATAGATGTAAGGGTCAGAATGACATATAATATAACCTTGCTCCATAATGAATCTATAAAATTTCTTATACCATTGACGGAGAGCTTGTTTCAAGCCATACAAGCTCTTCTTCAGTTTGCACACCATATCCTTTTTACCTTTGACCTCATACCCCTCTGGTTGTTTCATATATAGTTCCTCCACTAAATCACCATGGATAAATGTAGTTTTTACATCAAGCTTCTCTAAGTGCAAGTCTTCTACTGCAACTATTCCAAGAACAGTTCTAATAGAAGTTTATTTTTACTACAGGAGAAAAAATCTCATCAAAATCTATACTTTTTTTCTGTGCAAACCCCTTGACCACTAACCTGGCCTTGTATCATTTCTGTCCTCATTATTCCTCTTTGACTCTGAACACACACTTGTTCTGTGATGCTCTTTTTCCTTTGGGTAGCTTCACCAAATCCCATGTTTGGTTCTCCATGAGAGCCTGATGCTCCTCATCCATGGCTTACTCCCACTTCTTCCTCACATCTACCTACATTGCTTCATTAAAGTTCTCTGGCTCTCCACTATCAGTGAGTAATAAATAATAAAGAGAAGGAGAAAACCCATTCAAGTTCTCTTCTTGCCCTAGAATACCTCCTCAATATAGGAGTTTGAGGTTCTTGTTGAGGAGGGTTCCTGAATTGATTCATGTGTTACTTTCCCATATGGAAGATCCTCTACCACTACATATTCTTTCTTGGATTCTTCCCTATTTTCCTGCAACTGCTACTTATACATGAATTTCTCATTAAATACCACATCCCTAGATCGAATGGTTTTCTTGTCCTTAATACTCCAACAGTTATATCCAAAGTCATCACCACCATAACCAATGAAAGTATGTTTTTCTAATTTAGCCTTTAGCTTGGTCCTATCATCTTTATCTATATGGAAAAACACCTCACATCTAAAGACTCTAAGAAATGAATAATCAACTTTCTTACCATACCAAGCCTCCTCAGGTATGCCTCCATCCAAGGCACTTGAGGGTCCTCTGTTTATCAGGTACACAGCTGTTGTCACCACTTCTGCCCAAAAAGAAAGAGGAAGTCCTGCATGTAACCTCATGCTCCTGGCACATTCCATTATTGTTCTGTTCATCCTTTATGACACCCCATTCTACTGTAGAGTTCTTGGAACCATCTTTGTCTTGTCGACTCCATTTTTGGAAAAATAATCATATACAGAACCCTAGACCCCCCGCTCGGGGGCTCGGTCTGGCCCCGAACCCCGATAGGACAACATGGAAAGTTGTACAGTACTCTTAGTGTATAGTCTTAAAAACTTTCACACATGAAAATAGGCTCCACAACCTAAAACCCCTCGCATGTTATTTTTTTTGTGTAGGGCATTGAGATACACATTTTTTATTAATCTATCTATCAACACATATAAATAGTCATGTTTTCTTTAATAGGAAAACATCCAAAAACATCCATGGAAATGTTTTTTCCATGACCTATTTGGTACTAGAAGGGGGGTTTTTGGTTCTCAAAATTGTCTCACCCCCATTTGTGCCCTTTAAGATTTATTGATTCATGGCCTCTTTCATTTTCTCCTTCTTCGTATTGTGCTTGGTTGGTCTTTTTCCATTTTAATCTGCTTTTAGGTTGAAGGTCATGTGTGGGTCTGTATTTGTGTCATTGTTCATTTTTTCCTCTAGAAGAGCTCTGTATTTTGAGTATCCCATGCTATGTTCCTTCAAAACTTGTGTTCTCCTGTCCCTTCTATCTTCTACAGTCGAGAGCTATTGTCCTTTGCTGTTTTTCCCTAAATACTAGAAGAAGGAACATGAATTAGATGTGTCCCTGAGGATTGTATTTGAGCCTTTCAACATTTCTAAACTCTTTTTCCTTGGAGAAAATTTCATTTTCAGGCTCAAATGGTCATTTTTCTATATTTTACAATTTGACGGGCATTTCTCAGGTCAAATTTGCATCCTTGCATCAACAAGGGAGATGTGGCATCTTTTGGTTGGACACGGCTTGGCTTGACACTTTGAAAAATATATGAAAAGACTCAACTTAAAAATGTGTCCACGTGGAGGAACGGCACTCATTTGAGAGATCAACTTTTTGGTTTAGCTTGGAGAAATAGTGCCTTGGTGAGGACACATGGAGGCTTCCACTTGCTTTGAATTTTACTTAGACTTTTCAATAACCAAATGAAGAGACTACCTCAAAGCATGACAAGTGGCACCTTCCACTGAGCTTCAAGCCTTCAAATGGGCAAATTTTTCTAGAGCAGGGGACACGTGGTGAGCCCACGTTCTTTCAAGGTATCAACTTTTTTGGGGACCGAATCATGGTGCGCCATGGTGACACGTGTAAATTTGAAAATTCATAAGGGACAGGGAAATAGACTATCGAAGGTGACTTAAATTTTTTTTCCTCTTTGCATCGTAAATGCTAAAATATCAAAAATGGCCCACAAGCCCGACAAAGGAAAAAGTCAAAATATGTCTCTGGTCAAATGGGCGGGAAGGTGGATCATCAGGGGCAACTTGGAAATTTGGCCTCTTATATTCTAATGACTTAAAGTATCAAAAAATCCTGAGGGCCCGAGGGAAATAGTCAATTTTTTTCTCCGGTCAATGGTGGAGCTACGGGCCTTCAGAGGAAAAGTGAAAATTTTTCCCTTTTGAGGGAAAAAGTTTTAAAAGCATAAAAAGACTCGGGGCCCCACTGGCACCCACATTAAAAACTTGAAGCAGAAGGGTGAATCTGTGGGGGAAACTTGGAAAATTTTCCTTTTCCCAAAAAAGAGTCAAACGGTAGATTTTTTCCGCGGTTCCTTTGGGAGCCACCTCAGGACATGTGTCACGCCCATTTTTAGAAGCGGAGGTGCAGAAAAAAATGTAATTTTTTTTATATTTTTCAAAGGGTCAGGAAAAGGTCAAAGGAATCCCTTGAGACCATTTTTGCATCTTCCACATGGATGACCCATTTTCAAATCAAAGATCAACGACTGCTGAGTGTCAAAATCTAATTTTCCCCCATTTTTTCCGTAAAACATTTGGAAGTGCGAGTCTTCATCATTTCTAGCTATTTTTTACATTCCAAGAAAAGGGGAAAGTTAATGTTGATATCTTAAGTTTTGTGGGAGAATCTAGAGGATGTCTTTCGCCATTAAAATGGTCTGACTTTCGTGCTCGATCTGGTTTACCATTTTTCTTCTCTTGAGCATGTAAAGAGCCAGATTTGACAGTATAGGGGAGGAGGTGGTTAGAGAATGGATGGAAACATGTTTTTCCTAAAAGAGGAGTTAGATGCAGGAGTTGTTTGATGAGATATGCTCTCAAGCATCTAGAGACTTTTTACAGATCTGATTCTGCGGATCACCAATGAATCATGGTGAGCACTGGTGCATAATTTTTTTTTTCTTTTTGGAGGAAGGGGCTCTACTGTAAAATTTATAAATGGAACGAATTATTTTGTGCAAAAGGTTGGGAGTTTTTTGGAAAGGTCAGGACTGATTCTCTCCAGTAGAAAAAGCTTGACAGAGCCCATCCATTTTGAGAAGCTGTTCAAGAATCCTGTATCTCTCCTTTTGTATTAAGTTCTATTGTGTTAAGGTAGTTGTAAGTGTATAGCCATTGACGAGCTTTGAGATTGTTCTGTGAAACTTTCCCCTGCTAATAGACTTAACCAAATTTGAGTTATTTCTGTGTTGTCTTGAGAAAAATGTGTTTGTTTTATTTCCAAATGTCTGCAAGTAATTTTTCTTATTTCTATTGCAATCTTGTACCAAAGCTTGGGAAAATCACACAGGTCTCATTCCTTGTGATAGTTTAGTGGCATCTGTAATTTCATTTCTTAGAAGAGCCTTCATCTGGGAGTGGGATAAACGATTTAAAATCAAATTTCTCTCATCTTGTTGATAAAGATTCTCTGTAAGCCTGTGGGTGTACCTCAAGCATGACTTGGTTTAAATCTTGGTGCTTTATTGGGTCCTCTAACTTAGGCATTCATAATAGAGTCCCACAGGTTGTGTGAAAGAGTGTTAATCTGGGCCTCCATTGAAGCACATGTTCTAGTTGAGGAAACACTTTAACTCTTTGTGGCATTTTGTGATTGAATCTTTCCATTTTTTCATAAGCTCTCCAGGATCTAGTGAGTCAAGTCCATCTTGTCTCCCTCCCACTAAAAATATATTTATGACAACTAATCCTACCCATTCTAACCCTGTTTTTGCCCTGTATACCCACACAAGACCAAAATCCTTTTACTAAAGTATGCATAACAAATTAGGTTTCCAAATGTATTTAGTAACCTTGGCCTTGTTGTGAAGATATCCCCATAATCTGGAAGTGACAACTCGTGAGAGTCAGGTTTGGTGTGTTGATCATATTTTCCCCAAGGCCTTTTCTATAAAACTCATGCAAAAGAAAGGTATCTGCATTTCCTTTCAAATAATAGAGGTTACAAAATAGGTCATCTTACCTTGGTTGAAAGGCACAACCTAAAATAGTGAGGATAATATAACATCCTTTTAAGGTGCTATCCACTCCTCTCCACAAGACTAAGTGCCAACAGATCAGTTAGATTGTTTCCCCAGCTACAAAATGACACATATAATGATCTATCTACCTATGAGTGTCCTGTTGAATCTTGTGATGTTGCTTGGCCCTTTGAAGGAGAATCAAGTTTGGGTACCAACAGGGGGTATATGAAACGCCCAAATTTTTGTTACTACGCTTACTTGTGGCATAAACTAATACAACCTTTAAAATATTTAGATAAAATTTATTTCACTCCAAGGCTAACTTCACAATCTCTTTGTATACAATGCAACTATTTTACCACAAACCAAAATGACCAAAACTAATTGAAGTATGTTCTTCCTTAATAAAATGGATGCCTTTCATCTCATGGAATAAATTTTTTACCTAGATGACATAGAACATTCATTATAAAAATGATAGTAAAATTTTTTCTACCAGTTTAGTTTGGGTCAGGTCCTCATAGACACCATTAAAATCAACATCAATTACAAATTTATCCCTATAAACTATCATGAATAACATTGTTTTTTTTTGTACAAAGAATAAATTCAATAATAGGATGTCTACAATTCCTGAATAATCAAAAAATTTGTTTTGTGTAGATTTCTTATAGCTGATCATGAGATGGAAATACTGTTAAAACACCATCTATCAAATCCAGTGATTAAATTTTTGTTGTTTGGATTGAGACTTCAACAGGTACTCTTATCAATCCGAAGTGCACTCTGGATGAAGAATAAGTTGCAAAAATCTTCACTTTAGCTAATACAATGGGAACTCTTATGAGTTATGGGTGACTCGGGTCGAGGAGCACTCATTAGAGCGAGCTGATTCCCTAGGATATTATCACCTAAACTACATTCTTTGGTGGGCGTTAAGGGAGAGAACATAAATACATAATCAAACTAAAGCATGTAAATTAGGTGATATAACAATGTTTTGGAATATGTCCACCCAACATACTTGTACAAGAAATAATGGTTTTGACTATTAACAAACTTGAATACATTATGGTTTCAAACTTACTTTTTGGTGGAATTTGACAGTCACAAAAGGCACTAACATGTAATTAACATGACCTGTAAAAGTGTATAAAATTGTCGAGTGGAAGTTTTTAAAATTTTGAGAACATGCAAATGAAAGTAAGATTCATTGAAAACATTTACGTCTGATTTTTTTTTTCAACACACTTCAAATGGTTACAGGTAGAGGAAAAATAATCTTTTTGTTGCTTCAACTGCTGTACTGTAGTACAAAATTCTACATAGAACAAGTATACAAAAATGGATAATCCTGCCATTCATTCTTAGTTACAAGAGTTGCTATATATTCTGCTAAAAAGGAAATAGAGGAGATAAATCAAATTTATGGTAGTCCAAAAGATAGCATGTGCCCTAGAACAAATTTTCACCAAGTTTTCCAAAAATAGCTAGTTGGGAGACAAATCTAATGCTAACGAAAATAGACCTCCATGGACAATTTGACCTCTTCACAAAGAAATACAAATGTTTTTAATAACAACAAGGCTATTATTATGTGCATCACCAGGCTAAAAATTAACTTTCATGGTCTACTCTCCATTTGTTGTAACCTGTAATGAAATTACTTGTATAATTCTAGATTATGAGCAACAATATAACACCAAATAACACAATATTTTAGAATAATGATCTCAATATGCAATTAGTAATAGCTTCGCCACTTCGAGGGGGCAACCTCCAAACCATATAATAAGACTCAAATGCTCAAATGATAATGAACTACTACCTAAAATCCCCTATATATACTATTCATATGCTATGGCCATCACCAAGGCTGACCTATTAAGCATGAGAAAGTATAAATGATATAATAAAATGATATGGTAAGCCACAAGTCGGATACTCATATCCTAATACAAGAAATAGGTTAAGGGCGTAGCATGCCCTTCCCCTTCAAACCAACGTTGTCCTCAACGTTGAATAATCCTGGATGTTACTGTAGAAAACCTTCATCCTCCTAGGTGGCATCTTCTATGCTTAGATTCTTCCACTTGATCAGATATTCCTTAATGTCTCTAGTTCTCAGCCTCTTAGTACGTGTTTGCAGAATCTTCTCTGGCTCCAAAATGATTCTTCCTTCCTCATCAAGTTCTGGTAACTTTTTCTGGGCTTCAAATTTTTGTCCAATAACCTTCTTTAGGCATGAAACATGGAATACTGGGTGTATGCGTGAAGATGGAGGCAACTCTAGTTTATAAGAAACACTGCCAATTTTCTGTAGAACTTGATAAGGGCCATAGTATTTAGGACCAAGTTTGTTGTCCTTTTTCTATTGCTTTAGGGACATTTGTTTGTAAGTTTGGAGATGTACAAAAACCCAATCACCAATTTCAAAATGTCTTTCACTACGAGTGTTGATCTGCTTGTTGTTTCATCTTGTTTTGTGCTAATGCTAAATTCTCCTTCAAACTAGCCAAAACCTGTTGTTGATGTTGAATGTGTTCCTCAACATCTCTAACCTTAGTTTGCACCCTCAAGGAGGAAGTGATAGAAGGTGGATGGTAACCATATAATGCTAAAAATGGGGTCATTTGAGAAGAGGTATGAAAAGATGTGTTATACCACCATTCTTTAAGTGGTAGCCATTTAATCCACCTTTCCTGCTTATCTGATGACAAAACAACGTAGATACCCCTCTAAGCATTTGTTGACCACTTCCGTTTTCCCATCAGTTTGAGGATGATAAGATGAACTGTGAGCTAGCTGAGTACCCAAACATGAAAATAATTCCGTCCAAAAATTACTTGTGAAAATAGGATCACGATCACTTACAATTATCTTTGGGGTTCCATGTAGCCTTTGAACTGTCTCCAAAAAAGTAGCTGCGACTGTACTGGCTGCAAATGGATGTGATAGGGCACAAAAATGGGCATATTTTGTGATCCTATCCACAATCACAAAAATAACATTCTTACCCTCTGAACAAGGCAATCCAATGATGAAATCCATGGAGACCTCCTCCCATATCTGGCTAGGAATTGGTAAGGGTTGCAACAGACCTGGTGTCTTAATTGTTTCCCCTTTGTTATGTTGGCACACTAAACACTCTGATAAAAACTTTTGTACATCCCCCTTGAGCCCTTCCCAAAATAATTCTCTTTTTATTCTATGATATGTCTTCAAAAACCCAGAGTGTCCTCCAACAGGTGAGGCATGTAGCTCTACAAGAATCTTATGCTTTAACTCAAAATCTTTACTCAAGTATAACCTATCCTTGTACCATAGGGCATTACCTTTCCACTCAAATTTGTTATATGTCATAGATCCTTGCTTGATATTCTATATTAGAGATTGTGTATCCTTGTCTTGATCCCATTCCAATCTTTCTTCATCCACCCAATCGGCCGTTAACATGGACATTCCACATAGTAAGGCATCTGCGGATGTATCCCTTTTGGACAATGCATCAGCTACTACATTTTCTTTACCCTTTTTGTATATGATTTCAAAATCATAACCCAACATTTTTGTTACCCACTTTTGTTGTTCCTCAGATGATAACCTTTGCTCCAAAAATTATTTGAGACTATCATGATCATTTTTTACCTTGAAGTGTCTACCCATGAGATAGGGCCTCCATTGCTTGACCGCATGAAGAATAGCCATCATTTCTTTCTCATAGACTGGTTTGAGCAGATGTTTTCCTTTGAATTAGTGACTCTCAAATGAAATTAGTCTTCCTTCTTGCATTAAAACTTCTCCTAATCCTGATCCCCGAAGCGTCACATTCAACAATGAAGGTTTTTGAGAAGTTGGGAGTAGCCAAAACTGGGGTGCTGCACAAGGCTTCCTTCAGCTGCTCAAAGGATTTAGTGGTTAAGTCTGTCCAATGGAAGTCATCCTTCTTTAGCAATGCAGTGAGTGGGGTTTCTATTCTACCATATCCCCATACAAATATTCTATAGTACCCTGTTAGTCCTAGGAACCCATGCATATTTTTGAGAGTTTTGGGTCTTGGCCATTCCACCATAGCTTTGATATTTTGATGATAAACTTTGACGCCTTCATGAGATACAATGTGACCAAAGTACTCTACCTCTTGTACACTAAAAGAACATTTAGATGGATTTACATAGAGAGTATGTTTCTCCAAACCTTTCAACACTTTATTTACATGTTGTAAGTGTACTTCCCATGTCTTACTGTAAATCAATACAATCATCAAAGAAAACTAATACAAATTTTCTTAAAAATGGCTTGAAAACAGTGTTCATCAAGCTTTGAAAGGTTGCAGGCACATTTGTAAGACCAAAAGGCATTACCAAAAACTCATAATGGCCCTCATGAGTCCTGAAAGGCATTTTATGAACATCTTCCTCTTTTATTATAATTTAATGGTACCTTGAATGAAGATCTAATTTTGTGAAAGAAATAGCACCATGCAATTCATCAAGTAAATCATCAATTACTAGAATAGGAAACTTATCTTTGATGGTATACTTTTTGAGTTCTCGATAATTTGGACATATCCTCCATGTTTCATCTTTCTTACATACCATGACCACTAGGGAAGAATAGGCACTCTGACTAGGCCTGATAATACCTGCCTTCAACATTTCCTGTACCATTTTCTCAATCTCACTTTTCTGGGAATATGGGCATCTGTATGGTCTAATGTTAGGTGTTTGGCTCCCTGGAATCAACTGAATGGCATGATCATGATCCCTAACTTGGTGGTATTCCCTTTGGAATTACATCAAAAATAGATGAGTGAGCATCAACAATCTTCTGAAAGATTGGGTGGCATTGAAGACTCTGTATGTTTGTACTTCTATGAAAAATAACTTTGTTATAAATCCATCTACTCCTTTTCTAAGAAATTTTTGCATCTGATGATAGCTAATAATCTGTGGAGACTTAGCTACCATCCCATTCAATTGCTATTTTCCTTCCATCTGAATGAAATCACATGAACAATTCTTGGAAATTCATCTCTATAGTACCTAAGGTTGTGAGCCATTGGACACCCAAAACAATATCTGCCCCTCTCATAGAAATAGCAAACATAGGTGATTCTAACATGTAGTCTCCCATGGAAATATTGAAACTATGGAATTTTCTTGTGCACTTGACTGTCCCACCATCTGCAATCATAACTTGCATTTCTGGAGCTGGGTAAATAAAACAATTGAGGCGGGCAGCTAACTTAATATTTATGAAGTTATGAGTACTCCCTGAGTCAATAAACACTGTCACCTTCTATTTTTTGAGATAGCCAATAAACTTGAGTGTTTGAGGAGTACTAATACCTAAAAATGCATGGCAAGAAATTGTAGGTTTGTGATCCTCTCTTCGTCTTCTATTGGTTCCTCAACCTCTCCTATAATTTCGGCATCCCCATCATCCTCGCTACCTCCGTCAATATAGAACAACTTTTTCTCTGCACATTTGTGTCCCAGTCCATATTTGCTATCACAGTTAAAAGCATAATCCTTTCGCTCTCTTTTCTTCCATTTGTTGAGGAGTCAATCTAATTGGCCTAGAAAATGAAGGGGAAGAAATACTACGGTCTCTAGTGTTAATGAATGGCGGCCTCCTACTACAAAGAACTTTTTCCTCTGCTCGACGTGCCATGATAATAGAATCAGAAAGCTTGAATGGATTAAACATACGTACCTCATGCTCGATGTGGTCCTTAAGACCCCCAAGAAATAGGTCATTCAGATTCTCTTCTGGTATATTCTCCACCCATACGGATAGGTTCTGGAATTGATGCACATAATCTTTGACGGATCTTGTTTGTTACAGTAACTTTGCTAATTGACTAAAGTAGTTCTCTGAAACATTGGAACTATAGTGCAATTGCAACTCCTCGGTAAAAACTGTCCAAGTGACACCGAGACCATTCTTCTGCCTCTGAGCACATAACCATCGATACCAAACGAATTGGTCTAGTTCAAGATATAGGGATGCCAAATGTCACCTTTTGTCCTGATGGTGTTTGATGTAGCTCAAAGAAGTTCTCCATTTGATTTATCCAATTCAGGGGATCTTTACCATCGAATTTGCGCATATCCACTTTCGGCATCATGTTCCATGGTTGCGAATAAGTTAGATTCTGATTGGGCTGGAAAAGTGATCCAACATGGTTATTTTGTCCATGATTTTGAACTGAAGATCCTCCTTGGTTGATATGGGCTGGATTTGGGCCATACTATTTACCCTTTACATGTTGCATGATATCATCCAACCAATGATTGATTTGGGCTATGTCTCCTTTAGAGGCCATCTCAGATTGTACATTTTACGTAGCTCATACTCAAGTTGGATCACCTTATGATCAACTGAGGTAAACCCTAGTGCTGAGGAATCTGTATTTAGCCCTTTCTGAACTCCATCTCTTCAATCACCATCCCATCTTTATCTAGGGTTTTACCCGGAGTAACCAGATTCTTTTTTGCTCTTGTGGAAGGCCCCGACCATGATATCACACCTTAGGGTTTAGGATTTTGATACAAATTCGGCCGAAACAGAGAAAAAACACAGAGAAGATACTAATACTATTTTTTTGAGAGCTTTTCTGAAAATGTAAAGAACTTGAAAAAATTCCACAATTTGCACTCTAGGGAGCAATTTTATGAAAAACCCTAAATTTGTAATAACTTGTGCAAAATAAATACAAAAAAGTCTGAAATTTTCAGGGAACCTTACTTGAAATGTTTCGCAACTCTGGTAAAAATATCTCCCACCAATTCACTTTGGTTCGAAATATATTGCGGAAACAAAAAATTAGGGTTTTTGACCTAATTTTGGCCCATATCGCAGCTTTGATACCACTTGTAATGAAATTACTAGTATAGCTTAGATTATGAGCAGCAATAGAACACCAAAATAACACAATATTTCAAAATAATGATCTCAATATGTAATTATAATAGCTTCGCCACTTCGAGGGGACAACCTCCAAACCATATAATATGACTCAAATGCTCAAATGATAATCAACTACTACCTACAATCCCCTATATATACTATTCATATGCTATGGCCATCACCAAGGCCGACCTATTAAGCATGATAAAGTATAAATGATATAATAAAATGATATGGTAAGCCACAAGTCTGACTAGCATCAGTTTAGTCCTTTAATACATTGTTTAGCCACAAGTCAACTACATCATATCCTAATACAAGCAATAGGTTACAGGCGCGTTAGCAGCCGACAGTGGGATAGCACTCTTATGTATTTATTCACTGCTTCCATTGCCTGATTAAATTCACTTCACCCATGTGCATAGTCTCGTAGAGGGATGGAGTTGACTCAGTTAGAGCGGTGTGATTGCTAGTGTAAGTTCTACATTTAGCACAAGAGGTATGAAGCATTGTAGAGTCGATCCATTGGCAATATGAACATTATACCTGTGAGCATCTTATGTTCCTATTTTTTTTCACAAGACACATTGAGATAGGACGTATGAGTAGCCTTGCTCTGGGCACAAGTGTGGGTCATGCGAGACAATCTAGCACACTTTGAGAGTCATATAGGTCCTGTTTTCACAGGTTGATCCAAAGGATTCTAAAGGATTCGCGAGTGAACTATTCGTCTTACCCAAGAGTTGATTGGAGAGGACAGTGAGTAGATTGGCATGATGACAGCCTCCTATTGGCAAGGATTGGACCTGATTGGTGGCATCTCGGTGTTTTTGGTACCAGTGGAGAGTCGGTTTGGGCATCATTACTAACCTCCTAGGGACAGCATTGTTCCGCTATAAGACATGTGGAGGTCA
Organism: Taxus chinensis; assembly: GCA_019776745.2. Classification (NCBI taxonomy): domain Eukaryota; kingdom Viridiplantae; phylum Streptophyta; class Pinopsida; order Cupressales; family Taxaceae; genus Taxus; species Taxus chinensis. The sequence continues at coordinate 650,014,936 of CM034153.1, read as the reverse complement.
TGATGACTACATGGGGTGTCTCGGTGTACTTCGGATCACACCAGATCAGTTAGTTTGATTGCAGGGTATAGGTGGAGAAACTTACTTTGTGGTATTCAATTTCTACAGCATGTAGAAGGATAATGCTTGGGGTCGAGCATTTCTCTCTCCCTTGTAGGGTAAAGAGCTTGATGAGAGATGCTAATCTAGATAACCTCACCACGTACATGTCACAAATTTGTCTGATGCCGAGAGTGTTACAAGTAACGGTTCCGCTCGGTCGCCTCTGAGAGCCCAAGAGGACACCACCGAAATCTATTTTGCCTTGCTCAATGAATTGATGAATACCGGAAACATATTATTTGACAAATTGGTGTGTTAAGGATTATTTGACTATTTCTGGTTCGACATGTGTTTTCAAGCACATCGAATCCATGAAGAATTGGAGCACGGCTATGATGTAGATGATGAACGTGAAGTAGAAAACCCACAGGAGCATCTGCGTCTCACTGCATGAGCTTATAGAGCCCATCTTCGTGATAGGTTCCTTCAGTAAGCATTTGTAACAATTTTTGAACAAGCAATAAATAAAATCCAATTTTGAGTTTTTGGAAATGTTTGCACCTTGCATTTTTTTGTCGAATGCCCAGTTGCTAAACGAGCCAAATTTCGCCGCATGGATAACCAAGATGTGGATGATTCTTCAGTTTGAAGACCTTTGGGGGATCGTTTCTGGCATGGACGCTCCTCCCATAGACACTGATCTATTGGCTAAGTATGAAAAGGCCGATGCAAAAGCACTAATGCTTATCACTCTAAGCCTTTCTGATGAGGTTCAACCTCACATTCGGGAAGCAACCACTTCCTTTGTGGCATGGGCCTGCGTTGTGTACCATCTACGAAGCCAAGAATCTGATGATGATGTTGCATCTTCAGAAAAAGCTTCACACAATGAGTATGCATGATGGTGAATTAGTCAAAGCCTTTTTACAGCATTGTGATCGAGTTACACGCAGAACTTTCTGCTCTCGGTGAACCGGTAGACGACAAGTTGCTAGTCCTACTCACCTAGCGAGATCTTCCTTCCCATTTTCAGGCACTGATTACCACATTAACCATCACTCAAAATAAGGTCAGTTTTTTCAAACTGGTGAATTATCTCTAGCAGGAAGAAGCCATTCAGAATGTTCAATAATCCTTCGAAGACAAGGCTCTTGTCACGAGGCGAAAGCATAATCCTCGAAAAGGGCAGTCAAGCCCCCAGAATCAGAAGCAACATCCACAACAGCAACCTTCTCAGTGGCCCACCACAGCAGCCACCCCAGAAGTAGTAGAACAACAAGGTGGATCGATGGTGCCATATTTGTTCCACAAATACGCACACAACTGTGAACTATTATTACAACGGTTACAAGCATGGAAACTCTGGCAAAGAGAGCACTTTTGGCCAAGGATATTCTAAGAAATCCTAATGGCATGCTCTTAATCAGAGGAAAAAGGGTCATATTTCTTCTCACCAGGATGTCTCCTCTGATGAAGAGGTTCCAGACACAACTCATCCGGACATTGTCCTAGTCTCACAGAATTCCCAGGCGACAGAAAGTGTCTGGTTGATTGATTCAGGCACTAACAAACACATGAATGGCAATAAGAAGTTGTTCCATACCTTGAGTGATTGGCCCACTGGAGATGGGATCACCATCGCCAATAATCAGGAGTTTATTGTGGCGGGGATTGGTGATGTCATCATTCCTCTTGAGATATGAAGATGTACAGTCACGAAGGTACCATATGTTCTAGGTTTGACCTCAAATATCTTTTCTGTGAGTCAATTTCTTAATCATCGAATGCAGGTTGAATTCTTTATTGAGAAAGGGGTCAAGTCCTGCATCTTTTCTGAGGGAGACTCAGTAGTTTTCTCGAGCATTTATGAAGGGCCATCTATTTGCACTGGATGTGGTCACTTCATCTAACATTGCTCTCTCTACTTCAACGGCGGAGTCCACTGCACTATGGCACTTTTGATATGGTCATTTTTCTACCGGGCTCTGCATCAGCTCAATGCCAAGGAAATGGTAAGAGCGCTTCCTCCACTCTCCCATTTCTTACCTATTTTCTCGGGATGTCTTGCGGGAAACAACATAGAAGTCCGTTCAAATAGAGCTCTTATCATTCCCCGAAACATCTTCAGGTTGTACACACCAATCTGTGTAGACCCCTACCAACTAGCTTCCAAGGTTTCGAATACTTCCAACTCATCATTGATGATTACTTACAGAAAATGTGGGTATATTTTCTCTAGAAGAAGAGTGAGGCATTTTCCAATTTCCAAACCTTGTATCAACAAGCCACCAGGAATTCTGGGAAACCTCTCCTTCTCCTCTGCTCAAATCGAGGGGGGGAATTTGTATCGAAGACATTTTTAGCATACCTGAAGCAACATGGCATTCAACAACATCTGATTACACCCTACACTCCCCAATAGAATGGGATTTCTAAGCAACACAATAGGGCTGTCATGGAGATGACTCGTTGTATGCTCTCCACCACCAAGTTGGAGGATTAGTTTTGGGTAGAAGTAGTCCAGACAATAGTGTATCTACTCAACTAGGAACCCATGAAGATCTTGCAGAACATGACACCGAAAGAGGTATGGAATGGTCGTAAACCTTCTATCTGTCATTTGCGAGTTTTTGATTTTACTGCATATATGCATGTTCCAGATAAGAAAAGGAAGAAGATCGATCCAATGACACTGCCCATGTCGTTTCTTGCAGTATAATACTACCTTAAAGGCATATCATCTCATGGATCTAAGACGAAGAAGATCTACGAGAGTCGAGATGTGGTGTGTGATGAGTCATCCTTTGACTTCCTGCCACACAATGGAGATCCAGGTACTAACCTCGTCACATAGATTGCTCACACATCCAGATGATGGGCAAGATGATTCTTCTCAGAGAGAAGAAGATCTAAGTGGAGACTTATTTGTTGATCTAGGCACACTGGAAAACACATCTTCACATTAGCAACAGCAACACCAATGTCTGAAATGGTTCCAGAATACTATTAGGGATGCATACCTGAACTCACTTCTAGAATACTATTAGGGATGCACACATGAGGTAAATTTTGCACTCATGAGTTTAATTATTGATAGCACCAAACACGAAACTGTTCATGAGGAATTAGACCAACCACAGTGCAAACAAACTATGAATGTTGAATATGATTCCCTACTTCAAAATCAGACATGGGAACTTGTCGATCTGCCTCCAGGTAAGAAATCCATTGGCTGCAAATGGATTTCCAAAACAAAATATAAGGCAGATGGTTCAATTGAAAAACACAAAGCACAACTTGTTGCAAAGGTTTATGCTCAACAAGAAGAAATTGACTATTATGAGACCTTTGCACCCACTGCGAAGATCAAAACCATCAGAGTTGTCTGTGCACTGGTAGGAAAAAATGGATGGAAACTTCAGCAGAGGGATGTCAAGAGTGCTTTTTTGAATGGTGATGTAAAAGAAGAAGTATACATGGCCCAACCTGAAGGGTTTTTATATGAGCATCAACCACACAAGGTATGTCATCTGATAAAGTCACTTTATGGACTCAAACAAGCACCTAGGGCATGGTATATAAAAATTGATAGTCACCTATTGTAGCATGGATTCACTCGTAGCCCCTTAGATACAAATTTGTATATCAAGAAGATAGGAATAGAGATTGGTATTCTGGTTTTGTACGTAGATTATCTTGTGATCACAGGAAGTTCTGACAATCTTATGGATGATGTAAAGAATGATCTAAAGAAATCCTTTGACATGATTGATTTGGGGCTACTTCACTACTTTCTTGGCTTAGAGATATGGCAGAAGAAGAAATATATCTTCATCTACCAGATGAAATATGCCAAGACTCTCCTGGAGAAGTATGGAATGTCAAATTGTAAACCAATGTCCACACATATGGAAAAATGTTTGCAGTTATCTAGATTCCAGGTTTCACCACAGGTATATGGCACTCACTACAAGCAGCTTGTGGGGACTCTCATTTACTTGACTTATACCAGGCCAGATCTTTGCTTTGCAGTGAGCTATCTCTCCATATTTATGCAGGAGCCGGCAAAGCATGTGTTGAGATATGTCTGAGGTACAATTGACTTTGGTTTGGAGTATCAAAAGAACACTCAGTTCTTCTTACAGGGATATACAGACTCGGACTATGCAAGATCCGTTGATGACATGAAATCAACTTTAGGGTATGTTTTTCATCTCGGATCTGGACCTATCTCATGGATTAACAAGAAGCAAACTGTTGTTGCTCTCTCATCCACTAAGGCTGAATACCGTGCCACATGAGGATCTGTGTGCGAAGTGATTTGGTTACGTCACATTCTTGTAGATATAGGGATTCCTGAAGAGAAACCTCCCATCATTCACTGTGAAAATCAAGGTGTGTTGAAGATTGTGAAGAATCCTGTTTTTCATGAATGAACAAAGCATATTGTGGTCGAATGTCACTACATTTGTGAACAAGTCTTGAACCATCAAATTCAGCTCCAGTACTGCCCTATTGATTTTCAGGTTGCAGATATTCTCACCAAGCCTCTCAACAAGGTGAAGTTTGATTTGTTTAGGGGGTACATATGTAGAAACAATGTATTAAGGGGGAGAATGTTAGCATTAGTTTAGTTGTTTAATACATTGTTTAGTTCGGTTGGCTACATGTAGCCAAAAGTTTAGTTACTGACGGTTACCTCCTAACCGCATTTCTCATGTATTTATTCACTCCTCATTGTGAATAAATTCATGCAGACATTTACATTTCTCTTGAGCCATCAAAGTCGGCTACTCATATCCTAATACAAGCAATAGGTTAAGGGCGTAGCATGTTGACTTAGTCAAACAATTTGTTGTAAAGGCTAAATTATGTGTACAGACTGCTTGCAAAAGTTAAGGTAATTTAGTTTCTTCCATCTTTTCTTTGTGGAATATATGCATGAAATTGATTCATTGGCTATCTTGAAAAAATTTAAGGAATCTATTATTTATTTTCCTCTTTAGTATCTCACATACATGTGTTCATTGGTCTCCTTTATGACCTTGACTAGCATGATAAAAAAAACTTTTCACCCCATATAATAGGTAATAATTTGGTTTTACTTTGACCTAAAAAATGTGACCTTGCTTCCCCGCTTTAGCATATGAAAATAATAATTTAAATATTCAGAATCCACCTACATGGGAATGGCATATTATAAGGTTCTAAAATCAAAACATCTAATCCATGGTAAAAATGAACCATGATTAGATTTACCTTAGTCCACGAGTCTTGTGAACTAGGGTTGAAACCCTAATTACTTATCATTTGAAACTTTTCATTTGTTCTCAAAGCTTCATGTAGAGAGGGGGGAAACTATGCGGTACATTATTTTTACTATGCCATCATGGATTTTTGCAATGGATACATTTTTTGATTTGTATATTAATCATGAGCTCAATGTGGTTTTAGCGAGTTGTGCTCTGGTTTGTCTCAATTGAGCTCTAGGTTTTTTATTCTAAGTCGTCATTGTTCTGGTTCAAACCCTTATAACCATAGCTGCAATTTTTAACAAGGTAAAACTTCTATTTTTTGTTTTCAGTATTGGTTTTACACTTGGGAGGTCGTTGTGCTTTAGTAGTTTTGTCTTTTTATTTTCTGGCCCGATTTCATCCTTCACTGAACTCAGCTATGGTTTTCGTATCCTCACCAGTTTTGTTTAGAGTAATTTCATTTGAGCCATGGCCTTGTTTCGCTTCTTCGGAGCTCGAAATTTGTATTGTGTTAGGAGCATTAGTCTCTTTTGGTTAATGAGCTATGCTCCATGGCCAAGCTTCAACCCAGCTTGGCATGTAAAACTCTTCCCTTGTTGTTCCTCCATATCTTGCTGCAACTCTTTTGCAACTCTATTTAGGTGAGTTGGGTGGCTTTTTATGACGTTAAGTGAACTAGATCATGCCCATTATTTAGCTCGGTCTACGAAACCATATGAGTTTCAAGTGGCTCATGTGTTTTGTTTTATTTTGTATTCATGTCGTTGAGATCCTTCCTCTATATGGCTTGTTTATATTTTATAATGGCTCGGCCTTTCTGTGTGATAAAAAACTCACCACTCTTTTGTATCTTGGTTTGGTTGACCAACTCCGTCCCCATTTCGACTACCCTACAGGAGCTTGATACACGTTGCACATTGTTTACTCATGAGTTCTAGTACTGAGATCGAGTTTCTGCTTTGTTTAGCTCACCAGGGAGAGTTCTATTTTGTGCAGCTTATTTTAAGCATATTGTGCTCAACCATGGTCTAACATTGAGCTCTGCATTCTTATAAACAGTCATCTTGGTTCAAACCTATTTGGAGACTTTCATTAGTAAGAACTACTTCAGTCAGATTTTTTTAAAAATATGGCTACAACTTTATAATACTATTTCAGGATTGCATCCTTACAATATGTGTAGCTCTAAAACCCTATAAAATTAAAAGTTGATTTTTTTTTTGTATCTGGTCTCTTATATTATTTTGTGCATTTTTGAAACTAAGTTTGCGTTCTTGAATTTTTTTAATAAAAAGTAAGACTCTCTCATTTTCCTTTCCTCGAGCACACCAAAAAATGCTTATTTTAAAAAACTCATTTGTAGGAAAGCTTGATGGAAATCTAAGGTCTCGGTTCTGAACTTTAGAAATGAATGGCTTATGATGAAAAATCTACCAATGTTTTTCAATTCTGTGAAATATTTGAGAGAAGTTTTAAAGTATTCAATTTTTTTGAAAATGTTTTCACAGTTTAAAATCTGCAACCTGTGTCATTGTAGATTTGATCTTTATTTCATGCAAAAATTGATGGCTCCAAAATATATTAGTTTATGAAAAAAATTATTTCTTACAAATGAATGATTTGGAAATGCATGTCTGTTTTTTCAGATTTTATCATTATGGTGGTTTTCTGAGCTCTTTGGAATCCATACTAGAAACATACTTTGTCTAAAGATTTGATAAAGAACTAACAATTTAATAACTGGAAATTTGTACATCTTGTTTTAACTTGGAAATTTATGATGGATTTCCTCCTGAAACTCTTCTTTCTTCATCTTTAGTGGATGGATTTAGTTATATCATTCTGTGTAAAACTAGAACTTTATTTTTCAATATCAGGGAGGAAACTTGTATTTTTAAATTCTGTAAAGTCTAAAATTTATTTAGAATATGAAATTTGATATTAGTTTGGTGCAATTCAGAATATGTAATTTCCATTTTGTATACTTTGCACGTTCTGAATCTCTCACTACTCTGTTTTATAGGAAAAATAATACAATATGTCATCATGTTTTGTACTTAAAATCTTTCTTTTTCAGTTTCTTGAATATGCTGCTCCTTCACTTCTGCAATAATTGTTTCTGTAAGATTGCATATACATTAGAATCTAGAATAAAATGGAGTTAAGAAAAACATGAGCTCTAATCAACCCTTCTCTTTTCTTCATTTCAGGTATACGAAGAAGCAGTGGATAATGCTAAAGCATTAGCAACACGAGAAGGGATCTAGTCATCCAAAAAATGATTGGTCCCTTATCTCCTTTTCATTTTCAATTTCTCATTTATCTGCATTTTTTTTTTCGATAGTCATATCCCACAACTTGTGTGGGGTAACATGTACATTTTTTTAATGAATATATACATTTTTGTTATATAATTAATTATAAGGTGTTTCCTTTTCGTTTCTTTTCAGTTGTATAACTAAAAAGAACATCTCAAACATAATGCTTAACATAAATACATATAATTGTAAGGAAATAAAATAAATTGTTTTTATCTTTTCCAATAATTAAAACCTGAATGAATGAGCGAGTGATCACCCCTTGCAACAGTAATCAAGTCATTGTACTTAATATTTTTCCAATCTGCAACATTAACCTTACCACTCTATCATGCTCACTTCTAATGTAGGATGTCTTTCTTGTCCTTGTTAGGACCTTGAAGTAGTCATGAGTACATGATGCATGATCTTGGCAAGGAGGACAGCTGGAAAGGCATCTTATGTGAGGATTAAGAATCATGGGAAAAAATTCCTAGCTGTTAATGGCCTGTGAACTTCCCAATTTTCTATTAAAACTGAGTGATCTGAATTTTTTTTTATACCCCTTCATTATTGTGAGCAAAAATAGTAAACATCTTTGGCAGCTATGTTGAACTGATTGCCTACTAATAAGTGAGAACCCAAAAATCTTACCACTTTCAACCATGAAAAAAATATGAAACCTTCGTGTAAGCTTTGACCAAACATTCCCAAGGTCAATAAAATATGATAAAGACAAATAATCCTCAACTAAAACTGAAAAATAACAACTAGAACATGTGAAAAATTGGACTTGGAGGAAATAAACAACTCTTATCAAGACTAAAAAATCATACATGCTCCATGGGGAAGCATCCAGAGTGTTCACAAGAAATTATTCTGTAGAAGAAAACCCACACTAACCAACCCTTGCCAACAGAAATGAGAAGTTAAACAAAAATTGATACATGAAGAGAGAAGTAGCTCCCATTTCTCAGAGCATATGACCATGAGATCAACTTGACAACTAGATCACATGGAAAAAGTGAAAACATGACTTTGACCTTTGATTTGCTCAAAATATCAATCCAAAACAAGATAAAAACCTCTATTAGATCTGCACTCAATTATGAGAAGTATTGAGGCTTAATTTTGAGAACATGAAGCCCTTTTTTGTGCTCTGAGTTAATCACAACTGTTGGTAACAAATAAGTTGATCACAAATCAACCAAGTATCTAATTGGGCATGGTCTTCTCACAACTGAAAAAATTTCCTTTCTTATCTACACCATTTCCTTGATTTCCTCTCTGCTCTTGAACATATTTAGAAGCTTATATGAAATATGATATGATTCTTTAAGTTGCATCTTATCTTTTCTTTGACAATTGTTTCATCTCCTTCCTCACTCTGATCCACCATGAACATCGAAAAATCAACGTCATCCTTAATGAAATCAACTTCCAGCTTGTGGATTGTTGGTTACCTACATTAGGATTTCCATCTTCAACTTTTCATGCTTTTTCCTTTTATATTAGGACACTGCATTAGTTCTTGAAGGGTTAATGCGTGATATTGATGAAGATGTTGAATTTGGAAAGGCATTTCAGGGGAGGATAGACATTCTTAAATAAACATAGTGATAACATGTACTCAGTTCTTCTTTATTCCTTAGTTAGGTCCATCAAATTAACCCTTCCAATTTGAGAAAAAAATGTTTCGAGTTAACCTCTCGAACATCAAGGCCGATGTATGATAAATTTCAACATATTGGAGATTTTTTGGGGTCAGTTTCCTACTAGTTGAAATGATCTAGTACCTTAATGTATCCATTAGGCATGGACTCAAAGCCCAGAACAACCGCTTCCTTAAAACAAAAATTTCTACCTTTCCCATAAAAACAAAAGAGGAAAAGATCTAGGAAGAAACAAGATCATGTGTATGAAATGCACTTATTGAAAATAAAAATGCTACAAATGTGTGTAAGTACTTATTTAATTGAAATCCTACCTACCATACTATAACCAAGTGAAAAGAGATGCTAAAAAAATCGTGATACAAGTTGAGAAAAGTAACTTCATTTTCTAAAAAAACAAGGCCATAAGACCCTCTTGATAATCAAATCACATGGTAGCATTCAAAAAATTATCTATACCTTTAACTTGTTAATAGATGAAAAATACCTCTATCGTATCAGCAATCTATTTTGGGAGGTATTGGGGCCACATTGGGGCTAACTTTTGACAATGTGAAGCTCATGTTTATGCCCTAGATCAAGCAAAACTGTTGGTTTTTCTTATCTTAGTCTTAATGAAGCCAGATATTCGATGGGACATGGTCATCTTGCAACTAGTAAACTATTTTTTCTTATGTGGTCTGTCTTGCTACTTTCCTATTCACTCTTGAGCACATGAGGAAGTTGATAAGAATGATGTTCTACTTCTTTGGACTTCTCTATCCCATTATTGACAATTGGTTCTACAATGATATCAAGATATTTTTTATCACTCTGATCCACAATGTAATCATAAAAGTCAAACTCATGCTTTTTGAAATCTGATTTCTCTCCTTCACTGGTTGCAGTGCTTACTGATGTTATTTGTGAATCATTGCAACCCTTTTGGAGTGTATAAATTTTTAATCATGAAGGAACGTAATGCTCATTGCACTCTTTTGTATCGTCTTGTTCATTTTTCAATTGTGCTTCTTCCTTCATATCCTCATCCTTTTCTAGCTAGAAGCTTGTCAATATGAAAAGATGTTGTTCTTTATCATATGACAGATCTAAATATCATGATTGCTTCTCATTATTTTTCTGAAATTTTTTCTTCAAATATGATTCATAAACTTCAATTATGGGTAGCTTATCATTAATGGTTAGTAAATTCTTACCTCGTAAAAAAACATCATTCAAGTCAGCATCTATCACTGAATCATTTTTCTTGTTAGGAGATGATATAGCTTCAAGACTATTGATATGAAGTTTAGAGACTTTCACATATTTGTTGCAATTATTATTTGTATTTTGTGGCTCAAGAGAATGGGAAGAATCTTTCCTAACCTTCATTTGATGATGATGATCCTGTTGCTGTTATGAAATCTCCATTTTTTAAAAGCACTCTTTTTCCAACTGAGGAACATGATTGAACCCAAACATGGAGACCCAATTATTCAAAATTTCAATAAATTATAACCTCCAATTTGTTGCAGCTTGAATTGGTTTCAACTCATGACTATGTTTTTTATCAATAACCTATCCATAAAGTGGGCTTGAGGATTAACGTGCATAATATCTCAACCTGATTAAAAATGTGTGACAAAATATCAGATTATAAACCCCTCATGTTTACCTTGTCCCCGGTAATAACATCAAGCGAACCGATTGTCTAAAAATGCTTGGCTCAGATGTTTTGACAAGGAAGGTATTCTGTAAGCATATCCGTTAACAAGTGTTCCTCTACCTTAAGTTTTTTGGTCCTACTAATGCTTTAAAGCTGTAGAATTTGTTCATTGAGAGCTGTGCATGTCCTCAAGGCTCATAAATGATTTTGATTGTACAGGAAATCTTATTCGATTGCAAAGTTACCTCAAGAATTTTCAGGGGACCTACATTAGTTCTTGAGATAAGCTTGTTCCTAAAGCACATGAATGGTTGTAATGGTGACTATATTCAATTATCCAAGGTTTGGGTCATCAAGCCATATTAAATTTAAGAAAGTTGGTCATAAGTCTTAGCTGGAGGAGGATATGGAGACTCCCAGACAAGTTTGATGTCAGGAGGGTTTAGATCTTGCACAAATCTTGAATCTCCACTTACTGCAACCGACATACATGAATGTATGAGCTCATTTGGTAACCTTCGATGCTTAGAATAAGCTGGAAAAACGTTATTGTCAATCATTCAAAGCGACTGGTCCGGATAGCAAAATATTGGCATATCGTATCTTTAAAAATACCTCATTTTGAGTTATTCGTTAACCTTGAGCAACCTTAGCCTGCAAAAGTTTTGTACTGGTCTGGGTAATCTACTTCTCGAAGGTGCCACATGTTTCTACTTGCGATAATTTATTGAAGCTTTTCAAAGTCATCAACTATTGAGTTCTTCTCCCAAGACGTTGCCAAAGTCTCATTATGCAAGCAAAGTACACCCTTGTAAATTGGTAGATACCTTTAATCTTCTGAAGCTCCTTAATTTTGAAGATTGTAGGAAACTCGAAACACATCCCATGACGGTTGTGGGTATCCTGCAAAACCTGAGGTGAATCTCAATTTGAAGCGAGTTGGTTCCATTTCAGCTGTGTCCCTAACTAAATTTGACTTGGTGAAAGAATTCCGCAAAATTTTTGAAAGGGGGTGATACACTGATAGATTTATCATTGGCTGATTGCACTAATTAGAGAGGCTTCCCAACCAAATTAGTAAATTGAAGCAGTTAATTTTCACAAACTGAGGGATTTTCTGGTTGTGATTTTGTGCAACCTTCAAAATGGCTTCAGTAAACTTACTGAATTAAAGGATTGAACGTCACAATACATAGTTTGTCCTCGTTTGGATGCGCAAGTGGAAAATTACTGAAAAAAAACCTATTTCTTGAGACTAAGGGAGACATTCATGGAAGTAATTGAACCTTATCGAAGAATTAGGGATACAATCCAAAGATTCTACAGCGACTATGTGGAGTGTAAAAGATTGCGGCGCAATTTCACAGTCCTAACTGAAAAAGGGCCTTTATTGACCAGGTATCCCTTGATCAGTTCAATATGTTACTGATTGAAAGTTTGGCTACATCAGTTGAATTCAAAATAAAAGCTTGCAAAGGAACTTTTCATATAACAGTGTCAATAATTTAGAAGAATAGCTAAAGCTGTAAGTTCTAAAAGAGCATGGAGATGATAATTAGAAGCAGCGTCAAAGTTTTTTGAAGTCAGATTACAATCTGATTGATATTTTGGAAAGCTCCTTGATTCCTTCCAAATACAAATTTCAGAAGGCAATACCGTAGCATTCATATCTTGATCGTATGTTTCTCACTGAGGTTGGGATAATGCTAGAGAAATAAGCTCCTAAGAAGTCCATTTCTGAATGGCTATGAAAATCCTTTTACTTGTCAAGATCTTTATGTGCGACTCTCCAATCAAGCTGGTGGAAAACATTTCTGCATACGCTGAGAATTCTGAAGACTCTTGTTTCAAAATTAAGCCATTGTCTGGAGATAATAAGCAGGCGTCAGATTTTCATGGCACTATCGGCACCTAATTGTCAAGGCTGGTATGTTACATGTTTTGGGTACGGTCGAATGAGGTGATTCTCAGGGTGGGAGAGTATTTCAGGAATGCTTGATTGTCCCTTTTGACTTTGCAAATTTCACCGCACATGCAACAAGTTCATAACGAATTCGAACATTTGAAAACTCTCATGCATTCAAGCATGTCGAAAGTGAGACTAATTACCCTAACTTGTTGGTAATCCTTGACATGCAGGACCGTAGTGGGTAGTAGACTCCATTCAGAGGACGAACTGGTACGCATCAAACCTACAGCATATAAAATTCCTACTTTATTCGAGACAGCTAAATATGTTTTGCCATGCTCTCTTTCTAAAATGCTCTCTTGGCGTTTATTAAACACCCTGAATTCTGTTTTGGACTTTCAAGACCAGTAGTTTCTCTACTTAATTTCCACAGTTGGACATATACTTCAACATCAAATAGCTTTGTTTAGGGAAATATACGAAGAACGTTTTGAGTGGAAAAGTTTGCGATTGTAAAATTATCTTGGGTTTGGTTTCCACCTTTTATCTTCTAGAGACTTGGTGGATTACTACATATTAGACTTGCAAAAACTCACTAGAGTGTCAGTGATTTCAAATCAACATGGTCCATTGCTTAAGTTGTTTCAGAGCCTAACATTATCTTTTCAGGGCCAGATTTGGATTTTCATATTGCCTAACTGTGGTCATGAGTCCGAATGTTGAACTGGGCTCTTAGCACATCATTGCCAAGATTGAGCGGCTGTAATTTGTCAGAAGGGATTCTCTTTGCCTCTTGATACCTCTATCTCAACTTCGTATTTCGTGCATTATCACGGCTCTCAAATTTCTGGGCTCATCCAATCTGGAATTATATTCTAGAGATTTCTCCATGTATACAATCGGGTTAGACTTAATTTCGCTGTCTATACATATTTATGACAGACGTATATAATGATAGAGTTTATTAGCATTTTTCATTTTCCAGTTCATCTAGCATTGCTCTTAATGATTCACCATATGATCTCGGTTATTTGCCGGGGATCTTTTTACATGCCCGATTTTCTCCTTTGTTTACCCAGAGCTGGGCGATGTGTTGATCTATGTAACTCAAATCTAAACATGATATTGGATAGGCTATGTGGGAAAGAATCACTTTCTGGACTGTTATTCTGAATCAAGAAGAAATAGAATTCTTTGACGACATTGACACGCTGAGGTTCATTTTTAGCTGGGTGTTATTTATGGTATTACCTAAATTGGGTCTGCAATTATGGTATCATTGGCTTGGCTAACAAAGTTACAAACTTACTAGTCATTGCCTTAAGAGGCTTGTACTGGTCGTTTGTAACTATGTGATTGCCTATTTTTAATGACCCGCTACTGGCTTGGATTCACCTTTGCATACTCATTTTGATAGTGAATGGCTGGGAACCAAATCCTGACTGGAAGCAGGTAAAGTATGTTCCTACCATCCTTGTAACTGTACCATGTTTTATTGATAATCTTGTTTCAACACTGAAGTCATCGCATTGAATTATAACCTGAGGGAGCTAAAGTGTTGAATCAGGTAAAGCAGGACAGGATCAAGAGCTTTCCGGATGAAGTGATCTACATCATGAAGAAAGGAGGGAAATTGTTTGATTTAGGGAAAGTTATAACATTTGAAGACTCGCTTATGGCTCACAGTTCATCCTCCCAAACCGGGTTCTGAATTCTATCAAAGCATGATGACATATAGACATTTTGTCTATGACAGAGATTGCCGTCCTATTATTTGTACTTTATTAACAATCTCGTTTGATGTGTCCGCGTATAACATGCCACTTTTCACTATTTTTGAAGGTTACCCGCAAGTATCTCTGAATGGGGACATGTATTAAGCACTTTCTTCGTTGTGTCCATCTCATTTAATGGCAAGTTCAAAGTTTTTATGTAGCTTTTCCATCATCTTATCAGATTCCGAGTTAACTAATGTATCTGATCGTGCCACTCTCTCTCTAAGATTTACATGTATGTTAGAAGTGTTCTGTTGGTTTTTAATGTCGTTGAGCATATCCATTACCCAACTGACAATGCATTGTTCTCCCGTCAACATGTTGGGTATCTTAAATTGTTAGCATATCATTTTAGATGCCGGATGACATGCCGGAGATTTGGGTGTCATAAAATGGAATGATTTTCTCTCACTTCATCGTGTTACCCTCTTGATTGGCTATAATAATTTGTATAGGATTAGCATTTCTAGCATTGTAATTTGTTATTGCAACTTTGTATTGCCTGCATTTTTTGCAACATATGTAGTTGCATGAATGGTTCTCTTATGTGGCTGCAATTGGTCTGGTTATTTGTAATTTCTGTTTTGGATTGGATGTAGAAAATTAGGTACATAAAATAACAACTAACAGAAATAAATAAACAGTAAAGAATTGCATAAATAAAATATCCTAGCATTATTGCAAACTCAGATCATACTCAGAGCTTCTGCTGCATATATTTCTGCAACTTCTCTAATTTCAGAGCTTCAACTCAATTTCAATTTCTCTGAATGTGTTTGATATGAAAACACTTACAATTGCCTGTAATAAATAGATGGATTCATCTAACAATAAAACACAGCAACTCTCCTAAAATTAGACCCATGCTAAAATAGCACATGGTTTTGTGCAATACAAAGTTTTGATTTATTTGCTTTAATAGCTTTCCTAAAAATAAGAATAAAATTAAATTAACTAATATTAAAAACATGTAAAAAGCTAAACCTATTTTTAATATTGCTATAAATCCATGGTTGGAAAATTATTGCTTATTTCCAACACCCCCCTTAATTTCAAACCTTTAAGCTTTGTTTCTTCTGGAGTTTCAGTGTGCACTTCCAGATCTGACATATTCCTAGGATCACAAACTCCCAAACAAGTTCTCAAATACTCAAAAAATTCTTTTCCCAAAGCCTTTGTAAAGATCTCTGCAAATTGATCTTCGGATCTGAAAAATTCAAGACAAATTTCCTTTTTGTTAACCAACTCCCTGATGAAGTGATACATCGTATCAATATGTTTGCTCCTCTTATGAAAAACATGATTTTTGGACAATGCTATTGCTGAATTGTTGTCACAAAAAATCTGCATAGCATCCTATTTGTTTCTGTTGTAAATCTTTCAACACTCTTCTCATCCAAACAACTTGACATGTTGCTCCTGTTGCTACTACATACTATGCTTCTTCTAAAGATAACGTGACAATGGGATGCTTCTTTGATACCCATGAAACCACTCCTATTCCAAAGTGAAAATTACACCTGGATGTGTTTTTTCGATCATCTATACTTCCATCATTGTCACTATCTGTATAACCATTGAGTTTGAACTCATCTGAACTTGAATAAAGAATTCCACGATTCCTTGTTCCACGTACATACCTCAAAATTCTTTTGCCATCTTGCCAATGTGAATCTTTTGGGGATTTCATGAACCTTGATATGAGGCTCACACCATACATAATATCAGGCCTTGTGGCCATCAAATACATAAGACTTCCAACCAGCTTTTTAAAAAATGTTGGATCCACAAATGAACCTTCATCCTCTTTGCTCAACCTCAAACCTACTGCAAGTAGTGTTGGCATTGGATTGCAATTCAACATGTTAAACCTTTTCAAAACATCATTTGCATACTTTTCTTGTGAGATAAAAACTTCACCTTCTGATTGTTGAACTTGACTTCCCAAAAAATAATGCATAAGACCAAGATATGTCATCTCAAAATCCTTCTTCATGGCTGATTTGAATGACTCTGTAGATAGATTTCAAGTAATAATCAAATCATCTACGTATAAACAAAAAATTAAAATTTTACCTTGCTCATTTATCTTGGTGTATAAGGTAAACTCATTGCTACTCCTACTGAAACCATTCTCAATCAAATAAGAATCAATTTTGATGTACCAAGCTCTAGGTGTTTGCTTGAGACCATAAAGTGCTTTCTTCAATCTGTATACTTTTCATTCATGACCTTCTATCTCATAATCTTCTAGCTGATTTACATAAACTTCCTCTTCAAGGAATCCATTCAAGAATGTTGATTTAACATCCATATGATAACTAATGCCATTTTTTGAGCTGCAATTGTTAAAACCATTCTTACCATGTCCAAACGTACTCCTGGTGCAAATGTTTCGTTGTAGTCAACTCCATATTTCTGCATAAAATATCTTACAACCAGCCTTGCTTTGTGTTTCTGTAATTTTCTATCAACATTATATTTTGTCTTGTAGAACCACTTGACTCCTATCACGTCCTTTCCTTTTAGAAGATCCATCATCCCCCATGTCTGACTCTTCTCTATAGCATTGATCTCATCATCCATGGCTTTTTCCCAAACTTCATTATTTATAGCCTTTTCATAATATAATGGATCTGTAACCTAAGAAAATAATGCAAAAATTGAAAATGAATTAGTTGTATCAACATTATAAATTTCACTTAGACTTCTTGATTTTTGTTGCACAGGACTATTCGATGCAAGACTACTTTCTGGTGATGGAATAGCTTCTAGTGTTATTTGTGGTGTCTGTTGGATGGTTGAAGATGCCTGAAATCTTGGAGACCTCCTAGACTGTAGATAGCAGGAGTACCTTGTGCTACAACTTGTGGTGCATGTCCAAGATTCGAAGAGGATACAATACCTTGCTGCTCTAAAGCTTTCATATGCCATAATCATCATGCAGGAATAATTGCTGCTACACTGACTGTTTTCTCAATACTTCCATCCCATGCCTCATTTTCAATAAAATTGTACATCTCTGCTGGTTATGAGCTTTCTGGTAACTAGATTGAACAACTTGTAAGCTTTTGTATTCTCTGAATATCCAACAAATATATATTTTTATCCTTTGTTGTCTAACTTCTTCCTCTAGCCCGTCAGGCACATGTGCATATGCCACACAACCAAAAATTATAAAATGAGAAACGTTGTGTTTCCTCTTAGTCCAAGTTTGTTGAGGAACCATGTTCTCGAACAATTTTCATAGGACACCTTTTTATGATGTAAACAAAAGCCGCTACTACTTCTTCCCAATACTCATTTGAAAGATGTTTTTCCTTCATCATACTTCTCACCATCTCCATGGTGGTTCTATTCTTTCCTCTCTGCTACACCATTCTGTTGTGGTGTGTACCTAGAAGTAAACTGCTTGTGTATACCATGATATTTGCAAAAATTTAGAAAAATCATTGGAAACATACTCACCTCCTCTTTCCGTCCTCATAACTTTGATGTAGTACCCACTTTGTTTTTCCACTAAAGCCTTGAATTACTGAAATTTATCAAAAGCATCTGATTTGTGTCTTAAAAACTACAGCCATGTCTTTCTTATATATTCATCAATGAATGTCATAAAGTAAATGAGCAACCTCCAATAAAAGTTTTTTGCATAAAGGTCCACATAAATTTGAGTGAACAATTTCAAGTGGTGTACTTGTCTCTTTTTGTTTTTCCAACTGGGAAGGAATCTCTATGTTGCTTCCCCAAAATACAACCTTCACAAACTCTATCTAGTTCTTAAATCAAAGGAAAACTTTTCACCATATTTTTTCTATGTAATAAATTCAAACTTACCAAAGTTTAAATGACCAAACCTGAGATGACAAAGACATGATTCATCCTTCATGACTGAATGAAAAGATGATTGTGTTCCTTCAGCGCAGGACTCTCTTGCTGTAGCGCAAACCTGATTTGCATTGGTGCAAGACTTATCTGGTTGAGCGTAGGACTTAGAAAAAGGCTGATTTGGATTAGTGCAGGACTTTGCTGCAAATTGAGCTGCTGATTTTGCTACAAACAAATCTGATTTCTTTTTTTCCCAGGTTTTAAAATCAATGGAAACATCCTATTACTACTCATCTTCACTTTTGCAATCAACTGAGTGCTAGGAGTTTTGTCCACAATCACGCACTTATTGTCTTCTATATAGACTCGGTATCCTTTCTGTACCAACTTTCCAATACTGATAAACTTATGTTTCAAACTTGCAACATAGTAAACATCTTATATACTTGTTTTCTCCCCCTTTCCTGTTAGAATACTAATTTTTCTATTTTCTTTCATAGACACAATATTGTTATTTCCAATAGTTATATCACTCTTAACTGAATCATCTAAACTAGAAAAAAAATCTAGATTACATGTCATGTGATTATGTAACCCAAATCCAAATACCATACATCACATGGACTCTGTTTTGAAAAATTAAATTCAATAGGGGATAAAGAATGTATTCGGAAATCCTTTTGCATGCAATAAACATATGTTTAGAAATAGAACTTCCAACATGATTTAGATTTTTCCTCTCCTGATCATATTGATTTTTCTTGCAATCATAAGCATAGTACCCATATTTTTTGCAATAATGGCACTGAACATGAGAATTATCTTGTCTCTGACCATAACTCTGTTCTTTATTCTATCGTCTTCCACCTGAGGTTGATAAACCGCTACCACATCCTCTAGATGGACCTCTTCCTCTTCCTCTTGGGTTGAAACTACCTCTTCTTTTGCCAGGAGTACCTGATGTGTAAGATGTAAAAGCCTGATCTACACTTGCATGTTATCTATTCATCCTCTGTTCATGATTGATTAGTGATGCATGTAACTCATCAATAAAAAATTGAATCAGATGCTTAGTTTTTTCAATAACAACAACAACTAAAGGATTAAATTTCATAGGAAAACTCCTAAGCAATTTTTCAATAATCCTTCTGTCTTTAAGAGTATCACCATGGGATTTGTTTTGATCGACTAAGCCAACTACATAAGTAAAAAATGACTCTACTGAATCTGAATATTTCATTGCTAAATTCTCAAAATCTTTATGAAGTAACTGTAGCTTGGTAGTTTTTACTTTATCTTTACCTTGATATGCAACTCGTAAAGTATCCCATGTGGTCTTTGCTTGATTAACTGCTGCCACTCTTGGAAGAATACTTTCATACATCGTCTAATGAATATAGAAAAGAGATTTTCCATCCTTCTTTCGTAACTCCTTCAAAGTATCTTTCTCTACCTGAGAAAGTGAAGTATATGTTGTTGCATCTACGAGCTCTGTGTACCCATCTTCAACAATATCCCACACGTCTTGAGATCTAAATAGTGCCTTCATGGTCAAAAACTAGTATTCATAATTATTTCCATTAAATTGTGGTGTTTTCATGTTGGATGTAGAATCCATAGCTTGTTGCCAATTTAATTACCTGCTCTGATACCAATTTGTAGAAAATCCATAGTCTTATACAACAAACAACATAGTATAAATAAATAGAACAATTAAATAACTTTCATAAATAGAAGAATATTCAAACCAACACTGTTGTGCATAATCTCCATTAATTAACTCATACTCAGAGCTTTGGCTCAAATTACAATGAAGTTTGTTTGTGCAACACTTCTCTAATTCTACCTGTCTAGATTTCACACTTTTGTGTGTGCATATAAAACAATTACAATTGTTGTTATTTAAATAGAATAACTCACTCACTAATAGATCTTAAACTGAGCATTCTAAATTTGAACTCATGCTTTAAAACAGCTGTATGCTGTGCATGAATTAAAGAAGATTTATTTGAATTAAATCTAATCCTAAAAATAGGATAAAATTGAGTTAATTCAAGAAAACTAAAACAAAACTAAATCTATTTTTAATATTGCTAAAAATCTATGGTTTGAATTACATGCATATTTCCAACAATCGATAATTGTCAAAACTTGAGTGAATCATCATAATTTGTATGTCTAAAATGCATGTTTTGTAATGTATATCTTGATTCATTTTGGCTTGAATGGTTGATAAGAATACTGGTGAAATTATTTCTTCTCTGATTCTTAAAATATTTACCTGAAAGCATAGTTTGATGGCCAAAAGGTGATCATTATTTTTATGTTTGAAATGAATTTTTAAACCATTCTTGCTGAGAATATTTTAGTGTAACTTTTTAATGAAAGATTGAATGCCTTGTACCTTCTTTTTGAGTTTTGGATGTTATATGTTTGAAAACTTTATGGATCGCATAGAAAAATATTTAATCCTTGAAAAATGTGCATCTTGTAAATCTAAATATTCCACCTTGCAACCTATTCTTTGAAAAAATCTCTACTCTTTTTTGGTTTCTTATCAAATCTACATAGTAATGTGAATAAATATTGATCCTTCTGGAAAATTCTGTATCATTTGTACTTGCTAAAATTGATTGAAAATATTCTTTTTATAGTTGTACGTATCTTTTGTAAAATGTAACAAGTAATTTAGATCTCAAAATATGTATTGTTGCTCCATTTTCACAATCTGAAATAAATCTCATGAAGCACATTTGACGGGAAACCTGACAAGTCTGGAACTTGTACTTTGAAAGTTTGAACTCTATTTTTTATTCTAGAAGTTGTATTCTAAAAATGCATTCTTTTATTTCTTCAAACTACTTAATCATGAATGCATATACATTAGAAGCTATAAATATAACGTAATTAAGGTCACGACAAGCTCTAATTGAGATATTTTCTCTCTTTTAAGTACGAGAGCATCGACGGATGAAGATGGACAATAGTTGAACGAGAATTGATCAAGTCATCATTTAATGACATGCCCCTTATTTCTTTTATATTTTATTTTTTAATGCATCTACATTATTTTATTTATCAGTTACTCCTCATGGCTTGTGTGGGGAAATCTTACTTCTCCCATATGAATACATGAAACTTGTTTAATGTGAAGAGTTATACATGTTTCCTTTACATTTATTTTCATTTAAATGATGTTAAATGAACCCCTTGCGACTTAGCACACTAATTTAATTCAACATAATCGTAAGGGAATGAATTAAATATACCTTGATGTGATTTTTCCATATCAATAAAATGAATTAAAACAATCAATCCAACCTACCTCAACTTCAAGCATATGGATTGTCCCTTTCCTTCTTTGGGATGTCCATCTTCAACTTGGTGTTCCTTTCCAGTCTATATTAGGACCATGCATCAGTTCTTAAATAGAACTTGATGCATGATCTTGATGAGGATGATGAATTTGGAAAGGCATTTCAGGGGGGGGTAGACATTCTGAAACAAACATATTGAAAACATGTGCCTACTTCTCCTTACTTAGGTCCATCAATTTAACCCCTCTAATTTGAGAAAAAAAAAATCAAGTTGACCTCTCGCAAATGTTAGAGTAGGTATTTACCTTAGCTCATGTTCACCTAGGTAAATTATTTATGTTTATTGTATTTATCCTCACCCACTTATGTGTGTGGATATTTATTTTTATTTATTTAGATATTAGGAGATATTATCTAGTTGTTAGGTATAGTTCTTTCCTTGATCTATGGTATTGACTAGTTATTTCCTAGATCTCTGGTATTGACTAGATCCTTGATGTCTAGTTCTCTCATAAATCTATGGACTTGACTAGTTCTTTGATGACTAGTTATTTCCATGATTTATGGCTTGATCTACGACCTTGACTGGTTCTTAGATTGTTATTCCTTGCCTATATAAGCAAGGCCCATTCTCATTGTATTTCATTGAGTTCCATAATAATATATGATATTTCTGCTCATTTGTTTGCAAAGGTTTTGTGTAAAGTTATTTTGGTGAATTGCTTTCATCTTATTAATCATGGTGTTTGATTAGCATCTGTGTTCTTATCTTGGTATGATTTGGTTATTGTTCCTTTTATGGTATCAGAGCAGGAGATTGCTATTCACATTCATTTGTAAGTTTTATTTTGCAAATAATTTTTTTATATATTCATATATTTCGGGATTTTCTCATACTTTGTTGCTGCGTGCATTTTTAGGCAAAACAAATGCTTCCATTATATCCGAAAGGTGGCAAAACCCTAAGATCAATTATAAACTTGACCATTTTGGGAGGTAGTCATTTTTTTGGTTTTTTTGTTGTACAGCTGAATTCGCCTCGAGATTCACGCCATACGGAAAAGGAAATATAGAATTTTTTTTTGGGTTTTGCTCAATTTCTTGAGATCTGATCTATGTTTTAATTTCTGTGATTGTACCATTCTCGGCAGGCGTTCAACAGGCTATTTCGGGAAATACGTTTCTTTCCTCTTTTGGTGCGTGTTACAATATCGAACTATAATTATAAAGTTCCATATTATAACACACACTCATTATAGAGTGCCAAAATATGGGGGGGGCTCTTGTTGCATTGCTTGGGGGTCTTCTTGCATTACTTGGTTCTTCCATTTCTTTTGGTGATTTTTTTTAAGATGGCATCTACTTCTATATTAACTCATGTTGAGCCATTAACAACACATAATTACCACACATGGAAACCAGGAATGGAAACAATAATTAAACAGAAAGGATTAAGGGCTTTAACTTCTAAAGAACAACCAATGTTCACTAGAGAATATGAGAAATTTTAGTACCAGTGCAAATTTGATGAGTGTATGGGTTTGATAGGAACTTATGTAAGTGACAGTCTTTTATTTAATTGGGAAAAGTGTGACTCTCCTTTCAAAATATGGGAGAAATTGGAGGATTTATTTGGTAAGGTAGATCATATGAGAGCTATACAACTTGAAATTGAGATCACCTCTCTTAATCCTGAAGATTTTCCAACAATTATAGACTATCTTACCAAGTTCAAGCATTTATTGACACAGTTGAAGGGGAGTGGAAGAGATAAGAAAGATGAAGAGTGTGTTTACTTGATTCTATCTAAGTTGAGAGGACCATTCCAAATTTTTTCTTCTACCTTTTTCTCTAGCATGGATGTCTTAGGTGAGAGCTTCAAAATACCTAACTTAGAAACATTTTGTGAAAGACTTACTAGGGAAGAATCCAAACTATCTCACCTTGAGTATTCCACCTCTCAAAAGGCATTAGTTGCATCTAATCCTAAAGCCAAGGGAAAACCAAATAGTAAAACCAAATCCACACCTTCTCCATCTCAAAATGCTCCTAAATCCAAAGAAAACAACTCAAAACCCAAGGAGTCTTCTAAATCCAAGAATAAGTCTAGTCGTTCATGCTCTTTTTGTGGGGGTAGTAATCATGAAGAAAATAGGTGTTATAAGCGAATGCAAGCCTTAGAGGATGTAGTCAAGAAACACAAAATTTCTATCTCCACTCCACATCCTTCTAACCAACATGGAAAATAACTTAATGTTATTGGAAGAAATCAGTCACCACTTGCAGACAATTGGGTTATAGATTTTGGTGCTTCTCATCACATGACTTCTTCCAAGGAGTCTTTTGTTTCTCTAGGTTTGAGTTTTACTTCCAAAATTGTGGTTGGAGATTCTTCCTTTCTTTCTGTTGAGGGAAAAGGTGATATACAACTTGATGGTGGCAATATCCAAGATGCACTATATGTTCCTAACATCACTACAAATTTGCTTTTTGTATATCAAATTTGTCATTCTAGTCAAGGGAAAATAGTGACTTTTACACCACATGGGGCAGAAGTAAGAACTTTATTGGAGCCTTTTTCACTTGTTTCTCAGGGTATTGTTGATCATAGTTCAAGACTATATCACTTTGAGGGTTTTGATGACACTTCTTCTATAGGGACTAGATTGGTTTCTCATTCAGATTCAAAGAGTAAGCTTTGGCATGAAATATTTGGACATCTCAATTATAGATATTTGAAGCAGTTGAACACTCATGGTATGGTAGATGGTCTTCCTAGAGTTTCTTGTCTTGAGGGATTTTTTCATGGTTGTGCATTAGGGAAACAACACCAAGATCCTTTTCCTAAGAATTTTTCTAAGAGAGATTCTTCACCACTTGAGCTTGTGCATAGTGACTTGATGGTTTTTGATACCCCATCTTTCAATGGAGCTAAGTATGTACTTACATTTATTGATAATTTCTAGAGGCATACTTGGGTTTATTTTCTCAAGTACAAAAGTGATGTTTTTTTCACACTTCAAAGTCTTTAAGGCTCTGGTCAAGAAACAATCTTCAAGTAGCATAAAGAACCTTCACACTGATAATGGGGGGGTACTTCAGCAATCAGTTTTCTGATTTTTTGGCAACTCATGACATTATTCACCAACATTTTATTCTTCATAATCCACAACAGAATGGATTAGCAGAAAGGAAGAATAGAAATTTGAAGGAAATGGCTAACTGTACGATGCATTCTAGAGATTTACCTCCTATCTACTGGGCAGAAGCAGTTAATTGTGCTAACTATATTCAGAATCACACACCACATAGAGCACTTGACCATTTGACTCTAGAGAAAGCTTGGTCCAACACTAAGCTAGATGTCTCGTTTTTTCGGGAGCCATGCTTGGGCATTTGGGCCAAAGAAGAAAAGGAAAGCTTTGGATAAGAAGAGTAAACCCTTGATCTTTATAGGGTATTGTGAGGACATGAAAGCTTATCATATTTTATATCGTGATACACATGATATTCTTTTTCGAACACATGTTTAGTTTGATGAGTGTTTCAATCCTCATGATTCTTCATATTCTTCCATTCCTTCTTCTTCTTCATCTCATCTTGAGGATATTTTCTTTGAGGAGATTGATGAGGAGATTATAGATGCCGTTGAGGATCCTATTCCCACTGATGTTGTCACTATGCCTAAGTGGGCTCGTACTACAGTTTTTGAGGCAACACCTTTCATAGAGGATCATCCACCCACTAGGCATCATCACGCACATTCTACAAGTTCTAGACTTTTGTGTCAGGTAGTTTCTAAGGATCTAAAGTCTTTTTCAAAGGCTCATGGGATACCAGAGTGGGATGATGAAATGGCAGCTGAGTATTCTTCTTTGATGAAGAATCATACTTGGGATTTGGTATCTCTTCCTAAAGGAAGAAATATGGTTAGGTGTAAGTGGGTATACCAAACCAAATACGTAGCTGATGGGTCCATTGACAAGTATAAGGCTCGTCTTGTTGCAAAGGGTTTTTCACAAGTTGAAGGTATTGATTACTCTGATACTTTTGCACTCGTTGCCAAGATGGATTTTGTATGCCTTGTACTTGCTATTACTACATCACAGGGGTGGCCCGTATATTAGATAGATGTGAAGAGTGCCTTCTTACATAGAGATATAAAATAGGAAATATATATGGAGCAGCTGACTAGATTTGTTCAGGGTTCTTCTCTTGTTCGTCAGCTTCGAAGGTCTCTCTACGGTCTCAAACAATCCTCGTGGGCTTGGTATGAGAATATGGATTGTTTTCTTCTATCTGCTAGTTTTTTTTCGTTGCCACTCCGATCACTCAGTGTATCTCCAGCATATTGGTGAGGATATTATGATACTTGTCTTGTATGTTGATGATCTGTTACTTACTGGTAGCTCTTCTTCCCACATTTAGAGTATTCAGAGGGCTCTTTCTACACAGTTTGACACGATAGATCTTGGGCTATTGCATTATTTCCTTAGTTTGCATATTTCTTAGACAGATTCAGGGATTCATTTGAGTCAACAAAAGTACACCCATGATCTTCTTAGGCACTTTGATATGGCTGATTTCAAGCCAAGTCCATCTCCTTTTCAGTCTGGAGTTACTCTTACATCCACATGTACCACACCACTTCGTGATCCTACATTGTATAGGTAGTTGGTTGGGAGTATCATGTACTTGACCCATACTCTCCCTGATATTTCATTTGTAGTAGGGCTTGTATCTCGGTTTGCACATTCTCCTCATAGTAGTCACTGGCAGGCTGCTAAAAGGATTTTGCACTATTTACATGGCACTTCCCACTTTGGCCTACACTACACTAGGGGCTCTACTCAGTTGGTTGGGTATACAAATTCAGATTGGGCAGGTTTTATTGATGATAGGCATTCCACTTTTGGCTATATTTTTTGTCTTGGTTCTTCTCTAGTTGCTTGGGTGTGCAAAAAGAAACAGGATATTGCACTTTCATCTTCAGAGGCAGAGTATAGGGCAACAGTTACAGCGAGTCAACAGATTATTTGGATTCACCAGTTATTGAAAGAGTTTGGATTCCCATAGGATTCACTGACTATACTTTGGTGAGACAACCAAAGTGCCATTCACATTTCTCGCAACCCAGTTGAGCACCAGCGGACCAAGCATATCGAGATACACATCTACTTCATTCGGTAGCACATTCAAGATGGAGTTCTTTTCTTGGAGTACCTCTTGACTTAGCAGTAGGTTGCAGACATCTTTACAAATCCTTTTGCATCACCTAACTACCTTGAGTTGCGTGGAATGCTTGGGGTTTTGGAAGTTGTTCTTGGGGGGTGTTCATGAGAACATCTTCCTTCTTCTTCTTCTTTCTCTTTCCTTACAGCAGGATTCTTTCCTTCTTTTGGTTCGAGATTTCTTCATGGATATATTGTACATGAGTACCTCATCAGGCCTAGTTTTCGGGACTCATACTATGGACATGCCACTTCTATTTTGGCCCTTAGCTTCACTTGAGGGGGGGTGTTAGAGTAGGCATTTACCTTAGCTCATGTTCACCTAGGTACATTATTTACGTTTATTGTATTTATCCTCACCCACTTATGTGTGTGGATATTTATTTTTATTTATTTAGATATTAGGAGATATTATCTAGTTGTTAGGTATAGTTCTTTCCTTGATCTATGGTATTGACTAGTTCTTTCCTAGATCTATGGTATTGACTAGATCCTTGATGTTTAGTTCTCTCATAAATCTATGGACTTGACTAGTTCTTTGATGACTAGTTATTTCCATGATTTATGGCTTGATCTACGACCTTGACTGGTTCTTAGATTGTTATTCCTTGCCTAAGTCAACATTCAAGACATCTCCTAAGTCCACCAAAGCAAAGAAAAATGTTAATGTCTTCTCTCCTCCTTGAAAACTTCAATGAAAACTTCCAAAACATATTTTCACCAAATTACCCTATGCACCCTGGTTTTTATTGCCTCAACTCACCAAAAGCAATCTAATAACTCTTCAACCACCGTAAAACTTTACTCATATTGCATTGTGTTCATAATTATGAAGAAAATACTGAATGTGACTATCATCATTGCATCAGAATTTCTACTTATAATTTCTTAAAACACGAGAATCTCATTCAAGATCTTATTGAAAATTATTCACTTGAGATACTTATACCATCTATTTCTCAACCAATCAATGATAATAAGATGCTAAACATATGTAATGATCATTTTCCAAAATATGACATGCAAGCTCTTGATACTTCAACTAATCATACATATCAAGTTGTGCTCCATCCTTCATCACGGCCCCTTGACTTCATTATTTCTTATGTTGATGCATCACCACTAGTCATTTCATTTTCAAATCATGATTATCATGTTACATTCACTTCTGATTCACCACATATCAATGATTTTATTGGTTCATATACTACCAATAACACCAAGTTATACCCATCGGATCCTATCAATGTGTTATCCATTGCACTTCTCATGGCTATAAAATTTCCAATATCTAATATCTCATATCCACTTCGTAATTATTTTTGCTACATCTGACTTCCCACTACAATTAGGCATCTTACCATGTTTATTTCATTCACATTTGGGCATCTTACCATGTTTGTTTCATTCGCAGTGCTATCTTTAATTGATGGTTGCGACATGCTCTTAGGTCTTCCTTGTCTCCATGCTACCCAAGCCATTCCCTCTCAGAATCATTTATGTCTCAAGTTTATTTACACTAAGCAGATTGTCACTGTTAAAAGTGGTCGACCATGCACACCATTTTCTTCTACCTCCTCTTGATGACATCCTTCCACCAACTTCAGCATCTAGATCTCATCGGCAATTCAAATATATGACACTTTCTTCACCTAGATCTCCTATTCGCACTCTCACTACTTCAAGACCTTGTCATTCACATCGATCCATTATTTCATCTCTTCAACCTAATTCCCCTACTTGAGAAACCCCTTTACATACATGTTCACCACTATCTTCACCACATAGGTGTCCTTCACACATACGCCATTACTATCATACTTCATCAATCATTTAGCATCTTCACATGCCTTTATTGCTTCAGATATTGAGTGGAGGGTACTTTCCCTTCAATATTGTTAGATAGGATTCTATCATTCTCACACTGGGGGGCATAGCACTTTCATCCCACCTCATAACATCATCATTTTTCTATAATATCTACTATCATACTTCGTGCTTCACACTAACTCTTTCTTAGTACTCTTACACACATTGATATACACATTATATCATCATTACCCTATGATGCAATCTAGTTCCATGGTTTACACTCAAATTTTGAGGGTCTAATTTTTAAATAAACATAACATAACCTTCACACTCCATGCTCAATGCTTCACGATACATATTTTAAGATCTACTCAAACACATAAAACCTATTTCCTGATTATACAGTCTTGTTCTATGGTTCATGCTTGGCTGGTAAGGGGCCATTTATAAATGGAGCTCATTTCATGCACATTTGTTGGGGGGGGCACATTGGTCCTATCATCTTCACACATTTCATACCATTACATCACACTTGAATGACATTTGCAAAGCTTTCTTGCATTTACTCTTGTTATCTTTTTTTCTTACACGTTACAATTTGTTTACTATGCTCGATAGATTCTTATTTTGTTATCAATATTCTAAAGATACACATGCGCATTCGCTTTTTATTTTTTTGTGAATGTAGATCTCCTACAGGGTCTTACTCTTACTCACTCTTTTGGGTCTCTTTTATCTTTTTGAAAACTTTTTCACTTATGGGTCAGCCTTCCAATTGTAAATTATGAAATTCAAAGAAGATAATCATATAAATACATAGTTATGTGTTCAAAATAAAGGACCAAACAATAAGCATTACTATCCTTACCTAATATTGCATTCAAAAGGAACCTAAAGCACTCCAAGGAATTCATCTAACATGCATTTAAGGAATAAGGGCTCCAACAAGTCCGCATACAGAACATAGGAAGGGGAATTTGATTTTATTCCATCAGCACATTCTACTACATTGCTACATTCTATCTACAACCTCCTATCAACTGCACTTGAACAAGGGAATCCTAGGGCATAATTCTTACACACACACAAGAACTACATGGATTCTAATATTTAGTGCAACACTCGGTTATAAGTTCACTCTCCGGGTGACCACTGGGTCAATCTAGTGTACATGTAAAACTAATTATGCTAATTTCAGTTAAAACTAACACCTAATAGCTTGAAAACAAAGTTAATTAAAAAATAACATCATGATTAGAGCTTAAGAAAAAATAACTTATTTAATGCATAAACATGATAAAATAACTAAATGCTAAGCCAATCCTACTCTTTACGGTTCCTACTTAAAGTATGAACCTAATTAAATCACCTAGCAATCAAATTGGTGTTTTTTTCCTCAAGAATTTAGCATGAGATCTCAACAAGAAATTGTTATAAGGCCATCTCTGGATCTTCCCGTACTCCTCAATTGGATAGAAATGGATGCAAAATGGAGAAGATATTTCCAACAATTTAAAATGTCTCAAATCAAAAAGCCTATAGTTTTCACTATTCAAAATGAGGTGTAAGAAGAGAGGGAATGAGGAGGGTTACTTATATAACATGTGTGTTAGCAAGGTCAGGGTTGCAATTTCGAGGATGTGGGGTAAAGCCCAAAGAATAAATGTAAAGGAGATAGATGTTTAGTAAATGAGGTGCACTTTATGGGAGTTGAGAGGGATTTAATTAATCAAATGTGATTAATTAATAGGTAGTGATAAGCTTGTAGAAGCTATTTAGAGGGGATTTAAAGGAAAATAAGCTTGATTCGGGGGATATAAGATGGGATTTTAACCAAATAAAAGGGGTTTATTGATTAAAATAGAAGGCATATTGACTAATAATGTTTAATTATTCATTTAGAATTGGATTATAACTAACGAAAGGTCGTTAATTCACTTGCACAATGGGGAAAGATTAATTAATTAATGTAAGGTAGTTAATTAATGAGTAAGAAGGGGAATGTTAGCTAATTAGCAGAGAAGCACTAATTATTACACAAATGATGGGAAAGAGGGTAATCAGTGAAATTTTTGTATTAAAACTACGTAAGAGGATTTTAGGTGTCTACATTCACCCCACTTTGGGGTGGCATAAACGACACCACTGCAAAGATAATAGAAAATTATTGACAAGTAAAATTTGAAGGAGTGGAATAAAAATTAGTATAATTAAGGATGCCCCCTTGAGTGTCAATAATGTGATGAAAGGGGTAGATCAACGATCAAAAAAATGAAGGAAACATATAGAAGAAACAAGGTGGGTGAGGGGATAAAAATAATCCCTATTGCCTCAGGTGTTTTTGAAGAAAAGGTGTGATAGAACAAAATGATAAGGAAGAAAAATGAACATGAAGAGAATGGAAATAAATTTTATCCAACATAGCTTAGAAACAACTTTATTACATAATTTTTCTCATGATCTATGTTATCATTCCTTTATTATATATATAAGCACACAAAAAACGTGTAAAACAACATGAAAAGCCATTCTACTAACATTCGTTCATTGCTAAAACACTAACTCAATACAACATAGAAAACATAATGCAATACAAGAAATTAAACAAGATAACTTGATAGGGAAATAAGTACAAACACACATACTCAAATAGGCAACATTCAAGATAGTTACACCAATGGGTTTGTTATTGAGCTTCATTTCCCAAGTGTTTGAGTTAATGACAAGAGTTAAATTTGGCACCCGAAGAAAGAATAAATGGAGGACATTAGGGTGCTCTGGAAAAGCAATCGTGCACTATGTAATAGTACCAAGCATTTCGTTGTGTAAGTGATTACAGACATAGTAAGTAAACCACCTTTTTTGATGGAGGATAGATCAAAATGATCTGCGAGTTGCACACAAGAATAGGTGAGAATCAAAGAAATATGTTTTTGTAGTACAATTGTTGATATTTGAGGAAAATACATTTGGTACAGGATTCAACTACATGTATGCTTTTTATAATTTTTTATAGAGTTTATTATTTTTACCAATTTTTTGGGTTTTTTGAATTTTACCAATTTTTGGATTTTGATGTCTTACCAACATTTTGGATTTTTATGTTTCACAAATGTTTTGGATTTTTATGTTTTACCAATGTTTTGTACTTTTGAAGGTTTTCTGAAGTTATGTTCAAGAATTTGAAGATGCAAAGATGCCCCCAGTGAATGGATGGGAATATACAAGTGTGAATATTTTGTGTATATACAAGAAGAAGATAATTTTGGTAAAGGATGAGATAGATAGGTTCAACGTGATGATGAACTCAAAACAATGAAGTTCTTGAAAGGATAAATAATGCCCCTAATGCAATATAGCTAAGAAAAAAATGATAGAAAGAAGGACAAGATTTTTTTTATTAAAAGAAGGGAGAAAGATTACCTCAAACATGGTAAAAATTAAATATTATACACATTTATGTTTTGAATGTAGTAGAAGAGAAACAAATGTTATGAAAGGATATGGAAAATGTAGTTAGAATACTCATGATGAAAATTTGATGCCAAAGGCACAAATCGTGAGACAAGACAAAGACTGAAGTAAGAGTTTGAACAAGGCCCAAAAAACACTTGGTAACATGCTAATCTTATTTTATCATCAAGATTCAGTGTGTGTATATGGAAATTAGTTACCTCTTCAAGTGAATATTTGATATGCAATAAGTCAGGAAAATCTAGCCAATGAGTAGGAATGATTTATTTTGAAAGGTGATTTACAAATGGAGGGTGGAAGGAGAGCCGTACATTGCTCCACTTCCAGCTAAGTGTCCATAGCCCTTATGGAGATGTATTTGATTCTATTTGCAACATTTCTCTACTACCAACTAGGCATCCATATCCCTGGTAGAGATACTAGAAATGCCACAAAAGAGAGGTATATATTGATTTGTTTTTTTTTTTTTTTTGGTCTTTGAAAATTATTTCAGCTCTCTCAATTGTTTTGATAAGGGGTTAAGAACCATTGATGTATTGATGGAAGGATGTGGAAGTGATTGCAATGATGACATTGGCTAGTGTCAACAAATACATCTAAAATTTCATCACATTAATTTTATTAGATGTAGAGAGTGATAGGATCTCTAAGAGGCCAATCATTCTTTAATTTACCAAGGTGATGAAAAACCAAGGTTAAACGAATAATCTAGAGATAAATGTCAAAAAATGAGTGTGAATATACTAACCAAAATATCATCAAAGGGATGAACATCTTGCTTGACTTGCACAGGAATGGATAGAAAGGGAAGAAGTAACATTCATGTTTATGCAACACTTGATTGTAATGTTTGATCTTTCTACCTTTGATTTTTTTATAATGTTTTAATGTTTTCTGATTTCCTTGTTATTTTAATTTTCTAGATTTTGGATGGTTTAGTGAAGGGAAAACCATGAAGGGAGAAGATGATGAATATGGATTAATGGGAATTTGGGACAAATAATGTCACTCCACATGGTAAGATCAAACAACAATGTTTACAATTTCTTTAATAATGGAGACTAGGAGTTTTTACTTATCAAGAGTGATATTATCTCCAATCTCGATGACCATAGTGATATCACATTCGATAAGTGACCGTGACTAATATTTCAACATAGATTTTGCATGTGGGATCTTGAGTTCCCTATCCATAGGTTTATGTACTTTGTGGGGTACTTGATGGTTGTGTTGGTGTGGATTCTTGAATCACATTTTATTTTTATTTTTGTGGTTGTTCAACTTATTGGTCGCTTTATATTCATATTTTTATCTTAGGCTAATGAAGTAACTATTTGCATTTTGTATAAACTAATGTGTGATTAGTATGATCCCAAGAAGTGGGAGAAGAAAGAGGATTGTTGGGATTGATGATAGAAGCAGTAGATATGATGGTGGGATTGCAAAAGTTGTTGATAGAAGGATGATATGATGGAAAAATAGGATGGGCTATTGGGAGGTGAACCAAAAAACATAAGATGAAGGGCTATGAGGATGTGGCATAAGAATGAAAGAGAATGGACTGCCGAGAGGTGAGCCATAGATTGAAGATGAAGGGCTACTAGGATGTGGACCAAGTATAAAAGAAAATGAGCTACCAAGAGGTGTCCCATAGATGGAAGATGAAGATGATGGGATACCAGGAGACGTCCCAAGAATAGAGGCTGAAGGGCTACTAGGATGTGGCCTAAGTATTAAAAAAAATGGGGTTACCAGGAGGTAACAAAAAATAGAAGATGAAGGGAAACTAGGAGGTGGCCCACATATAGAAGAAGATGATGGGCTACTCGGATGTTACCCAAGGAAAGATTCTGATTGAGGAACTGTGATTTGTAAAGAATGGTTGGGTGAGGAGAATATAGACAAGGAATTAATGAGAGATCGAAGTGTTTCTATGTGTAATGGGGAATGTTAATATGGAAGAATAAGAGGAGGATCAAGCTTGATGATCTTAGGATCTTTCTTTGTAAAGGACTCAGCCTTTTCCCCACAATACATGGATACATCAATGTTGAAAGATAATCCTTTCTTGTGATCCTATAACGGAATGTCACCATGTAGCCCCACTATTTATTCTATCGCTTCTTCATTCTGAAAGAAATAAATTAGTATGGGTTGTTATTAGTCGATGATAGAATGTTTATTGCAATAAAGGGGTCCAAAAAGTGTGGAATATTTAGAATATGTTTTATGATGTAGATGAGGGAAAGTTTTGACCTTATTGATCCCATAAATAAATTTTATAGTGCTTCAAATAGATATCTTAATAACTCATTTCTTGTGAATTATTCTTCGTGGATGAAAACATTGATCTTCAGAACTTTGATGAAGATAGAATAAGGAATGATAAAATTGACCCAGGGGTCAAAGATGGATTCAATTTTTTTGATAGAAGAAGATGACCCAAGAGACGAAGTATATTTGTATTTAGATGTCTCATGAGTGGAAGAAGATGTGGATTTGGAATTGGTTGGTAATTTTTTGCCTATAAGACAATATAGTGTATGTAGATAAAGAGGATCGTGTATCAAGTTAGTAGATTGTGACATAGGGGTCAACTTGGATGATTGATTAGATGAATTTTGAGTCGGAAACATATTCAATAGAGAAATATGTAGTTGAGGTGACTACTAAAGGGGGTCCTGCAAAGAAAGGGAGGACCATGACTCAGGAGTCAAATTAGAGGAATGATGGGGAGAATTTTTGGCGAAAAAAATCCTTAGAGGAGGAAAAATTTGTTTAGGAGACTAGTTATATCTTAGAATAAATTTTGTTAGATGAGGTTAAGGAGACTAAGGTGAATATGAATAATAGTTTGGATTAGAATAATCAAGATATTGATAGGAATCAGAAGAATAATTTGGATTAGAAAAATCAGGATATTAAAAAGAATCGGAAGAATAGTTTATATTAGAACCATCAGTATCATACCACCAACCATGAGATGAATGTGGGGAAAGGGGTAACTAAACGGATTCTCTTCCATGAAGAACAAAAAAAGGTTTAGTCACGATAGGAATATTTTGACCGCGAATACCTAAATTTAGGTTCCATATTATCGTAAGTGTGAGGAACCATGTGATAGTCATTTTTGGCATCATTAGGTCCAAATTCCCTATACCTAGATAGTCTGATTGAACTCCTTCAAAAGGAAGAAATCTCCATGTCCATTCAAGAAGCATAACGACAACCAATGAGACATTTCACAAATATCGGGATGTTCATATGATTTTCTAAAGAGGATCTAAGGAAAAAAGTCATATTGATGACACAATTTTGAAAAACTCATGAGCGTTTGGATAACAAGTTGTAATTGCAAATGTCAAAATGGTTGATAAAAATTTACCAACACAAAGGTTGCAAAGGAAACTTTTCCAATGTTCAGATTGTCTAAAAATTTGTTTAAATAGATATTTTTTATATAACGATTCTAGGGAAAATTTTTGATATGTGACAAACTATGAATGAGAAGGAATGAAAATGAATGACAACGAATTTCAAAGATACAAGGACAACACTAGTAGGTTTGAAACCAAATACCAATCATATATGGACTTACTCCCTAATGTTTGAAAGTTTGTCTCTAAATTTGTGGTTAAAATGACAACAACAATTCCAACACTTAAATCAGATTTTAGGAAAACAAGATTTAAGAATTAGAAAAGGGCTAAGGTGACTTCTAAATAAAGGTATAATAAAACAAGTTTAGATACAAACACAACCTAAATACTCAAAGGGTGGAAGTTACAAATGTGAGAAGCAAAACAATACCACTTAGATACATTTATCAAGATTTGTGGAAAAGAAAGATATTAGTGTTAAAATAATATTGATACGATGAAAACATCATAACAATAACACTTTTCAAAGATCAAGGAAATATTTGGATGAAAACAAAGTTTGAAGTATAAAAAGGAGTTGTTAAAGTGAAGGTAGCATAACACCTCAAGGTAATATCGATGATGAAGAAATCCTAATTACAATGAAACGTTTTCACGTGGGTATTAAGACAAGGCTACTCAAGATTTGAGGACATATGAACACACTTTTAATTTTTACTATCGTAGTCACAATAAGGAAGGATGTAAATAGGTGAAAAATTGGTGGACACAATATTGAGTAACACTTTGTATGTATTCTTTATTTTGTCCCAAAATGGAAACAAAATAACAAAGGAGTAGAGCAAGTGGTGATGAAACAAACCTATCTTCACTTTGGAAGAGTTTCAAATTTTTTTAAAGTATAAGGTGGAAACTAATAAAAAGAAACATGTAGTAAGTTTCATGATGAATAACATGTGGTTCTAACTTTGATGAACTCTCCCCTTATTTGACTAACAAGGTTTTGACTCCAAAAAAGTTGTCACTTTATGAGATCTCTTTGAAACATGATTGGTTAAGGTAAAGTTGGCAAAAATGCCAAATGGATCTGTATGGATTTTCTTCACAACACTCACCAATTATTACCTAATAGAGGTATGCACTTCTAGGATTTCTCCTAAAGAGGTGGACCATTAGTCCACAATAAAATTAATGAGCCAGGCCTCATACGGGTAACATGAAGATTTTATCACAAGGTCTTTTTTACATAAGTGGGTAGTGGCGCACTTCCCATTTCATCCACCATTTTCCTCATGGTATGGAGTAATTTAGGGTTCCTTGGGTAATCCTCACAATGATTTTTATGGTTTCTACCAAGATACTTCTCCTTAGTTAAAGAAGATGAGCCACAATTCTTACCTGAACTTGCAAATACACTATTTTGAATAAATTCGTGTGTTTTTATCTTTTGATCTTAATGTGGTTTTGTACACTGTTGGGTACCTATAAAAATTAAATTATTATTGGTTTAGATCATTTTTATTTGACAAGTGAATAAGGTCATGTACTCAAAATTTAGTAGTAACTTATAATTTTTTTGAAAGAGGATCAAATGTTGTTTCTGATTCTCAAGATCATATAAAATATGCAAGAGAAGAAGATACATAAGAAGTAACCCAACATGATAGTAATGGAAAACTCTAAATCAAAGGACCGTTAAACATGTTTTTAAAAATTTCTCATTCCCTTAAACTATAAGAAAATGAAGTTTTAAAAATTAATCCAAAATGTTAGAAAAAAAGACCAAAGATGCTTTTGATTCTCAACATCGTAAAAAATCACAAGAGAAGAGCATACACAAAATTTGATCTAATTAGGTAAAAATGGAAAAAATTAAACCATTGACCATTA
This sequence comes from Taxus chinensis, assembly GCA_019776745.2. Taxonomy (NCBI): domain Eukaryota; kingdom Viridiplantae; phylum Streptophyta; class Pinopsida; order Cupressales; family Taxaceae; genus Taxus; species Taxus chinensis. The sequence goes on along the minus strand of CM034153.1, from coordinate 649,977,408 downwards.
AATGCTTTAAAATTTAATTACCTTAAGAAAATTAAATGATGAAATTTTCTAAGTAACCACCAAATGTTAGAAAAGAAGACAAAATTTGATTTTGATTCTGAAGGTCACCAAAAAGTGCAAGAGAAGAGCATACACAAGCTTTCATATAACTTAAGGAAAATGGATAAACAACATTAATTAAAGCATTTAAACTATGTTAGAAAAATATCCATAATCATATGCATTTTTTATTCTCAAATTCACTCGAAAGCACAAGAGAAGAGCATACATGGTGTTGATCAAAAGAGAATCTAGCATGCAATGAAAATGAAAATTTTACAATAAAGGAAACACATGCTATTTTTGTAAGTCTAAATCCTAAATTTTTGTTTTCATTGCATAGTTCACTTCAATACCTTTCCATCATAAATTAATGGACTCATTTCAAGTTTGGGAGAAAAATGTATGGCCTCAAGAAAATGGGTTATGCATATTCTCTTATGCTCATGGGTATGTACTTAACATGTACTCAAAAATGTCAAAACAAATGTCCCAAAATCTACAAACAGATCAAATATTTCCCACCAAGATTTAATTCTGACAGCAACCCATCCCATTAATATGTGATTAGAAGACTCAAAACTATCAAACACTAACCTACATGCTCAAAAATTGAAGATTTTCAACAAACTTACAAAACTAACATGTAAAATGATGAAAAATGAATATCTAAAAAAAAATGAAGAATTATTAAATTTTCCACATCAAGATCCAATTTTGACAGTACTTTTCCTCTTTTATACCTATAAGAAAGACTCAACACATGAAAACTGAGACAAAACAAGTTAAGAAAAACAAGTTATGTCAATATATTCAAAAAGAGGGTTAGTAACCAGAGTTGAAACTTAACTAGAAAAACTTGAAATTATGTGCAAAGGACAATGGAGTAAGTCCCAATGGGAGTGAAAAATGTGTACATGTAAAAATAACTATGCTAATTGAAATGAAACTAAGACCTAGTACCTTCAAAGAAAGTTAATCAAACAAGAACACCATGATAAGAGCTTAAGGGAAAATAATCTCTTAAATGCATAAACATGATAAAACAACTAAATGTTAAGCCATTCCTACTCTTTGTGATTGTTAATTAAAGTATGAACCTACTTAGATCACCTAGCAATAAAATTGGTGTTGTTTTCCTCAATAATTGAGGATGATATCTCACAAAGAAATTGCTACAAGGCCATCTTTGGAACTTCCCATGCTCCTCAATTCGAGAGAATGGATGAAATATGGAGAAGCTATTTCCAATAATGCATAATGGAACAAATCAAACCTCCTACAATTTTCACTAATCAAAATGAGGTGTAAGAATAAAGGGAAGGAGGAGGGTTCCTTAGATATCTTTCATGTTTGAGCCAGACTTGTAATTTGGTGGATGTGGGATAAAGCCCAAAGAAGAAATGCAAAGGATATGCATGTTTAATATAGGATTTGCACTTTATGGGAGTTGATAGAGGTTTAATTAATCAAATGTGATTAATTAATAGGTAGGGACAAGCTTGAAGAAGTTATTTAGAGGGTATTTAGAGGAAAATTAGCTTGTTTCGGGGGATGTAAGAAGGGATTTTAACCAAATAAAAGGGGTTTATTGATTGAAATAGAAGGCGTAATTAACTAATAATGTTTAATTAATCACTTAGAAGTGAATTATTAGTAACATAAGGTCATTAATTAGCATCCAGAATGGGGAAGGATTAATTAATTAACAAAAGGTTGTTAATTAACGAATAAGAAGGGGAATGTTAGCTAATTAGCAGAAAAAACGGTAATTATTACGGAAATGATGGGAAAGAGAGTAATTAGTGAAATGTTAGTATTAAAAAACTCGTAAGTGGATTTTAGGTGCCTACAAGTATGCCTCCCTATTTTGTATATTTATTTTTGGGTTTGATGTGGATTGTGGGCTTGTGTAGGTGAACATCTCTTTTTTAGGTTACAGGTACCTTTGGCGATCAAAGTGTGAACAATAAGAAATCCATAGAAAGAAAATGTGACAATCTTGAAACAAAAAAGAAAGTAGATTATGAGATTGTGCACATTCACCAGCACCTAGGAGCAGTCTCCAGTGCCCAGGTGCACATGTCGAGTACTAGGTGCCCCTATCCGACCCTGTTTGTGAATTCTATATTTTGTAGAGATCAATAAATACTCTCCTTGCATCCTTTTCATCACTTTCTCCATGCTTACATTAGGTCCAAATTGCACGAATACCAGCTAATTCATCTGTTCTTTATGTCTTTCTTAAGGTTTTACATTTACATCTTAGTTTTCTTGTGTCATTTCTGTATTTTACCAATTATACATCATTTACTCTGCAATATTTAGATTTAATTAAAATTAATTTAAATCACATTGATAATAGAATTTCTCCATACTTGGATGAACAATAATTCATCCTCTGATAATAAAATTCATTTGTAAACAATCCTTCCAGCCATCCTCATTAAATGCATATGGCGCATATTTATATGTGTTTAAACCCATAACGGATCAGTTAGGAATTAAATATTTTACCCCCAAAATAAAGGTTCAAATCTCCTTAAGCCCAAAGATGGTTGAACATATTTTCCAATTAGGATAAGAATCCCACATACTTCATGTGAAGATAAAGAAAAGGTTTTTAAAATGGTGTTGTTGATGATGAATCATAGCTCCTCTGGATGTCTTCAACTCAATGGATTGAAACTATTAGTGTGATTGCATAACATGGAGCATCACTCAAAGTGTGGGACTTTGTTAATCGAGAGAGCTCTCTGGATGAAGGTCAGTTCCTATTCCTATGTTCAGGTGCACACATACAATTTGCAGAGGGTCTATTCTAAAATCTACTCTAATTTGCCAAGGAGGCAGGGATAAGAAAGATGCAAGAAAATAAACCTAAACTAACAAAGGTTATCCACCAAAGGAATGTTGAACACCTACTTGGCAATTAAACAAAAAACCATTAGAAACAATAAAATCACCATGCACAGTTAACCAAACTGCAATGAGAGATTAGGAGGATGCAATGAACACAAGAGAGGCTTGAAAATCATCCACAAACATGCATTATTGCTTCAGAGTTGATAGAGTACACTAAAATGGCCAAGAGTCACAAACTTGCATTACAGTCTAAATGGGAGGCTTGAAACTCCACAAATTCATCTGCAGAAAAGAGAAGAAGGGAGGGTGCAAAGTAAAAAGTGTCGACCCTTTAGAAAAATACCCCTCCTAACAATATATAAGAAGAATGAGAGAGAAAGGAGGGAAGAATTTGAATCATGCCTCAACCACCCCAAAATAGCATTGAGTTCACCTGCAATAGTGATGCGTTTTACTACAAAACCCATGGCTCCATTAATGTTCCTTGTTGGGCAATAGATACCTCATTATGATGGTAGATGAGAAGCCTGACAACCTCAACATGGTGGACTATATTTAGTAATTTCAACCAACTTAGTCTCACTAATTTAAAGATATCTAGTCACAGTTATGTAGAGGAGACTGTAAGTTTTCCAAAAAGTCTTTTCTTGTGAAAATCTGAGCTCCCAGCCAAAATTTATGGCCATCTGAAGGTTGGGGTTGGGTGTTTAATGTAGGATCTCACAATATTTTAAAAGATCTGAGCGTTTAAAATTTTTGGTGGGCTTCATGATTCATCCTACATTGAATTGAACTACAACGAATATTTTCCAAACTGCTTTAGGTTTGGAGTCTATCTGTGCAAGATCCATGTGGAAGCCCCACACATTCTTAAGATTTTACGCACTCCTTTCACTCTTGAAGTTATGCAATGGTTGGACACTTGGCATCATCTGTAAGCCTAATCTTCTCTCTTTTTGTTCCACTTTTTCCACCTATTTAGGAGAAATTATGTTGGACCCTAGACATGTGAAGGGCTTGCACTCGTTTGGGGACTGCCTTTGGATTTTACCTTTGAATTTGCACTGATGAGACATATGGAGGCTTCTACTAGCTCTGTCTCTTTGCTTCGACTTTTTAATGGCTTGGTTCTGCCTTTCTCAAACTCTGACCACGTGGTGAGCCTGCTCTCGTTTGGGGACTGCCTTTGGATTTTACCTTTGAAGTTACACTGATGTGACATGTGGAGGCTTCCACTAGCTCTGTTTCTTTGCTTCAAATTTTCAACGGTTGGTTCTACCTTTCTCAGAATCTGACCATGTGGCGAGCCTGCGACTAATTTGGGGACCACGTTTTTTTCATATCTTTTGAAGTTGCAGTGATGAGGCACGTTGAGGCTTCCGCTAGCTCTTAGAATTTTCAACGGCTGGTTCTACCTTTCTCGGGCTCTAAACATGTGGAGATCCTACGCTTGTTTGAGGACCTTTCTTTTAAGAATCACACCAAAAGTGCATCGAAGAGACACGTGTAGGCTTCTGCTAGCTCTTTTCTATACTTAGTCTAATTCAGCCCTTGAGTGAACACTTTCTTTGGTTTGGAGTATGTAAATCATCCACTATATGTTTTGAGATCCACATGGGGGGGGGGGGGGAAGGTGCATCCCTAGGGTCTCTACTTTAATCGCACCTTTTGAAGGTGCGTTGAGTTGACATGTGGCACCTTCCGTGGTTTTATTTCTTTACTTTGATTCGACTCACTCTGGGCTCTATTTTGAATGAAGTGACCACTTCATTTCTTTGGTGTGGAAGGGCATGTTTGGTGGGGAAAAATTGAATAATAGCTGTGTGGGGTGTGAGTTGGGTGTCTAGACGGGTTGCATTTTTATTGAAGATTAAATTAATCCCAAATATCACGCTGCTTACATTTACACATGGAATATCTTAACCAAGCATGTGGTTTATTTGGTTCATGTATATACATGGGATGTTAAAAGTTAAATGGATTAGTTGATGAGGTAAAACAAAAGTGGTGAGTTAGCATAACATGATGAGTTTATAATATAAATTCTTACATTTTCATAAAATATATCCCACACACATGGTAAACATATTATAAAAGGAAAATATAAGGAATTTCATCCATAACCAATAGTGAAGAATTGCAGAAAAGGATTCCATCTAGAAAAAGAGTGAGTCGATCCTGACTGAGGGTCCCTAACCAAAAAATAACAGGGACCCATTTTTTGAAAATCAAGTATCGAAGATGGATGGCCTAAACACAACACCCAAATTTTGTTGCTTGTCACATCTCCTTTTATATCACTTCTTGCATACAAAAATTTGACATACATGATCTTTAACATATGGACTCAGATTCACTCCATTAAAAATGTGGTAGAAATATGTCATTGTGTTCTTCCATATTTTATTAGTTTTGACAGATTCTGACATCATTTGGTTTGAGTAATTGTGAAGATCCTCCTTGATCAATATTTTAAGAGATTTATACAAAATATGTTGTGAAGAAATAAAACTAAATATGATTATTCTAACGTTATATGAATTATATGCATTATTCATGAGGGTTGTATCTATTCATGAGATTATTTTTCCTTTACATATGACACATGAAACTAAACATATCTCTTTTAAGTATGGGTCTTGAATGTATATGAGATCTCGCATTTCAAATTGGGACCTGAAATTATATGTTAGTGTTTTTCCTTCAAATACTGACAACCTAGAATTTCTACATCAATATTTTTTCAGGATTTTTTCATCATACAAGAACACATTCATGTATTAGACCCATTTTATACCTCACATTAATTATATGAGTCAAGTAATTAAAAAGTGGTAATGTTTTAGGCCATTCAACATTGGTTGATGAGAAATGTGATGATATAACATATACTAGTTTGTGCCTTGAAATTATACTTATAATGAAGCATCTCACAAGTGGAATGTGTTACACACAATATGAGTGGATTCAAAATTTATCCAAAATATTAAATAAGGGGAATTGAATAGCCCATGTAATACGTACTGAAGCGATATTATATTAATTATTTGGCCCATAATTTTGAAAAGAATGTTTTTCATCTTCTATGGATGTGTTATAGAATAACATTGTTTGAGACTCGTGTTTGGGCTTACAAAATTTAGTTGAATCTTAAAAATAGGAAAGTATTAAATTTTCAAGACATTTGATTTTAGACAATGATAAATTCAGTTTTACAAGGATTAGCAATTGGACACCTTAGATTGTATCTCTAAGGAAGCATCCAATGTATAATACAAGGGACACACATTATGAGTGATTATGAATGGGATTCCAAAAATAAAGTATGGGATATTTTCAACACTTTCTGAAATACACGTTGTCATATAAAATAGCTAGCATGAAAATTGAAAATTTCAAGCACGACAACTAAGCCCCGAATTGAAAATTAGGCTTCCTAGTCTCAGTGCAACCTTCCTCTGGGTAGCCTTCCCTCAGTTCAACCCTCACCCCATCTCAAAGAAAATTCCTAACAAATTTTTCAAGATTTTTTCAATGTGTAGGGATGATTATCCAATGTGATAAATGAATTAAGTAAGATTTAGTGAAGGATAACTTCCTCTAAAGGCCTAAAAAGGTCATTTTTGGCCATTTCACTGCTGGTAAAAACCCTCTCAAAATGTTTAGGGAAATTATAAATAATTTGAGGCTGATGTTAGAGAGAATTTATGGTATCTGAAGTAATTTAGGAAAATTTAGGGAAGATAATTTCATTTATGAGCAATATGTCCAAGACTGGGTTTCCTGGGTGCATGAAATGAATGTTCCTCGGTAAAAATGTAACGCCCACTCCTCTTCAACACTGAGTGAACCAATTTTGTCTAGTTCAAATTGATTATAACATCAAACCTTGCTTCTATATCCTAGTTAATATACTAATAATATTTGTGGGACATCATTATTACCATGGTGTTTTGATTATTATTTTGACTCGAAGGTTGCATTATGGACCTTGATGGGAGTTTAAGGATATGATGATGATCTAGGATGGTTTCCTTGTTATAGACTGATTATGATATCGTTGCTAGTTTGTTTTGTCTCTTCTCACTCTATATTGGATTCTTAGACCTTGATATCATATTAGATATTAGACATTGCTAAATGGGCATTAATACACTTGTTTACTTATTTGATAGATAATACAGACGTGTTAGACTTGTGACATGATGTGACTATTGTGATGAATTTTATATGCTTGATTCATAAATCAGTACACGATGTTCTAACTTTTACTATTGTGTTGACATATTAGACATGATTTATGGATATCATTGGATGATTTTTTATGTTGTGATCTTAGTAAAAATTGATGGATTGGTAGAATCAAAATGTTAGAAAATTGAAAAATTGGTGAACTACATGATGCTAACATTAGTTTAATTATGATATTTGATGATGTAAAGTGTTATGTATAAATGCATGTGTTTTATGATTTCGACGTCATTAATATGGCCACGAGGCCAGAAAGGTATTGTTTGATTTTGTTGGAAATTATAGCACAACAAACTAGGGGGGATAGGAGACCAACAATGAATGAATGTGGGGTATTGGCAACAGGTCACCATGGCAACTCGTGTATTCGCATGTTGTGTATTGTTGTTTACTTTTTGGAGGTCCCCATTGGGGGGTGACCTCAATAGTGACCTTGGGTAAGTTGTAACTTTATCTTGTTGGCTGTATTTAATTGTGAGTTATTGTATTTTTTTAGTATGTGGAGTCACTTTTATTCTTTTGTTTAGCACCCCTCTTAAGTTAATTTAGAAGTGTTTAGCTTGTGCTAATTGGGATGTGACAAAAGGAGGGAAATAAATGTGAGTCGGTAGCCTTAATGTGTGTTGGATGGGAATGAATTTAATTTATTTTTGAGTAGTGTGTACTCTATCTCTCAAGTGAAATTTGGATTTTGACCTTTGAGGCCATTTTGGTGACTTGTGGGACAAGTTAAGCTCATCCCACACCTATTAAAGTGACCCACCCACCAAGCCTATGATGTGAGGGACTTTTTTTAGGTCCTATTTTGTTTTTTAGAGAAGGAAAAGAGAAATTAATTGCACTTTTATTACATGGGTACTTAATTGTCGTCCTTAAGGGGGGTGCAAGTTGGGTTGAGTGTGTAAAAGGGTGGTCTTTTCCACAACAACCAATTTATTATTATTTGGGGTTTGAGTTTGAACTTGGTGATGTGGGTTGCAGGAGAGATTATGTGGCATCCAACATGGAGCCACATCACCCCTATCTCCCTCTTATTTATTTATTTCATTTTGTGTGAGGATTTGGGGGTTACTTGCTCATTTTGGGGGGTGGATGCTTGTAACTTGGGAGATCTTTCTTGAGAATAGTGATTTCAGCTTAGAATGGATGGTGCTTGCTTAGGATTTTGGAAGGCTTGGAACTTTTTTTTGTTTGATCCTCTTCATTGGTAAGGTAAACCTTCACCCTTGTTTTTACTTTGTTATTTTTTTGTACTCATATGTGTGGATGATGGTTGTTGTAATGCTTATGATTGTGGGAAATAGATTTGATCCTTAGGTTGTGGGACAAATGGAAATGTGGGTAAAAGTTTTGGAAGGCATAAGAGAAATGTTATTGGATATTTTAGGAGGGAGTTGGGTTGGGATGTCCACCTTGTTGATAAATATGATTTGTGTTTATCTTGTTATTTTCTTGAGGGAGGCATAAGAGTGAGGGAGACATAAGAGTGGTGTATCTTCTTCGAGGGAGGCAAAAGAGTGTTGTGTGCATTGTGATGGATTTTTTAGGAGGCTCATAGGTAGACACCCCAAGCCCTTGGGAGGCATAAGAAGAACCCACATGTTCCTTTCTCCTCCATGGATTTAATATTAAGCATTTGTGTTTTGATATTTGTTGGTTTGTTGTAAAATTGGTATTGAGTATTCCATTTATTGTCTTGATTGAATGTGTATGTGGAATCCAATTTTGAGTTCACATGGTTTTCTAAATAACCCTCATTACTTTCTTGTTCGGGTTTGGGAGCCAATGAGGAAGAAGGCTTCTCTCCCTCATTGGATACTTGGTTAGGTGGAGAGTGTTGAATACCCCCCCATTTTATTGTGTGTTTGATCCTTGGTGATGATTGTGGAGCTCAATGGAAGAAGTTCTCTTGTGGGAGAAAGGCATGTGAAGTTGCAGCTTTTACTATTATGACTCTTCACTTATAAATTATACTAATAGTGTATTGGATGTAATTTTATTCATTGGTTAAATCCTTGTAAATTGTTTCTCGTGATTTACATTACTTCATATGAATGTGAACTTATAATGATCTTGTAATGGAAATTTATCTCTCACAAATCAAAGTTTGTGTTTAGGAGTTGCATTAAAAATGTGTTTATTCTTAAAGGCTAGAGCTCTTGGATGGGAAATAAATATTGATTCTTTGCATTATTGACAACCCTTGCTTACTTGAATATTGAAGAAAATTTCATTTAAGAGTAGTTTATTTCCCCTTATCCAATTAAATGTATAAAAAGGATTAGATAGAATTGATTTATTAATATAATTCCTTCTTTGTTATATAAAGGAAATTAAAAGAAATAAGTTATTATACACAAATTAGGTAAATAAATGAATCACAACAAATTATACACTTAAAAATAGTTATATAAAGGAAATTAAAAGAAATAAGTTATTTAAGTTTTATGAATGCAAAAATTAGTATGCTAGAATAATTACCTTCATGTATGCAAATCTATCTCCATGTAAACTTCTAAATGCAATTTTTATTTATTTTCCACACTATTTATTAGAGGCTCAATTAATAAACAAGTAAATATTAATAATGTACAATAAATATTTATTAATATCGTATATTAATTTACATTATAAATTTATAATGTAGTGTTATCTCATTATTAATAAACAATATTTACATATTAATAATTATTAATATATTTACAAATATAAATATACCAGATATTTAAATATGTATTAACACATACCTTTAATTAAAAAAAAATTATATTACTTCTAAATCTTTTGAAACGACCAAGTGAGGGAGGAGATAGTTGTTTTAGAAATTAAAGCCATTAAATATAAAATCAAAAATTAAAAGTTTGTGATTAAAGGTTGGGTCTGCGGCCACCCCTTACAAGTTTGTGATTAAATATAAAATCAAAAAATTAAAAGTATGTTTTTCAATAAAAGGAATCAGGTTGGGGGGAGGGGCGCCGACCCCGCCCCCAACACTATTAAACCCCCTTCAATAAATTAAATAAAAAAAACTATACTCCATAAATTTTGAAGTGGCCCTTTTTGGCTTTTCGGGCTCTGTTATTTCATTTTTTTCGTGGTCACCTGCATACCACATATAAATATATATATATATATTTTGAAACACACACATATATTATAAATAATGGTTGTATCTTAGGAATTTTGATTAAATTAAAATGAATTAAAAATATACGTAGATCCATACATATACACATATATGTGTAGTTGTATAAAAAATTATAGATATATGTTTTTATTTACGTAAAATAAATATGTAGGGTTTCGGGTTTTGCCGAAATGGGTGTATACTCATTGTTTATATTATTTACCTGCAAGAAAAATATTGTGTAGAAATAAATGAAGAAGAGAGACCAAAACCCACAAAGGAAACGGGTAGATCCTTTCCCTAAACAAAAGAAAAAAAAACTTAACAAAGGAGAGCTTCCAATCCTCTCTAATGGCCTCCATGGCTTCACCTTCTCCTCCTCCTTCCCTCACCTGGAACACAAAACAAGAGAAATGATAAATTAGATTTAAAAAATGAATATAAGAGAACCCATAAGGATATCTAAGGTTTCTTTATTCTAACATAAATATAATAGCTTAGATAGATTAGATCCAATGGTGTAGGATGAACCCTATATCACTCAAGTGATGTGGTATTTAGGTAGGAATTAAATAAATAAAGCATGTGTGTGTAATGTTAAATGGGGCCTAAGGGGTCAGACTAAGTTGTGCACCTTGCCCTTTTTAGAATAATGAACTTATTATAAATTGTATGCATTTAACAATGCAAGATTATTATCCTTGTATGATTTAATATAAAATTGATTATGGACCTGAAATAAATTATTTTAAAAGGGATTAATGGAGTTAAATAATGAAAAGCTAAATGAGGATTATTCAAATAAAATATTTGAGTCTAGAAGAAAAAGAATTAAATTATAACATCATTTGACATTAGGTTAAAAAAATATATTAGTCATTATTTTGTCCCGACTGCCATATAATTGTTTAAAATTTTATAATCAGGATTTAATTAAAATCCTAGCTAAGGCCTTGTAACCTTTAAAAAAAATTATTCCATAATTTTCGCAGGTTACTATCAGGTTTTTTCGTGGTTTTTTATTGGGAAAATTGTGGGCGTTATAAAAAGGCTAACTTCTCTAGATGATTCCCAAACTTCCAGAAGGATTTAGGTAGCAATAAAATAAGAATTATAATGCTATGGGAATATTTTAAAATTTAGAAAAATCATATTTTCTTCAAGGCTCAAGGAATTCCTAAGGTATTTTAAAACTCAACATCTTCCCCTCTAAGTTCAAAGCGAAATGGGACCTAAATTTATAGTTATAGGAAGAATTAGATTTTGGGAATGCTTCCATTGACCTATAAATTTCATTTTCTATTAAAGTAATATAATATTTGAGCCCAGAAAAATATTCTAAGCCTCTGAGATGAAAACATTGCATTAAATGTCTAAAAATGGATATCCAAGGCAAAAATAGCTTTCCAAATAATGAAAAATCCCACTTTGGATACTTTTATGTCCCCTCTGTCACCCAAGGGACACGATAGAAATGTTGGACACCAAATTACTACCTCAACCTCATCCAAAAGCCATACTTTGGCTCACCAAGTGTTCTAGGTGTTCCCTATAATCCCCTATATTGGAAGGGGGACAATATAGACACCAAAGTGCAACCTCCCTCATTCTTCCAGGTCACACTTTGGTATCCTTGGTGTCCCTTGTATCCCCTATATCCCCCACAGGATGTGGGGAACATTAAAATGTGACCAAGGCATGTATGTAGCCCCTTGACACCATGCGACCTCAGTAAACCTCTATGTAGCCCATTTTCACCACTCAGATCCTAGTTTCAGGTCCTCACACTTCCTAGGTCGCACTTTGGACACTCATGTGTGCCCTTTATCCCCTATGAACCCAGATGGATAGAGAGGAAAAACAAGGGTGACCTCACCCCCTAATAATTTTTTTTTTCTAACTCTGTATAAGCTGCCAAGTGCCATGAACAGATCGAAAAATGCACAAAAACTATAATAAATATTTGTCTCAAAAAACTTGGTAATTATTCTTACAAAGTGCTATTGAAAAATGTATGAAATCCATTAATTTATGACATACCACATCATAAAAATTACAATAATTTTATTATTTGATTCTACGTTGATCTAGCCAAGAGAAATTATCTAAAACTCTTGGACCGAATGTTCCTCGAAAAATCTACTTTCATGTGAGAAATTGTTTACATGATGTGGTGGTTGATTTTTGGAGATATAGAGGACTGAATTTTTATAATTATTCTCCCCCCCTTCTATGAAATGTATCATTTTCTTGGCAATCCTACTAAGAAAATCATCTAAAACTCAGAGCATAGCATCCTTGAAAAATCATGAAACTTTTGAGACTAGTATAATCTCAATCTGACACCTGCAAGGTCTCCTTTCTAAAAATAACAAGTACTCAGATCTATGATTATCCAAAAATATTAAATTTATAAAAATAGTAGTTTTTCAAAATTTATGACACTCCACAATGAATAGGAAACATCAAGAAGTGAAAACCTGTGAAAAATTGTTAAAAATAGCAGTCCTCGGGCAGGACCTGCTAAAAAATAGTGACTCATGGAATTGAGCTCAGAATGCTATGGAAACTCCCTTTTTTTATTTCATTAATTTTCTTCCATAATCACGAAGCCAAGAAGGTGTTTTGTGGTCCAAAAAGGAAACAAAATCCCCACTAAACCTCTAAGCATCAATCTAGAGCTGATTCCTATTCCTCTGTTCAGGTGCACACATAAAATTTACAGAGGGATCTACTCTAAAACCTAATCTAACTTGCCAAGGATACATGGTTAAGAAAGATGCAATAAATAAAACCTAAACTAACAAAGGTGATGCACCAAAGGAATGTTGAACACTTGCTTTGCCATTAAACACAAACCATTGAAATGCGACACAACCCACCATACACATATAACCAATAATGCATTGAGATATTAGAGAGGTGCAATGAAAACAAGATAGGGTTGAAAATCATCCACAGACATGTATTATTGCTCCAAAAATTTGATACTGTCCATTACAATGGCCAAGAGGCACCAAACTTGCATTACAGCTTGAATGGGAGGTTTTAACTCCACAAATCCACTTTTAGAAATAGAAGAAGGGAGGGTGTAAAAGAAAAATATCAAACCTTTAGAAATATTCCCCTCCTTACAATATATAGGAAGAATGAGAGAGAAAGGAGAGAAGAATTTGAATCCTTCCTTTAACCACCCCCAAAATGCATTGAAATCACCTACATGCCTCCATGTACTCTTTCTTGTTGGGTAAGAAAGGAATCCCATACCTTAATTATTGTGGTAGGTGGGAATCCTGACACCTTAAAAAATGGTGGATTGCATTTCCAAAAAGTCCTTTCTTGTGTAAATCTGAGCTCCCCAGTCAAAAGTTATGGCCATCTGAAGGTTGAGGTGTCATTCTGTAAAAATATCGGGTGGGAGTTCCGAAAGTATGAAATGTATGTGTAGACACTAAAATTAGGTCATACTCCCCCATGGTCCCCCTTCAAATAAATACCTTGAACACATCCACCTATCCATGGCCTCCTTCACCCCACTATAATATTAATTTAATTAATTTAATTAAATTAACTCATTATCCTCACCATATTTATTATTTAAGTATCCTAATTGGGATAATGCCCACATATTCACCTCACCTAGACACCTTCATCTAGCAACCTCACTCTAAGACCTATTCCTTAGTAAGCTGCCATAACTAACTAAGACCTACCCAGACCCTAAAAATCAATGCCTACATTCCCTCTAACCACATTCTCGCATGTTGGAAGGAAGAGTCCATGCTAATCTGCGGGGTAAATGAAACGAGATCCCAAAAAATCAAGGGGATCTACCTAGGTTAGTAAACCTAGGAAATCCCACCATAACCGATGCTAGTTAGCCTAAACCATTTCCGGTTAAGTTGGAACCGCCATCGATTACCATTTAACCCACAAAACAACCTTATTTCAAGGTTGACACCATTTCTGAGAGATAATCACATCTTTTGATAACAAGTGATGAAAATAGAGTTGCATGCTAGCAAAACCAGCATTAGCATGCATCAGAGCATCCATAGTCAGTACCTGAAGCAATCACACAACCATTTTCCTTAACGGGAGCATCCAAGGAAGCACCAACACTACATTAAGTTCATTCCATTTGATCACCCACCATTAGCAGCCAGACATCAAGCTCGTACAAACAGTAAGTTTTTTTAACCAGCACTTATCCATTTATCATTTGGTATAGCTCCTTTTACATCTGTTATTAGCTTCTACTTCTATTTCTATTCCCCCATCATTTACCTCCATGCAAACTTGACCATATTTTTATCCACACCCTTACACTACCCATACCTGAACCTTAATCATTCCTATGCATACCTCAGATCTATACAAAACTTGTCATTATCCTCCCATATTCATCTAGCCTTAGATGTAACAGCCAGCCAAGTTTTTATTGAGTTTCATGTACCTTGACCATACCGACACCGGTTACCCCATAACCATCGTCGGTTAACCTAAACTGACATCGGTCACCACCATACCCGATGTCGGTCTCTATGTTTATGACCAAAAACCAAGAGTAGAGCTTAAAATATCTACCAAATACCAAATACAGCCCAGAATCTAACCTTGACTAATTAACAGTAGCTTGACAGAGACCTTGACCTTCATATTTAGTCATAGCTTAGCCTGGTGTGAAAAAATTTACTTATTGTAGGTGAATGAGATACCCAAATCATTTTAACTACAATAGGATTTCCTTTGTTGTAAGCCTTAAGTTATTTTAAATAGTGGATTGACAAATGTCCAGGAAGTATCACACTTCCTGAATCTAGCGCACGATAGGTAGTCCACCTGCATATATTGTTTAACTTTTATTTGGTGGTCTTGTTTTCCATGACAGGTATTTCCTCCAAGCAAAAAGGAAGTTCCCACGATCAGCTATGGATCAAGAAGTCATACGCGCGCTACGACCTACGATCAAAATCTTAAAATATATTGCTCCTAGCCCATTCACCCTTATTTGTTTTGTCAACATTCAAGAGAAAACAATCTAGAATCAGGTGAAACATTTTGGCATGCCCAGTGGGACACATTCGGGGTTCCTTGCATTTATTCATTTCTAGGTGAAAATTTGCATGTTTATTTCCTTTTCTAAAATGTTCATACATTAAAATTTCTATTGTCTAAAATAAATCCTATTTTGGGCTTTAAAATGAACATTTATTTCCTTTTCATTAGTATCGTATTAGTGAAAGAGCATTCCTTCTCTAGTTCATCTTTTGTGTCATTGAATTCAACGTTTCAATTTGGGTTTAAAAATCACTTCATTTCATTATGCTTTTCTACATTAGCTCACACTAATTGGGGGAAACCTATACATTTGAAGTCATGCCCAGCTGATGGTTGAAAAATGAATCGTAGAATGCACATTTTATTATTTTCTGAGTCTGAACCAAAGCACACAAATTCAAACATACACACACTCTTAAACAACACCCTACCCAATAGCATCTATCTTTGATCACACGATCTGGTTGATAGGTATTCCCTATCTCGTTGCCTCCATCGCGTCATATCTCAGAGGATGGCCCGTCCCTTCCATAACATACCTCAAACCTCTCCTTGTAGATATCCTTCTTTGTAGGAATCCATCCTCACTAAAAACTCTATTCTACAGTTCATGAGTTAGTCCTTAAATAGCATAAGCTAAACAAACATAATAGAAAAGGAACACTTAGGATTGTATTTTTCTTAGTGTTTCTGCTTAGCTTGAATTTTGAGGTGAGAGGTCACACTCTTCATTTTTATTATTTCTCCTTGCATGATCCTCATCATAGTTGGTGTATTCCATCTTTATCTGAGTGTGCCTAGACCATATTCTCATCATTCTTAGGATTTTAGGTTTGATTCCACATTAATTCTAACTCACAACCACATTTTTTTATCGCTATTTCTATTTCATAGAAGCCGGTGTCGGTCTAGTGACCATCGTCGGTTACCCTTTGACCGTCATCAGTTTTACCCAACCGACGTCGGTTCACTGTTATTTTTGTTGACCTACCCAAAAGGACACCTATTCCACTTCTTGAGCTATTTAGAGTCTCTGTCATTCTTATCATATCCATTAATATGGTAAGTCCCATCAACATTTTGATACCTAGAAAATTTGGCCTTATACCTTGTTTTTGACCAACTGTCCACTTCGCACAAGTGACCGGTAGCGGTTACCTGTGACCGACATTAGTTCAACCTAACTGGCATCGGTTAGCCTGTGGCATTTTCTAGTTTTCACCTACCACCACCTATTTATCCTACCTATGCTCTATTTCTATGTCATTTACAGAAAGCAGTCTTACCACGTTAGTACCTATTCATATGGTACTAACGTGTCGACAAACAAGTGCCCTCGTATTCCATGCCAGTTGTTAACCACTCCCACCTACTCCTTCACCACCTTCAATTTTATCACCTATGGATCCTACCCAACCCACCACTATTTCCATAGGGGACGATGAGTTCACACGACTCCTGGATCAAAACCCTGTTGCCTTGTAGTTCTATTTATCTCACTCGTCCACTCGAGATGCCTCAGATTAGTTGATAAATGACATGCCCGTATCTATCCCCCCTGACGATCGCTCCCACTTCTGGTCCAACCCCACCTGGCTCTGCGTTGCCAACATCTACCTTACCCCCATTCGTTTCGCAGCTAGGCCCTATACCCGCTATGACTGCCACGTCTGCTACATCTGCTGCACTTGCCACATCCACTATACCTCCACCAGTCACCTAGAACGTAACTTCCTCAGTGCCCATTGTCTCGTATATAACCCGTACCCTACGCAACTACCCCCATTGTCAGTGACCATTACCCCCCAGCAGTCCTTAGGCCCCATTGCTGCTAGGGTCACCATGACCCTTCCACCTCCATATACGTACTATTAACAAGCCTCTTATTTCATCTATTATTCATTCTGGGTACGTGCCCCCCTATTTCAATTCCTCCTGCTCAATCTACCTACATGGCAGCACCATATACTGGAATGCCACCCTCCATCATATGCCCAACACCAACCAACTTTCGCTACAAGAGGTACCCATACATCACAACCCACCAATGACCTAATCAAGTTAATGATGGACAAAATGCAGACACTTGGAAGCATCAGTATTTGGTACTCGCAACAATCTAACCTATGATGATATTTGTAATGAGCCTAACACCCATCCATTCTTACCCTTCCATATCCCATGCATTGGGAAATGCCTAAATTCAATTGTTTCAATAGCAAAGAATACCCGCAATAACATTTGAGGTCTTTCAAACATGGGGGTGCTATCTGATCGCCCCATGATGATGCTCTTTCTCCTAAGGACCTTTCTCATGTCTCTGACTGGACCCACGTTAGATTGGTATAGTGGGTTACCTAGACATTCTATCTTCTCATTTAATCAGATAGCCCTAGCCTTATTGGATCACTTCTCCATTAATATTGTTAAGAAGGTTACCATGACTGATCTCTACTCCACGTGTCAATATCATGACGAATCTATCACATATTTTGTCACCCATTAGTGTAGCCTGATCAATCAACTCACATTCCATCTACCACAAACCGACTCATAGAGCACTTCACGCGGGCTTGTGCTAGAAATATCCCGCCAACCATGTAGGTGCAGAATTTCACCATGGCACGAAAGCAAAATTTCAATGAGGCATTCACCATGGCACGAAAGCTAGATATTTGGGGCCATTAAAGGGAAGAAAATCCAATTACGCAATAAGAACTTGACATTCAATTTGAATGATACCTCTTCTTCTTCAAAACCACATAATAATTATTCAAAGGCCAAGGGGACCGCTAATGCAGTGGTACTCAAATCCGGCCCAACTCATCTGTCAAATCAGGCTAACCCCATCATATAATCTCTCACCCCCATTCAGACTTTTCAATTCAGACGGGAACAATGTAAATACACCCCCAATTGGGGAACCATATTCTTCTATCTTAGAAAAGCTCATTAAAGCGGGGGGTCGTCACTCTACCCTCCTATAAAACCACACATTGGTTTTGACCCTACTCACTTCACACTCACGTGATATAAACCCACGACTTCTACAACTATCATTAAGTAAAGATCCATAGTGACGGTAATTGCATCACTTTCAAAAACATAGTCCAAGAAATTCTCGAGACAGGCGAGCTACACCTTAGATAATCCTAACGCACATGCCATTTATAACCCACATATCTTCAAGCAACATTTTCCTAATCATGCCCCTTCTTCTGCTCAAAACTAGAGAAACCTGGACTCATGATAGCCATACCCGTGAGGTCCATGCTATTTTCAGTGATACACCCGCTGCTACCAAATTACCTCATATGCCTTCCATCAAGGAAATCCTAGCCCGAAGTCCTTCGCCTACACTTGAATCCACCTCACCTATTCCTCCACCCATAGAGGAACACCTTTTACCTCCTCCCGCACCCGTGGAGGAGCCTTCTGTTAATATCAAGACTATTTCACCTTTGGCTTCCCCACCTAGGAAATCTTCACCCACAGTACTTCTTCAGTCCATGGAGGATACTTGTTTATCTCCTCCACCCACAGAGGATCACCCATCATCTACCCCACCTACAGAGGAGCACCAATAATTTCTTCCACCTACATAGGAGCACCCATCAGTTCCTCCCCCCATCAAGGATCCAACAAAAACATCTTTTCCTCTAGGTGAGTATTCTCCACCAGCCACCCAAGATCCTACACACTTACTTTCAGCTCTCTTACCCATAGAGACTTAAGATAGAGAATTTCCCATCTCTAAGACACATTTTCTGGGAGTCTCCATTAGATCCACATCAACCTCACCTACCACACTACCATTTTTGCGTCTAGCCGACCACCTAGATTATGTAGATAGAGCCCTACTTTGGGGACATCTTCTACTAACTGTTTCAGCACAAATGCAGTTGTCACTTGCTAATACTTCCACCATCTATCCAAGAATATTTCAACCAACCAAACCACACATAACCACAACTATCACAGATTCACCCATAATACCACTCATGGATCAACTCACATCCCTATCCATAACCCAACCATACATCTACATCCAAACCCACACCTACATCTTCTTCCTTTCCTAAACCCATTACTACCTTAGGGGTCAACCCAACCGCTAGCCTTACTCATCCACCCATCAAATTAGATTTAGCTACATCTTCCAAAGCCAACACCAAACCTACCCTGACACACAAATAGAAGAACCAACACTATAGATCTCATACTCCCACCTCGCCAATCATACTTTCATCACCTTTACCCCTTCCATCTAGTTTAGGGCATCTCCCTTCCAACATGGTTGAGAAAAATCCACCCATTGGTAAACCAAAAAGACAACAACCCATTCCTCCAGGCTCACAAACCTCCAACATACCCAAGCACCCAACACAACTTCCGCCCACACTTGCAGCATATTTACCACCCATTCCTCCAATACCATCGCTGACTTCTTCACTACCCACTACACTTCGGTCTCTTTCCCTCACACCTCCTTCACGACCCATGCCACGTACCTTCACAACACCTCAGTTATCCCCATGGCTAAATCGCCCTCTTCCACCATACGCTTTTCCCTCTAGGTCTCGCGCACCCATATCACCTTTACCAAAGAAAATGCAACCTAAGGACAAAAAGTTGTTGCCCCCCACTAAGGTAGTCAAACCAACCCCGCCTTCTCCTGCCATTCCATCCACCATACCCTTATCTAAGAAAACATGATCAACACCTAAGACCACACCAACGCCTAAAACCATAACTCAACCTACTCCCCCTCACGTAAAGACCCTTCCTCTACAGTTGGACGCACCTACACCCAAGCCTACTTTCACTTCTTATTATGATCCACTAGTTGGATCCTATGCCAAAATTCTAACCAACCTCCTTGAAAATTCTGTCATCACACTACCACCACTTATACCTTATAACCCTCTCAAATCCAAACCAAAGGGGTTTGTTGATACCAAAATTTGTGCCTACCATCATGTGCCAGGGCACGATGTAGAGAATTGTAAGGCTTTTAAGAACATTCTTATCCAGTTATGTCCTCCTGAAGAAAACTTTGACAATGATGATCTTCTCGATGAGAAACCCATTTCACCGACACCCATTCCCGTAATTCTTCCCCCAATACCAACCCAGTGACCAAAACAACCACCCCCAAGATTCAAAATTAACATGGTTCACATCGAAGAACTCACCAGACCTCTACCCAAATGTCAGTGTACCAAGCTTATCTCACAAGATTCCTTCTCACCACTTGACCTCTGCCCCTCTTGTCACTATATTTTATATGGCTCACCTACATCACCTACCCCTCCACCTGAAATTAACATGATTCACGTTGCTACCAGTGCTCAGAATGACAAAGGAAAGGAAAAGGAAACTTACCCACCAATCAATCCTGTACCTGACATACCATTTGCACCCACACCTAAAATCACTATCCGCGGCCCCACATATCCTATTTCTAATGGGATCACACACCACACGATGCTTAAATAACTACATCAATCCCAACTCAAAATGTCCCTATATGACCTCAGCTAAACCTCAAAATCCCATCGCCAAGATCTCATGGAGATTCTTCAATCTATTGAGGTTTTACCCAATGACCCTACACCTGTAGCCTCCATTATTACACCTCATCATGTCAATTCTCTCACCAAATTACCACCTTCATATACATCGCCACCTACTCACCAAGTGGCCACACTGCTTCTCAGATGAAGAGATTGCACTGTACCAAACCGATGGCCATGATCCAGCCCTCTTCATCTTTGTCCACATCGATGATATACGCATACGACATGTCATGATCAATGGGGGTGCTAGCATTAATATCATTTCATCTCATGCATTCTCTTAAATGCGCATACCTGACAATTGCATGCATAAACATCCTATCATGTTGTGCTCATTCAATGACACTAGCACCTCTACACTAGGCACTGTCATCCTCCATGTTCACGTGGGCCCCTGCATTGTTCTAGAGTTTTTTTACGTCTTGGAAGGGGAATTTCAATATAACATGTTACTTGGTAGACCTTGGATTCGTATTATGGGTTATATTCCTTCTACTTTACATCATTGTGTAAATTTTGAGCATGAAGGACACACATATACCATTCCAGCTGACCCATCACCTTTCAGAACTTGCAACATGCTTTACCGACCCAATGATGTGCTTATACCAATTAAAGCATCTACCTCCACAACCACTGCCGCATTATCTACACCTCCCTACACCAGTGCAGCAACTACCTCAACCACACCTACATCCTCCATTCCTATTGCTGCCATAACCTCCACAGCCGAACCATAAGCCTCCCAATCCGTTAGCTCCAACTCCGATCTGATCTCCAACACATCAATGAATCACTTTGGGGGAGTATCACCTATATAGTGTCAACACATTCCTTACTTCGCAAGAGTATGGAAATATTCACCAGCATCCTCGCTATGATCACCATATAGGAGAGCACCTCCTTTATGGTCCTCCCCACCTTCGTACCAATCTCACCTATGGGGCACTTGATATTATAACTTACACACCTGAACCACCATCACAAACCCGCCCATTTTCTGCTGACCTCCAGTCACTCAACAATCACCATTTTTCGCACACCTTCCGGCATTGATGTGCATGGAAGGGTTTTGGTTTCAGATTTTATGAGAAAGGTCGCCATAATGTTATTCCATTAACTACTCGCAAGCATAACAACCGTATTGGTATTGGCTTTGCTGAACCACCTACTAAGAAGGTCCACATTGAACTCATTAAGGACATCAGCCCTTCTCCGTCTTCTTCACCCATTCCCCCATCACCACCTTCACCGATAGAGTCAATGGATCTAGAATCCATTCCTCCTAAGTTTTTTTTCATAAACGCCATCTCCTTGGGGCCTCTAACTTATCAACGCAAGGGCGAGGCTCCCTGTTCACTTCTATTCCTGTATCCTGAAATGATTGATGATGATACACCTTCCATTAATGTCGTTCAATGTTAGGATGATGAATATATACTCACCTACCTTGGTGTTGAAGACTCATATATTCATCGGTCATTACCATCTGAGATGCAAACCATGTTGAATGAATCAACTATCGAAATCAACATTCATACTCAGGATGACCCGCACATCTTAAAGATTGGTCAATCTTTAGATGTTGCTGAATAGGAAGCCATCACTTATTTTCTCAAAGATCATAACCATGATTTTACTTGGTCTTACGTAGACATGCCCGGTATTGACCCCACAATAGTGGTCCACAATATCGTAACCGTTCCTGATGCCAAACCCATCAAACAAAAGCTGAGGAAAATGCACCATCGCATTTCCCTTTTTGTCAAAGAAGAACTTCAGCGCCTTCTATCCATTTCCTTCATCTTACCCACTGATTATCCTTGTTGGATTTCTAACATTTTCCCTATCACTAAGGTGACTGACTTCACATTTGCATGGATTTCTATGACCTCAACCTAGCCTACCTAAAAGATGACTTCCCTCTACCTGGTATTGACCAACTGGTTGACCTTATTGCTAGTCATGAAATGCTATCACTCATGGATGGTTTCTTAGGTTATAACCAAATCTTACTTGCCCCAGAGGATCAACACGAAACTACATTCATCACCCCTTGGGGGACCTTCTGCTCTCAAGTTATGCTTTTTGGCCTTAAAAATGTTGGTGCCACATATCAGAGGGCTATGAATTACATCTTCTATGACATCATACATCATATATTGTAAGATTATGTGGACGAACTCCATGCCAAATCCAAACATCTCTCCGAGCACCTCACCATCCTAAAAACCATCTTTGATTGCTTAATTAAATATTGTGTTCGTCTTCAGCCTACAAAGTGTGTCTTTGCGGTCCTCTTAGGAAAACTCCTAGGATTTATCGTTTCCCTAAATGGTATAGAAGTTGACCCTGCTAAAGTCAAGGCCATTTTGGAAATGCCTCCACCCACTAACCTTAGACAACTTCGTAGCCTACAAGGTAATTTGCAGTCTATTCGTCATTTCATTTTATAATTATCTGATCGGTGTCAACCATTTCATCATCTTCTTAAGAAGGATGTCTCCTTTAAATGGGATGATGAATGCCAC
This sequence comes from Taxus chinensis, assembly GCA_019776745.2. Lineage (NCBI taxonomy): Eukaryota > Viridiplantae > Streptophyta > Pinopsida > Cupressales > Taxaceae > Taxus > Taxus chinensis. The sequence goes on along the minus strand of CM034153.1, from coordinate 649,953,955 downwards.
AAAGCTTTTTAGGCCTTAAAATAATACCTTCTCCAACCACCCGTAATCATTCCTCCTAAATACGATAAACCCTTCTACCTATACCTCTCAGCTATTAATCACTCATTGGGATCCATGCTCGCTCATCGTGATGAAAAACATAGGGAGCATGTGGTTTATTGCATAAGCCCTACTCTCTTGGACTATGAAACCCGATACACCTATCCCAAATTTTTTTCTTAGCCTTAGTTTTTCATTGCCACAAAAGTCTGCCATTACCTACTCAACCATAAACCTATGTTGTGACCAACACCAGCCGCTTACACTTCATGTATGCCAAACCTTATCAAAATTAGTGTGTTGCACACTGGCTTATGCTTTTGGCTGACCTCGACCTCGAATTCATCCATCAAAATTCCACTAAGGGCCAAGCTATCACTGAAAATTTGACTGACACACCTATTTCTAGGGTTCAACCCTCTAATTTTGAATTTCCAGATGAGTCAATTGCCACCCTTTCCCTAAATGAACCCGTTTACCAAATGAAACTCTTCTTTGATGGTTCCAAGTGTTAGCGTGGGGTAGGAGCTGGTGTTATCCTCATTCCGCTTGATGGTGAACCTATGCAGTTGTCTTTCAAACTTGATTTTGATTCTACCAACAATATTGCCAAATACGAAGCACTCGTATTAGGTCTCCAAGTTGCATGTGCCTTAGATGTTAAATCGGTCAACATTTTTGGTGATTTTTAATTGGTCATAAACCAAGTCAATGGTGTATACCAATTTCATAATGGGACAATTCAAAAACATAAACATCACGTAGAAATACTTTTGACCACATTTAATGACTACGTCCTTCAAACCGTCCCCCGTTCAACCAACAAATTTTCGGATACCATGGCTTGCTTGGCTTCTCAAATACCGGCTTCGCCTGCCGATTCTAAAATATTTGTCACCGTACAATGACTCCAATCACCCTCTTATTTACCTCTCAATGTTTACTCTATCAGAACCATTTCTCCTGACCCGAGTGACCTTTGGTATAAATAATACTCCGACTACCTTTCCCTCTCTGTCTTACCTCCTGATCTCACCCGTAATAGACAACACGCCTTCCTCAAAAAGGTCTCTTGTTAGGTCATCATGGATTGCCTCCTTTATAAACATGGCTTTGATGGTATTATCTTGTGTTTCCTTACAAGTTTTGAAATCCCTTATACCATCAAGGAAGTTCATGATGGCATATGTGGAGGTCACTTCGGTCGACTCATTGTTGGTAAGCGTATTCTTCACCTAGGCTATTACTGGCTGAACCTCAACCATGATTATTGCGACCCATACTTATGGATCAGGTTCTTATCATTTATCTTAACTTGATGGTAAACCTGAACCTAAGCCTCTTAATGCCTTGCATCTTCAACCATTCTACTGTTGACTTTTAGTCCTACCTCACCTTTTACCTCTTTCCATGCTTGTCCCTTGAGCGCTATCCACTTCTTACACCTCACCAATGATTAAACAAGAATCATGTGCATATCCATCACTTGTTATCTTCTCTTGAATATGTGTACCACGGTGCTGCACATAACATGCTTCTCATGGATACTTTTCATCTATTTTTAGATGAGATCCCATGGTTGTTTCACCCTGCTTTCTGAACAAGAATCCTACTCTTCACCTTGGTCCTGCCCATGACTTAAAAGCCCTCACATTGGATCCAACTACTTGAGTCAAACTTCTAATAAAAATATGACTCCCTCAAAAGGACATATTTCTTTCTACAATCATTGCTATAAATAGACTACTCCCTTGAAGGATAGTTATATAAAGCTCTTTAAAAAAAAAATTTAAAAATTGAGAATCTGAAGCTTCCCGCATCAATCATCTTCATGAAGAACTCAAGGATTTAATTTCCTCATCCCATATATACTTCCCACATTGATTAGTCTATCTCAAATATTAGTCAAAAGTGAAAGCCTTTTAGTCATGCACTTGTTCATTGTGACCATAGATCTCTTGTCCAAAGAGCATCCTACTGTTATGTTTGTGGAGCCTATTTTCATGTTAGAGTATCGTACACCTTCCATGTGTTACACTCGGGTATTATTTATGGCAGTCCCATGGGTGGTTTATTAACCCATGGGTAATGGGTAACCGTTATGGGCTGTTTTTGGGCCCATGGTTTTTTTTGGTCTTTCGCCCATTGTTTTGATACCCACGGTTTTTTGCCCTTTGTTTTGATACCCACGGTTTTGTAAAACTGCTTAAGCAATTGTCTATTTATATGGTCTTATGCATATGATAAATGTACAAGCAAATGTATTGCAGATGCGTTTTGAATTCGGCTATGAATTCTGTAGAGTTTGTTGAGCATAGCTCCAAACGGATCTGGGTATTGTATTGAGAGAGCGGTGGTTTGTAATAAAATCTAAGCAAGTGATTCTTGGTGGACGTAGCCCAAAATTGGGTGAACCACGTTAAATACTGTCTCTTTGCATTGTGTTATTTTATTCTGCAATTTTATTTGAGATCTGTAATAATTTATGCATATTAGTTTCTACTGTTGTGATTCTATGAGGGATTATTCCGCATATTTTATCTCTTATTTCCTAACACCTACCTCGTATTATATAAAAATTACACCACCTTTCATCCCTCTCACCATTTGCACTCCTATTTCCTACCACCTCAAGAGACCTCTTGGAACTGTGACATTTGATGATTATGTGACTATTATTCACCTTTAGGATACTCACTCATGCAAAGTATTTAGTGTCTTATGTTCACTAGTGTACCTACAGTATGGTCCACCAGTTATGATACTCGCCAATCAGGTGGATTTTTTGTCCCCTCTTATCTTTTAAACTTATTTATTACGTATTGATTACCTTATACATGACTTGGAACTCTATGCTTACCTTTGGGTAATATTATTCTTCTATGACAATCAAAATCACTTATACCAAGTTGCCCATAACTCACTCAAACCTAACAGACCTAAACCCAAATCATTCGTAAAACCTACGAACTCATTCTCATACCTCCTCATATTTTTCTGTAGCTTATGGGAGAACTACATCGGCCTGAGGTCCCTTTTCGCTAGGAATATGGAGGCATCACTCCCGTGGGCATGGGGCCCTTAGAGGTTAGCTCGGCCACTCTCTACTCTAACTAATTCATATTTCATATTCCTAAATCACATTCTACCCTACTTAGTTTCCTTTTTATATCTTAAATTAGAAATTAAACAAAACAAACAACAAGTTGCTTAACATTTTTATCATCCTCAAAAAATACATTTATTATGACTACCATTTATCTACCATCATCATGCATGTATTATAAAACATCTTAAACATGACCCATATCATCATTCATTGCCCAAATTATGGAGTCACAACTTAAACCAATTTAAAATTAACCATGCCTATGACCTAACTCAATGCATGCCTAGTCCACAAACCTGACTTAACCATGCCTAAAACCTTACTCAACCATGCCTAGACCAAAAACCTTAATCAACCATGCCTATGAGCTGACTCGATCCATGCCTAAAACCGAACTCGATCCATGTCTAACACACCTATCATGACTCTCTCTCTGCATAATAATAAAATGTTATCAACAAAAACACACAATGCCCATAATCATCATCATCTCTATAAATATGATATCCATATACATAACTATCACATGTCTTCAGCACACAGGCCGGTGTATATAATCCAATCTCTCAAAACTCTCATATACAGCCTCACCATCTTTGGCACGCAAGCTGGTATATGATAAAAAAAATTTAGCAACTCACGGCACGCAGGTAGATATATATCAAAAATTAAAACTACATCAAAATCAAGGGCCATATATCAAACATCATCGCAGTGGACATCCTCCATATCTATCTCATCTGTCCCCTCTACCTCCTTGACCCCTGTCTGGTGACCTGTTAACATCTCCCCACCCATCATAGGTGGTGGTTGGGTCCCTGTTGGTACATAAACTAGAACTGGCCTACATGAACTAGTGGCCTCACCCTAACCATGTCTTGGGGCTTGATGGCCCCTTGTGCTCTCCATGCTATGGGTGAGTCATTTGGTCCTCTTGCTAGAGGCCTGATGTGCCTTGTACTAGGAATACGATAGAAAATCTATCCCTCCTGCCATCAGCTAGTCTTGATAGTACCTCTCCTCCTCTCTCGCCTCCCGCAAGATGGATACAGGAACAGTCTGTGGTGGCCCCATTGGCCTCTGCTACTGTGCCTATATCTGGGCCTATAAGGCCCCAATTTGTGCCTGTGCCATGGCTAACTGTCTCTATAACCCTTTCACTTGTGTATGTAGGGCCACCACCTGACCATCATCATCATCTCTGTTTCCACCCTGGGCCATCTTGACCTAAAGAATGGTCACCTGTGCATGTAACTCAGGCACCTCCACCTCTGAACTAGCTAAATGCCCCTGCACCATCCCTAACTCAGTAATTAAGGTCGGCACCTTCCCCTGTAATGTGTCTCTCTACACTGTGATTGTGGCTAAATCAGACTGACCAGGTCTAGGAGGAACTGCTCATAGCTAGGCCACCCACCACTATTTATATCTATCTATCACTCAGGAATCATCAATCCGCCGGTCTGCCACCTGCTCCTCTTACCTTGTGGGAACTGTCGAATGTGGTAGAGGCAATGGCCTCTCCACGTCATCTCTCCTATAATGCGGGAAGGGTAGAGTTATGTCTTGTAGAAACCCAAATTCCTGTCTAACCCTATTAACTGGGATCATCTCGTGCTCCCCAGAATGGCACCCCTCTATCCATCTCAGTAACTGAAGGCCATCTAACTCATCATGCATCCATCTATATGAGGGATAACCCCCATATGGTCTCCATATGATGTCCACCCTAGACAACCCCCCCAATAGACGCATGTAACACGCTACATCATGTGTAGCCCTTTCTTATCGACACTCTCCAATCACGGGCACCCATCGCCTATACCCCAACCAAACCAATCTCAGCAAAAATGCATCTACTCGGGGCATACCCACTGGATGCACACAAACTATGTGCTCATAGGCCCAGTAGTGTAGAACAAACATGCAACATAAGCTGCACCTACGCAGACGGCCATACACCCAAAAATCTCTGTATAACTACACTAGGAATGCTGGTGCATAGGAAAAGCAGGTCTGATCCATCACCATGTCATGTAAGACCCCCATCAAGGAGCTGGGAAACATCCCACCCTCTACATCTTGCAGTGCAAAACAACACATTGTCTCAATCAATAAAACAACTAGCCACGTCTCCTCTAGACGGGCTAGGTACATCCCCCCGTAACTCAAAATGGAGTTATGGAACATCATGTCTGCAAGTCCCTCCCTAAACACTATCAACATCAACTCCTCTGAGGCCTCAGAGGAGATCAAGTACACCTACGACCCCAGTATTGGTAACCGCACGATTCTAAACACGTCCTCCAAGGTGACTATCATCTCACCCATCGGTAAGTGGAACGTATTGGTCGTTAAATCCCATCTATCGATGAGAGAGACAATTAGAATTCACTTCCGGATTACATGCCGATAGCACCGGACCCCAATCAGGCCCACCTCATCCATGTGTCGCCACTCCTCAACTGTCATTGTGCCTCACACTCTCAAGAGCAGGGGTGGCACCCTATCTCTCATCCACAACTGATCTCTCCCCTACATCCAGTAATAACATCAAATTAATCTACGTTCATCATTCCCACACTCACCCTCGAAACCTCACCTATACCCATTGTCTCACCTTTTTCTTTCTTCCCAACCCTACCTTCCTATCATATTTCTATCTCCCCCCATCCTCTCCCACTATCATTTCCCCATACCCATTTTACCCCCTGCCTACACTAGGTTTTTCACCAACACACCCTATTTTACCCTTCCCTATCTTCCCCACCCAACCTAGGGCCCTTTCAGCCTCTTTTTCTCCAAAACTTGGATGGTTCCGATTATCTCTAACCAACGCCAGTCACCCCTAAACTGGCATCGGTCACTTGTTTCGTGATAGATACCGGTTTAAACCTACCGACTCCGGGTAACCCCGACCAATGCCGGTCACTGTAGCGGTGAAATCTATGACCCCTAAACCCTCCCCCTCTCAAAAAAATCCCTCTCCTAACTCTTTTACCCACCCATTCTCACCTCCACTTCCCCTCAACCCCATCCAATCCCCTATTCACCCACTTACCTCTCTCCCAACTCCTGTTCTACCCAATTCACACTCCCACATTTCAAATTTCATTTTCCTTCCTCAAACCCAATTTTTCACCACTCGACCTCTCACCTAATCTATCTCACAAAACACAAAAAGGGTTTGATGCTTACCTCATCATGTCATCGTCGTCATGGTGGCAAGTCTAGCCATTGCATTAATGGCCCACCCGATCCCTCTCCGACCTCTACCATCACTAATATGTCACCTCACCTCCAACCAATAAAATCAGCCAATCTAATCTCGTGGACCCACCTCTCTGCTACCAATCACCAACTACATGGCTCGCCAACTCACTCCCCAGTCTCTCTCTCTTACTTTCAAACTTTCCCTCTCTCTCGTGTAATTTTTCTCTATTTCACATGGGACAAATGATTCCAAAAAAATGTGGAATTTTTCTTTTTTATAACCTCCTTGACCTAACAGATGCCATTTTTACCTTCACCAACATCGGTCACGTGCCCTACATTATCGTGGTTGGTTACCCTATACCGGCATCGGTTACCTTCGACTGGCATCGGTCACCCTTTCTTCCACATTTCCCACAATTTCACCCTATTACCTTGCACGTCACTCTTTTTTTCCCTGATTAACCTTTTACCCTACCCCCCTACCCCCAATCTTTTTTCACTACATCCCTTTTTATCCTACACTCACCTCACTTGGCCGCACCACTTGACCTTACACTTTATCCCCTCACCTAATCCTCCTTCAGAGACTCGTTATTTTTCCCATACCTCGGCCCTACCCATGCCGTGACCTAGATATTTGGACCTGGACCATTGCTAGTGACCTTTGACCCCATGTGTTTGCTATAACCTTGTGTCACTTTTACCTGCGTTGATTGACCTAATGACCTTACCTTGCCTCTTTCCGTGACTGTTTATCCTACCCCAACCTTTGGTGTACCGGAACACACCTACACGTTCCTACACTTGACCTGCATCGTGTTTCCTGACCATATCCTATACCTTGGATACCAAAATCACCTCAACCTTGTTTGGATAAACCTATCGACCTTAGAGAATGTAGAGTTTTCCTTCTCTTCATCCCGGTACCGTGCTTCATTTTATACGTGTGCGTGTGTTTGACTATTACTACCTTTGACTCTGACCCATTACCTAGATTACCTGAGTGGACCTTTTTCCTTTCTTTACACCCATTACCCACCTTCCTCTTCACCACATTCGCCTTTTATCACACCACTCACCGCTTCCGCCTTTTACCTCATCAGTTCCTGGTTTGAGGGGGATCACCTTCACCCAAAAATGGGGCAACCAAATCTTATTTTTGTCAGCGTCACTTGCAGATACAAGCTACGCAACAAAAAGGGAAAAAATGTAGACACTAAAATTAGGTCATACTCCCCTTGGTCCCCCATCACACAAACACCTTGAACACATCCACCTAGCCATGGCCCCCTTCACCCCACTATAATATTACTTTAATTAATTTAATTAAATTAACTCATTATCCTAACCATATTTATTATTTCAGTATCCTAATTGGGATAATGCCCACATATTCACCTCACCTAGACACCTCATTGAGCCACCTAACCCTAAGACCTATTCTTAGTAAGTTGTCATAACTAACTAAGACCTACCCAAACCCTAAAAATCAATGCCTACATTCCGTCTAACCACATTCCCGCATGTTGGAAGGAAGATTCCATGCTAATCCGCAGGGTAAACAAAATGAGATCCCAAAAAATCAAGGGAATCTCCCTAGTTTAATAAACCTAGGAAATCCCACCCTAACCGATGTCGGTTACCCTAAACCATCACCGGTTAAGCCGGAATCGATGTCGATTACCATTTAACCCCCAAAACAACCTTATTTCGAGGTTGGCACATTTCTGAGAGATAATCACATATTTTGAGAACAAGTGACAAAATCAGAGTTGCATGCCAGCAGAACTATCATTAACACGCATCAAATCATCCATAGACAATACCTAAAGCAATCACACAACCATTTGCCTTCATGGGAGCATCCAGGGAAGCACCAACACTACATCAAGTTCATTCCATTTGAACACCCACCATTAGTAACCATGCATCAAGCTCATACAAATAGTAACTTTTGTTAACTAGCGCTTATCCATTTATCATTTGGTAGATCCTTTTACATTTGTTATTAACTTCTGCTTCCATTTCTATTCCCCCATCATTTACCTCCATGCAAACTTGGCCATCTTTTTATCCACACCCTTGCACTGCCCCTACCTGGACCTTAATCATTCATGTGCATACCTTAGATCTATATGAAACTTGCCATTACCCTCCCATCTTCATCTAGCCTTAGATCTAACACCCAGTCAATTTTTTTATTGAGTTTCTTGTACCCCGACCATACCGACACCGGTTACCCATAACCATATTCGGTTAACCTAAACTGACATTGGTCACACCATACCGACGTTGGTCTCTGTGTTTTTGACCAGAAACCAAGAACAGAGCTTGAAATCTCTACCAAATACCCAATACAGCCCAGAATCTGACCTTGACTAATAACAGTGACCTTTAGATTCAGTCATAGCTTAGCTTGTTGTGAACGAATTTTCTTATTGTAGGTGAATGAGATACCCAAATAATTTTAACTACAGTAGGATTTCCTTTTTTGTAAGCCTTAAGTTGTTTTAAATAGTGGATTGATAGGTATTTAGGTAGTATCAGACTTCCCGGATCTAGCATACACTAGGCAGTCCACTACATATATTGTTTAACTTTTATTTGGTGGTCTTGTTTTCCATTAGAGGTAGTTCCTCCAAGCAAAAAGGAAGTTCCCACGATCAGCTGTGGATCAAGAAGTCATACACACGCTACGACCTATAACTAGCATCTTAACATGTATTCCTCCTAGCCCATTCACCCTTATTTGTTTCTTCAACATTCAAAGAAATGATCTAAAATCAGGTGAAACAGTATGCAACTTTTGAAATCCCAAAATTCAGACTTTCAAACATTTCCATTTCGAAGATTGAAACATTGTTCATCCGCCAAATTTTCTTGAGAGTTCCAAAAGTCTGAAACCTAAACTTCTGAAACCCCAAAACCCAAAAGTCTAAAATTTTAGACTTTCAGACATTTTTCCTTTTCAAAAATTTTTCGTTGTTCATCGCCCAAATCACGTCAAGAGTTCTGAAACTGTGAAACCCAAAGTTCCAAAACACTGAAACCCAAAACTGTGACCGCGTTGACCCCAAAACTTGCGTTGAGTTTCAAAATCTGAACTCTTTCGAGATTCAAAATTTCAGGATTTCAGACATTTTTGGTCCCTTTTCCATTTTTGTTGCCGAAGACTTTTGAAACCCTGAAATCAGCACCTTTGAAACTCTAAAACCTGAAATTATGAAATTTCAGACTTTCAGAGTTTCAAATTTCGGGCTTTTTACACTCATCGAGATCCCCGAAACCCTAAAATCTAAAAGTCCAAAATTTCAGACTTTCAGAGTTTCAAGTTTCAGAACTTTTCCTCCAGTTTTTCAACGTCGTGTTCTGAAACCCCAAAACCTGAAAGTCTGAAATTTCAAACTTTCAGAGTTTTGGGTTTCGGAAACCTTTTTGATTTTTCCAACTTTGACCACTAAGAACTCTGAAACCCCAAAACTCGAAGTTCTGAAATTTCAGATTTTCAGAGTTTCGGGTTTCATAAACTTTTTCCCTTGCTGAGCCCCTGAAATCCACCTTAGCCCATCTCCAAAAGCTCCATCTTTGAAGTGAAAAATTTGAATTTTAGACTTCTTCTTTTCCCAAAATCTCTGCAACTTGCTCGGGCCTGCTTAAACCTTTTTCTCTCAACTCCAAAATGCAAGCGTCCTTGATTGAATCAAAACCTCCATTTTCACTGCATGCAAGCTCCTGTTTTTCTAGAATTGGATAACATTACCATCACCTAAAAATTGTTTGACAGACATAGGTGGCCGTCAAATTTAACCCCTAACTACAGCTTTGGTAAGGGAAAAGCATGAGTGCTTAGGCCTGGAATTTCAAATTATTTGTGGCTGTCAAAGCAAAATTGGTTGACGGTTTAGCTCTTTAACGTGGCTGTAATTTCCATATTTTTTATAGATATATGTATAATCTGTTCATATATATATAAATAGGTATTATGTTTTTAAATAAATTTTTTTACATTTTTCACAATTTTTAGCCTATTATTGTCTATGGTATCTATGGTTAAAATAACGAAGAATGACCTACAACGTGTCAATTTCCAAGCTTGTGAGCAGCTATAATGCCTTTAGAGGGGAATCAACATATGTCGCATTCACTTTGCCTTCGGATGTTGGCGTTAGGTGGAGAATATTACAAAGTGGGACTTGGAAGTACACTGAAACTGTCCTTACGTGAGCTTTATTTTGACTAGACGACTATGAATGTCGAGTGTCAGATTCAGCTTTCACGTGAGATTTAGTCAGACAGAGACGACTAAATTGGATGGCTTGTCATATAGTAAGGCCACACGTATAAATAAATCTTAAGCAGCGATGTGGAGAGAAAATTTCAAAGCAATTTGGCTTCCAAGGTGAACAATCAACCTTGTGTGAATTCTTCAATGGATTCAATCAGAAAAGGGTTTGATGTATTTCTCAACCATCATGGAACAAACGTGAAGGATAGTCTAGCCAGCCTCATCTTTCACAATCTTCAAAACAAGGGATTTAGTGTCTTCCTCGACAAGAATTCAATTCAAGTTGGAGACAACATACCTGATTCGATAGAAGAGGCCATTCGTTCAGCATCCCTTCACGTTGTCATTTTATCAGCTAATTATGTAGACTCCACTTGGTGTTTGAGTGAGCTCCAGCTGATCGTCAATGTTGGGGTTTCCATCATTCCAGTGTTCTGTGGAGTCGAGCTTTCGAAGCTTCAAATGAAAAATAAAGGCGGACTGTATGCTCGAGCTTTCAAACTGCATAAGCAAGCTGGAAGTACTGAGCTTCATATACTTAAGGAATGGGAGAGGGAACTTTGTTATGTTTCACATATCAATGAAGATTATGAATAAAAAATAGCACTTACACTATACTGTGCAAATAAAACAAATAATACATCTGCTCGCAAAGTGAGCGAACAGAAAAGCTAAGAGAGAACAAAAAAAATATTTTTTTTATTCAAAACTGTCTTCTTCTCCTTCTGTTGTACGTGTACTGCAAGAGAGAATGCGTAGAATAAATAGAAAAAACAAACTAACTCCTACAATTTATTAATCAGTGAATGATGCTGAAAACAAGAGAGAATTGAGACTTAACTCCTATAGTTTATTAAGCAGCGAATGAAACCGCAAACAAGAGAGAATTGAGACTTAACTGAAAGTGAACTAATCCTATGACTAAAGGAATTGCTCAGTCTACAATTTATTAACTGAAGTTAAAAACTAGTTAATGAGCTGGAGTTGTAGAAGATGAACTGTAGAGGAACTGCAGATTTGAACATGCATCCTTGAATCTCCCCCTACATGTGAAATGGGGATGAGTCACAACTGATTCCTCAAAGCAACAAAAATGGATGTAGGTAGAGCTTTGGTAAAAATATCAGCAACTTGATCCATTGTAGGGCAAAATTTTAATTCCACTGTCCCATCTTGAACCAAGTCTCTGTTTAAGTGATGCCGAATCTCAATGTGCTTCGATCTAGCATGAAACAAAGAATTCTTTGTCATTGCAATGGTACTACTATTATCACAGTAAATATTGGTTGGATGTTCCTGAACCAATTACAAATCTTCTAAAATCCATCTAATTCATATGGCTTGACAACTAGCTATTGCAGCTGCAATATACTCTGCTTCTGTGGAAGAGAGAGAAATAGTGGCCTGCTTTTTACTACTCAATGAGACAACTCCAAAACCAAGTGAGATAATATAACCAGATGTGGGATTTCTATCATCCACTGAACCAGCCCAATCAGAATCTGTGTAACCACATAGCTCAAACTTATGTGTGGGAGAATAATGAATGCTAAAATTGTGTGTACCACTCACATACCTTAAAATAATTTTTGTAGCACGCCAATGAGACTCATGTGGATCCTGTATGAACCGAGAGATGAGGCTCACAGCATACATAATATTAGGTCTTGTGGTAGTGAGGTACATGAGACTCCCTACCAAACTTCTGTATAAAGTAGCATCTACTTTGGAACTTGCATCTTCCTTGGTTAAATTTTCACCGAGGGCAACAGAAGTGGCAACTGCAGTGCATGACATAATTCTAAACCACTTCAATAGATCAGCCACATACTTGGTTTGAGAAATGGATATACCTTCAGATTGTTGTTGCACCTCCACTCCAAGAAAATAATGCATGAGTCCCAAATCTGACATCTCAAATTCTTGTTTCATTTCTGCTTTAAATTTCTCCATGAGAGATGGGTTGTTACCTATATAAATGAGATCATCAACATAAAGGCAAACAATTAAAATATCATTACCAAGATGTCGGATATAGAGGTTTGGCTCTGAGGAACTTTGAATGAATCCTTTCTTCAACAAGTAACTGTCAATCCTTGCATACCAAGCACGAGGTGCTTGCTTCAACCCATAAAGAGCCCTTTTTAGCTTGTAAACCAAATGTTCTTTTCCTGGAATTTCATAACCAATAGGGTGTTCCACATAGAATTCCTCATTAATAAAACGATTCAGGAAGGTTGATTTTACATCCATCTGATAGATTGGGCACTTGTGTTGTGCAACAATAGCCAATATAATCTTGACTGTATCAAATCTTGCAACTGGAGCGAAAGTCTCTAAATAATCTACTCCAGGATTTTGTGCAAATCCCTTCACAACTAATCTTGCCTTATGTCTTTTCATAGAACCATCAGCATGATATTTCACCTTATAGATCCATTTCACACCAATCACTTGCTTATCTTTAGGAAGTTGCACTAATTCCCATGTATTGTTTTTATCAATTGCATGCATCTCTTCATTCATAGCATTAATCCATAATTGTTCTTTCACGGCTTCTTTATACACTGAAGGTTCAACTTGAATGGTACTAAACAAAGCAAAATTGGAAACTGGATTCAAATTAGAACTCCTTTGATAAATTTCATTTAAATTTTGTTCCTTTCGTGAAGAACTTAGACTTGATTGTGGACTAGAACTATCACCTGAAGAGGAACTTCGTGAACTTAGTGAACTGGGACTTGAACTTCCACTTGAGCTTGCGGGGAGAGGAGGAACTTGTTGAACATCTTCTATACCCATGATGAGTGGTGTAGTTTGTTGAACTTCTTTTTGCCATTGCCATACTTCCCCTTCATCAAAAACCACATCTCGACTAATAATCCATTTCTTTGTGTCAGGATTATAGAACTTGTATCCTTTCGTGAAATCTGAATAGCCCATAAAGATACAAAGTTGGGATTTTGCATCCAACTTCTTCCACTTCTTTTCTAGAACATGAACATATGCAGGGAAACCAAATACACGAAAGTGAGCTACTGAGGGCTTGTGTCCACTCCAGGCTTCCTTGGGAGTGATATTCTGAAGCAATTTTGTTGGGCTTCGATTCAAAATATAAGTTGTGGTTGCTACTGTAACTTCCCAATAGCAATTAGGAAGGTTTTTGAACTGCAACATACTTCGTGCCATCTCCATAATGGTACAGTTCTTTCTTTCTACAATGCCATTCTATTATGGGGTATAAGCTACCGTATGTTATCTATTAATTCCATCAATATTACAAAAATCAGCAAACTCATTGGGAGTGAATTCTCCCCCTCTATCTGTTCTGAGTATTTTAAGAGAATACCCGCTTTAATTTTCTGCCATAGTCTTAAAATGCTTGAAGCATTTAAATGCCTCATATTTATATTTAAGAAAATAAACCCATGTGTGGCGTGAGAAATCATCAATAAATGTCAGAAAGTAAATATTCTTACCCAAAGATTGCTCTTGCATGTCACCACAAGTGTCACTATGCACAAGCTCTAGAGGAGATTTTGCCCTCCATGATTTGTTCACTGGAAAACTGTCTCGATGTTGCTTCACCTTGAACAAACTTCTTCTTTTCCCTGAATTGCAGGAAGTCCTCTCACCATGCCTTTCTTATGAAGCAAACTTAATCCTTGAAAATGCAAATGACCATACCATTTGTGTCATAACCATGAATCATTTGTGGTTGCCTTGAGGGCATGCATCTTACTGGACTCCAAAGTGAGTGGAAATAATCGATTCTCTATCATACAAGCCTTTGCTACAAGATAATGATTAGCTCATTTATCAAGTATTTTGTAGCAGTTATCTTCAAACACAACCTTGTAATTTTTTGCTACAAGTTGCCCAATACTTAAAAGATTATGTTGTAATTTGGGCACATGCAAAGTGTCATGAATAAATGTAATTTCTCCTTGCTTAGTTTTCACTGCAAGGGTACCTTTTCCCACTACATCAACCTCTTTATCATCATCAAATTTTACTTGAATCCTTACAGATTCATCTAATTTGACAAAGAGATTAGATTTACCTATCATATGATTTGAGCAACCGCTATCCAAGAACCAAACATCCTTTTGAGGTTCTTTTGCCAAATTGCAAGCGAAGAATGTAGAGTGGTTTGCTTCTTCAAAAGACTCTTTAGTATAGTTGGCTCTTGACTTATTTAAATCAGATTTTTTATTTCTACATTCAGATTCATAGTGTCCATACCTTTCACAATACTAGCACTAGATGCTTCTCCGATCCATTGAAATTCTTCCTCTACCTCTTTTGTTTCCTCTTCCTCTTCCTCTACCACATCCTCTAGATGTAGAAGATTCCCCTTTAGATTTGTTTGATTGAGAAGGGGTTGTAGATTTTTCTTCAATTCTCATAGTAGACTGGAAGGCTTGAACGAGGTTCACTGTAGAATGTTGCATACGCTCCTCATGAGATTGCAAAGAACCTATCAACTCTGCAACTTTGAATGTGGCTAGATCTTTACTTTCTTCAATGGCTATGACCACTAGATCAAACTTTGGAGGAAGAGATCTCAAAATATTTTCTACAATTTTTTGCTCTATGACACTTTCCCCTTGAGTTTTAAGACGGTTCACAATACTTTGAGCCCTAGTAATAAACTCTTGAACAGACTCAGCATCCTTCATACTTAAACTTTCAAAATCTCTTCGAAGGGTTTGAAGTCTTACCAACCTTATTTTGTTAGATCCTTGGTATGCAGTTCGTAGGGCCTCCTATGCTTCCTTTGACTTTGTCATACCAGTTATACAGGGAAAAATTGATATATGCATTGGATATCAAAAAGAGCTCGATTGTCCTTCTTTTTGTCTTCTTTCAATTGTGTTCATTGATTTGTTGTTAAAGCATTTGAAGAATTCTGATCTGTAGGTTCCGTGTATCCTCCTTCTACTAAATCCTAGATATCTTGGGATAATAGTAGGGTCTTCATCTTTATACTCCAATAGTCGTAGTTGTCTCCGATAAACAGCGGAAGCTGGAATGAGAAATTGCCACCATTTGACATTCTGGTAATTCTTGGAGAGAACCGTTAACCTGCAATTTTTGCAGAAAAGAGTAGTCTTACAACCAGCTCTAATACCAATTGAAGATTATGAATAAAAAACAACACTTACACTATACTGTGCAAATAAAACAAATAATACATTTGCTCACAAAGTGAGCGAACAACAAAGCTAAGAGAGAACAAAAAAAATATTTGTTTTATTCAAAACTATCTTCTTCTCCTTCTGTTGTACGTGTACTGCAAGAGAGAATGCATAGAATAAATTAAAAAAACAAACTAACTCCTACAGTTTATTAAGCAGCGAATGATGCTGCAAACAAGAGAGAATTGAGACTTAACTCCTACAGTTTATTAAGCAGCGAATGAAGCTGCAAACAAGAAAGAACTGAGACTTAACTGAAAGTGAACTAATCCTATGACTGAAGGAATTGTTCAGTCTACAATTTATTAACTGAAGTAAAAAACTAGTTAATGAGCTGGAGTTGTAGAAGATGAGCTACAGTGGTGGCGGTGGAACTGCAGATTTGAACATGCATCCTTCAATCAAGGGCTACCATTTGACGTGGTAATTTGTCGTTGTTTTCATGTTGTAATGTCAGTTGCTCAATTTAGATTTAAGTTTCATTTCTTTGATAACCCATAAAAGAGATTTAGTTGGTTTTTCAGAGATCAAGGAGAGCTGCTAGAGCAAATTGCAACAAACGTATCACAACATATTACGACGACAAAATTGCTACCTGCTCTAAACTCCTTGAGATCTCCAGTTGTATCACTGCGCTCAAGGTTATAGTTGCTTCGTTATTATTGTTATAGAATTTAATAGTGGGAGCAGATTTGAAAAGTTTCAATAGTGGGAGCAGATTTCACAAATTTGGACTGTAGATTACGAGACTACCAGAATAAGAGGTGCATCATGCTTTCCAAACTACCAGACTACTGATTTCGGAAATTTATAGTTTATATGAATGGGATTAA
Organism: Taxus chinensis; assembly: GCA_019776745.2. Lineage (NCBI taxonomy): Eukaryota > Viridiplantae > Streptophyta > Pinopsida > Cupressales > Taxaceae > Taxus > Taxus chinensis. The sequence goes on along the minus strand of CM034153.1, from coordinate 649,937,272 downwards.
AGTCCAATTAAAGAGATTAAGAGTAAAGTGTATTGCACATGTTACCCATCGAAATAGATATGCATTACTAATATCTACTCATATTGTTGTAAATTGTTGAAACGGAGATAGTTGAGTAGTGGAAATGATGATTGCATTAAACAGATATATACTCGAACAAATTGGATATCCTTAATAATATTGTCGAAGAATCTGAATGTTTCACTTAAATATATACTTCCCAACATGTAAATCAATAATCTCGAATCGATCAACATGAACAATCCACCAATTCAATAATTATCATTAAAAAAGTAAAGCAATTTTGTAGGGTGCTATTCTTTATTGTTATTTTTTTCCCCCTTCCCTTTATGTACATTGTAAAAATGCTCCTTCTATCTATTTATACTTCTCTGTTAAAATCAACAGTCTCGATTTTATAAATAATAATCGTCAACAGTTTTACACATATATAAATTTAAGCCACAACCATTGATGAAGTTAAACAGTTGAAATATGCATATATCACAATTCATATTATGGATTGGTGATTACTGTTCAACACGTATTTTGTTAGTTTATACATTAGGGTTAGGTAGTTTTGTTTGTTCGATATATATATATATATATATATATATATATATATATATATATATATATATATATATATATAGTTACTAGCAATCGCACACGAGTAGTGCGATGTGAATGCCGAAATGGATTTTGTGAAAGGAAGAAATATGGAAAAGGAAAGTAAACTTAGAAGCATAGTTGTGTTAGTTATGTGATTTGTCAATTATATGGAGAAAGAGAGAGTGCAATAGAAGTCAAAATTAGTACGGAGGGCGGTGGTGTAATGTGTGGTAATGTTAGAGATGAGTAAATATTTGTGAATATTGTTTAAAGGAAAGTACCTGAAATGTGAGCAGAGAGAATGTGAAAATTTTTACAGAAAATGCAGTTGACATGAAGAATAGTTTTATGCAAGAATAAAATGTGATGGGGAATAAGAGCAGGAAATGGTCGCTATATGGACACCAAGAAAAACATATTTACAATGGGGATGTGAAGGATGATTGGAAATGGGAGACGAGGAAGATTTTTTATAGAATTCTCTTTTCTAGATCCATAGGCATCTTGTGGGTAGTTAAAACACACATATATGTTAGGGTAATTCACAGTCGTGTCTCAAGTGACAATTTGTAGATAGAGAGATGTTGACCATGCATGACATGCGAGGGTCATGATTTCATATACATTTTTCATTAGGGTTTCTCTTTAGCTATAAGGGTAATGATTAATATTTCCTTTATCAATAGTGTTGATGGATTCATCGATCAACATGTATTAGAGTCAAGGACTGCAAGTGCGTGTTGTTCAATTTGGTACATAAGATGAAGGCATTAATGAAAACTTAGAAACAAGGTGGTAATTAAATACGTACATGTCCCACACTTATTCAATGGCTGAAATTTTTCTTAACAAAACAATATTTGTTATATGTGCTTTACATTGTTGTCTTCATCTCACTTGCATCATTCATGCGAGTGCAAGTAGGGCTTAAAGAGTTAAAATATAAAATGTGGGAAATATAATAGGTTATTCATTCAAAACCCAACCATGATGTTTTCTCCTTGGTTGCCCCTTTCAAGTATAATTTTGAGTAAATGTAGGAAAGAAATAAATGTACAAACAACCATCTATGATTAAAACTTACGATTATTGTCTCCACTTGATGGGTGAATTTGAAAACATGGTATTGGGTGGTCACGAGCCTCCTCCAGGATGTAACCTTGTAGTTAATGAAGATGATTAGAAAGCAAATATCTATAGCTGACATTTCTGGAAAAGGTGGCATCATCTAGAGCCATCAATAGTCGCAATGGTGCCAACCATCTATGAGCATCAGTGTGAGGTGGTCTTCAATTTGTTAGATAAGACAAAGACATGAATGGAAAGTTAGAAAAAATGTGGGAATTAAATACCTGTATGTCTCACACCTTTTCCATGGTTGAATTTTTTCTTATAAAGATAATTTTTTATTGTATGTAGCTAATAGGTTAACAATTAGGACTTTTATCAACAACATTTCCAATGATGGCCATAAAAATCTGCTACATTAAAGGCACAACAAGAAGAGTCAGGAACATACCTCGAGTGAATTTTACGTAAAATATTCTCTCTAGTTCCTGGTAACTAAGGCCAAGAAATATGTGTAAGCTTCATATTAGATAAAAAGGACCTTGTTTATAAAAATATTTATGTTTACTTTTGTATATATATGAAAAGGAAATGGTATTCTTTTTTAAAAAGGATATGATATGTGAAGTAATACATATTTGTAAAAGCAAGGAAATGATTTAATATCATTTTAATAAAATTTCGGCAATAAGTAGGGCATATTTTGAGTGGAGTATAAGTAAACTTCCTCGATTTCTAGGAGACATTTTGCATATAGTTATTGTACTATGTAATTTTCTTTGAAAAGATCAATGTTATAGAAATGAAATGTGTTGTTGGTTTACATAAAGAAGCGAGCAATAGTAAAATGGTAATATTGAACATGTATGTTGAAAATTTAGATTTTGTAAGTGTAGAAGTATAGATGAACCACTTCATTTAAAGGTATCATCTCTACATTTCTGACTTGTTACAAATTTGTACATATACAATTGCAAATTGTATATCTTGAGTGGTAGCATTTTGTGGAATGTTTTATTTGAACTTAACATGAATACATGAAGACTTCCATGCATGTGCATGTGTTGATAAGTGGTGTGATTGATTTTGTAAGTGTATGAATATAGATGGTGCAATACATTTAAATGTATCATCTCTATATTTCAAACTTTTTACAAATTCGTACATTTGCAAATCTGGTACATGTGCAAATTTTATATCATGAGTGGTGGTCTTTTGTGGCCATTTTTTTGCACACTAAACATGAATACATTTTATACCGATTTGGATAGTTAGTTGCTTTGGTAGTTGATGTGGTTTGAAATTATATTGGGGTAGTTGTGTTAGTGTTGCATCGGTTGTCTGGTTGGTCTTTTGTTCACAAAACTTTTTTGGTACGGTCGATAAGGGGTGTGATTGATAGTGGTTGTGTAGGAATATAGATGAAACATTACATTGAATCCCCTCACATTCCAATCTTGCCATCAAATACAACTAGTGAAGGATTTCCAACCAACATTCCCCAAGTCACTTCCATGGAAACAAATTTGCACGACCATACCAATTACTTCTCGTACAAACTCTTCTTTGGTAACTACTGCCATAGAAACATGAGATCTACTGACGTAGAAATCATACTTTTTAAAATTAGCTCCTTCCTTTTGTATAAGAACTATGTCCAAATCTCCATATACAATCCTTCAATAGTTGTATTTGATTGCAAGATTGGAATGTGAGGGGATGGGAATCCTACAAAGTCCCCATGTTTTTGGGTTGAATCTTCCTATTATTAATATGTAAATCTCTGCCCATGTTTTCAATTACATATAGTATATAACGATGTTAAGTAAGTGTACATCTAGATTATTCTCTTCCTTTGGCTAAGTAGCCATGACCATGGGGATTCCAATCCATCAAAGTCAGCCAAGAGCATTAGTAGGAAGTGCATTAGTTGATGTGTATTCCAAGCATGGAGATGTAGATGATTCCAGGAAAGTGTTTGACACAATGCCTCAACTAAATATGGTTTCCTAGAATTCAATGATCGGGGTTTATTCTTGAAGTCAGTAACATTAAATGGATGAAAGGAATTGTGCAGCCTATTCTACCCTTCCCTCCCGAGACATCGTTAGCATTATTCTAGCATGTTCTGATTAGATTGCAAACAAGGCTTCTTATAATTAAATAAAAATAACTCAAATAAATGTGTACAAAAGTAAAGAAATAAAAAACTAACCTAGAAACCAGTAAAGGCAAAGGCATGATTGAACGAGGAAGATCTAGATGCGGAACAAATTCTAGATAGACGACTACATTGTTCTCCTAAAACTACACCAAGCACATCAAAACCCCCACCTATCACCACATAAGCAAAGCACTCCATCGTAGCACTAAAATCACACTCAAAACTTGTTCCATTTTGTTACCCTATTAGTCATGAGATGCTTGTAATTCATGATATTAATACAATTAAAACAAACATACAGTCCAAACACAGAATATATAGTTTAACCTATAACTGACAAAAATAAGCTATCTCATCGAGCCCCTGTATTTACTCTTCCGAGGTTTCCAACCCATCACCTTTGATCCCCCACCTCCACAATAGGCTAAAATATGGTGACAACGTAGACGAAGAGCAGTGGATCAAGCCAAAAAACAACTTTAACCTCGGGTGTTCCCATACTCGATTTCCTCTTGGTATAGATCAGTTCCCCATTTGCAAGATGGTTGTGGGTGAATGGAAATTTGGGTTGAGGCTGGCGAACCAAGACAATGAAAATAGGGTTGTAGCAGGGGAAGAAATAGCGAGCAAGGTGAAAATGTTGATGGAAGGGGAGGAGGGAGTAATAGTAAGAGGAGTGACAAAGAGATTTACATACATGGCCAAAGAGACAGTGATCGACGAAGGAGGGTCGACCGTCATGGAGGGTTGCACGTCTTATCCTTGCCCCCTTCCCTTGCTGCCATTTACAACTTTCCTGTGAGAAAAATGAAAAAATAGTAATGTTTGGATTTTTGGAAACAAACATAATTGTAAAAGCATGAGAAGTGTGGAATTTGATAGGTTTAGTGCTGAAAATCCTGCATTTTTTATTATTGTGGTAATGATGTTGTAGGGGGCATACCTGAATGATTTTTTTTTGACAAAATACCCAAAGCAAAAATAATGCTTCTACTATGGTAGTCTCCAAAATGTCGATTTGGGTCTGTCTCCCAAATCTTCCTCTCCCCTTTTGTCACCATGCTATTTGTGAGGCTATTAGTAACTCTATTGGTCGTTTCATTAAGATGGATGATGAACGGTCTAAACAAGGGTTATTCACATTCACTCATATTCGCATTGAGGTGGACCTCAGCAAGGGTCTTCCTGATAAGTTGGAGTTACTTCATGATGGTTTCAGATGGATTCAAGTTCTTGATTATGAAAATACGGTCTTCCGGTGCAAATTATGTCACCAAACTGGACATCTACAAGAGGCTTGCTTTCTCAATAAGAGTCAAAAAAAGAAAAAAGTGATCCCTTCGCGACCTAAGGGTTGGCAACCATTTACAGTGCATGGTACTGAAGAGAATCCTCTCCCTTTTAGAGTCCATGAGTGACGAGATTCCCCCTACTGGCAGTTGTGTTAAAAGAGCTCATGTTGATTCTTCTGACTCTCACATAGAGTAGGATCGTTCTCTTGATTCTTCGTTAGCCTTGCCCCTTCCCCAAGAATTGGATTATGGTCACGAGGTCTAAGGAAAAGAAATGACGCTTTGTGCCTCCTGCCATTCAACATGTTACTCGGTCAATGATGGCTTCATGGCATCTCCAATTTCTTTTGGCACCTGTGGCTCCTTCTGCGATGGCTTCAGCCTCTCTGTTTGTTTTTGGCTCCGTGGCTCCTTCTAGGTCGGCTTAATTCAACAAGAAGTTCCAACATTGAACAAAACAAATGCATGCATATGTGCTCTCATAGTTAATGAAGCCCAAAATGTTGAAAACAGTGGGAAGACAATATATACGTCCAATGTGCAAAGTAAATTCCAACTCTAAAATGTTGGTCTTGTCGGGAGGGACAAACCTCGAAGGGTGCAAAGCCTCATGATGAAGCAATTGGTCATTAGATCCCCCAGCTAACGAAGGTTTCTAAAATGCATAAGAAATTATTGCAAATGGAGTAATAAAAGTATAGGGCAATTTGGAAGTTTTCTACCCTACTCTAAAGGCCATTACTGAAGTGTCTAGCATGAAGAAATGAACCCTTCTAGAAAACATTTGATTTATTTCCCTTTCTCCAAAATCGGGAATAAATAGTGATCTTATATACTTCTTGTCTACTTCAGTTGTTGCCTCCCACCGCAATCTTTTTCCTACAGGGGCTCCTAAGTCACCAACTCCTAAAAAGGCCACTGCATTTGTGGCCCATATTGTCCACTTTCCCATAAGCTTCCAAAAGTTGCCTGCAGAGGTGTGACCATTGTCCAAATAGATTCTCGGCAATAGGCAAATAATGGTCTCTTCCAGATTGTTCTTGTTGCTAACGGTTAAATGGGGCTCACTTCATTCTTCGTAGGATGACAATTTCATCAATTCACTATTTTTCAGGGTATATTATCCAACACCATTTACTGCTTTTAATTATAATCGTGAAAAAAAAAACTCAGTCAATTTGACGTGCACATCATTTCATTCTTCTCTGTCAGTTCATGCTTTTACTAGGAAATGTGGTCATAAAAATTTTCTACCTAGATAATGTAATGCTCCAAATGACAAACTCTTTATTGTCATTATCTTCCCTCTTTTAATCCCATTTTGATCGAAAATATTTCAATTTGCAATCTCTAAGACCTTTTCAAATTTCCATTTTATTGAAGCCACTTTTCTGAGTCATCGACCCGAATACTTGTCCATTGGGCAGTCATAATAAATACAGAATTGCAGATTTATTTATTTTCATTAACTTTATTCATTCTCATGAATAACATATTTTGGAATGCTTGGTTTCTATGATCAGAGAGTCTATTTCTTCCCCGTCATTTGCTAGATTTCATCTTGACATTGATATTCAAATTAATTTATCAAAAAATCAGGGACATTATTCCTCAAATGGTTGCAACTGCCACTATGTGTCTTCCATTTAACAGTTAAAAACAGAAAAAATAGGAAAACGACTGTCAAATTTAATCATTTGTAAAAAAATGTTTAGAAGGCTGTCAAATTTAACATCGTTGCAGAAACATCCACAGGTCCTTTACCATAGGGGGAACGCCTTCGGCGTAAGTATTATTATTATTATGAAAAGAGATCTTATATTATATAAATTCAATAAGATATTAGATAGTTTTCAGGAAAAATGTGGGTGGTATGAGAGTGCCCCCAAAACCACAAACAAACTAGGCCAAGCCTAAGAGAAAAAACAAACTAGGAAAATCCTAGGAAACCATAAAAAAAGGAAACTAAGGAGCAGTAGCAAGCATCCCCAAGGTAGGAGGATTGTGGTCATCAGGATACCATGATCCAGGTAAGTCCTTGTCAGTGTCAAGAAGGTTCCAACTTGTTGTGTTCTCCTCTTCATTAACCACCTCCACTTGAGTAGGAGAGATGGTTAGAGGGAAGCGGGGGAACTCATTTGAAGGTGGTAGGGGTAGTGGTTGCAAGTCCCAGCCATTCGAGGTGTGCGTTGTGACAGTGACATCTGAGCCCCACTCGAGTTCATGATCACGTGGGGGGCACCCTTGTTGGCAACCAGGTTGTATAGAGCTCCTTCAATGCTGAGCGTAGGGTGAGCGGTGAGCCTGGCTTAAAGAATGACGTTGAGAATGGTTGCAGAGACCACAACGGCCATGCGGCAATGAGCATCCAGATGGTGATGGTAGCTCCTAGGTGAAATTATATGGGGGCATCCCCCCAATATCGCAATAGAGTTTGCAAGTGGTCCACTCTTCCAGTTAAAATTTATTAGCCTGGACTTGAATCTACAAAAGCAAATTGGAGATAACCATAGACTTGTTATACATAGAAAATTGTTGATCAACTTCATAATTAACAAAGAAACAAACATTTCATTCTTTCCATATCCAAAATAAAATTTACCCTCTCAAAACATGCCAAATTTGGGAAAACAGTTGTGGAATCTTAGGGTTATCTCCTAAAATGATATGCTGCCAAGTAAAATATTGAGGTCTTAGATGAAGAAGAAAGGAATGGATCCAATTCCAGGTTAGTTGACCTTTAAAAAAAACCAAATGATGTGCAAAACCATTTTAGAGTGGCCGCAGAATGAACACTTGGGAGAGGGAAACCCAATTTCAACAAGTTGAGAGCCAACTGGAAGACCTTGGTATAAAATACACTAGAGAAAGTGAGAAATTTTAGGTTCCACACAGACTGACAAAATAGTGTCAAATCACCTTGTCTAACAAGAAGGAGTAAAATGAACCCTGTTGACAATTTTTGAACTCCTAAAAAAATGGGCAACTTGAAACTTTGATTTCAATGGAAGGAATGGATGAACTAACCTAACTAGGGGGGAATTTATAGTTAAATTATGTTTCCATTTATGTGAATAAAAAAGGAAAATTTCAGTTGTGTGTGCTGTTACAAAATGTAACACCTCACGTATGCTACTATCCCATGATCACCTTCATCAAAGATGTATAGAAGCTCCAAAGAATTAAAGCACAACCTTGAGGAAAGCAAAGATAGATGTATGCTCCATAGGGATCCAAAATAGCTCTACTTCATCAAAATCAGTCAGCACAAAGAATGAAAAATAATGAACGGAGGTTCTGTCTTTTGAGTAACAGGGCCACCGCCCTATGCAGAGTGGCAGTTACATAACTACAACCCAGCAAGGGCGGTGGTCCCAGGACTACCAGTCTACATAGGGCGGTGGTCCTGGCCATTACGGATAGAAAATAAAATCTGAAATGAACAGCCTCTGAATTTGAAAGGATGTTCGCTTCTCTTATCCTCCATGCTTTCCCATTCTCCAGTGCATGGGAGGACACGAGAAAGGCTATAAATACATATTGTAAAGGAGAAACAAAGATCATCGAAGCATGAAAGCAAGTGAGGAAGAAATTATTAGTGTTGGAATTGTATTTTGTAGAAGAAAGGAGTGTGAGATAGAGGAAACAAGTAATTGAGAGGAAGTATAGGGATATTATCTACTTCTCTTTCATACTTATTGTAATTTCTATACTTGTTGATTTGAATTGGCCAATAAAAGTGGGAAGAAAGAGCAATTTCCTTTCCTAACTGGTTTTTCCTCCTTTAGGGGGTTCGCCAGGATAAAATTGTTGGTGTTTTGTGAGCTTATATTCTTCCCTTTCTTGTAATTATTGATTCTAAGCATAAGCATGATTCATTCACTAGCTATCTCTGTTATTTTCTAATAGAAAGTAGAACATCAGTGATTAATTTTGATTATGTGGATAATTCCAAAGTGAAGAGTTTATAGATCATTTTGGTATCAGAGCTAACGAGTATCCAGGAACGTGGTATTCATTCTTGAATTTGTATGACAGTAACAAGATCTAAAGGCGAAGAAGATTTACCTTGCGATCCAGAAATTTCTACAAAGAAGTGGAAATAGAGAATTCATGGACAAATGGATGAAGAGAACTTGGTCTGTAGAGTTGAGATGCTAGAGACCATGATTGATAGGATGTTTAGAAGGCAAGAAGAGCTTGCTGATTTATAGAAGATAACTTCTGTCAAACAAGACTCCATGGACTCAATTATTCAGGGCTTAGCTGAAAAATTTGGCATAGGAAGGATTCACCATGAGGAAAGTTATGGGGAAGAGCATGAAGAAGAGACTTCAAACGTAAGAGAAAAAGTAAAATTTAAGCATACTCCTTTTAAAGTTGAAATGAAAGTTGAGATTAAAAGATTTGAAGGACAAGTAGATGCAAAGTTTCTTGATAAATGGTTAAAATAGTTAGAAGTCTACTTTAGCATCCAGAATGATACTGAGGCACAAACAATCACCTTTGCACATCTCAAAATGGAGGGACATGCTCTGGTTTGGTGGGAAACCCATATAACCACTTGTGAGAAGAAGAAGCGTCCTATTGTAAAATATTGGCAAGAATTTAAAGAATTACTTAGAGCTAATTTCTATCCTATTGGCCACAAAACTGATCAAATGATTAAATGGCATTATTGTAGACAAGGAAGTGGTCAAAGTGTGCAGGACTATACTAAGGAGTTTTGGAGGAAAGCCATTTTCTAAACATGGACTTGGAGGATGAGAATATTTTGACCAAGTACTTGAGACGACTTCACACTCACCTTCGAAGAAAAGTCATCTCCACAAAGCCCAAAGATCTCAACAAAGCATGTGAATAGGCATACTACAAAGATGATGAAAAGAAGCAAGGAGAAGCAGAGCCAAGGTTAAAGAAGTCAACAACTCAGCAGAAAAAGGAATATGGGAAAACAAGTAACAAGGGTAAGTGAGAAAGGGAAAGGTAAAAAAAGTTGCCACTACTTTGAATTACTTGTAAAGATCCCAAGAATTTTTACAAGAACTATGATATTAATGGTCATACTGATGCTACATGTTGGAAGTTGCATCCAGAGTTACATCCAAAGAAACCAAACCAAGGACTCTAAGAAGTCCATGACAGCTATGAAAACAGAAGGGGAGGTGGAAAATCAAAGATGACTTTGATGTAGATGAGAGGCTTGGATGCACGGCCACTGACATGGAAAGCCAGGAAGAGGAGATGAGAAGACTATACTAGATCAAAATCCAGATTAAGAGAACTAGAGGTAAATGATTTGGTTGATATCGGTTCTCAGTCTAAACTTGATTTCTGAAGCACTTGTAAAGAAGCTTGATCTTGAGACTTACAAGCATCCACACCCTTATCCTCTGGGGTTGGGTGAATAAGGGGTGTTGAAATTTAGGTAACAAGAAGATGTAAGGTCAATTTTGGGATAAATTCCTAGTATATTGATGTTTTTGAAAGCTGACGTTATCCCACTTGATGCTTTTTGATGTTGTATTCAGGAGCCCTTACTATATTTATCAGGGATGATATATTAATGAGAAGGGAGAAGACTGATACAGATGGGTCAAGGAAGGGATCAGCTACAACATCTGGGCACACTAGCGTAAGACACAGGTTATTATGGTGAGTGCTAACCAAGCAAAATGACTTATTCAGGAAAAATCGTAATCAGTTTTGTTTACTTTTGTTAAAGGATAAACAAGATGGGATAGAAGTTTTAGAGATTTTATAACCAGGGAAAGCATGATTTGGATAGTATTATTCAGTCCTTTCAGGAAGTTTTTCAGACTCCTAGTGGGTTACCACCAAAAACAGGAAAGTAGATCATGAGATTCAGCTATTGCCAGAGTCCCCTCTACCGAACATCAGAATGTATAGGAAATCTTTGCTTAAGAGTACTGAAGTGAAGAAACAACTCCAGGAACTACTAGACCAAGAGTTGATACATATGAGAACCTCACCATGTGGTTTTCCTATTGTGATGGTGCCAAAGAAGGATGATTATTGGGAGAATGTGCATCGACTACCGTGCTTTGAACAAGATCACCATAATGAACATATATCCACTTCCCTGCATAGATGACCTCTTGGACTAGATTAAGCATGCCAAATTCTTCATGAAGTTGGATCTTAAGTCCGGTTATCACCAAGTTAGAATGAAGGAGGAGGATATATGGAAGACTGCCTTCTAGACAAAACAAGGTTTGTATGAATGGTTAGTACTTCCTTTAGGTTTATGTAATGCACTTGCTACATTTATGAGACTGATGAATGATGTATTGCAAGATTTCATAGATTCATGTGCCATTGTATATCTATACGATATCTTGATCTTTAGTTCCACATGGGAAGAACATCTAACTCATTTGTAGCAATTCTTTGCAAGTTCTCAAGGAAAAACAACTACTTTGTAATATGAAGAAATGTGAATTTTTACAAATAGTCACTTGTCTATCTTGGGCACATGGTGGGAGGAGGAGAGCTACGAGTGGATCCAAAGAAGGTGGAAGCCATAAATAATTGGCCAACACCAATAAAAGCCATAGATACTAGGAGTTTTGTGGGAGCAGTATAGCACACATGGAAGTTCATTCTGGGATTCTCCCGCGATTGCAGCACCTCTACACACAATGGCTACAAAGAGTAAGGGTTTTAACTAGGGTAAGGAACAATACAAATCCTTTGAGTTATTGAAATACAATATTAGTCATGCTCAAGTACTTTCTCTCCCTCATTTGTGGCAGCCTTTTGAAGTAGAGACAGATGTTAGTGATTACGCTATGGGAGTAGTGTTGACTCTAGGAGGTAAACCCGTATGCTATCATTCTGAAACTTTCACTTCAGAAGTTAAATGATATTCAGTATATGATAAAGAAATGTATGCACTAGTTCAGGTAATTAAAAAATGGAAACATTATTTGTTGGGTAAAGAAACTATTGTGCACACTGACCACAAACCTCTCCAGTATTTGTAAGCACAGTCTAAGTGCAATAAGAAAGGCACTACAAATGGATGGGGTTCCTTTAGTATTTCCATCTGGTGATTAAATACAAGAAGGGTAGTAAAACCTTGGTGGCAGACATGTTTATCCATGCCACCCATGCAGGAGAAGTTTTCTTGTTTGGCCACTATCTCTTAGATCGAGCCCTTCAAAAAGGAAGCTTACGGAGAGGCATATGCCCAGGAAAAAGACTTTGTAGTGACATTTCAGTAGTTGCAGTCCCAAGGGCTTGAAAGGATAGGGATTGAAGATTATTATCTCAAACACGGGCTGCTCTAACCGATGGGGGACTATTTACGTGCCAAAAGAAGAGTGAATTCTATTGATGAGTGAAGCACATACCTTGAAATTAGCGGGATATTTCGATGTTGGTAATACCCTAGCCCACTTGCAAAGGTACGTGTATTGGCCCAATATGAAAGAAAAAGTATCAAAATTTATACGGGGATATAAACTGTGTTGTACTAGCAAGCCTAAGATTAGGAAGGAAGGTTTGTATATGCCATTGCTAGTACTTACTCGTCCATGGGAGGACATTTCTATTGATTTTGTAGGAGGATTACCTATGTCTAAACATGGCCATGACGATCTCTATGTTGTAGATAGATTTAGTAAAATGTGTATATTCTTATGGCATGTAAAAATATAGTAAAAGCACATGATATTTTCTTTTCTAATGTATGGATGCATTTTGGTTTTCCAAAGTCTGTTGCTTTTGATAGGGATTCCAGGTTCTTGGGGAAGTTTTAGAATACTTTGTGGGACAAGATGGATACTAGGGTATAGAGGAGCACAGGTTTCCATCCACAGATAGATGGACAAATAGAGGTGGTAAACAGGACATTGGTATAGTTGATTAGAGGGTATAACAACAAATACCTAAGGACTTGGGATGAGTCCTTAGCCTACATTTAGCATTCCTATAATCGGACAATACACACATCCACTATGAAGTCACCGTTTGAATTATGTTTGGGATATCTACCTACAAATCATTTGGACATAGTAGTTGAACAGCAGGATGAGAAGGAGACATGAGATAAAGAGGTGACTAGAGAAAACAAATTCATTGAGCAGATCTAGTAAATCCATCTCAAAGTCAAATAACAACTAGAAAAATCTCAAGCCAAGCACAAAGCTAGGCACGATCATCATAGGAGGGAACATAAGCTTCATTTGGAGATAAAGTTTGGATTTAATTGAGCAAGGAGAGACTACAAGGTCAAGAACGGAAGCTCAAGCCACTACGATATAGACCCTTCACCATTTTGGAGCAGGTTGGGGAAAATGTTTTTCGACTTGATTTTCCATCATTTATGAGGATGTACTTTGTAGTAAACTGCAAGAACTTGCACCTATATGAGCCATCCATGTTAGATGAAGATGGAGAACTACAGTTGTTACCTTCCATTGAGGATTGTGTCTTAGACTCACAAGGTGAATTGGATGAGGATGTAGTGTTGTAGCATAAGGTCAGAGAGACTAGAAGAGGTCCGCAGGAGTCTTGATAGATTGGACTGAAAGGAAATACACCCAGGCAAGCCCGGTGGTATTCAAAGGAGAAACTGAGGGAATTATTTCCTCATATACTCCCCCACTATGATTTTTTGAGACCTAAAGCCTCCTAATCAGGGGAGGTGTGATCCATAGGGATCCAAAATAACTCTACTTCATCAAAATTAGTCAGCACAAAGAAAGAAAAAAAATGAAGTTTATGCCTTTTAAGTAACAGGACTACTGCCCTGTGCAGGGTGATGGTTACAGAACTACCACCCAGCCAGGGTGGAGGTCCTAGGACCACCGGTCTCCATAGGGTGATGGTCCTGGTCATTACAGATAGAAAATAAAATCTAAAATGAACAACCTCTGAATTTGAAAGGATGTTCATTTCTCTTCTCCTCCATGACCTTTCCCATTCTCTAGTGCATGTGGGGACATGAGAAAGGCTATAAATACATGTTGTAGAGGAGAACCAAAGATCATAAAAGCATGAAAGCAAGTGAGCAAGAAATTCTTAGTCTTGGAATTGTATTTTGTAGAAGAAAGGAGTGTGAAACAGAGCAAACAAGTAATTGACAAGAAGTGTAGGGATATTATCTACTTCTCTTTAATACTTATTATAATTTCTATACTTGTTGATTCAAATTGGCAAATAAAAGTGGGAAGAAAGAGAAATTTCCCTTCCCCACTAGTTTTTCCTCCTTTGGGGGGTTTTCCAGGATAAAATTGTTGGTGTTTTATGAGCTTATATTCTTCCCTTTCTTGCAATTATTGATTCTAAACATAAGCATGATTCATTCAAAAGATATCTTTGTTATTTTCTAATAGAAATTAGAACAACAATGATTAATTGTGATTATGTGGATAATTCCAAAGTGAAGAGTTTACAGATCAATGTAGACCTGAGGAGATGGACTCAAAAACAACAAACGTGGTTGTTGTTTGCATTGCTGAGAGTTCATTTTTAAGTTACATGTATTTTCAATTTGATCATTTCCTATTATTAACTGTTATTAAGTATGTTCTTGACTTGTTTAAATTCATTTTATAATCATTACATATCATAAAAGCTGAAATTAAAATGAAGTAGACAACACAATTATAAAAATAATATCATTTATTCATTAAGGAAATTAAATGTTTCCCACACAGACTGTGGGATGTAACTTGTGATTATTGAAATAAACTGTACATGTGCATGACATTAAAAGCAATAAAAGTATAGAAAAAAACCATTATTGCCTTAAGTTTTCTTTCGTTCTTCATCGTTTTAATTTCAACTTCTCCATGTTCATCTTCTGCATTTAGAAACTACAATGTACTTGAAAAAAATAAAAAGGACATCAGTTAAAAGCTCAAGGTTTAATATGTACTCATGTGCTATCTAATTTCATGGAAATGAACCATTTTTTATCAAAATAATAAGGTACATAAAGAAATGAAAGTACCATCTGGCATAATTTCATGGCATTCACAAGAATCATGAAAGATAGAAAAGAAAGAGAAATAAAGTCACTATGGAACATAAGAAAGGCCAAAAAGCCTAATTATTTTCTAACTATTTTGTTAACTGTGTAGGTATAGGTTGCAATAGAAGAGAAAAAAATGCATGTTTGTAAAATTTTGTATTATCAAGTACAAATTGCATTTCAATGACATAAGTAGAATTCAAGGCCTACCAAAAAATATTCTTTCATGACTTTTTACAATGTTCAAGATATGAAAATACAAGTCAAAGATGTTCTTGAAGTACGAGATCAAATCAAAATGAATTCTTCAAACAAATGTCATTGAGTACAGAGTATGAAGTCACTATTATCAAGAGCTTGAATAAAGATATTGTAACCATAGAATCAAAATATATAAATTTTGATCAAACTACAGTCAATTGTAAAGAAGACATTGCCGAACAGATCATGAAGTTCAGGAAAGGAGTATAAGTATTCACCACAGTCACCTAGAAATGTTTTAAAGAGACAAGGTTGCATATAGTGCCAACAAGATATGGTGAAAACAAATAATGAGGTTTGTAAAAGAGAATATCTTTCAGAATTCAAAACTATTTTTTGAATATTTTCTTACTTTGTAGAGTTCAGTTCTAGAAAACGTCATTAAATCTCATATTCAATCATAATCTAGAAAGGAAAACTTGTAAGTATCAAGTTAACTAACTCCAAAGATGCAATAAAAGATCAAAGAATGCAGATATTCCAAGTGGTCTTCAAGAAATGCATCAAGGATACATAAATCCAAAGAGCTATACAGATGATCAAAAACATCAAGATATTCTTGGAATGATCATAAAATAGAGTAGTTATGATCACAACAATAGAAAAAATTGAAGGATAACAACTAAGTAAGATATTTGAATCAACTCAATAAAATATCATAGTTTGATTAGTAAACATGATATATATACATTTGTGAAGTTACCTTGGTTATTAGCTAGTGAACTTTGTTTCTACTCTGATAGTAAATTTCAACTCAAGTATAGAACAATCAATATTGATCTAAGAAAAAAATCATCAAATTTCAAGATTACATTCTAAATACCATCATTCAAAAAAGTCGTTATAATCATGCACTTTGTAGTAAACACACAAACTACAACTAGTTTGTAATACAATGATACCAAGCACTCATAACAAGTTACAAGAGCTCAACACTACACAAAAAAACACCACCAAAATTGAACTTCCAAGAACAAGCCATACTTCAATGGATGCAAGATACAATGATCAACTCAAGGAAAATAAGTGTTATAGGATGATCAAATACAACTCAGAGAGAAAGTGACTTAGAGACTACTACCATTTTTAAGTGCAAATAAATGAGAACAATTGTAAGGATAAACACATTAGGAATCACCTGAGATAAGTATAGTTATCTAGCTATTCCAAACCAATTACAATCTCATGATTAGAAAATCAAACCAGTTATAAATCTAAAAAGAAGGATATCCGATAATAAACTTGTTGATTCATACAAACAATGAAGATAATGCAATTTGAATACACACAAACATCAATGCTGAGCTAATAACAACTCGAGCTCAAAGTTCAAGGATACAAAACATCAAGAAAATTTATTCTTTCTGAAATAAAATGAAGCCATCATATTCAAATAGTTTCAAAATTTGGTAGAAACTCATGAAGTTTATAAATTATAGGCGCAACATGTCAAATCTAGAGTGAAAACGTTGAGTTAAAAACCAGGTGAAGCTCAACAGATATGGGTAGAAGAAAATACAGATGACGTCCTCTAACGTAAGAGAGAAAACCATTCATTATTCAAACAAAATTATAATAATGGCGGTAATGTAATTAAAGGTAGATATAATACTCCATAACAGCCAAAAAGAGAGAAATCTAAACAAAGTTTCAAGTACTTCAATGCTAAGGGTTACAATAATGGCGTTCACAATGTCATAAAGAAAAATGGAGCTCTAAATATTTTCATGGTAGATAATTGAACATAAGAGAGCTCAGTACAAAACTCATAATGACCAAATCAATGTCTTATAACAAAATAAGCTCGAAAAAACCCAAAACATAGAATAAAAGACTTCAGTTGAACAAGAATGTCAGGGTTTCGAGCTAAGAGAACTCATATAGTACAATAATATGGCACAAAATCATGTGGTAGTTAGCCACAAAATAATCTAGATCTCAAATCAGAAGAAGAAACCCAACTTGGGGGGTGTGACAGATAACCTAGAACACCATTTTTGGTTGAATATGAAGCAAGAAATGCCTAGAATCATAAAAAATCTCAAACATACCTTCGAAAATGGAGAACTATAAAATATCTTTGACCTAACACGTCAAATAAACTGTATAAAATTAAACTGGTTCAAATAACTGTGAGCTCTAGACCACAAAGATAGAGCCAGAAGAACAATGAAACCCAACAGGGTTTATTTTGAAAGAAGGAAGAGATTAAAAGCTCGAAAACTCAATGTCAGAGATGAAAATGATGGCATAGAATCCAAATATACATTCACATAAGTGAAACAAAGACCAAATTTGTATATTTTTGAGCTTAAGAATCTCATAAATGGCCTCCTGGTAAAACATTTGGCAAAGCTTCACCAACTCATCTAGAGCTTGAAAAATGAAGAAATGACTTAAGGTTCAAAACATTTTTTACTTGCTAACAAATCATGGTAAAGCTTAACTCATCCTGAGTTAACAGATCAATGATACAGGATCAAAGGTATGAGATCTAACAATACACAATGAAACCCACATTGCTAATCAAATGCTTAGTATTGATGGCTTAGATTTAAAAAGTACAATGATTGAAGAGTGAGATCCATCATCAAACTCAAAAAAACTTCAATACAACCACAAGCCAACAACAATGTTACACAAACTCTGTAACGCCAGCTCAAACTCACCACTCGAGACCCAAGAACAACCTAGGTTTAGAAAGAGAAATTATGGAACAATTTTTTTTTGTTAAAAGTGTGACCACTACTAGGCTTCAAGCAACTGTTGTCACAACAAGGATTCAAGTCAATCATAATTGATAAATAAATTTGTTCCATTATGACAATTATTAAATCCACATCACAAAATTAATGAGTATAATTTAATCCAATTAGTTAAATTTCTCTTAGGTGTTAATTTAATAAATAATTAAATTAACACTGTGTTTAAAATTTCCTTAATTAATTTTAGAGGTTTAAGGGCCAGAACAATTCAATGCCTAAGGTATTCAATTTTTCAACGTCTAAACAATAACCAAGGTTCTAATTAACATGGGATAGAAAACATTCTCTTATCCCCTCACATGACCCTTCGAAAAGTTCAACCCCTTCTCTAGAGTTATACATTAAATAAAAACAAAAGGGTAATTTTCCCACTTATCCACTCTCAGACTCATCTTTGCACTTTAACCTAATTTTTCACATATTTAATGCACTCAATATTTCCTAAAAACATTTCCACAAGGTAGGAAATTTTTTCCTCTTTCTAATTATATAAAAAAGTCCTCTTAACTCCTCATATTTCTTAAGTTACAGACCGGCGGGCCTTGGGAGGAAAATTTTCCAAAAGGTGGGCCTCCGGACCTAGGAAAGGAGATTTTCCCAAAGGTGGGCCTGCGGGCTTGGGGAAGAAAATTTTCCCAAAGGAAGACCTGCAAGCCTGGGGAAGAAAATTTCCCCCAAAAGGCGGGCCTGCGGTCCTGGGAAAGAAAATTTTCCCAAGGCAGGCCTGCGGGCCCAGGGAAGAAAATTTTCCAAAAGGCGTAAGGGACACATGGCACATTTTCAAGCCCATATGGAAAGGAACGTCGTCAGAGGTAATTTGGATTTTAATTATTTTTATTTAAAGGGAAAAAAGGTTAAAAAATCCTCACATCTCCATCGATGCCTAGGGATGCCATGTGTTAGTCCAACAGTGACCAGTGGAAAGGTGGGCTGGCGGGGAAACTTAGGAATTATTGCGAACCTTTTTCCAAAAGTGAAAAGGTCTAAAACCGTCTGTTCCCCCACTGACAGGCGGGGAAGCAGAACGGTGGGGAGATTTAAGATTTTTCAGCCTTTTTCATAGTGGTAAAGTTTGAAGGCGTGGGCCTGCGAATCCACAGAAGCGCTTTCCCAAAAGTGAATAGGAGGGACTGCAGGGTTGCGGAGGAAATTATGACTATTTTCCTTTTTTTAAAATTTCCCTAATTAATATTCGGGCCCACAGGTCCGATTTACAAAATTTTCCTTTTTGACAATAGTTTTTTTTTGAAACCAAATGAAGCAAAAACTTTAGAAGGCCATAAATTTTAACCAGAAGCTCAAATTTAAGAAAATGAGGAATTTTTGGAAAGGGATCGGACTCCTCTTTACATAAGAACCAACAAAATTCATATTTATAAAAATTAGGTGGGTGAATATTAAGAAAACATCCTTCCTACCATTAAAACGTGAATTAAACCTTTTCAACTACCAGATTTGATTCGTTCCACCATTCTTTCTTCTTCAAAAAAAAAAAAACATAGAGAGATGCACTTAATAGAAATTGGATGGATTTGCAAGGATTAATTGATTATGTTTTGGATTTTAAAATAGATTTATTTCCTTTCTCTTTCTGTGAAATTGCATTCTTTTGCCTCTTGCCCAATTAAAAATAAACTGTGTAAATTACTAGCATAGTGAAAATGTTTCACAATGTTCTTTGTTTATGCTTAGTTCATTCTAAAGTTTCATTTTGAATTTCAGTGTTTCTGGGTACTCTGTATATTTTTCTAATATTTATTTGTAGGTCTGAAACAATTTAACAGAGATCTACGTATTTCAAAACTAGAAATTTATCTATTTCATTTGCCATACTTTAAACATTTAAGCTCATTCCATTGCAAATTTACAATGTTTAACTTTCCTTGAATTAATGCATGGAGAGAAAGAATGTAATTCTATTCTCAAATCATGCAAATCAATTCATACAGAGGAATGCAATAATTGTAACACAGGCATTTCCATCATTCAACAGAGAGTTTACACTATACTTACAACAACAAGGTTTAAACAAGAATTATCACCATTTGATGAGAGGTGAATCAACATTCAATTGAATGAAACAATTCCTTTTACACTACTTTTCTATTTGACAAAATATGCTAAATAAATCTTTCTCGTTCCTTTGTAACTTTCAAATACAAATGCAACTTTCATATCCAAAAAAAATAGAGCATCTTTCCACTACAAATATTATTACAATGTCATCCACTTGAAGTGAGAAATTTCATAATAAGGAACCCAAGGATAAATTGCAAAGTTTTTGTTCATCCTCAGCTCTAGAACAACAACAAGAAGATCCACCATATTTCATTTGGTCACACAAAATAGAGGGAGAGGAAATGCTCTCCACCCAACCAAGAATTCCAATGAAGAGGAGAAGTCATCCTCCTCATTGGCCCCTAAGCCACAACCACAAAGCAATAGGATATGCATTACAACTCATGGAAACAAACAGGATTCCACAACAAAAAAACAATCTTCACATATAGAACATGGCTTAAATACATATTGCAGTTTGCAACCACAAGAAGAACAACAAACAACACTTAGGCTTCATCATGCAAAAGCCACAGGAGCAAGACCTATGGGGGAAGCTGCTTATACCTCCCAATGGGGAGTGGGTGTCCACTTTAAGATAAACCCTCCAATATATAAATATCATTTCAAACTCCTACATGCCGTTATACCTCCCCACACTCTTATGGCACCCCATAACAAGTAAAAAAAATGCAAGATATTTATTTTCCTAGGTGGAACCCAAACCGAAAATCCCTCCACAATAACATTTATACTTCCCCAAAACTCTTATGCCTCCCACAAGAGATCCCCATAGCTTTGTCCTACACCATACCTAGGCAATCTACCCAACTAGCTAACAACATACCAAACATTCAAAAACATTCACAAGAGCACAATATAACAAGAAAACTATTTTGCAAGAGTCCAACTCCTACGTTTCCATGATAGAGCTTGATCCACAAGTTCAACAACAAGTTCCTTCAAATCCAAATAGTCCAAAGGCTCCAGAAATCCACAAGCATTCCCCAAAAATCTCTCACTCTCTTCCCAAAATTACAAGAGCTCAAAACCAAAAGAAGTAACCAAAAATGAAATCACCAAATGAAGTAACCCCAAAACAAGCCAAGGAATTTGAATAAATAGGACAGGGAGAGAGGAGGATGAGGTGGCTCCATGTAGGATTCCACATCACTCATCCTCAACTCTACCTCAGAAGTCAACTTCAAACTCCAAAGAACAATAAAAAAAGTGGGTGAATAAATGACATTTTGCTACCACACACAAACCAAGTCCACACCCCAAGGACCAAAATTAAATTCATGTAAGATAGTGCGATTAAAACTTACAACTTGTGTTCCCAAAATACATAATAAAGAGTAATTTTGAATCACCAACCATAGGTAGGGTTGTTATACAAATTTAAGACGTGTGGGGCAAGTGTAACTTGTCTCAAAAGCCTCCAAAATCAGCCCTTAAGGACAGATCCGAATTTCAAGAGGAAGGTGGAGTGTTTCACACTCAAATTTACTTACAACACTTACTCCAAGATCCATCAACTCCAATAAATTCCTTCTTTTTGACCCAATTTAATTAATTTAACAACATGATTACTCACAAATCTAAACACAATTTAGGGTTCATTTTAAGGCACCTCTATAAAATTATAGGTGGAAAATACCTGGCGAATATCCCCGGAACCAGTTTCAGGGAAAGGTGAATTTGACACTATTCCAAAACCGAAGGTTTGCCTAATTTTTCGAGACATCGATTCACCTTTGACGCATAAAAATATGATGTCACTAACCATCCTTGATGCATGTCAACACAACATCAACAGAGCCCATTGACATGTTATTTGGCCTATAAATACCCTCCCGCCGGTCATTTTCTTGTTTACACTTTCTGGATCTCGATTTTTTTTTGTAGGAATCCCTCATTGTCAAAGACGCAAGCACATATATAATGTCAACTTCAAATGCTTCCCAACCGTAAGCTCAGGAAAAAAATCAAGAAGAGAATCCATTCCAATCCACGGGCAAGATCATCTACAGGAATCCCTTGTGCCCCCACATCCATACTATTTTAAAGATGTCTTCCGAATCTAAAGATTTGATGGATGCGTGTGAGTTTACTGGGCTTGTTGACATGGCCCATTTTGAAATAGATCTAGATATTTTGAATTACCTTCTCTTGTCCTACAATACAGAGGATGGCCTTTTTTATGTGACTTTGAATGATGGCTGAATGTTCCAATTTAGTATTGAAGTAAATGACATCCATTGGTTTACGGGCCTTCCGTTTATAAATTTACCAATTGTCACAAAAAAGGCAACACTCTTGGAAGAAGACAAGAAATTTCTCGAATTAATGTTCGGTTTCCATGTTGATTGTAAGTATAATTCTTTTTAATTCATCATTTTTATTCTATTTTTTTATTTTGATACAATTTGGTGTTATAAATTTATATTAATTCCCATTGTTTCACATTTGCAGCTCATGTCAATAAATCCATGCATGGTGTGGATACACAAGTGATTGCACACCACTTTCTTGCTGCAGTGATTTCATTTTTTCAATCCAGAATAGTTATGCAGGGTCGCCAAACAGATATACCAAACTGGGCAATTGCATACATAGTTGGCACTATCTCAAAACAAAAATTTGATTGGTGCACCTATCTATATAAAAAAATAAGAACTGACATAACAAATTCAAATCTTTCAGAAAAACCTATCATTTATTCCACAAACTATCTCCTCGGCCTTTATTACGAGGCACTTTTAAATTTAAAAGACAAAAAAAATCCTACTTACATTAATGAGGAGTTGATGAAGTTTTCAATTCCATTTGAAGAACAACAGGTATAAACTATTTAGTTTGTATTTCAATTTTTGACATTACACTGCACAGTTATTAACAATTTACAGTTTGTAGAGAAGATTTATTGAAGCCCTTCCCCAAAAAAAGGTGTTATCAAGAGGAAGAGGCCAACAACATGCTGAGCCTTCAGGAGACTCCCAATCTAAAATGGAAGCTCACTCCTCTCCGAACACTCAATAGTTTGAACTCGTTAAATGCCAGAGAAGTAATACCTTCTCATATATTATATACAAATTCCAAATTTAAATTTTAACCAATTAAATTAACATAACATTTAATTTTGATGACATTGCAGCGACTTTGGACCATACTCGTGTTTTGGAAACTCAACCTTCTTCCCCAACTCACTCCATATAGTCGCATGCATTTGTCTTTTTTGAACAACCACCAAATACTACTCCTACATGGCCACCCTTATCATCATGAAAAAATACCCCTCAACAACAAGGTAAAACTTTTCAATACTATGTTTAATTTCGTAGTTTTTGCCTTTTTGGATTGTTTTCTAGTTTTTCATGTTTTTTCTTGAAATTTTCAGCACATTGCGGTCCTTCTATTCAAATAGTGGCACGACCCCCACTTAACCAATAATTTTTAAAATGCCTACCAAAGGAACAATTAAAAATAACATTGGTAAATGCATGTTGACTGATCCGACCCCTAGTGGGATACTAAACATTGCCTCCTCCTTTCGAATTCCAATGCTCTCACTTGGTGGCTTTTCCAGTGAAATGGGGATATCGGTTTTGAACAATATAAATTTATATGAAGATTATTTGGGCATTGATAGCAATGACCCAACTAGTTTTTTCAAACCCGTGAGATGATTCAAGGCCAGTAGGTATACTTCAATTTCAACATGCTTTACAATATTGAACTACATTTAAATTTAAATTTATTTATTTGAATCTTGATTAATTTTATCACAAACAGGATCAGACCACCCAAAGGTAGAAACAAGTAGCAATTGATCTAGCCAAAATCCCCCATACTTCTCCAGCAAGATCATCTTCATTAGATACAGATAGCGAACAATTGCTACCTTTTCCTTTGGAAAAATTAATTGGTTATGATTGTCAATCCCATGTCAGTGAGTTTATTCTACCTCATATCAATCAGCTCATAGAATGGGAGAGAAGGGCTAAAGTTCTTATCAATGAGATTATTATTCATTTTGAAAATTATTGGCCAAGGGATAGTTTATACGATGCAGTCCAGAATCAACCTGCGAAGATGGATTCCTTACTTACCCAAGTAAGAAGTGGGACTGTCACGTATAACAACAACTATAAAGATGAAATTTTGGATAAGACATTAAAAAAATTGGAAAATATTAGTGTTGAGGCCCAGGCATATTTTAACAAATGGTCTAAGGACAAGGATCTGGTAGCAATTGCAAATGCTGAGAGAGATAGAGTGGTTATAAGTATTATCACTTTCAAAAAATCATTCTTGTTAATTTGAAATTTTCATTTTTTAGTAATATGTTGAATTGACATTACTCTTTTTGTGCAGTTGAAATATGAAAATTTGAAGAGTCAAGCAAAGGTATTCCAAGTTCACTTGGAAACAACGAAGAACAGTTTATCCGTAGCTAAGAATTTGAAGGAAAATATTGTTTTGGTTAACAAACAAAACAATACACTAAAGTGAATAATTAAAGAGCACTTCTTCGACCCTAAAATATTATTCAAAGCTAAGGCAGCAACTGATCCAAATTTGTTGTCGCATGGAGATGCGACAAATCAAGAAGAAAGAATTTTAAAAAATCTGGACAGTGTTGTGGAAGATCTTATAAGTTCTGGGGTTATTTCTACTATTGGGGAAAGGGGTATAGCCACAGGGGAAGAAACCATTGGGGAAAGGAGCACAGGAGTTGAAATGGATATAGAAAAAGAGGGTTGAAACATTTATTATTGAGTGTGGAAACTTTAAACATTGAGTCTATATTTGAAAATTTGTAACATTGAATGTTGTGGTCATGGTATTTGAATTTAATTATATGGATTTGATAGCCTTTTAAAATTTGAAATACTATGTAATCTTTAATTTTGATTGCATATGGATTTGATAGAATTTTTAGATTTTATATGGAGTTTATGCTTTTTGATTTACTCTTAATGGTGATTGCATTAGATAGGGATGAATTATGATGACGTATGTTTCTTGTTTACTTGGATTATCATGAATTGTATGTGGACGTAGATGATGAATGATATAGATGGATATAGATGATGATGAATGACGATAATGGATAATTGTTTTAAAAACATGAAATGAAAGATGATAGAATGATGATAATGATGATATATATGGATGATGATCAATTTAATGTGGACGTAGATTTAGCTTCAAGCACGATAATTCTTCTTCTCTAGACATTTAAACTTGTTTTAAGATAATTCTTCTTCTCTATACTTGTAATGATATGATCATGATGTCATTAGAATGGCTATAGATGATAAATAAATGGAATGTGTTAAAATGGATATAGATGACATTAGAATGGATATAGAAAATTAGATCGGATATACTTGTAATGATATGATTATGAATTGTTTTAAAAAAATGGAATTGGATAAATAATTGTTTTAATAATAATTGTAGTGTCAGGACTCAGGATTATGATAATGATATATATGAATGATGACGAGTTTTATGTGGACGTATATTATAAATTGTATAATATATCATGGATTATGAATTGTATAGTATAGAAATATCTTCCTCTGTAAAATTCAATTGTGACATTTTATCCCACAGTTAAAAAAAATATATCAAAGCATTTTGTAAATATAAAAAATAAATTAAACATAATTGTATGAAATCAAGAAAGAATCATCACTGGTAAGAAATGATAAATGGTATAAATATGATAGGGTTTAACTTACCTTAGTGTATTATATTGTGTGAAATCATCACTGGTAATGTGCTAGATCTTTGTTTTAAGAAAACTCAACACGAGAAATGGATTAATAGATAGATGGGTGAGTTGCCTGACATTGTCAATCCTAAGAAGTACCAGCTTCCTCGGATGGATGTCAACCCATTTTTTGAAAAAAATAGAAGATTGTATTTAAATAAATGTAAATATATAGAACTGTAACATCTTTAATGATAACATGAGCTTATGAAAATGTAAAGTAACAAATAATAAGATTAAGGTGAAGAAGATGCCTATTTAAAGTTGAAATCATCACTAGTAATGTGCTAGATCTTTGTTTAAAAAAAAATCAACATGAGAAATGGATTAGTAGATAGATGGGTGAGTTTCCTGACATTGTCAATCCCGAGAAGTAGTAGCTTCCTCGAATGGATGTCAACCCACATTTTCAAAAAATAAAAATATTGTATTTAAATAAATGTAAATATATAGACTTGTATCATCTTTAATGATAACAAGTTTCAAGTTAGCTGAAAATAATGTATAGTAACAAACAATAAGATTAAGGTGAAGAAGATACTTATTTAAAGTTGAAATCATCACTGCCATTGGTAATGTGCTAGATCTATGTTTTAAGAAAACTCAACACGAGAAATGGATTAGTGCATGGATGTGAGTTTCCTGACATTGTCAGTCTCGAGAAGTAACAGCTTCCTCAGATGGATGTCAACCCACATTTTCAAAAAAATAAAAGGATTGTATTTAAATAAATGTAAATATATAGACCTGTAACATCTTTAATGATAACAAGAGCTGAAAAAATGTAAAGTAACAAATAATAAGATTAAGGTGAAGAAGATACCTATTTAAAGTTGAAATCATCACTGCCACTGGTAATGTGCTAGATCTGTGTTTTAAGAAAACTCAACACGAGAAATGGATTAGTAATAGATGGGTGAATTGACTGACATTGTCATTCCCCGAGAAGTATCATCTTCCTCGGATGGATGTTAACCCACGTTTTCAAAAAAATAAAAATATTGTAGTTAAATAAATTTAAATATATAGACCTGTAACATCTTTAATGATAACAAGAGCTGAAAAAAAATGTAAAGTGACAAACAATAAGATTAAGATGAAGAAGATACCTATTTAAAGTTGAAACAATCCATTATCAATAGCTTCTTCAAACTTGATGTTCTCTTCTGTAGAATGTGATGATGTGCCAATTCCACTCTCAATGTTGGGAACAATTGTACTTGTAGCTGTATTATTCACACCTCTTCTTTCACAAAGGGAATTCCAATGCGCAATTTCTCTATCAAACGGAAAGGTTTCGATGGAGTATCGAGAAACATAACACCTCATGCAACTTTCCAGATTTTTATCCAACCTGTTTCTCAGTTTTGATTTTATAAATGATAATGCACTGAAAACCCTTTCATCCTCCACAGACCCCAAAATCATTGTTTGGCATAACTCATATAATCTGAAATATTCACTGATATCTTCTTGTAAGATAGAACTTTGATAGATTCCTCGCCACAAAGCCTTGTAATAGCACCACTTTCAGAAGGTTCATCTAAAATTTTATATTGGTTCCTCATTGTTGTTGCAAAATTTGTTGATTGAAACTTTAATAAATCAGCATTCAGTATACCTTTGATTTCCATACCCTTGAGCTCTGAAGTCTTTGTGAATTGTTCCATTATTGTACCCATGGATTTATGGAAATGCTTTCTGACAAAGTCTACACGGCCACCTTCAGTATTCCAAAAATTAGGATTCATCACACCCATGGCTTCCAGAATTTTATCTTTGCAGAAACGTTCCCTAATTTCGGATGACAAGGATTCTGAAATTTTTTAAGCTTTATTCTTGTTTCAACTATAACAGACTCAAAGAGATTACGTGTCACGGGAACATCTTCTCGTTCCGATCCTGTAATATCTTGACATTTTTGCAAAATGTGCAGTGGTATTTCCCTCCCATTAACAGTGATGCAGAGGTGATCATGGATATTAAATCTCAAAAAGGTGTTGGGATTTTTAAGATCTAATAAAGCTTTCCAATTCTCAAAAACAGGTGCATCAAAACTATCTTGGGAACAGTACAATATATCAAGACTTTGACATACCATTTTTCTCATCCGTATAAAATCCACAATATAGATTAATCTACCCTGTGCATGCTTCATCAGTGTATTGAATCTCCTTTAACATTGGAAGAATACCAACCAATGTAAGAAATGTCTCCAAATCAGTTAAATAGAACAACAAGTCCCTAGCCCTATCAACTTCATGACGATATTTGTGCATGAAACCAACCAACGAAGGATACTCCTCATGAACTTTGCATGCAGGTTCATACAAAGAGATCCATCTAGTCTCGACATCCTTCAGAAGTTTTTTTCCATCTGTAATTCCAATTGCAAATTTCTGGAACTCAAGAAATCACTTTGGGCTGCTTGACATATAGGCATGAAGTTCTCTTATAAGGTCTTCTAATTTAGCAACATTTTTGTGGTTGCTTACCATTTTATACACTAAATTCATTCTGTGAGCCATATAGTGAATTGGTAGCATATATGGGGCCACTATTGTTTGTAATCTAACACACAACCCTGTTCGGTGACCCTGCATGACTAGATGCACCATTTACTCCAATGCATACCAACTTCGTAGCAATTTCATAATCAATCATTCCATCAATATCTTTCAAATGAGAAACAACTATTTTATGTAGGTTTTCGACATTACAGTTTTCAACCATTTTCATAACACCCAAAAGATGAGGTGTCCTTATATGATTTTCTAAAGTATAGACGTGGATACATACCCATGCAGTGTTGTCGACTGGTGTCACTTCATCAATTGAAAGAGAGATAAACTTTTCTTTTTTACATTCTCTTTCAAATCTTCCTTCTCTATCATCGAAAGGCATTTTTCCCTTTCCCATCCACTACTTTCAGACCAATGAGACTAAGGTACGTTCAACATTCCATTAAATTGATACAAAACTTTGAAATCAAGGAAATCCAAAATCGGTCTTCCTTTTTTTAGTATGTGAAATAGAGTAGAGAATTGCATGAATTTTGCATGTAGATTTGTTTGTTTCATCTTACCAATATGCGATGTGATCGTTCCTCCCTTTTCCAAGAGATGTCTGTGTTTTTTTCTGCTCTGCTTCATATTCCACTGTGTATCTAACATGCATGCATTCATTTTTAGTTTTCCACCTGTGTGTTTTGATTTTCTGGCCATCCGTCCCCGTTACAGTCAAATATTGTTTTCCATAATGTTTTTCTATAGTGTCCAGCTTCATTTGCATTTTTTGTTGCTTTCCCAATTTCCACGTACATATTGTACATGTACATTTAGATGGGATCTCTTCAGAATTAGATGATTGTATAGGTTCAATAAACGGAAATTTAGCTTCCCAATCAAACTTGTATGTCCTGCCAATGGTCCACATATTCTTGTTCGTTTTCAATGTTTTACTTTTTTGAGTAGAATTTTGAGCAATATCACAATCACCTGGTTTCCTCTTTCTTGGACCGGAATTTGAATTTGATTTATGTGTTCCATTTTGTCTGAGTATTTGTATGTGTGATATCTTGATGCACTTCTGGTTGCACCCCAATAGGAACAATATCTTCAAGATATGACATATTATCGTAGGTGTCATTTTATTTGACTTTGATACTATGTAGAATGCATGTCCACCTCAATAATACCTTCCACACAGTCAATATTCTGATTCTTTGTGGTGGCATCTATATGGTTGGTATTTTAAATATCTATATCCGCAGAGTTTCCAAAATACTTGAAGAGCGATTTCTGAGATTTCTTAGTTACTTTTAGGGTCTTCGCATTCTTAGAACTAGCACCTTCCATTATTCTAAAGAGAGTCCTGCGTCAGCAAAAGAACCAAGTAGCGACTGTCCTGTTGCACGTCAACAAGTTGTGTCCACAGTAAGGCGTCCATCACATGTCAACTACCCTTGTCATGCATCAACTTCCGATGCACGAAGGCTTCCACTGTCTGAAGTTCACTGTCACACGTCAACTCTACCCTTATCGCATGTCAACAAATGCTATGCCACTTGTCGTGCGTCAACTCTCTCTGTCACGCATCAAACCTATTCCTTTTTTGCACATCTGTAATATCTCCTTGTCAGCATGTCTGCAATAACTCTTTGTCGTGTGTCAACTATATCCCTATCGCACGTCAACAACAACTAACCCTAACAGGCTAACAACAATCTTTGGTGCTTAAGAGTATGCAAGTTCAAACTTCACGGTATTGGTAATTTGGTAAGCTACTTGAGGTATACTACCCCGACGAATCACCTAGGTTTTTATAGGAGATGTTTTCAAATGAAGGCGAAGCCGACCCCCCCCAAAAAAATATACTGTATATTTTAGGTGAACAGGACACCGACCTGCTCCAAAAAATCACCTTTTCAAATTTTCCTAAAATGAAATTTTCGCCATATTACGAATATTCGCCACTAAAATTATCCTTGTTTGTAGCAATGTAAATCCTGCAATCAATTTGATCTCTGAAGCTATTACTTCATTAGAATATTGCAATCTTGTTTGTATCTCAGCACTGTATAATAATCTGATGGACAACTTATTTCTTCTAATTTGAATTGTATCCTTTCCCATAATAACTAGCTTCAAATTTTATCCTTTCCCGTAACAACTAGCTTTGAATTTTATCCTTTCTCGTAGCAACTAGCTCTGAATTTTATCCTTTCTCCGTCATTCTGAAAAATTTAAAATGTTACATTTTTTATGGCGTAAGCCTGGCAAATTTTTTTTCCAAAATTCTCTCTCCATCTTTCTTCAAATCATCCAGAATATAAAGATATTATTCTGACTCCAAAGGTATATAGATTATGACCCTCTCCCCCTATTTGATTGGATTGGTAAATACCTTAATGAGACATCATAGTTGTCTTAATTTCATCTTGATCATAGCATCACTTCAATGCTTCTCTATATCACTTATTATGATTCAAATAACTCTTTTAAACACATTTAGTAGCTAAAAGCAGTATGATGAAAAGTTGTAAATACGTCCATTTTTACATGGCGAAACCCTGTCAAAATTTTCAACCAGAATTCTCTTTTCATTTTTTTCAGTTGCAATATTAATCAAAATCATTTCAGTCTACATGACTTCCCAGCCTCTAAAATCTGATTCTTCTGCTCACCTGATAATACACTTTTGAATGCATGAATTTCCTGAAGTTGGAAGTATCATAGGAGTTAAATTAAAACCCTGAGCTTGACAGTATTGATGATCGTTTGCTTCTCCCTTTTTAGGTACCAGTGGACCTGGAAAAATAACTTAGAAAGAGAAGAACACTGGAAAATGGTTTGGACAAACTTCAGAAAGAGAAGAACACTTTGTGAGTTTCATCTTTACATCTTCATAAATATATGCATTGTTTTTCCTTTCAGTTATTTATCATGCGCTTGTGTGAGAAAGATATGTACTATTATTCAAATGGAATCGACAATGAAAATATTTTCATGTTATGAGATGTATGTCCTTCCTTTTTGTATGCTTTTTTCATTTGTATGGATAATGAATGAACTTATACAACTACAAAACACTTAAATAATTCACTTAATCATAGGAATAAATAAACTAATCAAGTGTAAAACTTATTGTAAGCTCATTGAAAATGCAAACTGCTTGTAAGACTGTAAATTGCCTTCAAAACTGCCACCTTTCTGCAGCTTCAGAACATCA
The DNA here is from genome assembly GCA_019776745.2 of Taxus chinensis. Lineage (NCBI taxonomy): Eukaryota > Viridiplantae > Streptophyta > Pinopsida > Cupressales > Taxaceae > Taxus > Taxus chinensis. The sequence continues at coordinate 649,905,534 of CM034153.1, read as the reverse complement.
TGTCTGATACATGTTGCCCTTCCTACCTTCCTCAGGGCCCTGCAATGCTTTTTTACAGCTCATTGCCCATAGTTCTGACGAGGGTTTCAGTCCTATGGCTGATCTATGGTATGGCATTCTTAAACTTCTATTGTAGCTTTGATCCATCTTCTAAATCTGTCCAGAACCACCTAAAAATGGCTCCATGTCCTCTTAATTTAAGCTATCCCAAGCTTGTCAACCCTGTCCTCTAACTTGTCCTCAAGTTGTAGTTTTGCATCCTCCCATATAATGACTGATAAGTACTACATGCCTATCCAAACAATCTAAAAGTTGTATCTTAATTTGGAAGTGAAAATTTCCGCAAACATAACCAAGTACTCCCATACCGACCAATGCTAAATAACTTTCCATAACATTTCTAGTTGACCTTTTAGCATGTAAATCTAGTAAAAAATGTCAACATAATTATTTGGCCTCACATCTCAAAAGAGACTAAGGCCTAAGTTGTGCAATGAGACACCTATTTCCCTTACTAGTATTAGGAATTTCTATATTTTAAAAAGTGAGTCAAGCAAATAATAATCATTACAACTTAAGTACTTCCCATCCAAAATACAAGAACAAGTATAGATAGTCTATCTTATCCAATATATGCACTTCAAATAGACTCAATGAAATGTAACCATCTTTTGATACAATTTTTTTTTCAACATTCCAAAAACCTAGTTTACAACAATGTTTCCAACAATTATAATGTAAGAGGAACACCATAAAATTCAACTTTATGAGAAATTTTTCTTTTTAACTTCTTTTCTTCTTCATAAAACTAACTTACTTTTAAACACAAGAATTCCCACTTCCATTCAAATGGATTAGCACTAGAAATCAGACTCTTAATGGAGAGATATCATTTTCTGTTTTGGAACCTTTAACTTCTTCAACAAACGGTCATACACAAACTCTAGAACGTCCTTAACAAAGGCTATCCCCCACCATAATGCCTACAATAGAGATCTTGTGCAAAGTGGGGGTGCCCTTGTGCCTCCCAATGGGTTTGGATACCCACCTGATAAATCCCTCCAACACACATTCAATCTCAAGTCTCTTATGCCTCCCTCACTCTTATGGTCTCCCACAATACATAACATAATAGTATAAAAAATAGATGGGGCATTCTCCAAACCCCACTCCCTCCTAATTCCAACTGTCTAAAAAATCTCTTATGCCTCCCTACATCCTTTTTCATCCCCATATCCAAATCTCAACACAACCTAAGGTCAACATCCTACCCAAATACCTCAACAAGAACACCATTTCAGACAAACACATTGCATGCAAAAATTTAGGAAGCAAGATAAAAGAATAAAATCCTACCTTGCCATGGTAAGCTCCTCTTTCTAGATCCAAAATATTCAACACAAGCTAAATTCAAAGAAAGCAATCAAAATTAATATCCAATAAGACCCACCAGCATAAGTGCCCATTATGAAGACAAGCTCCAAAATTGAATCAGTAACCCTCAAATGATCATTCTGAAATCCGTGAATAGAAAGAAGGAAGGAGGATGATGTGGCTCTAAGTAGGAAGCCACCTCATTTCCTACTCCAATGCTCCACATCACCCAAGTCAACCCCATATTCCAAAGCAAAATTAATAGGTGGGTGAAGAAATGGCATTTTACTAACACACACAATCCAAGCCGACACCCCTTAAGGACTCAGAGTAATTACATGTAAGAATACTCGTGCAATAAAGACGTTCAATTTGTCTTCCCAACATTCATAATGGGGCCTAATTTTGACCCCCAAACCCATAGGTAGGGTTGGTATAGAAATTCCTAAGAGGTGTGGGACAAGTTTAACTTGTCCCACAAGCCTCCAAAATTTGCCCTTAAGGACAAATCCCAATTTCTGAAGGAAAGGTGGAGTGTTTCACACTCAAAGTTACTTACACATCACTTAAAACACATAATAGCACGAGCCATCAAGTCTAATAAATGCATTTTATGACCCTTTTATAACTTAGTCTAGTAAAATAATTAATTTACTAATCTAGACGTAAATCTTTGGAAGTAATTAATAAAAGGAGAATACCTTGCAATAAAAAATCACATCCTAAAATTAAATAAAGAGACTAAACAAAATACAACACATAACCCCTTGGTCACAATTTCCCCCCTAACAATAAACACCTGACACACACCACCAATCAACACTAAATTGTCATGGTGACCCTTGTTGAATTCATCATGGTATTCTGATGTGGTTGGTCTCCAATCCCACATTGGTTGTTGTGTTTTATTTAACCTGCAAAACATACTAATACATCCTTCGGCCTCATGGCCGCATCAAACATCCAAGATAAAATATACAATATAAATCAACAAGGACATCTACATATAATTTAAATTACCATTATCATCTATATAAGTAATCTTACTAATGTTCATTTGTCCAACACATCTCAATTCTACATTTTATCCATGTCAAAATGATCACAACATTAGTTCAATTATCAAAGCCTATTCAGTGTGACGAAATATCACATGTCCGAAATATATAAATAACTATGTCGATAACAGATTAACATTAATATAAAATGTCTCTAATAATCCACATGCATCATATCAATAAAATCAACAACAGTCCATGATGAATCTAACAACAGTCCATGATCTCTCATCCAACATCATGCCAAATCAAAAGCTACGATAATATCCCATAAGTATAGTTGACAGTATCATAATCAATAAAAAAAGGCCTGTCAAAGGGGAAGTGGGCACTATATCCCCCCTCCCCTTAGACTCGAATTCCTCCAGGAAGTCACTTGAACAGGTGTTGAAATTGAATTCGTAGCAATGTAGCGTCCTCCCATGTAGCCGGTCTAGTTTCATCATACCTATCTCATGTGCACTCAAACCTGGTCAATCTCTCTGCCTCAAAGGCCTAGGGTCCTGTGCTCTAAAATGCGGATGGGCTCCACCATCAAGTGATGCCCACTGATCCTGCACCTATAATGAGGTCCAATCCACCACATGAGAAGGATCTGCAATATATCTCCTAAGTACTGAAACATGAAACACATCATGGACGCGAGACAAGCTAGGTGTGCAACGCTAGACAGGTAGGCCAAAGGGCCAATATGCTCCAAGATCTCAAAGGGACCCAAAAATCTAGGAGCAAACTTAGAACCTTTTATGTAACAGATACGGGCTCCTATGTGGCTTGACACAAAGGATACACTAGTCCATGCCCACATCAAAACTCCATGGAACACCATCATGACATCAAAACTACGATTTGTCTTATGTTGATCTGCATACTTCTTATGCCTGTCTTGTGCCTCCTGCAATCGCTACTGATCAAAACCACCTGCTGCTCCCATGTCCTATAGAATGTTGGCCCATGAGAAACCTTGTCCTCTAACCTGTCCTAACTAAGAGGTGTCCTGCACTCTCTACCATATAATGCCTGAAAAGGGGCCATGCATATCGAACTCTAAAAACTATTATTGTAGGCGAACTCCACCAAGTACAAATACTCCTCCCATCTCGACTGGTGATCCATGACGTACATTCTATGTATGTCCTCTAAAATCTGATTCACCCACTCAGTTTGTTCATCTATCTCAGGGTGATACCCTGTGCTGCAATTTATCCTTATCTCGTGGGCATGCTGCATGGTAGTCCAGAAGTGGGAAGTGGTACAAAGGATGACGGTCACAAATGATCTTTCACGGAATCCCGTGGCAATATGAAAATCTTGTCTAGTTACACCCGTGCCACTACACTAACTATGTAGGTGGTCTTCACTGGAGAAAAATGAGCCACTTGCGTCAATTTATCCACCGTGACCATGATGGCGTCATGGTGGTATCTCGATGTCGGTAACCCAATAATGAAGTCCATGGAAATGGTGTCCCACTTCCACTCCGGTATATCATGAGGAAAGAGAAGGCCAGGTGGATGGTGATGCTAAGCCTTCACCTTCTGACACTCTAAACATGCGTGACACAAACTGATCCACGTCTCTCTGAAGTCCCCTCCAATGGTATAACTGTCTCAAAGTGGCGTGCATCTTCTTCACCCCGGGATGGGCTCAATAGGGTGCATGATGAGCCTCTGTCAAAATGTCTTGTCTCAAACCTCCATCTCTAGGAACATAAATCTGACCTCTGTGCCTAAGAAAGACATCCGTCTCTAATGAGAATCCATCAAACTTCCCCTCAAGGGGTCTCTGAGACTCAATCTCTATCCTGGTTGCAAGGTAGAAGCTGTCGTGAGGAATTTGCTGCAAAATCTGGCTACGCAAATCTTTGCCCACTGAAGTGGCCATAACCACATGTCTCCATCTACTAAGAATATCTATAACCACGTTCTCCTTCCCCTTCACATGCTCTATCTCCATGTCATATTCACAAAGCAACTCCATCTAATGCCATTGACAAGCATTGAGATTGGGCTGCGTGAAGAGGTGGTGAAGACTCAAGTTATCAGTCCTGAGTGTAAATCTCCAGCCAAGAAGGAAGTGTCTCCATCGTACCAAGGTGTGAATAAATGCCGCAAGCTCAAGATCATGAGTCAGATAATTGAGCTCATAATCCTTGAGTTTGCGAGACTCAAAAGCCACTACTCTTGCCCTCTCAGCATCAACACACCCCCCGAGTCCTGCCAAATTAATCATCTGTGCAAAACAAAAAACTCACCCTGAGGATCTGGCACAAAAAGAATAGGTGTTGTCGTGAGGCATTCCTTCAGTATCCTAAAGGCCTGCTCACATCTATCTGACCATACAAAACTTCTTTCCTTTCCCTTGAAGTGAAGTGATGGGGTGCACAACCCGAGAGAAGTCCTGAACAAATCTTTTTTAATATCCTGCTAAACCCATGAAGTTGCGACACCTCAGGTCACACTGGTGGGTGCTAGCCAATCCATGATAGCTTGAATCTTGGAAGGATCGACTGCGATGCCCTCCCCAAAAATGATGTGGCCCAAATACCGCACCTTTGTCTGAAAGAACACACACTTCTCTAGGTTCTCATAAAGATGCTTCTCACGAAGACACTTAAGATCCTGAAGAAGGTGCTCCTCATGCTCCTCACGTGTACGTGAGTAAATCAGAATTTCATCAAGGAAGATGAGCACAAAGTGATCCAAGAATGTCCTGAATACCTCATTCATCAAGCTCATGAACACTATGCGGGGCCATTCGTCAAACCAAAAGGCACTACGGTGAACTCGTAGTGGCCATATCTCGTACGAAAGACGGTCTTATGAATATTTGCCTCCATGTAATCCTCAACTAATGATAACCTGACTTAAGGTCGATCTTGGAGAAAACTATGGCCCCCTTCATCTTATCAAATAAATCATCAATGCGCGGAATGAGGGTAACGATTCTTGATCGTTACTTTGTTCAGCTGGCGGTAATCAATACACAACCATAGAGATATCATCCTTCTTCTTTACAAATATCACCGGTGCACCCCAAGGGGATACACTGAGGATGAATTAGGCCTTTCTCCAGAAGGCCCTCAAGCTGAAACTTGAGCTCACAGAGCTAAGCGAGTAGTCATCTGATACAGGTGCTCGTGAGATAGGTTTTGCGCTTAGAACCAAATCTATGTGAAAATATATCTCCCGTGGGGGGTGGTAACCCCGGGTAGCTCCCCTGGAAAGACATCTAGAAAACCCTCTCAAGATGGGATGATCATCAAGGGATGGTCCACTAGACTCATCCTCTGATCTGTCATTAACCATAATAGCATACATCTAACAACCTCTGTCGCACACACCGCTTAAGCTGCATAACAGAGATGGTCCAAATGGAAATAAGCCTCCTAACTCTTTCTATCACTGACTTAACCCCTAGATCATTTGTACAAGCATATAGTCTTATGATAATAGTCCACTCTAGCTCTGTGTGCAACAAAACTAGTCCATACCCAAGATGACTCCATAAGAACCCAACAGGAAGGATGCGAAGATCCGAGGTAGTGGTGAAGGGTCCCAAATCCACTACACACTCCTTTACTAAGGAGTCTATAAAAATCTTAGCTCCAGAAGCCATTTCAACATCCCAACTAAGACCCTGCCTAACTGCCACCAGCCTGCAACGCTCTACTAAGGATGGTGCTAATAAAAGAATCAGATGAACCAAAATCAAACAAAATGGAGGTAGGAATACCATCAATGCTACTGTCATGTCATCTATGAACCACAGTACTCTAGTGCTCAGCCTAGGCGGTTATCGATCTGCTGCATAGATCTGATGACTATGCGCCCCATGTCACCAACAATAGGCTAAAAAATATGCATCTTACCCTTATTACTAGGGTTATGTGGGAACTCCCTCTAATGATGTCTAGCAACACCACAACCATAATAGACTGCTCTGGTCCTCTCCCATGAGATAGTAGCTCCAGCCGGTATTCTGGAGGTCTGTGCTGTGGATCCTGACGATATGGCTATGGACTAAATGCTGAGGTCTCTGCTAATGGCGAGCTCCTACTAACTGCAGCTCTTGGCAGCACCACATGTGTCCTAATGGGACCCCTAGGAGGAGGCCCCATACTCCATGGCCTCTCTGTGTGTCAAACCTCTATGGTAGGTCTATGAATGGTGGGTGGGTCTGCTGCTGCTACTGTTGTGGGTGTTGTGGTGGTCTGAAAGATGGTTGTGCATGAACCCTGTCCACCACGAGGAGGAGGAACTGACCCCCTTGATCTGTTATCCCGCAGTCTGTTGGATGTGGCTCTCAAACTCTGGTCTCTGGCCTGCTGCTGTCTTTACCTCATGTCTCCTTATGCAATGTAGGACTTCTCCACGGCCTCTGCTAGGGTCTATGTGGACAGTAGAATGCTACACCGCACCACCCAATGTCCAAATTCAGGCCCCCTGGGTGAACCTGTGAATCCGTACCTGTCTCATCCTGCATATAGTCGATATACTGGAGTAGGTACTGAAAATCGACTCTCATACTCAACTAAAGTCATAGATGCATGCCTGTTAGAGGTTGTGGAACTTCATCTATACGCTGCTGAATAAACCTCCGATCATAAGTACCTGCTCCTGAACCGCTCCTCAAAGAGCTCCCAGGTAACTCATCTCTGAATCAATGTGGAGCTTTTTCTCCTTGGTCCTCCACCAGACACTTGCTCCATCCCTCTGAAGATGGATCACAACACGAGATTTTATGTTGCTAGTACAAGGGGCAGAGCTTGAAGCACCCGCTCAAGATCATCAACCAAGCCACTTTACTTGAAATCCACTTGTATCTCTAGAATAGTGAGATGGTTGTAGCTTCAGGATCGTCCTTGATATGGTCTACAGTTGTAGCGACTAACGACCCCTAGGCCTCTCTCCATGCTCATCTCTAAGCCTAGGGCTCCGAGACCTATTCCTTGTGTCCTAAAACTCTGGTCCCCCTTCCCCCTCTGCAGTGACTCTACTATGGCTGACTCCACATGGGAGTTTAATCTCCTCTATGCTCCTCGCTATGTCGAGGAGATGCACGAGCCTCAATGGATAGTCTCCATATCATGTCTGGCTGCATCGTTCGTCCTAAGGACCCTCCGCGTATAGAGGCATTGACATCCTGAAGCATCTGTAAAATCTGTGGTAGAATGGCTGCTACGGCCTGCTCTGGAGGTGGTATAGTCTAGGTCTATGTGAAAGGATCCCTCGTCTTGTATCCGTGCCTCCTGCACAAACCAAGGTGAGAGTTAGTTCATCATTCTAGGTTTTATTCCATTTTTCTATGTTTACTAAAATATACAATCTTTCAGATAAAGTTGTTCTTTGGGTTTAAAAGTGTGCTAGGTTTAATATTGTACTAGGTTTAATGTTCATGTCTCAAGTTTTCTAGTGTGCCCAAGGTTACTGAGCTTTGAACCCATGGCTCTGATACTAAGTGTATAACGCCATCTAAAAACGCACCACACGAGACTCAAGAACAACCTAGGTTTCAGTTAGAAAAAAATTATGGAATATTTTTATTTTTGTTAAAGTGCATGCCCTCATACCAAGCTTCAAGCAACTACAGTTGTCACATTAATGATTCAAAGTCAATTATATTTAATTAATAAAATTTTCCCGTTATAACAAATTAGTAAATCCACACCATTAAAATTAATGAGTAAAATTTTAGCCCAATTATGGTTAAATTCCTCTCTAAGTGTTAATTTAATAAATAATTATACTAACTCTGTGTTTAAAAGTTCCTTAATTAATTTTAGAGGGTCAACAGCCAGAACAATTAAATGCCCAAGGTATTCAATTCGACTAGGTCAAAACAATCACCAAGGTTCTAATCAACATGTGATAGAAAACATTATCTTATCCTCTCACGTGACACTTCAAAAAGGTAAACCCCTGCTCTAGAGTTATAAATTAAATAAAAAGAAAAGGGTAGTTTTCCCACTTATCCACTCTTAGATTCATCTTTGCACTTCAACCTGTTTTTTCACATATTTAGCAGACTCAAGATTTCCTGAAACCATTTTGAAGAGGTAGGAAATTTTTTACTCTTTCCAATGATATAAAGAAGTCCTCTTATCTCCTCATATTTCTTAAGTTACAGACCGATGAGCCTAGGGAGAAAAATTTTCGCAAAGGTAGGCCTGCGGGCTTGGGGAAGAAAATTTTCCCAAAGGCGACCTTGCTGGCCCAGGGAAGAAATTTTTCCCAAGGCGGGACTACAGGCCTAGGGAAGAAAATTTTCCCAAAGGCGTAAGGGACACATGGTACATTTTTAATCCCGCGCGGGAAGGCGGGTCATCGAAGGTAATTTGTATTTTAACTCTTTTTTTTAAAGGGCCAAAAGGTTCAAAAATCCCTGCGTCTCCGCTGATTCCCAAGGACACCACATGTCATTACAACAGTGACCAATGGAAAGGCAAGCCGGCGAGGAAACATAGGAATTATTTCCAACCTCTTTCCAATTGTAATAAGGTCTAAAACCATCTGCACCCCCTGCTGATGCCGTAAGAAGCCACGTGGCAGACCCCCAGTGACAAGCGGGGAAGCGGGCCGGCAAGGAGATTTAAGATTTTTTACCCTTTTTCAAAGGGGTAAAGTTTGAAGGCACGGGCCCATGAATCCACAGAAGAACTTTCCCAAAAGTTAATAGTCAGGGCTGTGGGGCTACGGAGGAAATTATGAATTTTTACCTTTTTGTAAAAAGTTCCCTAAGTAATTTTTAGGCCTGCAGGTCTGATTTATAATATTTTCCTTTTTGATAGTAGTTTTTTTTTTGAAACCAAATGAACTAGAAACTTCAGAAGGCCATAAATTTTGACTGGAAGCTTGGATTTGAGAAAATGAGGTGTTTTTGGAAAGGGATAGAACTCTTAGTTGCATAGGAACCAACAAAATTCATTTTTAGCAAACTTAAGCAGGTGAATTTTAAGAAAACATTCTTCCTACCATTAAAACGTGAATTAAAATTTTTCAACAACCAGACTTGATTCGTTCCATCATTCTTTCTTCTTCAAAAAACCAAACAAACATGGCAAAATACACTTGATATAAATTTGATGGATTTACAAGGATTAATTGATTATGTTTTTGATGCGCCAAAATTAGCAGGAACTTGACAAGGTCATAACTTGAGCTCCAGGTGTCCGTTTGAGTCTGTTTTTTTTAAACCACATGTACAACAATTGCACGATGAAGTGCGGAAGAAGCTGCAGAATAGTAATGATAAGTATAAGGAAATAACAGATGTGCACTGATGGAGAAATATATTTACATCAGTGAGTTGGTTATGGTGTATTTGTGGAAGGAAAGGTTTCCAAAAGGAACCTATAAGAAGCTTAAGTACAAGAAGATTGGTCCCTGCAAAATCATGAAAAAAATAAATGATAATGCTTATGAGGTATAATTGCTAGGGAATTTTGATATTTCTCTAGTGTTTAATGTTTTATATTTTTATTCTATTCATAGGGATGGTGTAGAAGGGGATGTTAATGATGAAGTAGTAGATTGGAGGCAACAGGTTCCAGTAAAGAAGAAAGAAGAAGAGAATCGGATTCAAGATAAGAAAACAATGGACACACGACATGGGAAATACAACAAATATTTGGTCCATTGGAAAGGAATGGAGAAAGAGGACAATACTTGGGTCATAGAGTGGGAGATTAAGAAGTTAGATGTAGATAAAAGGAAGCAGTTTGAAGAAGACAACTTACAGGAGTTGCATTTTTTTCAAGAATGATGTGCCAAAATTAGCAAGAACTTGACAAGGTCATAACTTGAACTCCGGGTGTCTGTTTGTATCCATTTTTTTATAAACCACATGTTTTAATGAGAGGAATGTAGAAAAAAAATTCCCTACAATTTGGGAAAAGGTTTGGCACATTTTCGGGCCCTAAATCTGCCATCTTGAGGCTAAAAATTAGGATTTATTTGTAGTTCAGTTTTTTCCTATTTTTGAGCATTAGTTAATTCTAGTCTATTAGTTGCCTTATGAGTTAGAAAGTTGGAAATTCCTCTAATTTAGTAATGTAGAATATGCATGGAAATTTTTGTGCTCGTACGAATAAGCATGCGAACTTACTAAGAATAGTAGGTTCTAGTAAACTACTAAAAATAGTAATTTATGCCACTGAGAGTAGATTTAGTCAGAGTTAGTTAGATTTTACTTGGAAACTCGATTTGGGAGTTGTTTTCCTATTTAGGAAACATTGTAATTCATTATTCAATAACAAAGAAGGAGATCTATTTTCTTTTGGAGTTCATATTATTTGCAGTATATCAAGTTTGTTCATAATTTTCCTACATTAGTTTGGGATTTCAAAACGGATTTATTTCCTTTCTCTTTCTGTGAAATTGAATTGTTTTTCCTCTTTCCCAATTAAAGATGAACTATGTAAATTACTAGGGCAGTGAAAATGTTTCATGATGTGATTTTTTCATCCTTAGTTCATTCTAAAGTTTCATTTTACTTTCGGTGTTTCCGGGTACTCTCTATATTTTTTTGATTTTTATTTGCAGGTTTGAAACAATCTAACAAAGATGTAAGTATTTCAAAATTCAAAATTTATTTATTTCATTTTCCATAATTTAAAAATTTAAGCTCATTCCATTCCAACTTTACTATGTTTAACTTTCCTTTAGTTAATGTGTGGAGAGCAAGAATGTAATTCTATTCTCAAATCATGCAAATCAAATCATACAGAGGAATGCAATAATTGTAACACAGGAATTTCCAACCTTCAATAGAGATTTTACACTATACTTACTACAACAAGTTTTAAACAAGAGTAATCACCATTTGATAAGAGGTGAATCAACATTTAATTAAATGAAACAATTTCTTTTACACTGCTTTTCTGTTTGCCAAAATATGCCAAATAAATCTTTCTCCTTCCTTTGTAACTTTCACATAAAAATACAACTTTCATATCCATAAAAAATAGAGTAGCTTCCCACTACAAATATTATTACAATTCCATCCACTTGAAGTGGGAAATTTCCTAATAAGGAACCCAAGGATAAACTGTAAATATTTTCTTCATCCTCAGCTCTAGAACAACAACAAGAAGATCCACCATGATTCATTTGATCACAACAAATAGAGGGAGAGGCAACTCTCTCCAACCAACAAATAATTCCAATGAAGATGAGAAGTCATCCTCCTCATTGGCCCCCAAACCCCAACCACAAAGCAATAGGAGATGTATTCCAACACATGGCAACAAATAGGATTCCACAACATAAAAACAATCTTCACATATAGACCACAATTCAAATACATACTGTAGTTTGCAACCAAAGGAAGAACAAAAAACAACAATCAGGCTTCATCATGCAAAATCCAAAGGAGCAAGACCTATCGTTGAAGCTACTTATACCTCCCAATGGGGAGTGGGTTTCCACCTTAAGATAAACCCGCCAATATATAATTATCATTTCAAACCCCTACCTGCCCTTATGCCTCCCTCAAGTACCCCTCATACCTCCCATTTTCTTATGTCTCCCCACACTCTTATGGCACCCCATAATGAGTAAAGAAATGCAAGCTATTTCTTTTACTAGGTGGAACCCAAACCCAAACTCCCTCCACAATAACACTTAGATCTCCCAAAAACTCTTATGCCTAACAAAAGATATCCCCATAGCCTTCTCCTACAGCATACCTAGGCAATCTACCCAACCAACCAACAACATACCCAAACATTCAAAAACATTCACAAGAGCACAATACAACTAGAAAACCTTTTTACAAGATTCCAGATCCTACCTTTCTATGATAGAGATTGATCCACAAGTTCAAAAGCTAGTTCCTTGAAATCCAAACAGTCTAAAGCCTCCAGTAATCCACAAACATTCCCTAAAAATCTCTCACTCTCTTCCCCAAAATTACAAGAGCTCAAAACAAAAAGAAGTAACCAAAAATGAAATCACCAAATGAAGTAACCCAAAAACAAGCCAAGGAATTCCAATAAATAGGAGAGGGAGGGAGGAGGATGAGTTGTCTCCATGTAGGATGCCACATCACCTCATCCTGAACTCTACCTCACAAGTAAACTTCAAACTCCAAAGCACAATAAAAAAATGGGTGAATAAATGACATTTTACTACCACACACAAACCAAGTCCACACCCTAAGGACCAAATTAAATTCATGTAAGATAGTGTAATCAAAACTTACAACTTGTCTTCCCAAAATACATAATAATTCCTAATTTTGACTCCGCAACCATAGGTAGGGTTGGTATACAAATTTAATAGTTGTGGGGCAAGTTTAACTTGTCCCACAAGCCACCAAAATCAGCCCCTAAGAACAGATCCAAATTTCAAGAGGAAGGTGGAGTGTTTAACACTCAAATTTACTTACACGTTACTTACAACACTTACTCCAAGATCCATCAAATCCAATAAATGCATTATTTTTTACTCAATTTAATTAATTTAACAACATGATTATTCACAAATCTAAACACAATTTAAATAAATAATAAAAGGGAAATACATCACCAAATAATCACATACAAAGATTTTAAAAAAAAGAATACACATAACCCCTTGGTCACATTTAAAGGTGATCCCACCCATGGGAACCCCTAACAATAAACCAAACAAACAAATACACGTTTCCATGGTGACCCTTATTGGAATTATCTAGAATTCCAAATGTGGTTGGTCTCTAATCCCTCGATGTTTATTGTAACATGTTTTACCTGCAAAACACAAATACATCCTTTGGCCTTGTGGCCGCATCCAATCATCCAGAATAAATATACATTATAACTCCAAATTCATATATATAAGTCAAAACATCATCAAGCAAGTAATGACATCATTTGCAATTTCATCCATAATCATAAGATCACAAGATTAATTCAATTTTCTAGGTCTACTCAATATGAAGAAATAACATATGTCCAACAACACACACACACACACACAATATATATATATATATATATATATATATATGTATGTATGTATGTATGTATGTATGTATGTATGTATGTATGTATGTATGTATATGTATGTATCTATCACCATGTCAACATCATAACAACATCAGTATAAAATGTCTCCAAATTATCCTCATGCATCATATATGAATCAAAATCAATAACAATCCATGATCTCTAACCGCTAACATCATACCAACTCAAACTCTACAATAATGTCCATAAATATAGTTGACAGTGTCATAATCAACATCAAAAGGTGTTGAAGGGAAGTGGGCAGTATAAAATCACTTATAGCTAGAAATAATAGCAAATATCAACTAGCTACAAGATCAATGATTGAGATTAAAATACCACATTCCACGGAAAACGATAGAGTTATCTAAACATAACCATCATTCGCCAGAAGGTGCATACATGTCAATTAGATCTAGAAACCCTAAAAATGGTATATTTAGTGTTGAGTCAAAATGCCACCCAACCTTTTTAATCGTTTGATCATCGTGGAAGGGGACTTTGTCCCAAATAATGATTATTATTTACATCGACCTTACTAAAGGTCAGGATAATAATATCACAGATGCTACAATATATCAAAATGATCCGTGCATGTTTTATGTCAAATGATAAGATCTAAAGAGGGAGTTGATTAAAATAAGCTATAATGAATATTCCATATACTATGTAAAAGGTCGAGACTATGATGGGTTTCATTTGATAAATCAAATGATGAGGAGATCGTTAAACAATGCATTTCTATTTTGAAAGATGCTCAAGTGTTGTGAGCTATTATACATGTCATGCCACAGAATTATTAAGAAGGGGCCGAGACCACATGGTCAAAGTAAAATCAAATAAATTATAATTGCATTTGACCTTGCCTAAGGTCTTACAAAAAATTGTATACTTTAAAACTTCTAAAATACCTCAAAATTGTTGAAGAACTCGTACAAGGGGCGACAATGTTTTGGACATGTGTTCCCAGTAGTCCCCGCTATGGGATAAGGCTATTTTTTTCTAATGTATTTGAACCAAGAGTATTGTTTACTTTGTTTGCAAAGGAGTATATTTTTACATGCTTTTGTAAAAGGATAAAACAAAGATAAAGAAAAATTCATTATTGCAAGAGGATAATGTACATGTGTCACATCATGCAGAAGAGGACAAAGAATACACACTTGCATTGGAGGAAACTTGAACAACAAGAAAGTGGCTAATATTAGCCAAAAATAATCACCCAATTATTTTAATTTCATTAAAAATAGAAAAGTCGTATACACTTTGACTAGAGTGTATTTTTGTAACTAAGGCTACTAATGTCTCATTGCAATCAACATGTCTATTTTTATTGCTTTATTTATTCATGATAAAGGGGTAAAATTAGCATGCATGGTTGAGTATAGGTTGTAGTCTATTTTTAGGAGGGGGTTGGGTGAAGTATTATTAATATATATGTGTATACATGAATGATGAGGAGATTATTAACAATGCATGTCTATTTTAAAAGATGCTTAAGTGTTGTGAGCTATTATACATGTCATGCCATAAAATTATTAAGAAGGGGTCGAGACCACATGGTCAAAGGAAAATCAAATAAATTATAATTGCATTTTACCTTGCCTAAGGTCTTATAAAAAATTGTATACTTTAAAACTTCTAAAATACCTTAAAATTTCTAAAGAACTCGTACAAGGGGTGACCATGTTTTGGACATGTGTCCCCAGAGGTCCCCAGAGTGGGATAAGGCTATTTTTTTCTAATGTATTTGAACCAAGAGTATTGTTTACTTTGTTTGCAAAGGAGTATATTTTTACATGCTTTTGTAAAAGGATAAAACAAAGATAAAGAAAAATTCATTATTGCAAGAGGATAATGTACATGTGTCACATCATGCAAAAGAGGACAAAGAATACACACTTGCATTGGAGGAAACTTGAACAACAAGAAAGTGGATAATATTAGCCAAAAATAATCACCCAATTATTTTAATTGCATTAAAAATAGAAAAGTCGTATACACTTTGACTAGAGTGTATTTTTGTAACTAAGGCTACTAATGTCTCATTGCAATCAACATGTCTATTTTTATTGCTTTATTTATTCATGATAAAGGGGTAAAATTAGCATGCATGGTTGAGTATAGGTTGTAGTCTATTTTTAGGAGGGGTTGGGTGAAGTATTATTAATATATATTGTGTGTACATGAATGATGAGGAGATTATTAAACAATGCATGTCTATTTTAAAAGATGCTCAAGTGTTGTGAGCTATTATACATGTCATGCCACATAATTATTAAGAAGGGGTCGATACCAGAATTATTAATCATCTTACCTTGCTACAAACTTAATACTTTCTTTTCAGTATTAGTGTGCATGTTAGCTCTGTGTTTTTGTGATTTGTCCCTCAACATACAAGTGTTTTTACTTAGGATCAAATTGAAACCCATTCAGTCGTGCATATAAAATTTGTTTCTAAATTTTATTATGTATGTAATCATTCAAATCTCTCACTCAATTTTGTGTATCACCCCATTTCAATTCAGTTACAACAATATTTTACCCTTAAAACCCCAAAAAATCAGTTAAGGATACAAAAATAAGGAACTGACCTTGATACCAGAGACTCACCTCAACAATAGGTATACTCATAGACCTGAGGTGTTTCCATTGTATCGACAGAAGTGAGAGATAGAGAAAGTTTAGAACTCCTACTGTCATCTCTCAGCAAGGGTGCAATTCTAAGAGAACAATTTTTGGCATGCCCGGTGGGACCACAGATTAAATATGCAGCAGATTAAAGCAATTTACAAAATATTTATAGTGAAAGAACATCACTTTTAGAAGAACTAAGCTATAGAAATTGATAGAAAATGAAAATAAATTATTTTGTAACTCCGTAAATCTGATTTCAGACCATTTTTGTTGCATGTTCTATGCCTAAGGTGACTATGAGATCAACAGTAATAGGTATCCCTCATAGTTTTATTTCTTTACCTTCAAATTTGGCAAGAAGAATAAGATTTGACAATACCTTACCTTACAATATTCCCAGTTTTGGCAACCCTCCCCTTCCTTCACCATGTGTTAATCTTGTTGTTCAAATCCTAGTAATCACAATGCAACAACCACCACCACCACCATCTAGAAATATTGTGACCTTTACTAATGGAATCCCTTTAGTAATTCTAGTATATCATGACATACATGTTACTACCTTGAAAGGTTTACCTTCATTTACTGGTGAAAATCAGATTACCCTGACTAAGCATATTAAAGATATTGTAGCCCTTTGTGGAGTCAATAACATAACTTATGAAGATGTAGCCTTAAGACTCTTAGCTACATCATTTAAAGGAAAAACTTTGCAATGGTACAGAAAATTACCAATAAGAAGCATAACAACTTGGGATGAATAAGGGGATCAACTACTTAAGCAATTTCAAGACAGCTCTGATCGTTTATATCTCATAGAACAATTATATACAATCAAGAGAGTTTCTCATGAATTTTTGACTATTTTAAATATGATATTTGCTAGAACTTGGGAAAGAATTCCAGCCAGTGTTAAACCTCAATCTGATCATGCATTTTTATACTATCTTAGAGCTTTAAATAGCAACATTTTTTCCATGATATAGTCTATGGGAGGAACTACACTCCCAGGAGCTTATGATATTGCTATTAGAGCTGAAAACAAACTCATTCAAGCTAGTAAATTATCCTTAAGACCTTATATGCCTGTATGGCATATTTTACACCTATACCACAACCTAGTACCATAATAGAGAATTTTGTTACAACACCATCAGATGATGTATTTAAGGCATTGCAAACTATGTGAAACAAATTAACATCAATTGAGAATAAACTAGCTCAGCCTAATAGGACTTATCATAATACTTATTAGCAAAATATGAATTACAGGAAGCCTTATTAGGAAAGGAAATTTGATTCCAAGGCTCCTAGTTCATCTAATGCTCTTATTCCAGTCAACATGACTTCAAAGGAATGGTTTTTTACATTGCAATCAACTTCATTTATATGCTAATTGTCCAAATGCATTCCTGAATATAATCATTGTTGCACAACCTCAATCTAAAGCATTTTTTATGCCTCAAATGAAGGGTGGGAAACAAGATGCTCAGATTCAAAAATCACCTAATCAGATTTTAGTGAAATTTGAAGAAGAATATTTAATTGTAGTTACAACTAGGTCTCAAGAAAGGGCTTAAGATAAATAAAAACAACAAAATGGACATTTTTAACCTATAGTTACCAATAAATCAGCAAATACAGTTCACAAAAAACAACAAAGAATCTTGTTGTTGCTTGAAAAATAACAAGCACTTTAGCCCCTAAAGAGAAGAAAAAACAATTGCAAACTAATCCTAGAATATTATTCAAACCTTGGATCTCAAAAGCTGCTGAAGTACAATCAATTTTTGCTTAAGTTGTAGAAGTTTTTTCTAAAATAGTTGCTTCTTTTAATATTGTTGACGTAATGAAAAAGCATAATATTAGTATTTCGTTATGGGATGTGTTGAGTATTCAACAAAATAAGGAGCTACTTGCTCATGAGCTTGCTAAGTTATAGATTTCTTCAAAACTAGTGGAAAGGAAGCTCAGAAAGTTGATATGGTTCTTGGTACAATCGAGAGAGATTGCATGAAAAAGATTAATTGGATGGTACAAAATGTTCAAAATATTCATGATATTAATAATCCACCACCCTTTTATCTATATTTGATTATTGAATATCATTTATTTCATAACTGCATGGTTGATAGTGGTGTAAACAACACATTAATGCCTAAAGCAATTGCAAAAAAATAGTCATGTAGTAAGAATCTACAGAGAAAAGTGTGTTGCAGCTAGAAAAGATGACAACTAATACAGTTGGTGTCATTAAAAATTTGGAGGTAACGTTACATGCTTGTCCAAATTTTTTTATTCTTCAAGATGTAACCATTGTGGATCTACCTCCCTACTTTGCTTTTCGTTTATCAAGAAATTTTACAAAAAAAAAGGAGGTTATCTTTGTTTAGATTGATCAATTTTTTCTTCACTACAAGGTATGGAACTAAATTTACAGTCAATTTAGATCCTTTGGCTAGATTTCATATTGAACCTCATGTTTCAAATGTTGTAGCAAATTATGCAGCCATAGATCAGTTTAACTTTGATTCCACAACAGATGGTTGTGTTTTAGATGGTGTTTCTAATTTATTTATGGATGAAAAAACTTAAGAAGAACATGCTTATTATCCCTTCAAGGAATTGGAAGAATTTTTATTTGGTGTTTATTATTTTCAGAAAGAAAACACACATATTCCCTTTCTGACCAAAATGGAACAAACAAACAAAGGCTTATGGAAGCTTCATTTTGATGGAACAAAGAACAAAAAGGACAAAGTGAAGGTGTGATGCTTACTTCTCCTTTGAATGAAAGGTACTTTTCAGCTCTAATTCTATAATTTTCATGTACTTGTAATGTAGCTGAATATGAAACATTAATTCATGGCCTACAATGGGTCAGAAAAAGAGGTATCAGTATGTTACAAGTGTTTGGTGATTCAGAGTTAGTGATTAATCAACTAAAAAACTTTAATGTTTATAAGAATTAATTTTTTAAATCTTATGAGCATAGAGTTTTAGACATAATGGATGCTTTTGAGGCTATTCACATGCAATATGTTCTAAGAGCTAAAAACAAACATGTAGACAAACTTGCAGTAGTTGGTGCTAGCTTTGAAGTGTTAGAACAAATTTAAAACAACAAAATATAACCATATATAAAGTTGATTAGTAGACCTTAAATGCCTGATAAAGAAGAAAAATTACAAGTTTCTGAAGATGATGAGAAAATTTACAGATTTCTACAACAACAAGATTAATTTTTTGCAGTTAATCAAGAAAAACTACAGCACTTATATTGTGATTAGATTATACAGCTGAAAACAAGCAAGCTTCCTTAAGGGTTGGTCACATTAGAAGATATCTTTAGTTATGATAACCAACTAAGAAAGGATAAATGAAAGATCTCAACTCACATAACTACGAAGAGATCTTAGTTGATGATGAAAAAAACTTATTTATCAGAAACGTATGTTCCTTAGCTAAACAACAATCTTTCATTAATTTATGCAAAGAATTTAAAGATGTTTTTTCTTGGAAATACAAAGATTTGATAGGATTTGACCTGAGTTTAGCTCAGAATACCATAGACATGTAGCTAAATTCCAAACTAATTAGGCATAAACAAAGGACTGTAAATCCTAAGATTGAACCCTTGATGAGAAAAGAGTTATCCAAGCTAATTGAATCACGTATTATCTGTCAAGTTAAGCATTCAAGTTGGGTAGCTAATCTTGTGCATGTTCATAAAAAGAATGGTGTAATCTAATTGTGTGTAGATTTTAGAGATCTTAACAAAGCTTCATTAAAAGATCATTGTTTGCTGCCAAACATGGATTAGAGTTTTAAAATAATTTTAGGTTTGGATGGGTTGTCCCTGTTAGATGGCTACAGTTGATACAATCAAATTCTTGTGCATGAAGAAGAAAGATACAAAATATCCTTCACCACACAATGGGGTACTTATTTTATAAAATAATTCCTTTTGGACTCTCTAATGTTGGTGCAACGTTTCAATGTGAAATGGATATGGATTTTCATAGCCTATTAAATAAATGAATCTTAGTTTATTTAGATGATGTTACCATATTTTCAGAGAATTCAGATGATTATCTTATGCATCTAAGGAATACTGTTCAACTCTGCAGGCATTTTGGAATATCATTGAATCCCAAATAGTCTATCTTTGCAGTCAATCAAGGTAAATTACTTGGACACACTGTTTCTAGGAAAGGTTTAGCTATTGATCCTTTCAGAATTGAAGCAATTTCACAACTATCATTGCCTCATCATAAGAAATACTTACAAATTTTTCTTGGAAAAAATCAACTTTGTTAGAATATTTGTTCTAGGTTTTACAACATTAGTCAAGCCATTAACAACCATGTTATTTCTCTTGGACCAGCGAAGGAAGAAAAGGATTTGAAGCTATCAAGATAACTATTTCAAAATCTCCTACCTTGTCAAATTCTAATTTTGTTAAGGATTTCATGATGTACGCACTTGTAGAAGCTAAAACCATTTCAGACATATTAACTCAGATCAATGATGAAAATATTGAGAAGCCAATTACTTTCTTTGAGAAGATTTTACATGACTATGAGATGAGGTACACTTTTCTTGAAAATCAAGTACTTTCTGTAGTTAGCGGAGTAAAGAATTTCAAGTACATGCTTTCCAATAATAAGATACATTTTTTAGTCTCTCATCCAAGTGTTAAAGAGTTCTTTTTGAACAAAGAACTAAATGAGAAGAGAGCAGGTTGGATTACAAAGGTTATAGAGTATGATGTTGACATCCATGTTGCAAAAAAAGTATGAGGTTAAGGATTATGTGAATATATTATTGCTGATATGGAAAAAAAGAAGGATGGATAATCAAAACTTCCATTATGGCATGTTGAAATTACATATTAGTAGTCAGAAATGTTATTACAACCTTAAAATCAACAACTAGAACTCAATCCAGAAGTTCAAGGATCAATTTGGATGACTAATTTGATTGATTACTTAGAACACAATATTAATCCAGAAGGTATGAACAATAATAAATGAATATATATTAGATTACAAGTTATACCTTATGTTTTCATTGATGGTGTGTTATTCAAAAATTATATAAATGGAATTTCATTGTAATATGTTGATTATGATAGAGTGTAGTAATTATTATCCGAGTTTGATAAAGGACCTCCAGGAGACCACTTTTTAGCATGTACTACAGCCTTAAATATTATGAAAGATGGTTATTGTTGTCCCAACATATTCAAAGAATGTTTTGAATGGATTAAAAGGTGTAGGAAATATGCATTGTTTGTTAGAAAAGAACGTTTAGCTTTGCTGCCTTAACAACCTATTTCAATGAGTCAACCCTTCATGAAATATGGTCTTGATTTCATTGGCATGATAAATTCCCCTTCATCACAAGGACACAAGTGGATCCTGACTTCCACGGATTATTTCACATGATGGACTTAAGAAGTATCCTTTAAAGAAGTTAATTAGACTTCAATCTTATCATTTTATGAAAGTATAGTTTACAAATTTGGTGTTCCATCAACTTTCATTTCAGATAATTCCTTAGCATTTGTTAGTGCAATGGTGATAGATTGAGTTTTCAAGCGCAATATCTATTTGAGTACTTCATCTAATTATTACCTTCAAGGTAATGGATTAGCTCAAATTACTAATAAAAATATGGTAAAGATTATCAAAAGAACACTCAACAACAACAAAAGAGCTTGGTATCTGATGTTAAATTCAACAGTTTCAGCTGATAGAGTAAATCTGAAAAGATTAGGTGGAAATTCACCATACAAGATTGTTCATGGACATGAGGCAAGAAGGCCCTTTTTAGTTGCGCTTCCTGCATTGGATTTATTACATCAAATGGAATTACTTGAGAATGAACCAATGCAGGTTCGTTATGTAAAATTAATAGAGCTATAAGAGTTAAGGGATCAAGCTCATCTGAACATGGAAAGGAATCAGAGACAAATCAAGAGAACATTTGGTAAAAATATAAGTTCAGAATCTTTAATGAAGGAGACATTACACTGAAATGGGATGTTAATCGTGCAAATCCAGGAGACTTCATGAAGTTTGATATAATCTAGAGTGGTTCTTATATAATTTTAGATTGCAAAGACCACAATGCTTTTCAGATTTCATGGCTTAATGGAGAGGAACTTCCCATTCCTGTGAATGGTATGTTTCTTAAACACAGTTATTGAAAACCCTAAAGTGTCTAGTTAGAGTAGGATTTTCCTTTCAATAAGTACATTTCATGCACATTGCAATGTTTTTCAATTCAATAAGTGCATTCATACACGTGATCTATTTTACCAGATCCTATGATAGCTTTATTTTTTATTCAGATGGGTCAATTTTTTAGAAAAGGAAAATTTTTGTTACATGCTTTGACTCCATGCCTAATGGACTAGGGTAAGGAAATGGTCTACAAGCTAGCAGGTAAATTTCCCTGCAGGATCACTAGAAATGTTGACGATTTTAAGAGCTTGGTATCTGATGTTAAATTCAACACTTTGGGTTGATAGAGTAACTCCTAAAAGATTAGTTGGCAATTCACCGTACAAGATTGTTCATGGACGTGAGGTAAGAAGGCCTTTCTCAGTTGAGCTTCCTGCATTGGATTTATTACATCAAATGTAATTACTTGAGAATGAAGCAATGCAGATTCATTATGTAGAATTAATGGAGCTGTAAGAGTTAAGGAATCAAGCTCATCTGAACATGGAAAGGAATAAGAGACAAATCATGAGAACATGTGGTAAAAAGGCTAAGTTCAGAATCTTTAATGAAAGAGACATTGTGTTGAAATGAGATGTTAATCGTGCAAATCTAGGAGACTTCACAAAGTTTGATACAATCTGGGGTGGTTCTTATATCATTTTAGCTTGCAAAGAGCACAATGCTTTTATGATTTCATGGCTTAATGGAGAGAAAATTCCCATTCCTTTGAGTGGTATGTTTCTTAAACATAGTTATTGAAAACCCTAAAGTGTCTAGTTAGAGTAGGATTTTCCTTTCGATAAGTACAGTTCATGCACATTGCAATGTTTTTCCATTCAATAAGTGCATTCATACATGTGATCTGTTTTACTAGATCCTCTCCTATCTTTATTTTTATTCAGAAGGGTCAATTTTTTAGAAAAGGCATATTTTTGTTATATGCTTTGACTCCATACCTAATGGACTAGGGTAAGGAAATGGTCTAGAAGCTAGCAGGTAAATTTTCTTGCAGGATCACTAGAAATGTTGATGATTTTTACAATTGTGAAAAAATGGGAAACTTGAAACTTTGTTTTTAATGGAAGGAATTAATGAATGAAACTAACTAGGGGACATTTACAGTTAAATTATGTTTCCAGTTAGGTGAATCAACAAGGTAAATTGCAGCAATATGTGCTATTGTAGAATGTAACACCTCACGTATGCTACTATCCCATGATCACCTTCATCAAATACGCATAGAATCTCTAAGGAACTAAAGCAAAAACTTAATGAAGGAAGAGATAGAGACAGACCTGAGGAGTTGGACTCAAAAATAATGAACATAGTTGTTGTTTGCATTACTGAGAGTTCATTTTTAAGTTACAATAATTTTCAATTTGATCATTTCCTATGATTAAGTTTTATTAAGTATGTTCTTGAGTTTTTTAAATTCATTGTACAATAATTACATATCATAAAAGTTGAAAGTAATAGGAAGTACACAACTCAATTATGGAAATAATATCATTTATTCATTAAGGAAATTAAATGTTTCCCACATAAGCCGTGGGGTGTAACTTATGATTATCAAAATAAATGGTACATGTGCATGAAATTAAAAGAAGAGTATAGAAAATAACCATCGTCACCTTGGGTTTTATTTCATTATTTGTCATTTTAGTTTCAGCTTCTCCATCTTCATCTTCTATATCTAACAACTATAGTGTACCTAAAAAATAGAAAAAGGACAATATCAGTTAAGAGCTCAAGTTGTAATCTGTAATCATGTGCCATCTAAATTCATGGAAATGAACCATTTTTTTATCGAAAACTAAGGTACATCAAGTGCCTAATACAGAAAAGAAAGTACCATCTAGCAAAAGTTCATGGCATTCAGAGGAATCATGAAAGATATAAATGAAAGAGAAATAAAGTCACTATGGAAAATAAGAGAGGCCAAAAAGCCTAATTATTTTCTAAATATTTTCTTAAGTGTGCAGGTATAAGTTACAACAAAAGAGAATAAAATGCATGTTTGTAAAATTTTGTATTATCAAGTATACATTGCATTTCAATGACATAAAAAAAATCAAGGGCTAGAAAAGAAGATTCTTGCATGACTTTCATAATGTTAAATATGCAAAATTACAAGTAAAGGATGATCTGTAAGTACAAGATAAAAATGAACTCTTCACAAAAATGTCATTAATTACAGAGTGTGAAGTCACTATTATCAAGAGTGTGAATAAAGATATTGTAGCCATGAAAGAAATATATATCAGTTTTGATCAAATTACAGTCAATAATAAAGAACAAATTGAAGTACACATCATAAATTTTAGGAGAGGAGTAAAATTATTCAGTACAATCACCTAAAAATGTTTTAAAGAGACAAGGTTGCATATAGTTCCAACAAGATATGATAAAAATAGATAAGGAGGTTTGCAAAAGAGAATATCTTTCATAATTCAAAACTGGTTTTTGAATCTTTTATTACTTGGCAGAGATTAGTTGTAGAAAGCATCATTAAATCTTCATAGTCAATCTCAATCCAAAAAGGAAAAATTGCAAGTATCAAGTTAAATACATCCAAAGATGTAATAAAAGATAAAATAATTCAGATATTCCAAGGATTCTTCAAGAAATTCATCAATAATACATGAATCCAAAGAGCTACACAGATGATCAAAAGCATCAAGATATTCTAGGAAGGATCATCAAATAGAGAACTTATGATCACTATAATATAACAGATTGAAATATAGTAGCTAAGTAAGATATTTGATTCAAATCAATAAAATATCATATTTTGATGAGTATACGTGATATATATATATATATAGTTATGAAGTTACCTTGGTGATTTACTTGTGAACTTTGTTTCTACTCTAATAGAAAATTTCAACTCAAGTATAGAACAATCATCATTGATGCAAGACAAAACTCATCAGATTTGAGGATTACATTCTAAATACCATCATATAACAAAGTCCTATAATCATGCACTTTGCAGTGAACACACAAACTACATCCAGTTTGTGATACAATGGTACCAACCACTCAGAACAAGTTACAAGAGCTCAACACTACACAAAAAAGCCACAAGAATTCAACTTCAAATAGCACGCCATAATTCAATGGATGCAAGATAAAATGAATAAATCAAGGAAAAGAAGTGTTACAGGTTGATAAAATATAACTCAGAGAGAAAGTGACTTAGAGATTACAACTATTTGCAAGTGCAAATCAATAAAAGCCTTTGTAAGCAGAAATATATCAGGCATCAACTGAGATAAGTACAATTATCTAGGTCTTCTAAGCCAAGTATAGTCTCATGATTAGAAAATCAAACTAGTTATGCATATCAAAATAATGATAGCCTACAATCAACTTGTTGATTCATACAAACAATTAAGATAATGTAATTTGAATACAGACAATCATCAATGCCGAGATAATAAAAACTCGAGCTCAAAGGCCAAGGATTAAAAACATCAAATAAATTTATTCTTTACGAAATAAAATTAAGCCATCATATGCAAATAGTTTCAAGATTTGATAGAAGCTCACGAAGTTTATAAATTAGAGGCACAAAATGTCAAATCTATAGTGAAAACCTGGAGCTAAAAACCAAGTGAAGCTCAATAGATCTGGGTTCACAAGAAGAAAAGCTAGATCACATCCTCTAATGCAAGAAAGAAAACCCTTCAATATTCAAAGAAAACCATAATAATGGCAGAAAGGTAATTAAAGGTAGAAATAATACTCCATGGCCGCCAACAAAAGAGAAATCAGAACAGATTTTTGAGTACTTCAGTGCTAAGGGTTGCAAGAATGTCGTTCACCAATCCATCAAGAAAAATATCGCTCCAATTTTTTTCATGGTAGAGAATTGAACAAGAGTGAGCTTAGTAAAAAATTCATAATGATCAACTTCATGGCTTATAGCAAAATAAGCTCAAAAAAACCTAAAACGTAGAATAAAAAATTTCACCTAAACAACAATGTCAATGTTTTGGGCTAGGAGCACTCAGACAGTATAATAATATGGCACAAAATGTATGGCAGTTGGCCACAAAAGAATCTAGAGATCTAATCAAAAGAATAAACCCTATTCAGAGGGTGATACAGATAGCCCATAACACCATTTTCGGTTCACTATGAAGCAAGAAATTTCCATAATCAGAAAAAATCTCAAATGTACCTTCGAAAATGGAGAACCTGAATAGATATTCAACCTAACATGTGAAAAAAAAGTATAAAGCATAACCGGTATAAATAATAGTGAGCTCAAGACCACAGAGGTAATACCAGAAGAAAAAAAAACCAAACAGGGTTGAGTTTTAAATAAGGAAGAGATTAAAAGATCAAAAACCCAATGTCAGAGGTGTAAATGATCACATATAATCTAAATATACATTCACAAAAGAGAAAAAAAGACCAAATTTGTACATTTTTGAGCTTAAGAACCTCAAAAATTATCACCTGGTAAAAAATTTGGCAGAGCTTGACTAGTTCATCAAGAGCTCAAAAAATAAAGAAATGACTTAGGGTTCTAAACATTTTTACTCATCAACCAACTATGGTAAAGATTAGCTCATCGTGAGTTAACAGATTAACAATACAGGATCAAAGGTATGAGATCCAACGATGCACAATGAAAACCACACTTCCAATCAAATGCCTAGTATTGATGGTTAAGATATAAAAAGTAAAATGATCGACGAGTGAGATCCATCATCAAATTCAATGCAACTTAAATGCAACCAAAATGTTACCCATACTCACTATGAGTTAAAAAAATGATGAAGATTAACTAGCTACAAGTCTAATGCTCGAGGACCAAAATACCACATTGCAAGGAAAAATACTGAGTTATCTAAACATAACCTTTATTCCTAGAAGGTACATACATGTCGATCAAATCCAGAAACCCTAACTAGGGTATGTTTAGTGTTGATTCAAAATGTCACCAACCTTATAAAGGGGTTGATCATCGTGGATGGGAACTGTGTTCCAAATAATTATTATTATTTGTATCAACATTACCAAAGGTCAGGGTAATAATATCATGGATGCTACGGTAAATCAAAGGATCCCGACAAATTTTATGTCAAATGATAAGATCTAAGGAGGAAGTTGATTAAAATGAACTATAATAAATATTCCAAAGATTATGCAAAAGGATGACACTATGATGGGTTTTGTTTAATAATTCAAATGATGAGGAGATTATTAAACAATGCATTACTAATTCGAAATATGCTCAAGTGTTGTGAGCTATTGTACATGCTATGCCACAAAATTATTAAAAAGGGGTAAAAAACACATGGTCAAAGGAAAATCAGAGACATTATAATTGCAATTGACCTTGGCTAAGGTCTTACCAAAGAATTGTATTCTTTAAACCTTGTAAGATACCTTAAAAACTGCTAAAGGACTCATACAAGGGGTGAAGATGTTTTGCACATGTGTTCATAGTGGTGCCCACAACATGATAAGGCTATTTTTTCTAATGTATTAGAACCAAGGGTATTTGTTTCTTTGATTTCTCAGGAGTATCTTTTTACATGATTTTACCAAAGGATAAAACAAAGTTAAAGCCAAATTCATCATTGCAAGAGGATAATGTATAGGTGTCACATCATGCACAAGAAGACAAAGAATATGCACATGCATTGGAGGAAACTTGAACAACAAGCACGTGGCTAATATTCACCAAAAATATTCACCCAAGTATTTTAATTGCATTAAAAATAGAATAGTCAACTGCACTTTGACTATAATGTATTTGTGTAACTAAGGCTATTAATGCCTCATTGTAATCAACATGTCTATTTGTATTCCTCTATTTATTCATGATTAAGGGGTAAAATTAGCATGCATGCACGATTATAGATTGTAGTCTATTTTTAGGATGGGTTGGGTGAAGTATGTTTGCTATATGTTGTGTGTACTAGCAAGGCACCAAAAGGGACTTTTGGACATAGGAGTGTTGAAGCATATTTTTTTCCATTTTTTCCTTGAAATTAGAGAAAGTTATTGCCTTTCCAATTATTTACAATGGTGTGTATCTTTGCATTAAATCTTGTGAATGTTAATTCCTTGATTAATCATCTTACCTTGTTGCAAATTTAATACTTTATTTTCAATCTTAGTGTGCATGTTAGCTCTATGTTTTTGTGATTTATCCCTCAACACACATTTTTTTTTCCTTAGGATTAAATTGAAACCCATTCGTTTGTGCATCTGTAATTTATTTCTCAATTTTATTATGTATGTACTCATTCAAATCCCTCAATAAATTTGGTGTATCATCCCATTGAAATTCAATTACAACAATCTTTTACCCTCAAAACCCAAAAAAATTATTTTAGGATACATCAATAAGGAACTAGCCTTAATATCAGAGACTCATCTCAATAATAGGTATACCCATAGACCTGAGGTGTTTCCATTGTATCTACAAAAGTGAGAGATAGAGAAAGATTAGAACCCCTACTGTCATCTCTCATCAAAAGGTATATTTATAAGAGATAAAAAAATCCCCCATCGAGTGTTGAGTTTATCAACCATGGGTAGATGAGGGTAGAGCCATTGGTAGCCTTTTCTAGTTGAATATTTAAGAAATGGGGTATCAACATACCATTTCCAGACTGTCCAACAAAAGCATGAGGAATGCACAAATGTTTTTTGTAACATCTTATTAGGAACTGAATTAATAGTTTCAATAATACTGGCATGATCCTGGGTGGACAGATGGATCCAAGTTTTGAGCTTGGGCCAAGTATACCAGGATTGAGAGTGCTTGTAGAATAAATATTCAATGGTGAAAATTCCGCATGTAAAAAAATTGAGCCCATGAATCCTCGACACTTCTGTAAAACACTTATCCTAAGCCTAAAATATATATGACCACCATAAATAATAATGGTTAATGGAGAGGCCATTTCAGAAGCCATTTACTATCCATAGGAGCCATGGTTTGATGCACTCCCATGCCATCCATATGCTTTTAAGTACAAAAGAGCTAACAAATTTAAGAGGAACAAGAGGAATAAGGAGATTGGTAAACCCCAAACCTTTCCATGTGGGGTGGCTATAAGGGGAACCTTCATCAATGTCAAAACGTAGATGCAGTTTCCACGCTGCTTGTCCTTTAATGCATCAAATTATCCATTTCACATAGAGTTTCCACCATTGGGTTTATATGTCTATAAGGCCCAACTCCCCCAAAATCATGGGAAAGGTAACATATCTCCCATGCAACATGATGGAATCCTTTTTCAGTTGAAGCATTAGCTTAGAGAAATGCTTTCTAGAGTTTCTCAATCTTCTAAATATATTCTTTGGAAGTAACCTTAGATGAGGAGAAATAAATGTGAGTGGCCATAAGGAATTTCAAAAAAAAATCAAATTTCCTTTCCAAGGACAAGGGTTTGGTGATCTAGTACTCCAATTGTTTTTCCACCCATTGAATAACATAATACCAAAGCTCAGCCAGTGAAATTTGAAAGAAAAAATGAATGATAATAAATTTTAACATTTCTTCATGAGCAAGAATATTCCATTTGAACGTGTCAAGCCAATCGGGCACAAGAAGAAATGACTTCTTGTAATACTAGGTTTTTATCCATTGAGTATATGACCCATATGCTAAATAAAATATATTGAGGCACTGCATTACATGGTGGATATTGGATTCATCCTCGATGAGAGTGATAAAGGAATCATCTGAAAATCTACCATTAACCACTTCAGAATTGGTTATAGAAGGTAGATAAATTCTGCTAACAAGCCCTTGTGATTTAGTGCACCCCTTAAAATACCAAAAACCCTTAGCAACAAGTACATAGAGCGCAAGCACTAATGAGAACCCTTGGTGGATGGAACAAAATAATACAAAAGACTCAGAGCTAAGACCATTGATAGTGATGTGGGAACTAACATTGGAAAATTTCATGTTGGTGGATTGGATGAAGATGGGGATGAAGCCAAGAGCTTGAAGCATAGCAAGAATAAATAGCTATTCGATTCGAGCATACGATTTCTCAAATTCAATTTTAATTAACATAGCAGATTGATGGGATCTACAAGCACATTCCATTCCTTCCCAAACAAAAATATTCTTATCCATAATATAACGCCCCTGAATGAACTTGATTTGTTTTTGTTGGATAACAAAAAGGAGAATATTACAGAGCCGTATATCCAAAGATTTGGAAAAAATAATGTTGGATGCATTCAACAAAGTGATGGGCCGCCAACTAGTAATTTTCTCTAGATCACCAAGCTTTGGGATGAATTTAATATTCCCTTTTTTGATACC
Source organism: Taxus chinensis (assembly GCA_019776745.2). Classification (NCBI taxonomy): domain Eukaryota; kingdom Viridiplantae; phylum Streptophyta; class Pinopsida; order Cupressales; family Taxaceae; genus Taxus; species Taxus chinensis. The sequence goes on along the minus strand of CM034153.1, from coordinate 649,874,931 downwards.
CATTCCTGACGACTATTTCTGAAAACCTTCGAGGTAGACTTGAAGAAGTTCTGGGCCGACAAAATCCCATAGGGATTTGTAAAATTCACAAGGGAAACCATTGCATGACTCCTTCGTGGAGGTCATCAATGGAGGCCTACAACATGAGTTGGGGATCGGTGACTGAACTCAGCCATCAGAGATGGAATAAACTTGTGAATTTTTTCTGGATTTGAGAGAATGAAAAAATTCTTTTGATACTCGGTCACCAATTTTAAGCCAATGCATGCAAGCATGAATTTGATCTCCTCAAGCGTTGTAGTTGTCTACAATTTGAATTTTCTAGTGAAGCGAAACAACTTGAAGTTGCAAAGCTTCATAGAAGGGATTACCTTTCAGTTTCATCACCTCTTGGATAAGAGTAGAGGTGTTAGCGCAGTATGAGTGGTGTCTAATTTGGGTCAGCTGTTGGCCATAGATTCTAAGGAATCTAGATGTCTGAGTCAAAGAATCCTCCCACCATTAAATCCAGTTGGCATGCATATGTGGACAAAAGAGCTGAAAATGACTTGGCTGAGGGGCTATGTCCTACACCTACTTGATGTGATTGAGAGTGGGCCCATGTTGCGTCAAGGTAGTATTAAGAAAGAATTGACCTTTACAACTAAAAGTGAACCTATCACTCCAAGTGATAAGAAATCGAATGGGGGAATTGTCGGGAAAGATAAAATAAGGCATGACCTCCATACGAAAGCAATAAATGTTGTCAAACTCAAAGAAATCTTTAACCAACAACATATCTCGACCAATCCAGTTAAGAACATGATCTAATCCTCCTCAATATTGGACCAAGTGAAAAAAGCTTTAGATGTTGGAGTTCAAGAGGCATTGGGGTCAAAAAACCCAAACTTATTGTTCATGAAAAACCATGCATGCCTTGTGCTAGTTGTCCACCTCATTGAAAAGCTTCCTCACTTATCAGTGGGTAATTCAAATATACTGAAATCACCAATTATTACCTAATAAGCATCGGTAATGGTGCATGTTATCCACCGTTAACAATCAGCCCTTTCACCCGCAATGTTTGAGGCGTAAATATTAATGAGGCCAAAAAGGTGGCCGCCAACATTAAAGAGGACCCAAAATGAATTTTTGGTGGGGTTGATGCCATGCTCTATCAAAAAATGTCATCATTTGTGTTCAAAAAGTGAAATTAATCCCCCACAGCCCTCTTTATGATTACTTTTATCTATTTTTTACCCCTGGTAAAATAGACAACTCGGGAGGATGGGTTTGAGCACTAGAAAATGATTCATAAAGAAACCTACAATTATACAACTGATTTTTTAAGTTTGGGAATCATTACAAGTTATTCAAGGAAGTTTCAGAGGTCTTGGGGCCATCCATCAGAAGTAGGCTTTCGGGCCTTAAGGAGTTTGCAACATGAAAGAGGACCTGAGATTCAACGAAAGATTCTAATAGACATGCAAGAAATTATAAGTCTAATAGAATTCCTATGGAGGTCATTTTCCATGCCCTACATTGTGGAAAATATGAGACATCTTGAAGCATCATACACTTCTTAAGGAAGATCATTCTTCTGGCACACAACTAATAATCCTGAGAAGTAGGGAGCCTTTTCGAGGCGATAAGTTCAAAAATGGATCTTCATACCACCTCCATTAGATTCAATGGGGTTTTTCCATTTGAAATCATATACAATTTCACCAATACTCATCTGGGAGAAAAATTTATTGCCTTCGAAAGTTGGCCTCCCGGGTTGGTTAGACATGTTGGACGGCTAGGGGTTTGACACCCAGGGGTTGCTCGGGTCACATTTTTTGACGTGTAAAGAAATTTTTTGATGATCGTCAGACCCCTCTCATTTACACAATACCTAGGTTGGAAGGTACAACCACATTGAACAGGTCACAATGTTGGGTGGCTCATGAGTCGCAACAACTCAACAATTAGATTTTAGTGCAGTATGGTGCCCATGTCTTCATCTCACACAAGTACCATCGGGAAAAAAATTTATATGGGTGGCCATACCTCTTTAATGAGGAATGGTGAGACATTTGTTATATATTGTAAAATCTACCTCATTTTTAGAGGAGACATTCTAGGAGCTAGGGAAACCCTTACAAAATTTTCCCTCAACTCCATTTGAGCTATAAGCCTTCTCGTGTGCCTGACAAGCGTATTTATGCCTCTGACCATTAATGTAATGGTATGTGCACATTATAGATCAATAAATTCATGTTTTTGTGGCATTTTCAACCCTTTCTCATGTTTATTTATTTCTCTGTGCCTCTCCATTTCGGATTTGTTTTTTGTGCATGTATTTCACATTTGCAGGTGTAAGATGTTGTGTTTCATTGAGTGCAGATGGAAGGTGGAGTTTGGGTTTGTGTCACTGTTTTTCTGACCTCTCCTAGTTGTATTTTTTCTCTTCTTCCTCCCTCATTAGAGTATCTCTCCCCTTTTCTTGGTGCTTTCACCTCATTAGTGTAGGATTTCCCATTTTATGCACTTTCTCTCTCCTTGTCTCCTTGGCCTTATTAGGATAATTTTGGCTAGGCATTTTTTTACATTAGGAGTATTTTAGCAATAATGTTAGGTAGAGGAAGTTGGCCTTCTCTGGAGGACCATATCAAGTTCACAAGTCCCATAGCTTGAGAGATGGTCCCAAGTTATTCATATTACACCGGATGCCCCATTAAAACTCGGGCCATCCAGGGGGTGCTGTAATTTTGCATCAATAGTTTTGGCACACCTGGTGGGACAAGTTTGAAGCACCTTACCACTTCATTTCATCAGGTTGATGTGTTCTTGGTGAAATTCAACTTTTGGAGGCACATTCAAAGCACATTTGGCAACTCCATCTAGTTAACAACCCATTCTCTGAGTTACAATATTTCCTTCCATCCATTTCCACCAATTATTCATTCCACACGTTTCATCTTCTACCATTCACGAAGCTATGCAGTTATGGCTTCATTCCCATCTTGGAATTTACACCTGCACCAGAAATAGTGCAGTTCACCTCCAATGTATTTCTCAACTCCTCCAGATCAGTATTATGAAAAAGTTTAGAACCCTTATGCCTACCCATATGGCTAATGCTAAAATCAGTTTGGCTATGGATCCTATAAGGAACAAGGGTATGCATACAATCAAAACCGTCAAATGGAGAACATTGATCTGCTGGAGAAGATTCAAAGGATGCAGGCTGGCATGGTTCAATCAATGGCTACAACACAAATGAGGGCATTCAAAATTAGTTGCAGGGAAAATTTTCCATGGGAAGGTAGTTTTCCAACACAATAAAACCCACAAGAGAACCTTGACTTCATGGTTGAAATGCTGACTCAACTTGTAAAGTGGACTGAGGAGATAGAGGCCTACAAACTTCATGCCATGAAACCTTGTCAATGGGTAAATCCTACAACATTATCTAGTAATTATCTCTCCATTCCCAAAGTAACACCATCTCAACTTGAGTTTCATTTTTCAAGCTTCCCATCCAATACTGCCCCAATTGTGGAATCCATTTTTCCATCTTCTAATATTTCACCCCACCTTAGTTTTTCTGCCCTTTTATTTTCCAAATCCAAGTCCCCTTCATAAGAGCCAAAAAAAATACCTTTCCCTCCACCACAAATAAAGAATAACTAGTGGAGACCCCACCAAGTAGTCCTCCTACTTTCCCAAGTCCATGTCGGGAAGAGATTCAGACATCTAGCCAAGGAGAGTAATAAGAAGAAGAGCCAAGAAAAGAAGAAATGATTAGAATATTGGTGAGCTTGGCTCTTAGATTCAGGATTGATAAAATCCCCTTGATGGAGAAACTCATGGAGGAGGATGACGTCAAGACATAAGTGGTGGAAGCTTCAACTACAACACAAGTGAGGGAAGAAGGAGCTACTTCAAATCTAAAAGAGGATTGCATTCTGGCTGTGGAGGAGGACCATACAGTTCCAGAGGCTTCAAGGGTAGAGAAGGCCACAAAATAACCTTCAGTTATTCCTCCCACTTCATCCTCTTCAGGATCTAATGTTGAAGAAAAGTTTGAGCTTTCAAAATCCGTGTTCAAAGATGAGGGGAACCATGGTGAGAAAATTACAGATCCGGAGGACACCATGGAGGAGATCGAGAACACGCAATAGGAAAACGAGGATGCAGATTATTTGTATGACTTGGAAGATTTATTTAATGGAGAGGATCCCATGGACATCATATCATTTTCTCCTCCATCATCCAAATTCCAAGCACATGAGCCTATTTTCACGAAGGAGGACATTCAATCACAACAACCTACACTTAATTACAGCCCTATGGAACCAAGGTTTGAAGATCTATATCTTCTATGTTATCCATACGAGGATGAAGGGAACAAAGATGACACACATTACATACCAGTCATCAAGGTAGAGGATCAGATGTTTGGAGAAGCACTCCAAAGAAAAAATTAACATGCAAGTGGCCTCTTTTTTTAGGATGGTCCGCAGGAAGACTCCATTTTTGAAGTTGAATTTCAAAACAATGGGTGCATCCATCATATCATACTATGCCCAATCAGGTATGTAGCTTCATTGGAGCTAAGGGAGAATCCAAAACTGGTCATGCCCACTTCATGGCATGAGCATGAGTATAAAAGCACAAATGGTCATGAATAACATCTCTAGGAGTCCAATGTCAATCAGCTTGAGGAGGTATTTTCCATTGATGTTGATACTTTGGTTATTTGGGTGGAGGATTGGCCTCTTGTCGGTTATTGACTCATTATAATAGCCATGATCAGCACCAAATTGTATACATGGCTTCCTATTTTGAGAAAGGGAAAGTACTTCTTCGTGCCAGTTGTAGGATTTATTCAAGTTCCATTTTCCTTTGGTTAGCATAGAGTAGGTAGATTTTCTTTTAGCAGAACAAGTGCTTGGGCACACTCTACATGCTCCACTTGGGGTATGTATGATTTTAATTTTTTTACATAGCTTGCATTGTGGCATGTTGTTTCTCATGCAGGATCCATTCTTTGAAGGGGGCATGTTTTCATGGGAGAGATCAGGTTTCAACAAGAGTCCCAAATTCTCCGAATCAGCTTGTGTTCCAATGAATTTTGCAATGTTTATACTTTTCAAGAAGATATCGATTGGTATTATTTCATACATGAAAAGAAATCAGATCAAGGAAAGTTTTAGGGGGCTTCAAACCTTTTTCCTATATATCAGGTTTGCAGAAGAAAGAGAATTCCGGGTTCAAGAAATATTTCTACTGTCACAAAACTTTGATTCAGATAATTTTGTAAATGAGAGGAAAAATATGAGTAGACGTAGAAAGTTTCAGGTTCAAGCATCAATGTTTTAATGACTCAATGGAAGAATTCAGTTTTGGGTTCAGCTTGTAGGTGTACTAATACTGACTCCATGCCTAATGGACAATTCAAGGCCACTAGTCACACGTCTAGCAGGAATATGTCTCTGAGAGGTCACCAATTGTTATCTATTTTTTACGCCCTGGTAAAATATAAAAATTGAGAGGATGGGATTGAGCACTGGACAACAATTCATGGAAAAAAATTGAATGATACAACTGATTTTTCAAGTTTGGGAATCATTACAAGTGATTCAGGGAAGTTTCAGAGGTCTTGGGTCCATCTATCAGAAGTAGGCTTTTGGGCCTTAAGGAGTTTACAACATGAAATAGGACTTGAGATTCAATGGAAGATTATGATATCCATGCCAAAAATTATAAGTCCAGAAAGGTTCATATGGAGGTAAATTTCCATTCCCTACATGGTGGAAAAGACGAGACATCTTGAAGCATCATACACTTCCCAAGGCAGTTCATTCTTCTGGCACACAACCGGTAATCCTGAGAAGTAGGGATCATTTTCAAGTATATATATTAAAAATTGGATATTGATACAACCTGCATTCTATTTAATGGGTTATTTAAACATGAAATAATATAAAATTTCACTCGAATACTCATCTGGGAGCTCAAGTTATCACCTTCAGAAGTTGGCCTCCTAGGGTTGGTCAGACAGGTTAAACGGTTGGGGGTTAAACAGATAGAATTTGGATTCCTAGGGTTTGGTCGGGTCACATTTTTTGATGGGTAGGATTTGTTTTTGTCACCCTTTGTATGTGTCACACTAGCATGACACCCAAGTTGGATGGTATGGCCTGGTTGGATGGGTCATGGGGGTTGGACACCTGGGGGTTGGATAGATAGGGGTTGGATGCCAAGGGGTTGGTCGGGTCACATTTTTTGATGCCCTTCACACCCATCTCATTTTCACGCCACCCAATTTGGATGGTATAACTAGGTTGGATGAGTCATGGGGGTTGGATGCCAGGGGGTTGGAGAGATAGTGGTTAGACACCCAGGGGTCGGTCGAGTCACATTTTTTGATGCCTATCACACCCCTCTCATTTGCACGAAACCCAGGTTGAACAGTATGGCCAGGTTGGATGGGTCATGGGGGTTGGATGCCTGGGGGTTAGATGCCCAGGGGTTTTTCGGGTCGCATTTTTTGACGCGTACAAATAGTTTTTGATGCACATCACACCTATCTCATTTACATGACACCCAGATTGGATGCGTCACATGGTTGGGTAGCTCATGATTCCTAATAACTCAACAAGCATATTTTAATGTTGTATGGTTCCCATGTCTTCATCTGACAGAAGTACCCTTGGGAAGTGAATTTATATAGGTACACATACCTCTTTACTGAGGGTTGGTGAGACATTGCCTATATATTGTAAAATCTACCACATGTTTAGAGGAGATGTTTTTGGAGCTAGGTAAACCATTGCTAATTTTTTCCTTAACTCCATTTGAGATGTAAACCTTCTCCTGCACCTGAAAAGCGTAATTATTCTTCTGAGCATTAATGTAATGGTCTATGCACCTTATAAAGCAATAAGTTCATGTTTTTGTGGCATTTTCAACCCTTTCTCATGTTTTGTTGTTTCTTTGCACCTCTCCATTTCAGATTTGTTTTCTGTGCATGTATTTCACATTGCAGGTGTAAGATGTTGGTTTTCATGGAGTGCAGATGGAAGATGGATTTTGGGTCTTTGTCATTGTTGTTCTAACCTCTCCCAGCTCTATTTTTTGTCTTCTTCCTCCCTCATCGAAGTATCTAGCCCCTTTTCTTGGTGCTATCACCTCGTTAGTGTAGGATTTCCCAATTTACACACTTTCTCTCTCCTTGTCTCCTTAGCATTGTTAGGATAGTTGTAGTTAGGCATATTTTCTACATTAGGAGTAGTTTAGCATTAATATTAGGTAGAGGAAGCCAGCATTCTCCGAAGGACCATCTCAAGTTCGCAACTCCCACAGCTTGAGAGATGGTCCCGTGTTATGCAGATTACACCAAATGTTCCATTCAAACTTGGGTCATCCGGGGGGTGCTGTAATTTTGCATCAACAATTACTACAAAAGACTAGGCTACCAGGATAGATGGATTTACAAACCATCCTTAACTGAAAAACTTATAACTTTCACCTCCTGCAAAAAAAAACCATCTAGAATAACAAATTTTTACCTATCTTCATGAATAATATACTTGTGACTCGAGTCTGTTAGACCCATAAAATTCCAAGAAACATAATTCATGGGAAATGGTGGTCAAGATCCATACCATCTGCATCCAAGCCTTCCAAGTTTTCCAAATGGTTTTGTAATAATTGAGCATTGTTATGCTTCAAGAAATCCTATAGTTCGATTTTTTGTGCTTGGAGTATTCGAGGTTGTACACATCTTCTATTGAATATACACTGTGTGATAGGATATGATCCCGGGAGATGCAAGGAGGACTTAGGGCCCTTTTGGATGGGCCCTGTGAGCTTCTAGGTAAAAGTAGCAGTTGATCCTAGGGCATGGCGATAGTGATAAAAAAATTGAATTGGTCCATGAGAACTGAGGACACCTTGGGTGTTATAGAGAATTTAGGTAACTAATGTAATTTCACACACAGGGACAAAAGCATGTATAATTATATTAATGTGAAATCAACCAATTTACATTTGTATGAGCTGCAATACTTATGGGTATTTTACAGCTGAATACACAGAAGAAAATACGTTGCACAGGTACAACAATATCCATGATTACATAAGATTCCAAAATATCATAAGGGAAGCAATAACCAATTAAATACAAATAAGAATAGTTGCAACAATAATACAAAAAATAAAAAATATTGAAATAATGTGTTTATTAAATACATAACCAAGTAAATATGTTAATATAATGCATAACTAACCTAACAATTGAAATGGCAAGTTGGCAGAAATAGTTGGTTCCCAAGGGCTTACACCTCAAGCACAAGTCTTCAATTCCTATCTCTTTTCTAATTTGTATTTCTGATGGGGTTTCTTGAAAATCTTAAGGATTTTAGAGATTTAAGTAATTGTTATTTGGGGTTATGGGTTTATATAAATATTGCTAGATTTTTTTAGGAATAAACGCGTCAACAAACAATATTACTTATTATAAAATAACCATACTCTTTATTTGTTTTGGTAAATATTTTTTTGAAAGGGACTATACCCTTGTACATCAGGGCTCAAAAGCCCGATTAAACAATTTCATCATTACAAAAAGTGATCAAAATCAAGATTTAACAAATTATCCCAATGGAAAACAGTTTGCCAAAAACATAACCAAATACTAGCAGTCTTACAACTTAAAAACAACCATAAAAATTACTTTCTATTGTAAAAACTTCCCATAAAAAAGGGTTTCGGTAAACCTTGGTGGGAGTCAAACTGGAAACGTAGCACTGGGATCATAAGCCCAACAATATGCCTCAAAAAAGGCCTTCATCACTAACTCGGCTATCCCCCGCCCTTACTCATTAAATGTTTTTCATAAACATAATTAAAATAACATACATCTAACCCACATAAAATACAAACTACATCAAAATCAAATAATATTCATTTAATGATTTTTTTACAAAATTATCTGATTTTTCATTTTAGCAACATAACAACACTATATTTATTTTGTTTCCAGTTCGGTTATTAGTAATTCTAAAAGTAGACTATAGGTTTCATTTAAACTTAACCAATTATTATTATTATTATTTGCACTTCTTAACCAATTAGTAATTGCTATTATTTTCATAAACAAATATACAATTCACACATTAATAATAATTTTTGGGAAACTACACAATTTTTAAGAAAATAATTACATATTTGTATTTATTTTCAATTTCATTGGCTTATAAATTAACATGTTATTTCAGGCTTCAACATTATTGAGAAAAAAATGATATAATAACATTTATTATAATTTAATTGAGGACATATCATTAAATGCTTCTTTCCATCCGTTTCCCCCACAAAAATATTGATGCCATCATCCAATATCGCAAAGGATACAGAAAAACGATTTGTTTGTAAACCAAATCATGATCTGAACAAGAAATCTATATGGAATGACGAATTTCGAAGTCGTGGCAAGGAAGAATCGATAGTATGGCTAAATGTTCTATGTGAATCCATAGGAAATGCATAACAAATAGGTGTAAAATAGAAAAGAGAAGAAATTTTCCTCATAACCACCCTAATAATGGTAGTGCACAACAAGGTGTTCCAATTTACTACACGTATCCACTGAGTTCCGAAATAGAGGTTTATGGTTGGATCCTTCTCCATTATAGTTTCCTGGTGCCTTCTGCTAATTCTGTAATGCTCCTTGTGATTCTTTATAATAAAATAAAGTAATGAATAAACAAAACAAGATACGGAAAGTAGGATGAATTATAAAAAAACTAACAATAAAATTTATTAAGGAATACATTGATTGTGCTTGGTGAAGTTGGTGGAAGGAAGAATGATAGGAGTGTATGGAGGAATGGGGTAGTATGGCGTTTTCTAGTATGATGGGCTCTAGGAGTGTGGTTAGAGCATTGGGCATCCCAAACGACATCAAACATGTCATTTTCAATGCATATTAATACATTCACTTTATTTGAGATCTAGAGAAAATTAAAATAGTGGAACCCAAGTAAGCATTGTAATTTAGATGTAATTGGATAGTGGTAGCATGGGCAGTGTGAAGGGGGTTCTGTGTTAGATGGATCTTTCATCTTCTAGCCATCGTAATTTAAGTGCTATTTTTTGTTGGAACAACCCTGTGTATGGAGATAAATCTATATCCCTAGCATCTCCTGTTATGTTGTATACAAACTGATTAATCTGAGGAGTGTCATCAATCCTCATAATTAATAATTTCAATCCAGGGCTGGTGTCTAATGGTTGTATGCATTAAGAGAAGAATATCTTGGAAAGAAACTCCTTAAAACACAAGCCAAACTTGCATAAAATAAATCACACTTACAGAAATTTAAAGGCACACTTGCATGAATGAGATCACACTTGCAGGAATTTAAACACACTTGCATAGATTGAAATTTTTGAATTAGAAATAAACATAATTAAATGAAACACCTGCAGCTTTACAACAAACTAAATTTTCACAATACGAAGATAAAAACAATACAACAGAATGAATTAAAGACAAATGAATAAACATAAACATAAATACAAATATTCATCTTCCTTGGAATGAGTGGCCATCTCATTCCTTGGAAGAGGATTTAAATCATACTTCAGAGATCTTAAAACTAAATAATATTTGAGAGGAAAGAACATATCTTTATTCTTGGGAGAAAAGCATTACATAACTAAGTGTGGAAGATTGCATTTGTAATTTATACATCCAACTAACTCCTTATTTTGGGAGATACAATATGATATTATCTTTATTCTAATCCTAACAACTAATATCTTCATCTCCACAAAATATGGAGAGAGATATATTATTGGAGTCAAAGTCTTATTTCACTTATTTTAGGAAGATTTGGTCTCAAATTTTCTCCTTTCTTTTTAGTAACAAGAATCATATTGATTTTGTTCCTCTACATTTTTTAAAGGAGGATTTTCCTCAAAATATGATTTTTACCAAATACCTTTCTCAGATTTCCCATTTGGCTTTGTTGTTTTTGATTGTGGAACTTTTGACGCTTGTCAGATACATTTTTTCTTCGAAATAGAGTTCACTAAAAGTTAGATTTATCTACATTGGTAAAACTTGTTGCAAATATGAATAAGGTTTTTGTTAAACACATTTCTATGAACAAAAATATCTCTCATATTTTTGTTTTACTTTTCTATTTTTGTTTATGGAACTTTTAGTGCTCGTCTGATACATTTTTCCTCTGAATTCAGCTCCCTAAAAGTTATATCTCTCTTCATTGGTAAAATCTGTAATAAATTTGAATGAGGTTTTTGTTCAACACATTGCTATAAACAAAGACCTCTCTCAGATTTTCCATTTGAATTTTTTGTTTCTATTTATAGAACTTTTAGTGCTTGTCTGATACATTTTTCCTCGGACTACAGCTCACTAAAAGTTAGATATCTCTTTATTGGTAATACCTGTAGAAAATATGAATAATATTTTTGTTAATCACATTACTATGAATAAAAACCTCTCTCATATTTTCCATTGGATTCTTTTATCTTTCACAATTCCTCAAAATATTTAAAAATCTATTTAGTTCTGGAACCAAGCCTGCGAGTTCTGGAACTAAGCCGTCAAGTTCCGGATCTAACTCTGAGAGTTTTGGAACTAAGCCTATGATTTCTAGAATGAAGCCTGCGAGTTCTGGAGTGAACTTAAAACAGCTATAACTTTTGCATACGATCTCGGATTGAGATGATTCTTTTTTAACTTGTATAATTTTTTGAGAGGAATCTGAATATGAAATCATATTTGAGTTTAGATATACCACACATAATTGATTCCACTTTTCTCAATACTAACATTATTTTTCCTTTATGACCTGTATACATAAGACATTGCATCTTTTCTGAAATAATCAATAGGATTAGTCAAAAAAATAGATAAAAAAATATTTCTAAAGAATGATCAAGATATATATCCTATATTTTATCTTAAACAAACTATAAGTTCCTAGGTTACAATTAAATCCACTTTCAAAGGTAACTCAGGAAGGAAAAAATAATGTTAATTTATGGCCAATTTATGGCCTCATCATTGCCCAACACTTAATCTTATGCATGTCCTCATGCATTATATTATTATCTCCTCTTGTTCTAGAGTCTTCTCCACATTGAGCTTATGGGTCAAAGCATACAAGTGTGTCCCCACTTTGTGGCCATAAATATTTTAAAATTTGACTAGTAAATAAATAGTTAAAAAATACTATAAAAATTTAAAAAATCAGGTAAATTCTGGATGCCCTGCACCTTGGTATTTAAAGCCTCTTAAAAAATACATGTTTGGTCATTTTATATGTGTTTGGTCATGTTTTGGTTGTCAGACATAGTTTGCTGAAAGTACAAAAACTACAAAAAAGTGGGACACAGTTATATGCTTTGACCCTTATGCATGTATGCATTCCATATATAGTTCAAAGACAAGTTCTTGTGGATCTCTTTTTGTTGTTTTTAATTTCCTTTCTTTTGTAGTAGGTTCTTGTGTGGATCTCCTTTTGATGTTTCTAATTTCTTTTTTTTGTTGCAGGTTCTTGTGTGGACCTCCTTCTGTTGTTTTTTATTTTCTTTCTTGTAAAACAGGTTCTTGTGTGGATCTCCTGTTCAGTTGTGGAGCTTGTTTTCATGTGAGGAAGTGTTGAAGACTATACACTAAGATTACTATACACTTTCCACATTTGTCTCACCAGGAAACGTGATTTTCTCATATGGGTGGGATTTTTGACCCATAGGTTTATGGGACAGTTTTGGCCCATGGTTTTGATACCCACGGTTTTGTAAAACTTCTTAAGCAGTTATCTATTTATATGGTTTTGTGCACATGGTAGTATATGGTAACATTGCATATGTGTTTTGAATTCAGGTGTGTATTCTATAGAGTTTGTTGAGCATAGCTCCAAATAGATATGGGTATTTTATTGAGAGAGCGGTAGCTTGTAATAAAATATGAGCAAGTGATTCTTGGTGAATGTAGCCCAAATTGGGTGAACCACATTAAATACTTTCTCTTTGTGTTTTGTTATTTTATTCTGCACTTTTATTTGAGATATGTAATATTTTCTTCAAATTAGTTTCTACTATTGCGATTCTGTGAGGGATTATTATCCATATTTTATCCCTTATTTCTTAACAACTGGTATTAGAGCCTGGTTTGGTTTATTGAAGTGAAAGTTTTATCTTGAGTGGGAGCTATGGCAGATGATGGAAGATCTAGGGTTGATAAATTCAAAGGGCAGAATTTCAGTCTTTTGAAGATGTAGATGGAAGATTACCTTTATCAGAAGGATCTTTATATTCTACTTTCTGAGAAGGTGAACAAACCCTCGAGCATGATAGATGTGGAATAGGATTTTCTGGATCGGAAGGCACTTGGGACAATCTGGTTGTGTCTTGCATCTTTAGTATTATTTCATTTTTCAAAGGAAAAGACTACAAAAGAACTTATGGATGCATGAGGGAAGTTTTATGAAAAACCCTCTGCCTCAAATAAGATATTTTTAATGAAAAATTTGTCTAATATGAAGATGTTTGAGAATGGTTCAATAGCATATCATTTAAATGATTTTAATATGGTTTTGAATATGCTAGCTTCGGTTACAATAGAATTTGATGAAGAAGTTAGGGATTTATTAGTTCTGTGCTCTTTACCTGAGAGTTGGAATAGCCTGGTAATGATGGTGAGCAACTTGGTTCCAGCTAACTCAAATTTTAAATTTGAAGATGTTGTAGGGGTGATTCTAAGGGAGGAAATGTGAAGAAAAATCTCTGGGGAATATTCTACTTTAGGGAATGCTTTGACATTGGAAACTAGAGAGAGACAAAAGAATAGAGGAAGATGTGGAAAATTGAAATATCGAGAAAGCTTAAAATCTAAAAGCAAGATAGTATGCTGGCACTATGGAAAGTATGGGCATGTAAAGAATGATTGTTGAGAGCTTTGGGACAAGAAGAAGTAACATGAAGAAAATAAGGAGGAAAATGTGGCAACGGGTAATGTATGTCATGATGCTTTGATTCTTTCTTTGCACGATACTACTGAATCTTGGGTTTTAGATTCAAGGGATTCTTTCCATGCTACTCCACATAGGCATTATTTTGTTGATTATGTTCAAGAAGATTTTGGGCATGTTTTTCTTGGTAATGATGAGCCTTGCAGCATAGTTGGAAAATGTTCTATTCAGGTTAAGATGTAGAATGGGATTACTTGGCTATTGAAGGATGTTAGACATGTGCCTACATTAAGACAAAATTTGATATCGATAGGGCAATTGGGAAGTGATGGTTGTACTATGATATTTACAGCGGACTATTGGAAGGTTACCAAGGGTGCTCTTGTGGTGGCAAGAGGTAAGAAGGTTGGAACCTTGTATTTAACCACTTATAGCACTAATGTTTGTAATCTTGTGGCTTCAGAAGTAGATACAACATTATGGCACTATAGGCTCGGTCATATGATCCATAAGGGAATAGAGATCATAAAGAAGGATTTTCCTAGATATATAGAAATAGGTTTGGAGTTTTGTGAGGACTGCATATATGGGAAATAGAAGCGAGTAAGGTTTCTCAAGGTTGGACCTATAAAGAAAGACAGTAAGTTAGAGCTGGTGCATTCTGATGTATGGGGCCAGCTTAGGTATCATCTCTTGGGGGTTCAAGTTATTTATGTTACTTTTATTAATGATGCAACAAGGAAAGTTTGGGTTTATTGTATTAGAAACAAATCCAGTGTATTTGACACTTTTGTTAAATGGAAAGCCTTGGTAGAGAATAAAACAAATATTAAGCTAAAATGTCTGAGGTCAGATAATGGAGGGGAGTATTGCAGTAATGAATTTTATGATTACTATTCTAAGAATTGAATCCGCAGGATAAAGATGGTTCCAGGATCTTCGCAGCAGAATGGGGTGTCAAAAATTATGAACAGAACAATAATGGAATGTGCTAGGAGTATGAGGTTACATACAAGACTGCCTCTTTATTTTTAAATAGAAGCGGTGAGCACAACTGTGTACTTGATAAATAGAGGAAGACCTTATATAGAGACATACCTGAGGAGGATTGGTATGGTAAGAAAGTTGATTATTCATTTCTTAGGGTCTTTGGATGTGAGGTGTTTTTCCATATAGATAAGGATGATAGGATCAGGCTAGATGCTAAATCAGAAAAATGTACTTTTATTGGTTATGGTGGTGATGAATTTGGCTATAAATGTTGGAGTATTAAGGACAAGAAAATCATTCGATATAGGGATGTGGTCTTTAATGAGAAAGTCATGTATAAGTAGCAGTTGCAGGAAAACAAGGAAGAATCCAAGAAATAATATGCAGTGGTAGAGGATCTTCTAGATGGGAAAGTGACATATGAATCAGTTCAGGAACCTCCTCAACAGGAACCCCAAACTTCTATATTGAGGAGGTCATCTAGGGTAAGAAGAGAACCTGAATGGTTTTCTCTTTCTCTTTATTATTTAGTATTCATTGATAGTGGAGAGCTAGAGAGCTTTGATGAAGCAATGTAGGTAGATGCCAGGAAGAAGTGGGAACAAGCCATGGATGAGGAGCATCAAGCTCTCATGGAGAACCAGACATGGGATTTGGTGAAGCTACGCGAAGGAAAAAGAGCATTGCAGAATAAGTGGGTGTTCAGAGTAAAAGAGGAAGGAGGAAAGAAAAGATACAAGGCCGAGTTAGTGGTCAAGGGGTTTGCACAAAAAAAAGGTATGGATTTTGATGAGACTTTTTCTCCTGTAGTAAAAATGACTTCTATTAGAACTGTTCTTGGAATAGTTGCAGCAGAAGACTTGCACTTAGAGAAGATTGATGTAAAGACTACATTTCTCCATGGTGATTTGGAGGAGGAATTATATATGCAGCGACTAGAGGGCTATGAGGTCAAAGGTAAAGAGGATATGGTGTGCAAACTTAAGACGAACTTTTATGGATTGAAACAAGCTCCACGTCAATGGTATGAGAAATTTGATAGCTTCATGATGGAGCAATGTTATATTAGATGTCATTCTGACCATTGTGTGTATACAGAAAAATTTGAGGATGGCAGTTATATTATCTTGTGTTTGTATGTGGATGACATGTTGGTTACAGGTAAAACATGTAGGAAATAAAAGTACTCAAGAAGCAGCTAAGTGAATCCTTTGTTATGAAAGATTTGGGGGCAGAAAAACAAATCCTTGGTATGATGATATCTCGAGATAGGAAGGAACAAAAGTTGAATTTATCTCAAGAAGAGTACATTAATAAATTCTTGGAGAGGTTTAATATGTAGGATGTTAAACTAGAGTAGGAGAGAAACTAGATATCCAAGGTAGCTTACTCATTAGTGGTTGGTAGTTTGATGTATTCCATGGTATGCACCAAGCCTAATATTGCCCATGCACTGGAAGTGGTGAGTAGATTTATGAGTGATCCAGGAAAAGATTACTGGCAGGTAATAAAGTGGATCCTTCAGTATTTGAGAGGGACAATGGGGACAATTTTGTGCTATAGTGGATCAGATGCCACTTTGTTTGGTTATATATATTCATATATGGCTGGAGATGTAGACAGCAGGAGGAGCACAACAAGGGTATGTTTACATTATAGGTGGGACAGCAATGAGTTGGATTTCTAACTATAGAAGTTGGTGGATTTGTTAACCACAGAGGCTAAGTGTGTTGCTTCCACAGAGGCAAGAAAAGAAATGATTTGGTTACAGTAATTTCTTGAGGAGTTAGAGCATAAGCAATAGGAAGAAAAGTTACATAGTGATAGTTAGAGTGTTATACACCTAGCTAAGAACTTTACTTTCCACTCTAGGATAAAGAATATACAGTTAAGGTACCATTTCATCATGACAAATTTGGAGGAAGAGAAGTTGAAGCTGGAGAAGATTCATACCAGTCAGAATCCTATGGACATGATGACTAAGGTGGTCATAAGTGAAAAAATGAAGCTGTGTTCAGCTTCGGTTGGTCTTCATAGAAACTAATGAAGGGTTGAGAAGCTTGCTTAGAGGAAAACTAGTCTCCAAGTGGGAGATTGTTAGGTTGTGGAGCCTGTTTCCATGTGAGGAAGTGTTGAAGACTATACACTGAGAGTATTGTACACTTTTCACAGTTGTCTTGCCAGGGTTCGAGGGCGTAGCCCCCGATTTTTTTTGGGCCTTAAAACGTGCTTTTCTCATATGGGTGGGATTTTTTACCCAAATGTTTATGGGACGGTTTTGGCCCATGGTTTTGATACCCACAATTTTGTAACACTGCTTAAGCAGTTGTCTATTTATATGGTTTTGTGCATATGGTAGTATATGGTAAAATTACTAATGTGTTTTGAATTTAGGTGTGAATTTTGTAGAGTTTGTTGAGCATAGCTCCAAACAGATCTAGGTATTGTATTGAGAGAACGGTGGCTTGTAATAAAATATGAGCAAGTGATTCTTGGTGGACGTAGCCGAAATTGGGTGAACCATGTTAAATATTTTCTCTTTGTGTTGCGTTATTTTATTCTACACTTTTATTTGAGATCTTTAATATTTTTTGCATATTAGTTTCTACTATTGAAATTATGTGAGGGATTATTCCACATATTTTATCCCTTATTTCTTAACATCTCCTTCTGTTGTTTTTTATTTTCTTTCTTTTGCAGCAGGTTCTTGTAAGGATCTCATTCTGTTGTGTCTCATATCTAAAATCAAAATTCATACCTCACTCTTCTCCTTCTCTCCTGTACTTAAGCTCACGTATGTCCCCATGCATTTTATTTATTCATGGTTGCCCATAAATTATACTCTATAATTTTGATTGCAAAGAGGTGCACATATAAGTAGGGGAGATATGAATTTTATCTTGCCTTCCTTGGAGATTTTAAAAGTGGATCTAGCTATGATAAAAAAACTTACAGTAAAGCTTAAAAATAAAATAGTAGAAGAAAATAAATTGATCATACCTTCAGTGCAGTCTCTGTTGTACTGGATTCATAATGTTTGTGATCTAGGCCGGACACGGCTAAGAAAGAACTACTTTCTGACTTGAACCAGATGGTTAAGTTGTAAGAAGAGAAAGTGAGCATGCTGGGATCCACACCCTTGTCCTGGAATAATATTCTTCAAAACCCCATCAGAAATACGGGGCCGCAATCTCTAGAAAAAATGCAATTCATATGGGAGAGGTAAAATGAAGGGGTTACCTTTCTAAAGGCACCAGATGGTTGCTTGCATAGGGATTTGGACAAAGTGAATCTTTCCCTAGTTGGTAATTTTCTAGGCTCCAGACCTAATATTGATGTCATTAGAAAATGGGCTTCTAAAAAGTGGAAACCAAAAGGGGATCTGAGAATTACCATTATGTCACGGGGTTTTTTCTGGCTAAATTTAATCAACAGATGGATTTGGAATCGGTGCTTCTGGGAAGCCCGTGGTGGCTTGGCAATATGGGCTTCTTTATGAAAAAATGGTATCCTGGGTTTGATCCAAACATTAAAAATATAAACACCATTCCAATCTGGTGTAGACTCCCAGGGTTACCTCTATAATATTGGGATGATGAGATTATTTTAAATATTGTTAAATCCCTTGGTGCTCCGATTGGGCTTGATGGGCCCATGAGGAACAGATCCAGACTAGCTTTTGCTAGATTCTGCATCTCTTTTGAAACAGAGCAGGAGTTACCAGATCATATCACTCTAAAATCAAAGTATGGAATTTGGCACCAAAATATTGATTATGAAACCTTTTATTTGAGATGTAAGCAATGTCATCGTATAGGACATTTCACCATAAAATGCCCTAATAAGGAGATCTCCCAAGAGGTTAAACAAAGCAAGAAAGAACAACTCGAAGGATATGGTACTCAGGCACATGAAAATAGGATGATAAAAAAGGAAAGCCAAAGGGAATAAAAATCACTTAACTAACCTGTGTTGAACTACAAGAATAAAGAAAAAAAGGGGGGTTCAGAACTCCTATCAAGAGACCCCTGATCTGTAGAAAGTTATGGCATCTAAAAACCCCAGCGACATCTTTACAGGGAGTAATCATAAGCAACAAAGAAGATTCAAAAATGCAAAATCCAATAAAGGTGACTCTGGAGGTTGATGAGTAAGAGGGAACAGTGAAAGTAAATATTATCTCTAAGGATCTTGCCCAAATTGTGAAAACTCAAAATATCACTAAGGAAACTATGTTACATAACCCAAATCCTTTATGCATCATTGAGGATATTGTGGGTGAGGAGAAGGATATCGTGGAACCAATGGAAGCATTACAGAAAAAATCTTCGTGGGTTAACGGTAAAAAAACACCTAAAAGTGGGAACCCACTTTCTAGCAGTAAATCAGCAAATCTACAACTTGTTGATAAAAAACAGGGAGAGGAAGAGGAGGGAGAAGTAACGCCACTCAGAGAAAATAATTTCTATGATGAAGACTCAGAGCTAACTACTGGATTGATAGAGGTAATCTCTAAAAAAAAGAGAATGAAAGGATTTGACAAGATCCCAGATTTACTCTACAATGAAAAGAAAAAAAAATTGACAACTGGGGAACTTCAACATCTAGAACCACTAGATCATCTACTAGAAGAATAGTATAATTTGGAAGTAGCTCTAAAAGAGGAAGGCCCTCAAAAAAGGCTCTTAGAACCAAGAGAACAGAGATAGACATTACAGATGGCACTCAATGGTAGCTAAACCATTAGGCAATCCCAACACCTACTTCTATTAAATGAAGATGATATCTTGGAACATCCAAGGGCTAAATGGAAACTCCAAAAAAAGAATAATCAAGGAGTTACGGGAGTCTAGTACACCTAGTATTTTGACTATGTAGGAAACTAAGATGAACACTAAGGTTCTTGAAATAAACAAAAAGAATTTCTTGGATAATTTTGATATGGCTGCGGTGGATTCTCAAGGAGCTTCAAGTGGTTTGGGTACTTTTTGGGATAAAAGGAAATTTATTGGTATGATTCTTACTATTAGTACTAACCATCTTGCTATTAAATTTCATGGTATTGAGAACAATTATGAGTGGATTATTTTTAATATCTATGCCCATAATACGGTCATTAGGAGGCATAAACTTTGGTCTGATCTCAAGACTTTTAGAAGTCAGCATACAACTGTGAACTGGCTTATTATGGGTGACTTTAATTCTCCTCTAAACCCAGGTGAAAAAGAAGGAGGAAACTCTATTTTTTCCATAGCCATCGATGAATTTACTGATTTTGTTGTTGATCTTAATATTTTAGATGTGGATCTTCATGGCAATCAATTCACCTGGACTAATAGAAGGATGGGGAAATATCTAATCCAAGTTAGACTTGATAGAGCACTAATATCTAGAAGTTGGATTCTTAATCAGGACTTTCATCTTTCTTCTCTGCCCAGAATTGGGTTAGACAACAATCCAAATGCTTTAAAACTCTTCAATTGGACTAAGCCCACCTGAAGTTCCTTTAAATTTTAAAATATGTGGATGGAACATGATGACATACATGACAGAATTAAAGAATGGTGGATTGGAGATGGTGTGGGCACTGCTCAATATAGACTTATTCATAAACTCAAAAATGTTAAAAAATAGGTGAAAATTTGGAATAAAAGAGTTTTTGGAAATGTGTTTGAAAAGAAGAAGGATTTAAAACAAAAAATCCAAGATCTGGAAACCAAGATGAATATAATGGGGAGATCTCTTGAAGACCAGACTTTGGAAAATAATATTCTCTCAAAACTGCATATGATTTGTAGCAGAGTAGAATCTCTATGGAGACTCAAATCTAGGGCTATTTGGCTGAAAGGAGGAGACAGAAATACAAAGTTATTTCATATGACCACACTTAAACATAGAGGATGCAATAGGATAATGGAAGTTGCTAAAGGAAATGGCACTGTTATAAAATACCCAAAAAGTATCATAGAGGAAGCTCTTAAATTTTATGAAAAACTTCTCAATGAGAAGACTAACATCACTAATGAGGCAACTTCTTTTATGTTGGAGGCTATCCCCCAAGAAAAAATTGAAGAGTAGAGATTTAAAGATATGACTAAAGCAGTCACATTAGAAGAACTTCAAAAAGATGTGTTTACTCTTGAAGGGGATAAGGCACCGGGCCCGGATGGTTTTTCAGTTAACTTTTTTCAGAAATTTTGGGAAATTTGTTTGGATGATCTTCTTATGGCGGTGAATGAATTTTATAGAACTGGGAATCTTTTAAAAGAGTTGAATAACACCCACATTGTGCTTGCTCCAAAAAAAAATTGATGCTAAGGATTTCAAAGACTTCAGATCCATCAGTCTAGTGAATGTTGTTTATAGAATTTTCACCAAGATCATTGTTACCAAGTTACAATTCATTATGAATGATCTAATTTCAAAGTAACAGAGTGGTTTCATTAAAGGAAGGATTATTCACTTGATGGTGTAATTATGGTTCATGAGACCATACATTCTATGGATAATAACAAAAAGAAAATATTGTCCTTAAACTTGATATGAATAAAGCCTTTGATAAAGTCTCCTGGGTCTTCCTGGACAAAGTTTTGGAAAAAATTGGTTTTCTAGCTAAATTCAGAAAAATTGTTAAGGCATGCATCACTACAATCAGATTCTCGGTGGTGGTCAATGGAGAGCCAGTGGGATTTTTCACAAGAAGTAGAGGTTTAAGGCAAGGGAACCCAATATCCCCTTTGCTATTCATTCTTATGGTAGACAGTCTTAGCAGAATAATTGATAAAGCAACTACAGATGGTCTTTTGAAAGGCTCTAAACCCACTTCCATTAGTCAAGAAGCTTCTCATCAGCAATTTGTGGATGATACAATACTTCTTTTAATGGCTTCCATCCTTGAAGATAAAGAAGCAAAGTCTATTATGAAACTTTATGAATCTGCTTCTGGGTAAGAGATTAATTAGGATAAAAGCTCCATTTTCTTTTTTAACACCCCAGATGAAAGACAGATTAAAACTGCAAAAATTTTGGGCTATAAAATTAGTTCACTTCCTGCTACTTATCTAGGGCTCCTCATTGGTACTAAAAAATTTCCAATCAAAGTTTGGAATGACCTGTTGGAGAGATTCCAAAAGAAAATGGCTGGCTGGAAAGGAGCCATTCTGTCTATTGCTGGTAAGTGTTTGCTCATAAAAAGAACTCTTCAAAATCTACCTATTTATATTATGTCTCTCTATAAAATCCCTTCTACTTTCAGAGAAAAAATTGAGAGGATACAGAAAAACTTCTTATGGAAGGGCATGGAGGATAAATTCAAATATCACTTGGTTACTTGGGATCAAGTTTGCATTCCCAAAAAAATTGGGGGCATGGGTATAAAATACATAAAGAAAATGAATGAGGCTTTTATTGCAAAAATGGGAAGGAGAATGCTCTCTAAGAAATAACCCTGGATTGAGCTAATTAAGGTGAAATATCTAAATAAACAAGCAGTCATTTCTTTTCTTCAGGATGAGCATCTTCCTTATGGTTCCATTTTCTGAAATAATTTAGTTCAGATAAGAAATTTCATCAAACAAGGAAGCAAATGGAAAGTGGGGAATGATAGAGATATAAAATTTTGGGGGGATAACTGGTTTAACTACAGTCTTATTGATAGATTTGGTGTAGCTACGGACATTTTGCAAAGTAAGTAGGAAAAAGAATCATGGATTAAATTGAAAGAGATGACAACAAGAAGAAATGGAAAAAGCTTTCTGTGGATAGATATGATTTGAATCAAATTATTTCCTCTTTGCAAGACCAGCTGGACCTTATTCCCTTAAGTCAACTAGATGTCAAGGATGAATTGGTCTGGAACAATTCTATTGATGGTGAGTATTCTGTTAAAACAAGGTATAATTCTTTCTTTAAAACTATTCAAAGTGAGTTCAACTGGAGCAAGATTTGGATGACTGAGCTCACTCCCAAAATAATTGTTTTCTTTTGGCTTGTTCTCAGGGGTAGAATTCTCACCACTGATAACTTGATAAGAAAAGGTTTTATAGTGCCAAATAGATGTCATCTATGTAAAAAAGAATCTGAGGATATCAAACATTTGTTTATCCATTGTGAGTATGCCATAAAAATATGGAATTTTGTATTTTCTAATTTCAAAGTTTCTTGGACTATGCCGAAAGATTTCATTCAGTTTTGGACTCAATGGAGCCCTCCCTTTAAAAACTGTGTTTTGAGAAGACTCTAGAAGTTTGTAATGCCTCATACTATTTGGAGGATATGGAAAGATAGAAATGATATCATCTTTAGAAATAGTAAAAAATATTGCAAGCTTAGCATTGTTAAAATCTCTAATGTTGTCAAAGAAAACATTGTAAGATTTAAACCTCCTAAGAACAAGAGTTACCCTAAAAATGAAGAGCATATCTTGTCCCAATGGAAGATTGGAGCTGACAGTATGAAGAATGGCACTAGCAGTAACATTGATAGATATTTGATTTATTGGAACCCTCTTGATCTTAATTGGCATAGGATGAACTTTGATGGGGCATCTAAGGCAATCCAGGGATAGCTGCTGGGGAGGAGTGATTCGGGATCACATAGGTAATCTTATAGCTTCTTATGCTGTTAAAATGGGGATACAAATGAATCATTATGCTGAAGCATTGGTCGCTCTATGAGGTCTTAGAATTACTCAGACTCACAATGTTCACAACCTTATTCTAGAAGGAGACACACTAAATATTATCAATCATCTAAATCAGTCTTCGCCACCAAGCTGGAACATCAAGGATTTCATCATGGAATCCATAAGTATCTGCCAAACCTTCAACAATATCCAGATCAATCATACATACATGGAGGGAAATAAAGTGGCTGATGCATTGGCTAATTATTGCATAAATATTAATTTTAATATTTGGGATAATGGTAATTACATCCCTGAACAAGTTAAAAACAACATTCATGCAGATAATTATAGACAATCAAATACGGAGTAAGGATAATGATTTTTTGGAATGGGATTTTGTGGAGATTATATTCACACATGCGGGGCATCTCATATATAAAGAATCTCTTAAGAAGAACTTTAAGTACACTTAAGTATGTAGTAAGGAAAATGATGACTTAAAGTGGGCTTTTAAGGAGATAAAATTTCACACATGTGAGAAATCACAGATACAAAGTAACTTTCATGCAGTCACTTGTGGGAAATCACACATAAGTTATGACTGCATTAATTCTCATTACTCCCATCATGCGAGAGGGCTCCTTAAAAATAGAGAAAGACAGATTGTTAACTGCATTTCATCCTGCAGTTCGCAAAAGGGTTTAGAAGAAAGTAGTATCAAGCATTCTAGAAAGGTTAAAATGGGAGGAGCACATTGTCAGATTGAGCCTAGCAGAGACCCTGATTGGAGGAATAACTAGGCACTTTGGAATCTGCTTAAGCAGGGAGGAATCACACACTTTATTGATAGGATCCAGGGACACGATCAGGACATATCTATTCAGTTTACGACAGAGTGAAAGGATCAGAAAGTTGAATATGGTGGGAAAAAAATATCTGTTAATGAGGAACTCATCGCTGAAGCTATAGGCCTTGGGATAGATGGATTCCATTTTTTCAACAAGAAGATCGATTAGGTGGTAGAGGAAAAGAATTTTGTTGCTGGCAATGAGGAGTTGATATTTGTTACTGTGGGTTTGAAGGTAAGCTCCGTACCCTTGCCATTTGATGAAATAACCCATATGATGGTTCGTTACATCTCTTTGGAGGGGAGATATGTCACAGTGCCCACAAAACATCTAGTGTTTCTTAACCATTTCTATAGGAATATCACTTTTTTTTTTCCACATTACCTTCTTTGCTCTCTCAAACGCTCCATTCTGGAGTTCCAGAAAAATAACTGTGCAGCCCCCCTACATCAAGGTTTAATTTTCTTGTTGCACAAGCTTTGTGTTTTGAAGTTTCCCAGTCTCCCTTTTTCCCCCATCTCTCCTCCTTTGCATCCCACCACCAATACCCCCACTCACACCCCCATCCCTTACATCATGATTGCCACCACCACTCCCATCCCTTCCATCATGGCTCCCACCCCCATCACCTCTACCATGGCCAAACCGAAAACTAGGTCTCAGAAAACACCCAAGATGGATATCCCTATTTTGGGGAGAACTCTTCACAACACTCAACAATTGGAGGATGTTCAAAACCTCCTTCATATTAGTAGAGCAGGTCATCAATAGGCTTCACACACAGAGAGTACTACACAAATGTTGGAAGGCTTAGAAAAAGATATGTTCAGCCTGAAAGAAGAAGTTCAGAATTTGACTAAGCAAAAAGGTAAAAGAAAGAGGGATGAGGATTTTGATCTTGACAATACTCAAAATGAGGATATCTATAAAAATTTGAACTCCCTAGACAACCATCTGGGGAAAGCTAAGGATCGCCATGATCACAACATGGCAATATTTAATGCAATTGGTGACTTCCTTGAACAACATTTTCGCAGTGTCTCTGTCCTTAGTGAGATCCCAGAAACTCTGTGGGGTACGGATAAAGAAATAAGTCAGACCATCAAAAATTTATATGCTAATGATCCCACTCACCTGACAGTGTTTTCTTTGTTTACCTCTTTACAAACTGTCAAATCCAGAATCAACAAAGCCGCCAAGAAGTAGGGATGTTCTTCGATGCAGATGCTAATTTCCATCAGGTGTTTTAATGTTTTTTGGCTGCGTTGTTGCAGCATTAGCTCTGCTTAGCTATTTTATAGTAAATATTTTTTTTGTTACCTATGGTTTCAAAGTATTTTCTGGATTTTGATCCTTCTATTTTGTGGAACTTCTTAGTTTATTATATGGCTTTTAGGCCTTCATTATAATCAGGGTATAGTCCCTTTAAAACTATTTACCAATAATAAAAAAACTTGATCATACCTCTATTTTTCATTTTCATCCTATTGTTAACATGGTCAAATAGTGTCGAGAAAGAAGCCACCAGGTAATAATTGATTGGTTTTGAGGAAGAGCCACCTTTTCATCTTTAATTGGCCAGTAAGCTGGTTTTCCAATCAAAGTTGTTTTGTTTGCCTTTGATTAGCCAGCAAGCTGGTTTTCCAATCAAAGCTTTTTTATTTTTTATTTTTTATTTTTCTGAAATGATAGCATGAGAAGGATTATATAAAAATTTTATCCATCATCAAACTATATTCATCAAAGTACAACTTGTGTAAAATATGATGCAATGTCTGAGATCACATAAATTTTTTTTTGCATACTTGGTAACTCCAAGAATATTTCTTAAAATTTTGTAGATGATTTGTAGGTCTTCAAAGCCCATATTAAATTGTACAAATTATCGGAATCACCATAGTAATCTTCATAGCCCAGACTAGTGATCTCAGGAGATGGATAGTTGTTAAAAGAGAGAGTGAAGGTATCCATGTGTACCTCCAAAATATGCATGCTCCTTGGTTGATACTGTTGGTGCTCCAAAATATGCATGTTGGTATCAAGAACAACTCTGGAAGGTTCTCTATATCTAGTCTTTAGATGTTAGTATGGAAAATTTTTCTTGCCTTGATATTCACCATAATTTCTTCTTAACGTTAGACACACATATACAAAAATGAAGAAATTCAAAGACGTGAAAACAATTTTTTCTAATGGATATGGTTCAGGGATTGAATTTTATCATGGGATGAAAAATAATTTGGATGAGTGGATTTATTATGAGTGAGTTTTTATTTTGGTTCTAATGAAATCCCTGGATATGGATGGAGTTAACTAGAAATGCTACCACTTCATTATTACAAACTGAATAAGCTAGTTTTTTACTAAGGTTATGTGTAATAAGATCACTGAGATGTTAGTTGATACAAGGGAAAATGGTGGTGGTTATCAAGAATGGAATATGATATTTCATCAACTAGATCTACTTCTAGATTCAATATCATAATCTACCATTTCAAGATCTAAATTATTTGTTCATACCATTATACCTTCTTGATCGAAGATCACAGTCATTCTCTTATACACATTATTAGTTTGTGGGGAGAAAAATATTTACAATATAATATTTCTAATTGTAGAAATGAAATTTTAATCTACTTGTAGGAAATAAAGTCTAAAGAAACTACTTACCAAATGTTTCCTCTCACAAAATTTTCTAAAAGGTATACTACTGTCACTAGAATATTCTTTTAGAGAACTATGAATCTCCTAATAACACCGTGTCCCCGGAAATGATGCCATACTGATGAGGGTCATCAATGCTCGCCATTAATGATGTTAATCTAGGGCTGGTGTCTAATGGCTAGATGCATTAAGAGAAGAAGATCTTAGAAAGCAACACCTTAAAATACAAACCAAACTTGCATAAATTAAATCACACTTGCAGAAATTTAAAGGCACACTTGTAGAAATAAAGTTTTCATGAAACAAAGGCACACTTGCATGAATGAAATCACATTTTTAGGAATTTAAACACACTTACATAAATTGAAATTATTGAATTAGAAATAAACATAATTAAATGAAACACCTGCAGGTTGACAAAAAATAGAATTTTTGCAATACAAAGATAAAAACAATAGAACAGAATGAATTAAAGACAAATGAATAAACATAAACATAAATACAAAGATTCATCTTCCTTGGAATGAGTGACCAACTCATTCCTTAGAAGAGTATTTAAATCATAATTCTGAGATCTTAAAACTACATAATATTTGAGAGGAAAGAACATACCCTTATTTCTTGGGAGAAAAGCATTACATATCTTAGTGTGGAAGGTTGCATTTATAATTTATACATCCAATCAACTCCTTATTTTTGGAGATATAATCTGATCTTATTTTTATTCTAATCCTAACAACTAATATCTCCATCTCCACAAAATATGGAGAGAGATATATTATTGGAGTCAAAGCCTTATCTCACTTATTTTAGGAAGATTTGCTCCCAAATCTTCTCCTTGCTTTTCAGTAACAAGAATCATATTGATTTAATTCCTCAACATTATTGGAAGGAGTATTTTCCTCAAAATATGATTTTGACCAAATAACTTTTGCCGATTTTTCATTTGGCTTTACGTTTTTTAACTATGGAACTTTTGAAGCTTGTGTGATACTCTTTTTCCTCGGAATGCAGTTCACTAAAAGTTAGATTTATCTTCATTGGTAAAACCTGTTGCAAATATAAATGAGGTTTTTTTAAACACATTTCTATGAACAAAAACCTCTCTCAGATTTTTCTATTTGACTTTTCTGTTTCTGTTTATGGAACTTTTAGTGCTCGTCTGATACACTTTTCCTCAGACTTCAGTTCACTAAAATTTATATCTCTCTTTGTTGGTAAAACTTGTAGAGAATATAAATGAGGTTTTTTTTAAACACGTTTCTATGACCAAAAACCTCTCTCATATTTTCCATTTGAAATTTTTGTTTCTATTTATGGAACTTTTAGTGCTTTTCTAATACACTTTTCCTCGGACTATAGCTCACTAAAAGTTAGATCTCTATTTATTGGTAATACTTGTATCAAATATGAAAGAATTTTTTGTTAACCACATTTCTATGAAGAAAAACCTCTCTCATATTTTCCATCGGATTCCCTGATCTTTAACAATTCCTCAAAAACTGTAAAAATTTGATTAGTTCTGGAAGTAAGCCTGCGAGTTCCGGAACTAAGTTTCGGAATATTGTCAGATGTTGTAATTTTAATGGCCTTGGTAGAAATTTTTGAAAAATTTGGAAGCATATACATTAACATGAACTGTTTGACAAATGTCTTCAAAAATTAAATGAAGTTTTGTGGACAACATTGACTGCAAAATATGCACAAAAGTAGCTTCTTGTTAAGGCCTTTGAAACTTTTAATAAAATGCATTTGGTAGTTATAAAGAAACACCCTCAAATTTTTTCCAAGACCCTCTCATCTATGACAAAATAGGTGTTTTAAATTAGGTATGATCATCCCTCAAAGAATTATGGAAAAGGGTTTTTTTCGACATTTTTTACAATTGGAAAAAAAAACATACACACAAGGTAGAAGAGATATTTGATAAAATGCTTCAAAGAAATGTGGTCTCATAGAAAAATACTATAATTTTAGGGTATGCACAAAATGGATCTGTTGAAAAGGCCTTGGAAACTTGAAAGCAAATGTAATTAGAAGGCATAAAGCCAAACTCCACACCTATTTCCAGCATACCCTAGGAATGTACAAAAATAGAAGATTTTAAAAAGGGTATGGAATTCCATAGAGTCTCTAATGTTGAGTTGGACTCCTTAGAGACTATGGAGATGTGTCGGTTATGTTGACTACACCAGCTACCTTAAGGGAGATCTAAATTTTATCAGCAGTTTGTGAATTAAACCAGTAATGGTTGTGTGGATTTTGTTATTTGGCAGTGCAGATCACCCAAGACGATCAACTGGGAGCTTAGTCAAATGTAGTAGTTGCAAGTTCTCAATTAGTTATGAATAAAAAATGTTGAAGCTTAGGAAAAACCGATGAACTCCTTGATGAAATACCTATCTGGGATGTAGAACCAAATCCCATAATTTGGACCGACTTTTTTCCTCCATGCATGGTCTCCTTACCTTCATCTTTTATAATTTTTTTATATTGGTTCTTCATTTGTAATATAATAGAAATAGTAAACAAGTGTATAATTATACATTTGGATGTTTAACCAAAATAGATAGTTTGAAACAACAAAAACTCCACTTTGTGATTTGTGTAACCAAGTTGCACCTCGATAATTAACTAAGATTTCTCACATATCCTCATACATTGTTAACCCAGGGTGTCATAATTGGGAACTCGTATCCACCGACATTGGTGAGATTTAGCTGATGTCATCAAATAAACAACCATTTCTATGTACCTCCAAAATTTCAAAACATGCAATTTTCAGAGACTCATAAAATAACCTTATGAACTCTAGAAGAGAGATATTAACTTCCACCCGTGTTCCTTTTTATGTGGGGAGTAATATTAATCCTTATATCAACCTCTATTGAATGTTGGTGCTATCTTTGCCACCCTTCTAGGAGCCCATTTAACTCATTTTGTACTTTTAGGAATTTGTTAACACTGAAATGTTGGGTTTCATTTTGGCTCGCCATTTGAACCCTAAGAAACGAAATGCTTATCCACCTTCAAAAACCTCTAGTTTTTTTACTAGAAAATTTCTTGTGATCTTTAGTTTGGGGAACAACACTCTTCTAGATAGTTTGTAAAAAGCAATTTTTAGGCCTTGGGTCATTTTTTGACTAGTTCAAACTAAATAAATTATGACCAGTGGCCCCAGAAAACCCATCGCAGTTTCTAACGCCTTCATCAGTTCTCAGTTCCATTAACTCCAAATAATTCTCCATACATAGGGGGTCCTGTAAGAATCTTCCCGTGGGGATTCCATCCATCGAGAGTAAAATTTTTGGATGATGTTTTTTAGCCCTTGAGCTAAAATTATTTGTTGTTGCAACTTGCCCAATTACAAGCGATGGCCGTGGAAAACTAGCCACAAATTATAAACCATTTGCGAGTTTTGAATTGTGTTTAGTTCTTGGGAATTATTGGAATATAGGACTCATTCAAATTTACCGCTAGTGTATTTTCTCATCGAAAGACCATTTTTTAATGTAGGTTTCTTAGCCTCTGAGCCAAAATGAGATGTTTTTGCAACTAGTACAAAAATGTAAAATAAGGTCACATAACCCTAGCCAAGATAATAAACCATCATAAAAATAATTGAAAAGTTATAAATAACTATATCAAAATGTCTCTTGTGGCCTGTTGTGTGAAATGTGACTTTTAGAAAATTAGTATTTCTCTCTCTTCCCTATCTCTCTCTCTCTCTCTCTCTCTCTCTCTCTCTTTAGTTAAGAAATGAAGTGAAATGAAAATTAAATGAATGTCTCTATAGCCCCGTGTTTTCGATTCAAAATTATTATTATTATGTAAATGTTAAAATAAAAACATTAATTATGCTAGATTTAGGTTGATGTCATGCCAACAATTTATCATTGATTTCATGCTCACATGGTTTTGTTAACTACAAGTAAGATGGTGAAATGGTTGTGGTTATAATTCATTATGTATATTATAATTTATGTATGTTAATGGAAAAAAAATTATATATATATATATATAATATATATGTGTGTGTGTGTGTGTGGTGTGTGTGTGTGTGTGTGTATGTATGTATGTATGTATGTATTTCTATGTTATAATAAATTTTGTAATGTTTATGAGTTGCAAGTATTTAGGGTTGTTTGGGAAATGTGTACCTTACCATGAGTGTCAGGTTCATTTTAAAAAATTTATTGTAAAAATTTCGATATATGTGTTAAATAAAATTGAATTTGATATATTATAATTCAATTCTAGTGTGCAATTTATGATTAAATATTTTTTTGTGTTGTGTTTCTTACCTTGAGAATGGAATAGAGAGATATAAATGAAACATTCAACCTTACTATAAAATTCATGCATAACTATTCTCCCTGTGTGATTATTGTAGCATAAGAAAATAAAATCCTAGGATAAAGTTAAATATTTACACTGGATGACACCTTCTAGTTTAGTAAATAAGATCCAAACTTGATATTTCCATCTTATAATGCATGCTTAGTGCCATTTCCTTGAACTCAAAAACTACAAACCACATGGTAAATCTTTGTCTTGGCTATGTGGTCCTCTCCTAGGATAGATATGTGTGTGTGTTGTAAGGAAAATGTGATCTCTTAAGGTAGTACCCCTTGGGAACCAACATTAAAAATAGTGTAAAATCCTCTTAGACCGACATACATCTTGATTGGCGAAGATTTCTAGCTAACCTTGGAAGTCACATTAAAGAGTTTTGGATCATAAATGAACTCGATACATAGTCTCATTTCTCATTTGGGTTTTATGGAGAAATACTAAGAGTTAATTGTGAAGCTTAGAAAATTTTTAATTTATTGATTAGTTGGTGAAATGTAACCATAAAATGTTGTCCTTGGAAAAAGCTGAAAATTAGATCTCTCATATAACATGTTTAAACCATCTTTTGGTGAGAAAAAGGGGATCCACGTTGTTTAAAATATAATGCAAACCTTAACATCTTAAATCATGAACTACTCCATCTTGTTCTCCCACTAGTCCTATTAGGTAATGGATGTCTTATTTAAAACTAGATGATCATGCTCTTAGATACAAATCCTTTAAGATAGGGACCAATAGTCTGATGAGGATACAAATGTCCATATTAAAAAATAGGATACACATTTCATTACAAAAAACATATGAAACTAGTTAGGTAAAACCATATTAATTTGAACGTAAACGATACTCAGTAAACCCAATCTAGACACAAAAATAAGGAAGTATGTTCTCATGTTAAGTCCTTCAAATCCTTAATTAATTGTTGGAGCATAACTATAGTATAATTATAATTGACGCTCAACCTTGGGAAGTGTAATCGTGGGATGTTATTCCATAGGAAAGTGAAACATGATCTTCCCTGTAATGTGATTATAACCCTCTTGATGTGGATAAAGGACCTATTTCGTATATAATCCTTAGTGGGTACTAAAACAACTATTAATTTATAAATGAGAGAATAAAATGCAAGACCCTAAATCCTTAAACAAAACAAACAATGAACTTCACATCCGTTGGATTTACACTTATTTCCGTTGTGTAACGGAGGTATGATATAAGATCAAGATGCATGCCCTTAGGATGTGAATCCTAGGGGTAATACCTAGTATCCTTGTTTGTAGATAAGCCTAGTGTTGTGTGGAAATAAATACCCTATTAACGAATGAGACGAATTAAACAAGTAATTGGAATAATGCAGATGATCCTTATTTAATGAGACACATCAATAATTTAAATTTTAAATTGTATAAAGGAAATATAGCAAAAAGGAAGAGAAAGGTATGATTCATATATTATGAGCCCTTCTAGAACTTAAGATTAAAGATTGAAACATGATTGTAATAAATGTGTAATCCTAAAAATATCATGTCGTGGGAAGACCCTATCTGTAAGTTTAGTACTGCAGTTGAATCATTGTGTTGCGTCCTTGTCATTTTAAAAACAAAAAGTGACCTTGTATGTGAATCACATGTTTTCATGTTTTATCTATGTGGGTTAATGTTTGTCCAAACATATCATGTGGTGTGTTTTATCCTAGGTTATCTCCTATGGAGTGTCATGTGTACTACAATGTAAGTCAAAAAAAAAATTATTCCATGTATTTTTACTGTTGTATTTGTGCATGTAAGATGTGGGCGTTATATTTGGTACTCAGAGCAGGAGGTTCATGCTCTTGAACCTCTGGGATGGATTGGAGTTGTGATGATCTTGCATGGTGGTGGTGGAGATGGGAAGATTAATGTGATATATGTTGTTA
This sequence comes from Taxus chinensis, assembly GCA_019776745.2. Lineage (NCBI taxonomy): Eukaryota > Viridiplantae > Streptophyta > Pinopsida > Cupressales > Taxaceae > Taxus > Taxus chinensis. Next base: position 649,841,553 of record CM034153.1, on the reverse strand, counting down.
TGTGACCAACATGTTGTAATTGTGATATTATGAAAGCACATTTTTTTACATGTCACTTAGTGCGTATTTTTTATCATGTTGATGTGATTATAATGAGAGTATTCACTCTCCTTTTCATGGATTCAATGAAGAGTTCACGTGTGATGTGCCACCTTTTTGGTGTGTGAAAAGAATTTTATTGTGGGTTACGAAGTGTTGGAGTGTCTTGTTATTCTGTGATATGTAGGTGTGATTAATGTGTTGCATGACAAAATTGGTGTATAGTGAATTGGATTGTATCATGATGTTTCCACCATGTTTTGATGAATCGTGTGTGTCACCATGTTGTATTCCAAGATTGACTATATGTTGTAATGCTAGTAAATGTGTTCATATTATGTATAATTCATGTAATATCTGATGCTTCATGTTGTGAATTAGGAGGCATATGGTGAACATATGACCCCTATTCTATAGTACTTGCACCTTGGGTGCATTATGTGGAAATGTGATGTATTGTAACCCATGAAATTAATGATTGTGTTATACCCTATATATATACCATGCATAAGACACTATGGTTAATGTACGTGAATCACCATTTTGTTAGTGATGTAGTTATGTGTTATGTTGTGAACCTTAAACTAGACTAACCCTAAGGGAAGTATTCGTTAAGAGTGTATGTGTGGAGAGAGGAGGCGTGGATCAGGTTTTCGTAATCTTGAGCCGAGTACAAGTGAGGAAGTGGAGTCTTATATATATTGAAAACCCAATTTTATCTATTTAGTATACTTTGAGCTTGCTTATTATATTGTGGATGTGCACCACATTAAGTCTTAACTTATGCAAACTAGTGTCCCCTAATCTCTCATATTGGGTTGTCCATAGAACAATCCTATGTGATATTGAGTTGAGTCTTCTAGAAGTATGAAGGGATGATTCAAGCAGAGATTATGATAGTTGTATTGTTTGATATGTTATTTTACGAGTTGAGGATCAATGTACTAAGTATCATCAACTCGATGAGTACCCCTTTAGTGGCCATATCAGGCCACACAATGATTATGATGTGCTAATTTTCTTTATACGTATTTTATTCATAAATTTGAATTTTCTTTTCTCTTCCTCTTTTCAGAACTGAGTAGTTTTCTTGATTGATGTGTTCTTATATTTTGGGAACTCTATTTTGTTGTTGCACTAACATGTGGATTTTTTCACTAACAATGGCTATTTAGCCATTCTTTTCTCAGTTTTAAATTTGCGTTTCAAGTTTAATTTTTTCTATAGCCTATCCCAAGGCTTGGGATTTTTTCCACTTGGCATTTGAAATAGATATTGTTATGTTGGTTCTAATGTCGTAATGTGTTGGAATAGGGTCATGGGATTCACCATGGAGTGGTTGAGACCTATATACCCGCTTTGTTGTATGGGGGTACGCCCCATTAGGAGTTAAGATAACTAACACCCCCCTAATGGCACGAGTTATGATGTCACTGTGGCATTAGGGGTGATTTGGACTCTATGTGAATTAGGGCCATAAAGTGTGGGACCTCTTTGGAGGAGCTAAACAACTCTCCAGAGAAGGTTTGCTCCTATTTTCCATGTAGAAGCCTACCTAGTTGGGTGCAATCCTCCTCTCTTTTTTTCACGAAACTTCAGTGACTAATCGTAATTTGGATGCTATTCAATAGGTTATTGATGGAAAGATACATGGAATAAAAACCTACTTCCATAAGAGCGGTTAGGTTTGCTACTAGGAAAGTAGTGAAGATGACTTCCCCAACCTGCATTCAACTGATGAATAACCATGAATCCTTCAAATAGGGTGCACGTTTCACTCATCTCTAGATCACTTCCAATACAGTGCTTCACGATATAATTTTACAAATTTCTCAAATATGTAACTTGACAAGGATATACTCTTCCATCTGTTTGCAATGAAAGACCTTGGAAAAATCAGTCTTAGCATGTAGAGGTTAGAACAAGCTACACAGAACACAATTGTTATTGCATCCATTAATTACAATTGTGGTTGATTTTTCATTGTTCATGTAGATGAATGCATGCCAACTTCATTAAAGATTTTCGAGGATTGTCTTAAATGACATTTAGAATAGGGGTTGCATGGGAGATGAAAATCAATCTTAACTGTTATGCATTATAAGGTATTTGGTGGGTACAGTTTTAGTTCTTTTTTGTTTAGTTAAAATGAGGAGAGATTCTACGTTGTGAAGAACAATATAGTTACTTTATTTTATTCTCTTGTAAAAATCCATCATTTTCATTGCAAGAGTGAGGGGATATGTTTATCAAGCCCATACTCCATTGTACCTTGATTTTTGGGAGAGAAGGAAGCCCATACCTCATAATTTTGGTAGGTGAGAAATCTAGAAATATTCCTCTAAAGTCATGGAATGAATTTCCTTATTTTGAAATACTTAGTCCTATTTTGTGCAAATCTGAGTTCCCAGTCAAAAGTTATGGCCATCTGAAGATGAGGGTGTCATACTATAATAAATATGACTGGTTAATCTTCCTTTTCAGGGATTTGACTCTACATCATATCATCCAAAATCCAAAATTTCAGACTTTCATGATTCAGAGCTTCAGGTATCTATATTTCAGAGGTCACCATCACTATTCATCTAGTGGGGTGGCTCAAGAGTTCTGAAATGCCAAACCTCTGAAGTCCTAATTTTGGACTTTGAAGTTTTGAATTAGAGATCATATTATATAGCACTGTTCATTTCTCGAGCCAAAATGTTTAGAAATGTCGAAACCCCGAAGTATGAAATTCGTACTTTCAAGTTTCAGACATTTTTGTTTTTGGGGTTTCACGAGTTTAGGTTTCAGGGTTTTAAGAGTTTAGGTTTTGGGGATTCTAGTATTGTTCATATGACTAAGATCCAAAATGTTACAAAATACTGAAACCTTGAAGTCCAAAATTTGCACTTCAAGTTTCAGATGTTTCTATCTTCGGGCTCATGGCACTGTTCACATGTATGGGTTCATGAAACCTCAGAATCTCCAAAATCCCAAACTCTGAAATTTGGAGTTCGAGTTTAAGAATTTCTTCTCCCCTATTTGTGCTTCTTTCTGTTGAGTTCCCAAATTACACCTCATCCACTGACGTGTGAACTCAGAGTTGACCCCGAAAACCTCCTGAAGCCCTTTCAAACTTTCAACTTTTGGGTTTTTAGTCTTTTCACTCAATTTTACATTGTTGCACGGCAAAAGTTCATGCTTTTTTGTTTTCTAAATTTCTTTCTTGGCTCAAGCTTGAGCCTTCATTCCTTCCTCGCTTGGATAGAATGACCCCCTAACATCGGTGAGTCCTTTTTGAGCTCTCCTCCATTTTCTCTGTCTCTGGTCATGTTGGTCCAATTTCTCCTTAGGGGAAAAATCTGATAGTTTGTACACCCCAAGGAGTTTCTGGAAAACTAGTGGGTTGTTGAACCACGAGTTATTGTGTCACATGGGTTAGAGGTGTCTGGCCTCTATGTGCCGAGGACTGTAGGGTGACCGACCTCTTTGGTGGAGCTAAAAGGAAAATCTATCTTTATTTTATTACTTGGGAGGTATATGGAGATGTTTTGTGATGCTTTTGGAGGTATACCTAGTTGTTTTTTAATTCTTTGGGAGGTATATGAAGATGTTGTGTGATGCTTTAGGAGGTATATGTACTTGTTTTGTGATTCTTTGGGAGGTATATGTAGTTTTTTTGTGATGCTTGGGATGCATATGTAGTTGTTTTTTGATGCTTGGTAGGTATATGTAGTTGTGTGGTGATGCTTGGGAGGTATATGTAGTTGTTTTGTGATGCTTAGGAGGTATATGTAGTTGTTTTGTGATGCTTTAGGAGGCATATGGAGTATTTTTGTGACCCTTTGGGAGGTATATGGAGTTATTTTGTTATGTTTTGGGAGGTGTGTGGAGTTGGTGTTATGATTTTTGTGTACTCATGTGAGTATTTTTATGTTTTATGATGTTTAGGATTGATGCTCCTCATTGAAGGTATGATTTTGATTCCCTCTTTGAAAATATGTAGCTACAGTTATTGTTTTGAGTTACATGAATCCTTTGTATGTGCACCTATTTGGAATTTTGTGTTATTGTAGTTTTCTTATGTTACAAGTAATGTTGTGTCAGGGTCATGTGTGATAAGTAATATGTTGTGTGGGCTATGTATGTTCTTTCCATGGTTCATTTGAGGTCTTGTGATGTGATATAGTTATGAAGTTACATATCATGTTGTCTTGGGAACTATTGGTGTTGTGTTTTGGCGTAGAGTGATATTGTGCTATCAGTTTATGTTGGGCACTCACAAAAATAAATAAACTTAAATTTTAAAACAATGAAATATTAATAGCTTTAGATTAATAAATATTGTTAAGAGAAAAGAGTAAATAGGTAATAATGTAAATTTAAAGCTACCCTTCTTCACACAATGTTAAGAAATTATCAAAACTTTCCCTCTTCCATGTGGTTGCACTTTTTCAATTAGTATCTTCTTCGCTGGTGATACGAGTCATTGATTATTTCCTCCTTGCTCATGAGTACCTCTCCTAACCTTGGAATAGTGTTGCATTGAGGATGATGATTTTATAAGGGGAGGGAGATGTATTTCCCCTTGTGATTCCTTATAATAAAATAAAATAAATAAAATAATGAATAAAAAACAAAATACGAGAAGTAGGATGAATTAAAAAATTTAATAATAAAATGTATTAAGGAATACATTGATTTTGGTGTGTGGAGTTGGTGGAAGGAAGAATTGAAGGAGTGGATGGGGGTGTGGGGCAATATGGCTTGTTCCATTATGACATGCTCCACGAGTGTGGTCAGAGCATTGGGCATCCGAAAAGTCCTCAAACTTTTCATTTTCTCTACATAATAATACTTTCTCTTTATTTGAGATCTAGAGGCATTTAACACACTTGAAGATAGGTGAACGTTGTAATTTAGGATAAATTTGATAGTGGAACTAAGGACACTATGAAGGGGGGATGTGTTAAACAGAACTCTCAGCCTGTAGCCATCTTAATTTCAATGTCATTTTGGGTTGGAAGAGCCCTGAGAATGGAGATAAATCTATATCCCTAGTGTCTCATTTTATGTTGTATATAAAATGATTGATCTATATCTATTTTTGTATCTTAATCAAGTTCAAATGTCTCTAAGATGGAATTTTTTTCTTCCGCTAGTTTTTTTGTTGAATACAGAGGAATAAGAGGATTGAAGACCAAGGATGCACTTTAGAGAGGCGCATTTCCTAACCTGTGTCAAAATAAGGTCTTTGGAATAGGGTATGGATATCAATGAAGGCATAAAGGATACAAGAGTGTTATCAGATGTTGTAGTTGAAATGGCCTTGGTAGACATCTATGTAATATATGGAAGCATAGACAAGCACATTAACTATTTCATAGAATATCTTAAAAAAAGAAACGTGGTTTTGTGGACAACATTGACTTCAGGATATGCACAAATTAGGCTTGTTGTAAAGTCCTTTGAAAGTTTTAAGCAAATGGATTTATTAGTTGCAAAGAAAAAAATCACAAGCTTTCCGAATAGTCTCTCAAATGTGCCAAAATAGGTGTTTGAAATTGGGTATGAAAATCCCTCAAAGAATTATGGAAAAGGCTTTTTTTTCTGACATTTTCTACAGTTGAAAAAAAATAACATACACACAAAATAAGAGAAATATTTGGAAAAAATACTCAAAGAAATGTGGTTTCAAGGACAACTACTATGATGGTAGGGTATGAGCAAAATGGTTCTGTTTAAAAGGCCTTGGGAACTTTGAAGGAAATGTAATTAGAAGGCATAAATCCAAATTCCACACCTTTTTCCCGCATACCCTGCGCTTGTGCCAAAATAGAATCTTTTAAATAGGGTATGGAATTCCACCGAGTATCCAATGTTAAGTTTTAATCCTTAGAGACTATGGATATGTGTTGGTTATGTGGACTGTGCCATCTAATTTAAGTGAGCTATAAATTTTATCATCACTTTTCGAATTAAACTGGTGATGGTTGTACAAAATTTGTTATTTGGAATTGCATATTTCCCAAGAAGATCAACTGGGAGTGTATTCACATGTAGTAGTTGCAAGTTCTCGGTTAGTTATGTATGAAAAATGTGGTAGCTTAGGAAAACCCCATTAACCGCTTGACGAAATGCCTATTTGAGATGCAGAAGCAAATCCCACAATTTTGACTAGCTTCGTTTCTCCAGCAATGATCTCCTTACCTTCATATTTTATAATTTTGTTATTTTGGTTCTTCATTTGGAATATAACAGAAATAGTAAACTAGTGGATAATTATACATTTGGATGTTTAACCAAACTAGATAGTTTAAAACAACAAAACTCCACCTTGTGATTTATGTAGCCAAGTTGTACCTAAACCGTTAACCAAGATTACTCCCACAAAATCATATGTTGTTAACCTAGGGTGTCATTATTGGGCACTCATTTCTACCAATATTGGTGAGAGTATTTGACGTTTTCAAATAAAACAACCATTTCTATGTACCTTCCAAAGTTAGAAAAATGTAATTTTCAAAGACTCACAAAATAACCTTCTGAACCCCGGTAGAGTGATGTCAACCTCTACCTATGTTTCTTGTTGTGTGAGGAGTCGTATTAAACCTTATATTGAACCCGATTGAATGTTTGTTCTCTCTTTTCCACCCTTCTAGGATCCTGATTACCTCATTTGCACATTTAGCAAGTTGTTAAAATTGAAATGTTGGGTATTGTTTCGGCTCGCCGTTTGAACCCTAAGCAATGAAATGCTTATCCGCCTTCACAAACCTATAGCATTTATACTAGAAAGTTTCTTGTGACCTTCATTTTAGGGAACAACACTCTTCCAGATAGTTTGGAAAAGTCATTTTTTAGGCCTCAAGTTGTTGTTTTACTAGATCAAACTGGATCAACTACGACTGGTGGCTCCGAAACACCCATCGTCATTTGTAACTCCTTCGCCAGTCCTTAGTTCCATCAAATTTGAAAAATTATCCACACATAGGAGGCATGTAGGAATATTCCTATGGGGATTCCATCCATAAAGAGTATTTTTTTGGTTGTGGTTTCTTAGCCCTCGAGCTAAAATTGTTTGTTATTGTAACTATCCCAATTACGACCGATGGCCCAAGAAAACTAGCCACTAATTGTAAATCATTCATTAGTTTTCAATTCTGTCGATTCCTATGAATTCTCATAATATAGGAGGAAATGCATAAATTTATCCATTATGTATTTGCTCATCATAATATATCTTTTTAATGTGGTTTCTTAACCTCCGCGTCAAAATGAGATGTTTTTGCAACTAGTAGAGAAATGTAAAATAAGGTCATAGGATCCTAGCCAAGACAATAAACCATCATGAAAAGTTATTGAAACTTATAAATAAATAGGTGAAACTCTCTCGTGTGGATTGTTGTGTGAAATGTAACTTTTGGAAAATTAGTGTTTCTATCTCTTCCCTATCTCTTTCTCTCTATAGTTAAGAAATGAAGTGAAATGAAATGAAATGAAATGAATCTATGTGGTTAACCCTCTCTTTTCGAGTGCAAATTATTATTATTATGTAAATGGATATCTAAAAACATTAATTATGCTTCATTTAGGTGTATTTCATGCCAGTGATTTATCACTTATTTCATCCTCGCATGGTTTTGCAAGATGCAAGTAAGATAACGAAATGACGTGGTCATAATTCATTATGTATATTGCAATTTATGTATGTTAATGGAAAATAATTAAAATTAATGTGTATTTCTATGTTAGAGTAAATTTTATTATAAAATGTGTATGAGTTCCAATTGTTTAGGGTTGTTTGGGAAATGTGTACCTTGCCATGAGTGTCACGTTGATTCAAAATTAGGTATTGTAAAAAGTTGGATACACATGTTGAATGAAATTGAATTTAATAGCTTATACTGCAATTCCAGTGTGAAATTGATGATTAAATATTTGGTGTGTCGTGTTTCTTACCTTGAAAATGTAATAAATATATCTAAACGAAACAATCAACCGTAGTATAAAATTCATGCATAACTATTCTCCCTGTGACATTCTTGTAGCATAGGAAAATAAACCCTTAGGATAAACTTAAATATTCACACTCGATGACACCTTTTAGTTAAGTAAATAAGATCCAAAGTTGACATTTAAATCCTATCGTATGTGTTTAGTGACATTACCATGAACCCAAAAATTAGGAATCACATGGTAAAACTTTGTCTTGGGTATGTGGTCCCCTCCTAGGATTGATAGTTCCGTCTGTAGTAAGGAGAATATGTTCTTTTAAGTTAGTAATCCTTCGGAACCAACATTAAACATAGTGTAAAATCCTCTTGGGGTGACATACATGTTAGTGGTGAAGATCGCCAACTAACCTTGGAATTCACCTTTAAGATTTAGGATCACGAATCAACTCGATACCTAATCTCATTTATCATTTCGGTTTTATGGAGCATCACTAAGAGTTAATTGTGAAACCTAGAAACATTTTAATTTATTATTAGTTGGTGAAATATCACCATAAAATGATGTGATTGGAAAAAGGTGAAAATTAGATCACTCATATAACATGTTTAAACCATCTTTTGGTGAGGAAAAGGGGGATCCACATTGTGTAAAATCTAATGCAAACCTTAACTCTTTAAACAATTAAATACTCCATCTTTCTCTCCTACTAGTCTTATTAGGTAATGGATGTCTGATTTAAAAGTAGGTGATCATGTCCTTAGAAAAAAATCCCCTAAGAGATGGATTATTAGTCTCATGAGGATAAAAATTTTCCTATTAACAAATAGGCTATAAATTTCTTTACAAAAAGTGCATGAACCTAGTTAGGGAAAAATATCTTAATTAGTTAGATGTAAATGATATTCAGGAAACCCAATGTAGAAATAAAAATAAGGAAGTATGTTTCCATGTTAAGTCCTTCGAATCCTTAATTAATTGTTGGAGCATAACTATAGTAAAATTATAATTGATGCTTGACCTTGAGAAGTGTAATCGAGGGATGTTATTCCATAGGAAAGTGAAACATGATCTTCCTTGTAATGTAGTTATACACTCTTGATGTGGATAAAGAACCTATTTTTTATATAATCCTTAATGGATACTAACACATCTATCAATTTATAAATGAGTGAATGAAATGTGACACCCTAAATCCTTAAACAAAAAAGTGAACTTCACATCCTTTGGACTTACACTTGTTCTGTTGTGTAAAGTAGGGATGATATAAGATCAAGATGCATGCCCTTGGGAGTGAATCCTAGGGATTATACTTAGTAGGATTGTGCATAGATAAGTAGCCTTGTGTGCAAAGAAATACCCTATTAACGAATGAGTGAATTAAAAAAGCAATTGGAATAATGTTGATGATCCTTATTCGATGAGATACAATATAAGTTAAACATTAAACGATATAAAATAAATATAGCAAAATAAAATGGAATGTATGATTCAAATATTATGAGCCCTTCTAGATCTTAAGATTAAATATTGAAACATAATTGTAATAAATGTGTAATCCTAAAATATCATGATGTGGCAAGACCTTATCTATAAGTTTATACTTGTTGTCACCGCAAAATCCCCCCTCATATTCTAAGTCAAATTAAAATATTTTGAGCTCACGCCCCCTAAAAGTGTCCAAGTAAAACTGGAAGTCTGAAAAGATAGAGAAATTCATGCTTTGAAGTTGCTTAAACTCTCTAGTCTGTGTGGTTTGATAAATTTTCCATTTTCCTGTTTGGACCCATGAAAATTTAGTTGTTGTCCCCATTTGAATGAAATTGTCAATCTTTCTATGACCATGGATTGTTGAACCTTGTATTGTTTTCAATTCCTTGGTTCACGAAAGAAATCTCAAAATCAGGCACAAAATGGTTGAGTTTTCTTCTTCTCTGCATTTTTTCCACAGTCGTGAATGACGGGTGTTTTCTTCCCCGTCAAATGTTGACTTCATTATCCATGGGTAGATGGACATATCTAATTAGAAGTGGGTCGACGGAGCAAAGCATGTTTCTGAGGCTTTTTGCAAAAAAGGCTTAAAGTTAAAAAGTTGCCCGCAGCCTCGCCAAACACAAAGGAAAAATTCAAATGTTGATCCTGCATCAAAAGAGTCAAAGCGGGTCGGTGGAGCAAATTGTGTTGTTGTGCCTTTATGAAAAAAGGGCTAAAATTCATAAAGTGACACACACGCCCGCCAAACACAAAGGAAAAAATCAAATGGTGAGCCCACATCAAAAGAGTCAAAGTGGGTGGGTGGAGAAATTTGTGTTTTTGAGCCTTTTTGTAAAAAAGGTGAAAAGTTAAAAAGTTACCCATAGTCCTAATCATGCCAAGAGGGAAAATTCAAATCTTGAGACCACATCAAAAGAGTCAAAGTAGGGAAACGGATTGTCGGGGAAATTTGTGTTTTTCAGCCCACATTAAAAACAAGGTAAAATTATAAAAGTGACCTACAACTCTATCTCCACTCAAGTGAAGCCACATATCAGGCTTATATCAAAAGTGGAAGGGCAGACCAAAAATGTAAAAAATTCCAAATCTCTATAAAGTCAAAAAATGCAAAAGGCATCCCTCACACACGCTCCACTAAATTTATCTCACCTGGACAACTCTGGTTTAAAGTTTCAAAGGCAATATGAACGGTTCAAATTTAAAGTTACAAAACAAGTGTAATGGCTACATTACGAAAAGTCTAGTTTTTTCGCCATTGGCATTTCTTCACGAATCAAGAATCTGAACGGATGCAAATGAATAAAAATATTATCACCATTTCTTTCTAAAAAAATAATAAGTTGTAACCATTTCTTGCAAGATTTTTAATGGATTCTTCACGCCATTATACATGGTTGGCCATTGATTTTATAAAACTAACAACTGCATTGTAATGAGAGAAAGAAAAGTAGATAGCCATTTTGTTCTATTTTCCTCCATTTTCAAATTTCTTCCATTCCCTCATTATGTATAAATTATGTTTAAGCATCAATACAAGAAGAAGGATTTTTTAGCCTCTTCGATGAGGATATTTTAGAAACTTTGAGTTTGCAATCTTATCTCATATTGTTGCCATTTGCAGAGTTGTTTCTTCTCATGAATGCATGTGTTGAAATTTCTAAGTAGTGTGTGCAGGAATTTGATTTTCTACTTACAACATTATTTTTCCTACCTCTTTTCTCACTCCCTTTCCCACCTTCATAGAAAATTCCTCCCTTGCATATAACTGCAAGAATTTTCCGCAGGGTCAGTGAAGTCCCCTGTTGGATCCCTGGCCGAAAGGCCACCAAAGAAGTCCACGCTTTCTCATGCATGCATACATGGAAGCTTCACCAGTTAAGTAGAGGGACTTAGATTCAAGAGCGTTGGAAAGGAATCCAAAAGTGTTTCCACCTAAAAATATTTCCTCGCAACAGTTTTTGGCACCCACTGTGGGGCAGATTTAGTAGCATCTACACCTGAATGGGACCACAAGGTCAGAAAATTCAAAATTCAGAAAAGAGAAAAATTTCTAGAATTTGAATGGCTATATGAGCCACATGGATTCAAATCATGTCTATTCTAGGAAACCCTCCTATTGAAAGAGCCGATTTTCTCTTCCACATCCAAGAAGACATTGCTTCAGATTTGAGGGAAACTATCTGGCATAATAGACAAAGTGCCAATCACTACTTCATTGCGACGAGAATTCTGGACCTTGAAGAGGAATGCGTTGCTGAATTAGAGAGGTAAAGAAAAATTCCAGCACCAGAAAGAAGAACATATATTTTCAAGCTAACAGATAGAAGATACTCCTTGCAATAGAGACAAGGAGTAAAAATTGATCCTATTTTTGAGGAACTTTAAAGGAGACAACAGCTACTTGGAATCTAGAGGCTTCTTTCTCAAGCAACTGGTCACATCAGGAACTTGAGTGTTGTCAATCCTTTGGATGGTGAATTATCATACATCAATGAGAACCTTGAAGATTTCACCGACGTAGAGAACGAAGAAGAAGCTAGAGAAAGAGAAGCAAGAGCGGAAGAGGAAATAAGAGCTCAACTCGAAAAAATCGAGAGACTTCAAGCCGAGGCACACAAAAGACCAGTAGCAGAAGCCAACACTTTAGCAAGGTTGGAACCTAGAAACATAAATATAATAGGGGATCGTGAGTGTGAACGTGATCATGATGCCCATAGGCCTAATGTACCATGGGGAGGGAACACCGGTCCACTGGATCTTTCTCAACCACTCCATGAGCTACCAAGAGGCTCGAGAAAAAAACTTCCCAAAATTTAGAGGGGATGGTTCTCAGCTCCCTGAAGAGCATGTAGTAGCATTTATCACTATTTGCAGTGTGTTGGGTGTTAAGGATGAAGATGTGTCAGTCTGAATCTTTGTGGATTCACTTCAAGAGAAAGCTACCAAATAGTTATACATGTTACCCCTAAGGTTTGTCACCTGTTTGGGAAGATACAAGAAGCGCATTTGAACATAGAAGATTGTTAGAATTTTTTTGTCCAATTGGTGAAAATGAAGAAAGAAACCTCTGAGTCAAAGAGGGACTTCATAGAAAGATATGATAGAGTGATAAGAAGGATCCCTAAAGATGCAGTGCCTTCTAAAAATAATTTAAAGAGGTTTTTCATCAGTGCTTTGCCATCAGAAGTAGGTTTCTTCCGCAGAAGAGCCCAACCAAAAACATTTAGGGAATCCAAAGACTATGCAATAGAAACCAATGATGATCTAACCTTTTCTTGTAAATTGAAAGGCCCCAATGGAAAGTAAAAGGGTCAGAATTCAAACTCTGTCACCACAGATCTAATTTTCCAAAAAATGGAAAATGACTTGGTTACGTTGAAGAAGCATCTATCTCTGATCATAATATGGTATTCTTCAAGGAAACCAAACCCTCCAGATAGGCCGAGGATTTCTCTACCTCCTCGTCAGTTTGTTATTGAAGAACCACAAGTCAATTCCATCTGTGACACCAAATAACTGGAGGAGGAAGTAGAAATGGATGAAACTGAAGAAGAAAATCTGGAAGACTATGAAAACTATCTTGAGGTCGAGGAATTTAATGTGTAGAATGGCCTAATTGAGTATGTTGATGGTGAAGATGAGGATCATGAAGAAGCTCCAAGTTTCTCATTGATTGATTTCACTCGTGCACAATCCAGGAAAGGTGTTTCATCCTCAACGGTGGTGGCAAAGGATAAGAAGAATAAAGAAGATTCTCCTCCAAGGGTCACTCAAAATAAAATCATCAGCAGATGATCAACATTTCCACCTTCTATGGAGTCGTCTAAATAAAAACTAGACTCACTGATTATCAAGGATCATGCTACTATGCCAAGTAAGTTATCTAATTCTTCTCCCAGCTCAAAAGTTTCTAAGAACAATTCTCCTCTAAATATTGTCCCTACAAAAACATCTAAGAATCAATTAAAAGCTACACCCTCACCCCCTTCCAAGCCAATTGCTACACCCAAAAAGGAGAATTAAACACCCAAAAGAGAAAATCCTCTACCATGTAAATCTTCATCCATTTCCAGGACCTCTTCCTCACTCACCATAACCCCATTCCACTTTGTGGAACATGCAAGCAAAACCAAACTCCAACTCTTAGAAATAGAATACCTACAAACACACCTTGCCCAGTTTATTAGGTTCATTAATGCATTTCTCAGTGGTAACCCTGTACCTTCGAGTCCTAATTCTAAAGGCTTATTGCCCACACCATCCACACCACCTTTCCAAAACTTGCTAGCCATCAATGCCTCCAAAACCAATAGGGTTGAACCTTTCTACCTGTAACTCCTCATTAAAGGCTTCTAGGTAAATAATTGTATCATAGATTTCGGAACCTCAGATAATGTGATACCAGCCAAAGTTGTAAATTCTCTAAGCCTCACCTTGACCAAGGTAAATGGCACCTACTACTCAATGGAATCCAAACAAGTGCCATTGGTAGGGAGAATCAAAGATGCACAGGTAGCACTAGCTGATTTTCCAGACAAGAAGGTGCATCTAACCATACTGGTAGCTGAAATCCCAACATCCTTTAGTATGCTATTGAGTAGGAGTTTCTGGAGAGACCTGGGTGGAGAGATAAAAATGGATTGGTCATCTGCAACTATTCTAGTATAAGGCGAGATGAAGAAGTTACTACCAGTAAGAAAGATGAATTTCACAGTACGGAAATCTGATGATCCGAAAGAAAACATTCTCTTTCAAGATTATGGGCTAGGAAACTACTTCCTCACATCAGGAAAAGAGGAGAACTTTCCACTTCTCATGGAGGAAGAGTAAGATCAAATTTGGACAATGGAATTTGAAGGTATTCATTCTAGAGAAGGCTTAGGATCTGGTGTAGTATTGTACTCTCCTTCTAATGAGTTGTACCCATTTTCCTATAAGCTGCAATTTGATAATACAAATAACATTGCAGAGTATGAAGCACTACTCTTAGGCATGAGTGTAGAAGAGGACATGGGAATCAAGAAATTGAGATGCTGAGGTGATATAGAGGTTGTAGTAAAGTAGGTCCACCAACAATATCAAGTGAAGAATCCAAGACTCTGACATTACAGAAACAGAGTGTGCGACTGCATTGAATCTTTTGATGCATTTTCCATTGAAGATTTCCTCAGGAAACATAATTAAAAGGCTGATTCTCTTGCAATTTCAACTTCCCTAGTGACACCTCATCCTTCTTTTGGTAAAGACAAAGTGACCATTGAAATGGTATTCAGGCCTAGTGTACCAAACAATGTAAATCATTGGCAAGTCTTCAATGATGATAACCAAATTCCATCCTTTCTAGAGAAAAGGGATAATTTCAATAATCTCTTCTTTGAAGGAAGTGAAAATCCACACTGAGAAGCAATCCACAAAGAAAAAAAATAAGGAATTGAAGGGATTGATGATGAGGGAGTAATCAAATTGAAAGGGAATAAAATTCCCAAAGGCCTAGTCTTTTTAGAAGACCTCTTTGACAAACATGACCGATTTATTTAAGACAAAGAAAAGAAATCTCCTCGGTTCCCAACTGTTTTTGATATAGAAAACATTGGTACCCCAGAGGATCCAAGGGTGGTCAATATTGGAAAATGTTGCTCACCTGAAGAAAAAAGAATGTTTGTTGCATTACTCAAGAAATACTTAGATGTCTTGTCCTACTCTTATGATGAACTCAAATCCTTCTTGCCAGAGGAAATGCATCACTCAATTCCTTTGAAGAAGGGTGTTAAGCTCTTCAGGAAGAAATAAAGGCCGTACAACCCAAAGATTTCCAATACCATCAAGGAGGAGGTAATGAAGATGTTTAATGCAAGGATAATCTTTCCCATCCACCATTCAACGTGGGTGGCTCACATTGTGCCAGTGCAAAAGAAGAATGGTGAAAGAAGGATATGTGTAGATTTTCGCAACTTGAACCAGGCATCACTAAAGGATAATTATCATCTTCCTATCATGGACCATATCCTTGAAGAAGTCACTAGATCTGAAATTCTTTCATTTCTTGATGGATTCTTAGGATATAATTAAATCAAAGTGGCAGAGGAGGACCGGACCAAGACAACCTTTACAACACCTTGGGGAACTTTTACCTACAACAAAATGCCTTTTGGCCCAATCAATGTAGGGGCTACATTCCAAAGGGTGATGGATTTGGCCTTCAAATATCTGAAGCATTGCATTGTTATATGTCTTGACGATTTCACAATATTTTCAAAGAAGAGGGGAAATCATATCTATCACTTGGAACAAGTACTTGCAAGGTGTATGAAACATGGCATGTCACTAAATCCAAAAAAATGCATTTTTGGAGTCATAGAAGGCAAATTATTGGGGCACATTGTGAAAAAACTTGGAGCACACATCTATCCTGAGAGGGTTAGATCCATTTAAGCATTAGCCATTCCCACAAGCAAGAAAGTAGTTCATTCATTCTTCAGAAAGGTGAACTTTCTTTTTCGTTTTGTGCCTGAGTTTGCTGAGTTGATGAAGCACATCAGTTCCATGATGAAACCACAAGAAAAATTCAAATGGAAAAATGAAGGGAAGGAATCATTTGAAGAGATCAATAAATCCATTACCAAGGCTCTAACTCTTGTATCTCCATATTTTAACAAATAAATCATCATGTATTGTTATGCATCAGAACATACACTCTCTGCCATTCTTGTTTAGAAAAATAATGAAGGCATGGAAGAACCTATTGCTTTCATGAGTTGTCCTTTAGAAATGCATTAGCTAAGATACAACCAATTGGAGAAGCATGGATATGTAGTAGTTAAGGCTATAAACACTTTATATTTTACATCCTCAATTCCCATACGGTGGTGATGGTCCTCGACAGTGCAATCAAGTCCATCTTGACACAACAGGATCCCAAAGCTAAAAGAGGAAATTGTATTGCAAAGACTCAAGAATATGACTTGGAGATTTGAACCTCTTATATGGTAAGGGGAAATGGCTTGTGCAAGTTGATTGTTGAATATGAAACACTCAAAGTTCAACATGGCAAAGAAAATTTTGCTTGTTCAACTTGTTTAGAAGACAACCAATAGGTTCTCTTTGTCACCACTACTGATGAGTGGTACGTTGATATTGCCTATTACTTGACTTATGGATAATGACCTACCCATCTTGATTACAAGCAAAGGAGAACAATTAAGCTAAAGGAAAATAAATTTTTAATCTATTATCATGCACTTTACAAAAGAGGCCCAGATGGTTTTTTCCTCAGGTGCTTGGATAAAGAGCAACAAGAAAATTTGCTTAAAGCATACCATAACCAAGCATGTGGTGGAAATTTTTCAGCAATGGTCACTACACACAAGATCCTCTGAGGAAGGTATTATTGGCCCACCATCTTTGCAGATACTTAAGACTAAGTTTCTAAATGCAAAGAATGCCAACAATTTATTGGAAGACCACAACTTGTTGCATTACCACTCAGGTCTGTGGTTATTGAAGAACCATTTCAACAGTGGGGGCTGGACTTCATTGGTGTTCTAAACCCTCACTCAAGTGTATGGAACACCTATGTACTCACAAAAATAGACTAATTCACCAAATGGGTGGAGGCCATTCCTGCCAAACAAGCCAACACTGAAACAGTATGCAACTTCATCAAGGAGAATATCATAGTCTGTTTCGGAGTGCCATAGAAGATTGTAGCAGATAATGCTACAGATTTCTCTTCAAGGGAGTTAATCAAGTTTTTATATGGCTATTTAATCTCTCTATCCCATTCTTCTGACTACTATCCATAAGGAAATGTATGGGCCGAATCAAGCAACAAGAACATGGTGGCCATCATCCATAAGCTTGTAGACAAGAAACAATGGAATTGGCACAAAAAGTAGTACGATGCATTATGGGTAGAAAGGATAACTCCCAAGAAGGTAATAGGTATGTCACCATTCCAAATGTTGTATGGAGTCAAAGAAAAAATCCCCCTCACAATCGAGATGCCAGCTCTCAATTTGCTACATGGAATATAAGATGGGCAGTATAAGGATTCTATTGACAAGAGGATCCTCTTTCTTGAGAAGATGGAAGAAATTAGACTCCATGTGGTGGATCACATTGAGGAGCACCAATTGAAAGTAAAGAATATTTTTGATAAGAAGGCCAAGGAGAGATAATTCAAAGTTGGAGACTTCATCCTAGTATGGGATAAGAGAAGAGAACCAAAAGGCAGTCATGGAAAGTTTGATTCATTATGGCTCATCCCATTCCAGATTTGTGAATCTTATGGAGAGGATGCTTTTCTTCTCTCATAATTGGATGGAATGCCACCAGAATTGCCTCATACTAAGAAATACTTGAAATTATATCATCAGTGAAATCGAGTGGTCCCCCGCCTTGTACCATAGGTGATTGTTAGGTTTTTTTTCGTTTCTATTGTGTGGTTTTGTTTCCTTCTTCTATTGCATGTCATGTGTTTCCTTCCCATTGTGTGTTTGCGTGTTTCCTTCTTTTTATATTTATTTCTTGAAGTTATACATCAATCTATAAGGCCCAATGGATAAGGCACTGGTCAACGAATTAAAGGGTCTAAGGATTGAGATTCTGGATTCCCATGTCATGTCTTCACTATGCTCAGTCCATGTCATGTCCCAAAGCTAGAGGCAGTTGTTGTCACCCTCAAAATGCCCCCCTCATTTTATAACTAAAATTCAAATATTTTGAGCTCACGCCCTCTAGAAGTGTCCAAGTCAAGTTGGAAGTTTGAAAAGACAGAGAAATTCATGCTTTGAAGTTGCTTAAACTCCCCAGTCCGTGTAGTTTGATAAATTTTCTGTTTTCCTATATGGACCTGAGAAAATTTAATTGTTGTCCACATTTGAATGAAAGTTTCAATATTTCTATGGCCATGGATCATTGAACCTTGTATTTTTTTCAATTCCTTGGTTCGCGAAAGTAATCTAAAAATCGGGTCAAAATGGTGGAGTTTTCATCTTCTCTGCATTTTTTCCACAATCGTGAATGACGGGTGTTTTATTCCCCATCAAATTTTGGCTCCATTATCCACAGGTACATGGAAATATCTAATTGGAAGTGGGCCAGTGGAGCAAATTGTGTTTTTGGGCCTTTTTGCAAAAAAGGCTTAAATTTAAAAAGTTACCCGCAACCCCTCCAAACACAAAGGAAAAATTCAAAGGTTGAGCCCACATCAAAAGAGTCAAAGCAGGTCAGCGGAGCAAATTGTGTTTTTGAGCCTTTATGAAAAAAGGGATAAAAGTCATAAAGTGACCCATAGCCCCGCCAAACACAAAGGAAAAAGTCAAATGTTGAGCCCACATCAAAAGAGTCAAAGAAGGTCGAGAGAGTAATCTATGTTTTTGAGCCTTTTTGTAAAAAAAGTTAAAAGTTAAAAAGTGACCCGCAACCCCAATCATGCCAAGAGGGACAAGTCAAATCTTGAGCCCACATCAGAAGAGTCAAAGTGGGGAGGTGGATCATGGGGGAAATTTTTGTTTTTGAGCCCGCATTAAAAAAATAAAGAAAAAAAAGGTAAAATTATAAAAGTGACCCATGACTCTGTCTCCACTCAAGTGAAGTCACGTATCAGGATTATATCAAAAGTGGAAGAGTGGACCAAAAATGTAAAAAATGCCAAATCTCTATAAAGTCACAAAATGAAAAAGGCATCCCTCACAACCGCTCCAGTAAATTTCTCCCATGTGGACAGCTCTGGTTTAAAGTTTCAAAGGAAATATGAACGGTTCAAATTCAAAGTTACAAAACGAGTGTAACGACTGCATTATGAAAATTTTGGTTTTTCCACCATTAGCATTTCTTCGCGAATCAAGAACCTAAATGGATGTGAATGACTAAAAATATTATAACCATTTCTTTCTTAAAAAAGAAGAACTTGTGACTGTTTCTTGCAAGATTTTTAATGGCTTCTTCACGCCATTGTAAAGGGTTGGCAATTGATCTTGTAAAACTGACAAGTACATTGTACTGAGAGAAAGAAAAGGAGATAGCCATTTTATTCTATTTTCCTCCATTGTCAAATTTCTTCCATTCCCTCATGATGTACAACTTCTATTTAAGCATCAATATAATAAGAAATATTTTATAGCCTCTTCGATGAGGAGATTTTAGAAACTTTAAGTTTGTAATCTTATCTCGTCTTGTTGCCATTTGCAGAGTTGTTTCTTCTCATGAATGCATGTGTTGAAATTTCTAACTAGTGCATGTAGGAATCTAATTTTCTACCTGTAACATTAGTTCTCCTACCTCTTTTCTCGCTCCTTTTCCCACCTTCATAGGAAATTCCTCCCTTGCAGATAATTGGAAGCATTTTTTGCAGGGTCATTGGAGTGCCCCTATTGGATCCCCGGCTGAAATGCCACCAAATAAATCCATGATTTCTCACGCATGCATATACGAAATTTGCATCGGTTAAGTAGAGGGACTTAGATTCCTAGAGCATTGGAAAGGAATCCACAGGTTTGTCCACCCAAAAAATTTCCTCACCAACAATACTGTAGTTGAATCATTATGTTGTGTCTTGTCATTTGAAACATAAAAAATGACCTTGTTGTTAATCGAGATTTTTTGGTTATCCATGTGGGTTATTGTTTGTGAAAACATATCTTGTCTTGTGTGTTGTCCTACGTCATCTCCTATAGTGTCCTCCGTCATCTTTATTATTTAAGTAAAAAATATATATTTAGGTGTTTTTACAGTTGTATTTGTGTGTGTAAAATGTCGGCATTACAACTTCTTTCGTATTCACATACTTATGTCATTGTGTGAATACATGTTAATAGTATTATTTAATAAAGTGGACAAGTACACCCAGTTTCATCTCGAACATGTGACCGCCTGCATGGTAGAAATGCTAGTACAGTAAAAATGTGGTCAGTCATCTTAGTTCTATTTATAGGTGTTTTATAATTTTGGGGCATCTAGCTCACACAAATTATCCTTTTTGACCTGAACCATCACTTTTTGAAATGGCTCATGCCTTGCTCATTAAGGAATTTTTCTTGTCCTCTAAAACCCTTGTTCCAGCTAACTATACAATGAGTAAAAAAACCAACATCTATTATATATGAAGCTCCATTCATAAGATCTAGGTATTAAGAGAGGATTTTATAATAATATTCTATAATAAGGACTCCAGAACCAGTCTCATATATTTAGTTTTGACGATGGAAAAAAAGTTACCTAAGAATCAAAATAATTGCTAGTTATATAGACCACTCTAGTAGATTATTTTAGCACTGCGAAACCCCCAAAAAATATCATATGATTTGAATTTTAAGAAATGCCTACTATTTCTAACCATGGTTACTTGACTTGACCACAAGGTGTCATGCATAGTCAAATCTAAGACATGTTTCATTTTCTTTTTATTTGTAAATTTTTTTATAATTTTTGTTTTACGAATCTGATTGTTGAATGGAGAGTAGATTAGATTAGGTTGGGTTTTTAAGTTTTTTTTTCTATATTTTAACATATGAACAATTTCTCATAGAGCCATTTGTTATGGCAAAATAACAACACCCATGATTATTTACAAGTGATTGGTTGAAGAAGTTATTGTGATTTTTCAAACATAGAGTTATCGCAAAGTGTGTGTTATCCAATTTTCCCCTCAGTTAAAATTGGACAAACAAGAACTTACACGCAGTAAAAATGGAGGAGTTGATCTATCAAGAGATCTTATATTTCAAAGTTGATCCAAAAGGTTGGAGTAGGCTTGAGCAAGTTGCAGAGTTCTCAGGAAAAGAAAAAGTCTGAAATATGGGTTTCGGATTTCAGAGGTGGAGCTTTTGGAGATAGGTTAAGGTGGATTTCAGGGACTAAAAAAGGAAAAGGGTTTTTGAAACCCGAAACTTTGAAAATCCAAAATTTCATACTTTTGTTAGGTTAATTATTATTATTTACCTATATTAATTATCCAATGCATATTGATGTATTTATTTTTTATATGGTTATATTTAATTATAAACCATATTATTGTTTGTATTCAAACAATACAGGTGTTGTTATATTGTTTTAACAATATTATTGTTATTATTCATTTGTGCTTCCCCGGATGTAATTTGGAATGTAATGTATTTTAAATTGGTTGTTGCATTATTACAACTTCTTATTTGTTTGTATCAAAGCTATCCAATATGTATAAATATTGTGGCCTGCACTATTATACGTAGTTGATTGAGTTTAATAAAGTTAATCAGGCTTCCACCCCTGTTACTCAATCTACATTTTATACCAGAGTTAATTGAAGCTCCTAGAAAGGTTGGAGAAGGTTGCAGAGGAAGGAGAATTTGTGGAGAAGAAATTTGCATCAACGGAGAGCTAGTGATGCCTCCTGCAGCTTTTAACAACCCCCTACAAACCCACAACCTCCTATGTGTTCTCCAGGTAACTGAAAAGTAAAAAAAAAATTACCTTGGTGCTCTCTACACCAAGAAAATTTGTTTCTAGAGAATTTTTTCTAGTTTATAGCAATCAAATTTTTAAAAAATAAAAAATTGCATGAGTTGCATTTGCAAAAGACTTGGTTTGTTCTACATTGGCATTTGAGGTGATCTCATTGCATTGAATCCTCCGCGCCAATTCATGGTCGAGTCCATATTACAAGCAAGTGACCTTGTTGCATTTTGAGCCATTTAATGAGATGGCAGGATCCTCCACCACTGAGGTCGTATTGCATTTTTTTTTTCAGCGGTTTCAACTTAGAATGAGTGGAGGACGAGCTATTTTGTGCCTTTGATACACACTGAGCCTTGGGTGAGTTGTTTTTTAGAGGATTTCAGCTCTTACTACTGCCCCTCCTCATGCTGAGCCATCCCCCAACAATAGTCCTTACAACCTGCAACCACAACCTGCACAAGGAAAAACCAAGGTGACATTAGCAAAGTAAAAACAAAATAAAACCATGATAGATATTAGTAAATTGGTAGAGGTACTCATCAATCGGTCCCTGCAATAAAGATAACGCACTTGTAGTAAGGAAACTCCTTCATGCATGTGACCTACACACACAAACAACGAACAATCCAAGCACAGTGGTTATCAATCCGAAAAGAGAAGATTAAACTATCAGCGCTAAAAAGAAATAAAAAGCAATGGAGATCAATAAAAATAGTGGAGAATAAAACTACAAAGGTGTATCAATCAAATATTTGAAAAGGATATCTGGTTTTCATGCATAAAACCTAATCCACCACGTATGAAACCACGTAGAAGAACCTCCAAGCTTATGCCACGTGGACTCCAACTCAACTAGGTCACATTTTACAAAGGTGAGTCGACTTTGTCTCTATTTAAATACAAGTTTGTTTTTTGCATATCACAAGTGCCAAAAGTGCCTAAGTAGATAGAGGAGTAGACTTGGTTGGATGAGGTTCTTGGGTCGACCCCCACATGAACCGTGTTTTTTAAACCAATTTGAACTTTAGTGGCAAATTTCAAAAAACTGCCACATTTGGAGGTAAATTTGATTGAAAAGCCACCTCTAAACAACCTAGTTACAACTAAATACGCTACTAAATTTTTTAGTGAGTAAAACCCTAATTTAGGGTAAATATTTTTTTATTTCAAGAAACATTTGCAAAAGGAAGACTACCCAAAAAATTCATTTTGGGCCACTTTTTAACAAATTTTTTGCATTAATGGTCGTATTGGGCTCCAGAGGCCACGAGGGCCCGCAAAACAAATTTTTTCCTGCCATTCAATTTTTTAAATTTTTTTTAATGTAATTGCATGCTTCAATATATTATACTAATTTATGGATTTCCATAATCAACCGTAAATATTATAAACTACTCAGAAACTGGCAGAAAGTTGTAATAAAAAAAGTAAAAAAAATGATTCTGTAATATTCACGATATCCTAGATCTCATTCGCAGCGTTCGGTATATATGGTGCCTCTGGGAAGCACTTACGGGTAAAGCTGTCATGACTACTACTGCACTTAAGGCCTAATATAACTGCAAAAACATTGTCTGGGCATTGACCCTTTAAATTGATGGGCAGTAAAAAGGTCACAGTGCACACACTATTAGCAATCCCATCCATCTGTGAACAGTTACACGACATAAATCTAGACTGAGAAATTATCAACGTATATAGTGAATGTACGCACATGTATGAGGATATTTCTTTGAGTTGGTGTCAATAATAACACAGACCCCTTTTAGTATTGTCTTGGTAGCACTATTGAATTCTTTCATGTATGTTAACACCTCTTTCATGTACTACCGGGTATATAGAAAGGGATAACTTCTTCCACGTACTTCCGAGTATATCGAAATGGCACGTATATAGAAAGGTTTGGTATATCATACTGATGGTATATAGATTAGGAGACCTTATACATGGAGTGATAAGATCCAAACCCTGTTAGTGTTTTATGTAAAATGGGCACTAATGCCCCCAATTTTTTTCTTCTGGATTCACAACTACTCAAAGGAAACAACTATGCTGCATGGAAGACAAAAATCAAGATCCATCTTGAGTTTGAATAGATCTAGCTTCTTGTGACATGTACTATGACCAGATAAGCTATTGATACAACACAACATTGACATATTCATAGAGCATATCAGAAATCCAAACTCATCATCTTGTTTGGAGTGTCTGATGATGTGTAACCCCACATTCTTGATGCGACAATAGCCAAAGAAGTATGGGATAAGTTGAGCATGGTGTATGAGGCCAAAATCAAGAATGTCATTCAGAATTTGCCGAGTCAATTACACACACTGAAGTTCAAACAAAATGAGAAAATTGAAGCTTTCTTAAGAAGAGTTACAGAATTGAGGGCTTCACTTCTATCCCTAGGAGAAGTGGACAAATATGATGCTCTTGTTCCCATTGTTCTGAGAGCACTCCCTTCTTTATACTATATTTTTGTAACAACACTAAACTTGTCAAATACGATAGTTAGTTTTGACAAATTGGTAAACCTAATGCAACAAGAGGAAGAAATGCACAATAAGGATGATGAAGAGGAGCAGGACACTTTGTTCGCATCAAAAATGGAAAGGAAATGGTAAAGGAAAACCTAATTCCTATAAAAATTCCCAGCATCATAATCAGTATCATGGGGACAAACAATAGAAGAAGCAATGTCCAATTTGTAAAAGAGGACATGCGTTAAAATATTATTGGTATAATACTTAGAAGAAAGGTTCATCAAGAAACTCTGGACCTCCACAACAATCTCACAAGGGAAATTATAAATACAATCAACGGCAGAAAAAGGGGAACTGGAAAATAAGACCCCATCAACAAGGAAATATTTTTTGAGCAAGAAGAACATTCAGATAATGAAGACTTCTTTTACACTGCTCGATCAAGTGAACCATCCACGTCATCTAGTGATATTTAGTATGTTGATTTGGGAGCCACTTGAGACATGACCAGCAAAAGAGAATGGTTTACTTTAATGAGGGACACGCCATCAAAAAATCATGTTTCGTTGGGAGATGATTCTTCATATACAGTTCAGGGGATTAAGAAAATTTCTCTACCCCTTGGTTCATGCAACTGCAAATTGTCAAATGTCTTATATGTCCCTGGGTTGACAAAGAATCTGCTTTCAGTCAATCAATGCCTAGATCATAACTTAAAAATTGACGTTTTATAGTCATTATGGAAAGAAAACATGTTTAATTCGAGACAAATCACCAGGCTCGAAAATAATTGCAAAAGTCTCCAATGAGGTATTCATGTTCCAACTTGATTTTGTTCATAGAGATGATCAAGAACTTGTGGCTAAGAACTATACCTCAGCACAACTGTGGCATCGAATACTTCATCATGTTAGTTTCAAGTATTTCGAGACAATTTTCCGGTGTAATATGGTACATGGTTTACCATCTCTTCAGAAGGATATAGACAAGTGTCCTCACTACCTAGTAGGAAAACAACACAGAGATTTGGACCAAAAGAGTACATATCGAGCTCATGGTAAGCCTGATATGGTTCATATCGATCTTTGTGGTCCGATACAACCAATTCATTATAGATTTCAGTACTTCATGCTTTGTGTTGACAACTATTCAAGAAAAATATGGATTTTTTGTCTTCGCAACAAAAGTGAAGCTTTTGAAACCTTCAAAAAATTCAAAGTAGTTGTTGAAATTTATGAAACTGGTCATCACATCAAAACTCTCCACTCAGATCAAGGGGGGAAATTCACCAGTAATGAGTTCAAATACTACCTACAATTTCATAGGATTCATCGATAGATGCCTCCTCGACATACACCGCAATAGAATGGTGTTGTTTAGAGATGAAATCGTACTATCATGGAAAGGGTGCAACGCAATGATCGATGATTCTAGACTTGCAAAGACATTCTAGGTAGAAACAACAAAGACAACAATGTATTTGTTTGACAGGGTGCCCAAATTTTCTCTTGATGTAGTAACACCACAAGAAGCATGGTCAAAGTGGAAACCATCTATTGCACAAAATTAGAGTATTCAGGTGAACCCTTTTCCTTATGCAAACTCTTCTCTCCTAAGAAGAACATAAGCGAAATTTTTTTTTTATTTTTTTATGAACTGGAAGTCCTCTCTTCATATGGGTACATTGAAAAAAATAAAGTGGGTTTTAAACTGATGGATCGCAAATTCTGTCCCTAGAAAAATATAGAAACCCTAGAATGGAATCTAAAGTGGCACCAACTCAAGTATTTCCAACGCATGACTAGAAGGTTAGTTCATTTGATATTTTTGTTTTATAGTTGATCTTGCAAATCAAATGATTAATAGTTGTTAGGACCTGGGGATTATAATGTTTCTATAATCTTAGATAGCCCATGACCCATGCTAAGTAGTGTCAAGGTTATAAGCAAACATTGACTGTACTTTAATCCCACACATTTGATGTGGTGACAATATATCAAGTAGATCCACCAGATAAAATTTTCCCTTGAATGCATAAATGAATGTGTTTTTCATGCCATCAAAATAAGATATACAATGATAACTGGTGTAACAACAGATGAGTATAGTTCACTCACAGTCAAGATGATCCCTCTAAATTCCTATGTATAGGTACAGTCAAAAGCTATAGAAATTGAATTCCTATGGATTCGGGTAGAAAAGCTATACAAATGATTTAAAATAGTTTTAATTATATTGGTCAAATATATTTAGTAATTCTTCCACTAGGGAAGAAACCCATGAGTTTCTAAAGACAGCTATTTTAATGACAAACTACAAATAAAATGGGACAGTGGACGAGTATAATTTGTTGACTAGATCCCTAAGGATTGTACACTAAAGAGATGGCAAGTATTAATTTTGTGAAAGGTGACATTTTCATCCATTTCAAATACCAAGAAAGTTAAAAATTATGTTTGGTATCAAGGATGATCAATACCCCTCGTTACCTCACTTTAGTATTGCGACAGGGATCACACCAGAGGGACGTTTCACCCAAAGTGCCTGTTCCCCAACCCTTGAGATATACAAGAATAAGTCTCTAGAGACTCATAGCCGAGGGATATATTGGGTACTTGGTCAAGAAGCAAAGGTATTTTGACTGAGTGAAATTACTTCTCTTTGGCATCAAATAGGAACCCCGGGCATGGTACATCAAGATTGATGAGCATATCGTACAACATGGATTTTTTATAAATCCATACAATCCAATTCTCTACCTCAAAAAGAAAGGGGGGGAGATTGTAATTTTCATTGTCTATGTTGACAATCTATTCATCACTTCCAGTTCAGTGAGGATGATCGATGCAATGAAGAAATATCTTAATCGATCATTCGACATTGACCAATCTTGCACTGATGCATTATTGTCTTGGATTGGAAGTATGACAAAAATAAAATCACATTTTTGTTTCTCAGATGAAATATACCAAGACAACACTTAATAAATTCAAGATGATGGATTAGACACCAATTACTACACCTATGGAGAACAAATTGTAGTTATCTCATTCAGATCCATTTCCTAAGGTAAGTGCCACTCTCTATATAGGTAGTTGATTGGGAGTCTCATTTACCTAACCTACACTAGACCAGATATCAGGTTTGCAGTAAGCTATCTATCCAGGTTCATCCAAGAACCCAAATTTTGTCATTTGAAGGAAGAAAGGTGCATCTTGAGATATCTCAAAGGATCAATGTATCTTGGTCTAGAATACAAAAATAACGAAAACTTCTTCTTGTCAAGATATTCAGATTTAGATCATGTAGGCAACATGGATGACAAAAAATCCACTTTAGGATTTTTTTCTTTATGGGATCTAGACCAATATCATGGGGAAGCAAGAAACAACACTTTATTTCTCATTCTTCCTTAGAATTTGATTATTGCTCTGCTGGATAAGTTGTTTGTGAAGTGATTTGGCTATGTCACATACTAGAAGGACTTGGAATACCATAGGACAAACCAACCACCATGTATGTTAACAATGAAGGTGTTCTCAAAAAATTTCACAATCCAGTGTTTCATGAAAGAACAAATCACATCTAGGTACAATTTCATTTTATATGCGAGCATGTGTTGAAGCACAACATCCATCTTCAATTTTGTCCAACAACTGAACAACAAGCAGATATCTTCACAAAGTCACTTGCACGTAACAAGTCTAAGTTGTTCAGAGAGTTTCTCTCCTCATTCCTTGAGACAATGCACAATTAAGGGGGGGAATGTTAGGTTAATTATTATTATTTACCTATATTAATTATGTAATTCATATTAACGTATTTATTGTTTATATGGTAATATTTAATTATAAACCATATTATTATTTGTATTCAAAAAATACGGGTGTTTTTATATCATTTTAACAATATTATTGTTATTATTCATTTGTGCTTCCGTGGATGTAATTTGGAAGCTACTGTATTTAAAATTGGTTGTTCCATTGTTGCAACTCTTAATTTTTTTGTATCTACGCTATAAAATATGTAAAAATAATATAGCCTGCACTATTGTACCTGGTTGATTGAGTTTAATAAAGTTAATCAGGCTTCCACCCCTGTTGCTCAATCTACAACTTTCTGGTTTTGGGGTTTCGGAGTTCTCGGCGGCCAAAGTTGGAAAAAAGGATAAAATTTTCTGAAACCTAAAACTTTGAAAGTCTAAAACTTTATACTTTCAGGTTTTGGGTTTTCAGATATCTCTCGGAGCACGAAGCGGGAAAAAATAATGGAAAGGTTCTGAAACTTGAAACCCTGAAAGTCTGAAATTTCTAACTTTCAGGTTTTAGGGTTCTCGATGAGAGGGTTCAGATTTCGGAAGTCAACGCAGGTTTCAGGGTCAACGTGGGTAACATTATCAGGTTTTGGTGTTTCAGAGTTTTGGAGGTTTAGGTTTCATAATTTCAGAACTCTTGGGGTAGTTTGGGTGATGAAAAGTGAAAATGTTCCAAAAAGGTAAAATGTTTGAAAGTTTGAAAGTTTGAAATCTCAAACTTTTAGGTTTTGGGGTTTCGGAGGTTCGAGTTTCAAAATTTTGGAGCTATCAAGAGAAATTTTCAGATCAAGAGTGTTTCAATCTCTAAAATGGAAATGTCTGAAAGTCTGAACTTTAGGATTTCAAAGGTTACATGCATTTTGGGACTCCAAAAAGTGAGAGATCAAGAACTTGCCATTTTTTGTAGAATCAAACCTCGACCTTAAGATGGCCATAACTTTTGATTAGGAGCTCATATTTTCACAAGAAAGGACTTTTTGGATATCTCTCGGTGTCTGCTACTCACCTACCACCGTAATTAGTGAGACTAAGTTATTCAAAATTAAGAAATACAGTCTGCCATTTTTTAGGGTTTCAGGCTACTCACTTACCACAGTAATGAGGTATGGGCTTCCTTTCTTGCACAACAAGGAACATTACATGGAGGCATGGCTTTTGTAGTGGAACCCATCATTGTTGCAGGTGATTTCAATGTATTTTTGGGTGGTTGAAACAAGAATTTGAATTCTTCTCATTTCCTTCTCTCATTCTTCCTATAAATTGTAAGGAGGGGCATTTTTCAAAAGGCTAGATAATTTTACTTTGGACCCTCCGTTCTTCCCTTGTTTGTAAGCGATTCTTATGGAGTTCAAACCTCCCATTCAAATTATAATGTAATTTTTTCCTCTTGGCCATTGTAATGCACTATATCGAGTCTTTGGTGAAATAAGAAAAGTCTTTTGATGATGTCAACCCTCTGTTGTGTTCATTGCATTCTTGTGATCTCTCATTGCAATTTTAGTTAACTGTGTAAGGTGGTTGCATTACATGTTTTATGGTTTTTGTTTAATGTAAAAGAAGGTATTCAGGATCCCTTTGGTGCATCATCTTTGTTAGCTTAGGTTTACTTTGTGGCACCTTCTTAACCTTGTATCCTTGGCAAGTTATAGTAGATTTTAGGGTAGATCCTCTACGATTTTAATGGGTGCATTTGAACAGAGGAATAAGAACCTATTTTCATCCAGAGAGCTTCCCTGATTGTAAAGTACTGTTATCTTAGTTTTGAGTTTACGCCAAAACTATCAGATAACCCTACGAAATTTTTAAGTTGGTTTTGCAAAATTGCCTTCATGAGAGATAATCAGGTTTTTGGGTTTCACAAACAGGAACAACATGTGTTTTAGATGTTTCATGTCTTGTGTTCCCCGAAACCCAAAACCCGCATCGAGTAAGGCGAGTCGGGTTTGCGGACTTTTCGAGCATTGGAGCATGCCTTCGTCTAAGCATCATGCTTTATGTCGATTGTTTCCCACAACCTGAAACCCGAATTGCTCTAAACACCTTCATGTCGGGTTTTCAGAACTTTGAAGCATCTAAGCATCATGCTTCATGTCAATTGTTTTCCCGCAACCCGAAACCCGAATTGTTCTAAACACCTTTGTGTCGGTTTTTCAAATCTCCCGAGCATGCTGACATGGCATTAATGCCGAGTTGTCAGGTGGATTGGAACATGTGCCAGCTAAAGTGTATTAATTGCAAATTTTCATATATATATATATATATATATATATATATGCGGATTTCCACGTCATTTTTACAGGACGTATTTTTACTTCGTGGATTTTCGCGCATGCTTCTTCAACCCCGAAACCCGAAACTCGCCTGTGCCCGATTGCGTTGCTCATTTTTGATCTTTCCTTGCCCTGGTTGAAGGTATTTTTCTCTTCATTCTTTGTTCATGGTTTTTGTGAATTAATTATGTATGGAATTCTTCCCATTTTCTTACCAGGTTTGTGGGGTTTTTATCTTTTTTCTTTTGGGGTTGTTTTCTAAACCAGGTTTATGTTTTAGGGTTTATCTCTTTGGAATTATCACTTTGTGTTATTTCCCAGAATGTTGTTGTAATTAAAATATGTTTTGGATATAAATGATGAAGAAAGAACTTGCATGTTTTAAAATCAACAAAAACCCTATTCCCTTTTCTCGGGTTTCGCAGGGTGCTGTGCAGTATCAAAAACCGTAGTATATCAAAAAATTCAAAGTGCCGGGTTTTCTAAAATCTCCGACATCTTCAAAGTGCCGGGTTTTCTAAAATCTTCGACATCTTCAAAGTGTCGGGTTTTCTCATGTCTCCGACATCTTCAAAGTGTCGGGTTTTCTCAAGTCTCTTACATCTTCAAAGTGCCAGGTTTTCTCAAGTCTCTGACATCCTCAGTGTGTCGGGTTTTCTGGACTCCCCGACATCCTCCTTAGTGTGTAGGGATTTTCCAACCTTCCGGCATCTCAAGTAGGTCGGGGTTTTCACAGTGTGCAACATCACCTGATCTCCGAAACTCTCCTCCTTCAAAATCCCTCATGTCGGACCTTGGTCTATCACAAGAAAAGATAGAAAAGACAGGGAGGATGAAATACAAATTCAGAAAGGTGGAGTCTCCATCCTATATCGATTGCAATTATGACATCCGAGATACAGAGCTTGGAAATATAGATATGGAGGATTTCTAGAGTAGGGTAAAAAGATCTTCCCAAACTCCATGGATGAAATCGATAGTCGGTAGTGGTTTACCTCTTTCAGTGGGTTTCCCTATGTCTTCTCAGTGTCCCTGAATTCATCTTAGCCTGCGCTTCGAGTTATGACTCTGCTTCTCGTTCTATGAAAAACCAGGAGGGAGAAATTGTGATCAAGTTGGATGGAGGTTACTTCGATGACCTCCTCAAGCTGCCCAATTTTGAAGAATATGGAGAGTTAGATATCAAGTCAGCTCAGAAATCATAGGATAATGATCAAGAAGATTGTATAAAGCACGTAAATAAGAAGTTCCTGATAAAAGCCAAACTAGCTATTTCCAGATTCCCAAGACTTGTCCCCAGAAGTGATTTCATTCAGGAAATCAATGACATCATCACTCTGTTGAGTCAAGTTTTTGGTTTACCTGAATCAAATGTTTTCCAAGGGTGGATGTATTAGTTCATGATCACCATTAAGAAGAATCAACAAGGAATTGATTGGGGCACTCTCATTAGTAATGAGATAGATTCCCAAATGACAACAGTTTTGTCTACGGGAAAGTTTTATATGTCCTCATATGTCACCTATGCAGCAGCCGGTATGAGGAACTATCCCGGGTTGGATACCAAGGGAAACAGGATGGTGGACCACTATTTATCAGTATTTCCCTCAGCTGACAAGAAAATGGTCTCAAGACCAATTCAGAAGGGTGAATGACGCCTTCTTTTACGAAAACATCTACAGGTTAAATCATGAATTGAGGAAAACAAGAGTATCTGATGAAGCATGGGCTGAGGTTTCAAAGTGGGGTTGTGTCTTCTTGCAATTTAAGAAGTTCACATGTCTACGGGTAGTCATATACCCAGGGGATCCTTTCCATCTGCCCCGGTATCCAGGGGACAAACTAATCCTGATGGAATTAGTTAGGCAATTGTTGGATTTTCACAAATTCCAACAAAGTAAACATAAGGCTGTTGTATCTTTCCCAATTTCTATTGGAAGATACACTTGTTCGACAGTGGTAAAAGCCAAGAATGTTGTCCATGAGCTTCAGGAAAAGTTGAAGAAGCACATGAAGCCCTGAGACGGGTTTGACATTTGAGGAGTCCTCGGGGAGTATGGAACTCTGCACCTGCACAGACCAAGCATAGAAGACATCTGGATTGATCTACGTGATGAGGTTGCTGTTTGAAGAAAAGATCATAGCAGATTGACACTTGCTGAGATTCAAACACTTGAGCTCGCTAACTTACCAGAAGGTACTAGCGATAATGAAAGTGTTCTGGATCCCTCTTATGATGGACTGAATGAAGATCAATATGTCTTCCCACCTATTGATTGGTCTGTCAGTGACAAAGCCTCCATTACAGACAGGTCGGCTTTGATTCTTGCACGCACCAAAGCATGGCTCGCCTCTTGGGGGATGAGTTTTAAAGATGATAATTTTTCAAAGTTGGTTGCTTCAGAGGTGGGGCCCTCCAAAAAGGGAAAGGACAAAAGATCTTCTAAGGGGCCTATAAAGGTCAAGTTTGTCAAAAAGAGAAAAGAAAGAGAAATCTCTTCAATTATTTCTCCAGTTGAAACGGTGAATGTGCCAGAATCACCAACACCACCAGAAATAGGAGAAATTTCTTTGGAAGGAGAAGGAAGCCAGCCTCTTGTTTCACCGTTTGTTGATTGCCCAACTGAAGAGACCCTATCTCTTACATCCCAGGATTTGGAGTCTGAATCTGTGCCTCTCCCCTCACAACCACTCCTACCTCCTCATTCTCCATCAACTTCTTCAGTCATGGCGAGTATTTTCTCTGGAATTTCACCCCTCTCTACTGGGACCCAAGTAATCACCAACACGCCCCCTCCTGTGCCTCTTTTTATTGAATCTGTTACCACATTGGTAACTATTCCCTCTCCGCTAGTAGAACCTTCTCCCCTTGAGAGTATGATACCAGCTTCTACAACAGTGGCAACTCCCTTTGATATGCCGCAATGGCTACTGGAGAAAACTCTGAGGAAGAGGAAGGTGAATGTACCCATACTGGCCTTTGATTTTAGCTCACTCAAGGCTCCTACTGCTAAATCGGCCAAGAAACCCAAAACAGTTTCAAGGGTTTTGGTGGACGCTTCAGGGCATAAGTTCGTAGAGATCGCCACTCCCCGCAACTGACAAAACTAAAGAGGACATAACAGCCTCTGATTATCAGATAACCAGGGTGGCTCTAGGAAAAGTGACAGCAGAAGGGGCACAATAGGATGCGCGGGATGCCACAAACGTGTTGTGCCAGAAGTTGAAAGAAACAAAAGACAACAGAGATGAGCTTAAAGGAAAAGTGGAGCAGTTGACAGAGGTTTTGCTTAAGCTCTCAAAACCCCTCGAATCCATACCATCTTCTTCTATCCCTGTCGGATTGGATTTCTCATCAGTGCCTACGATTGAGAATATTAATAAAAAAGGAAGGGTGGTCGATGAATGGATCCAAAGGCTGCTCCAACAGGGGAAGGAAGTGATTCAAGACGTTGTGGAAGTCTATCAATCTTTGGGGAACATTCAGAGTGATGGAGAGAAGATGGACGATGATTTCTCCCAAGAAATTGGACATCTTGATTTGAATTTTAAAGCTCTCTAGGAATTAAAGCAAATGCCATCACATCTATTGGTAGAAGAAGGCATCATCCCACATGCGGATAAGCATTTCTAGCTTACCAAAGCCATCAGGTTCAAGGTGAAGATTCTCAACGAAGCCTGCGGTAAATTGAGAGAATCAAGAGATCAGTTGATCGATGGCAAGAGTGACTTGGAGGAAGAACTGTTAAAAATCTATGCGAAAGTGTCAGTTTGAAACTTAGGCATCCTATCGGCCGATGATCTTTTCAAACAAGTCCAAGAGTCTGTTTAGCATGAACCAACGCACAGATTTGGTATTGAGATCATTGACCGGTTTGTAAGAATTGAACATTCTTTGGAAGCCTTGAGAAGGCTCAGCAAAAGATTGAAAAAGCTTCCCGACAGTGCTAGTGATACCCATGAAACCTGCGAAGTTTTGAATGATCATTCCACTACGCCTGATGAAAACGAAATGGAAGGCATAATTCGAAAGTTCCAAGAATTTCGGAACAAACAGGCTCAGCTGGAGGAAGAGAAAGATGAAGGAGTGAAAGATGACGATTCAGATTAAGTCCCGATGTTTCATGTCATTTCAATCTTGAAATTGACATGTCTTTTTCATTTCTGTTTCGTCACATAGGAAGCAAATTTTGACTTGGTCTCTTGTGTGAGAGTCAAGCAAAATAGAACTCTTTTTAAAAGAACACTATTTTCTAGGATTTATCCTATTTTCTCTCTACCCCTTTTATTATAAATAAGGGATGCTTATGCATTCCAAAGGGTCGAGATTTTTGGAATATTCGGAGCTATTGGAAAGAAGAAAAACTTTGTGTTTTCTTTTAATCATTTTGAAGAATAGGAGTTGATATTATTTCACAAACTTTGTGTTGTGGGATATATCTTTCTTAAGACATTGTTCTTATGTTCATGATCTTAAGCTATTCTTTGTGTAGCATCTTAGTGTTTCTAATCATCTCAGACATTATATTTATGATCTAAAGCTCGTATGATTATTTCGTGCTCTGTGTTTACTCGAAAGAAAATACGTTTCTCTCATTTCCTTTCCATTGTGTTTCTCTCATTGTAATAATTTCCTACACAGTCCATTTACAAGAATAACATCTTCGCAGCGCGTGGATGTGGATTTCGGGATTCTATCCCAACCCCAATGGTTAGATTAGTGTGAATACTGTATATATTTTTTTTGTTGTGTTTTAGATTAGTAATAAGCAGGCAACCTCACCTGTCTTTGAGGAGGGATTTAATCCCATATACTGTGGTTGAACCTAATATTTTGGATTGACAAAATATCCAACCAACAGTTTTTGGTGACTCCGCTGGGGAATACAGATTTATAGTACAAAGCTTATCCTCTTGGTGTCTGGTAGACTCCGTATTTGCCTTATTTTTAACAAGGTCTCTTTCCTAGTTCAAGCTGGCTAGAAAGATATTCACTCAGTCCCACCGAGCCCAAGGTGAAATTGACCCACTCTTTGAGTTTCTACAACAGCACAATTTCAGCCTGTCCCCCAACAGCATTGTTTCTAACCGAACCAGAAGCTCTTCACCTGTTCGGAGAAACTGGATCCCCATGGAACGGGAAGCATCTGTAACTTGTCATGCACTACTCTTGTCTTATACTCGGATCCCTATACGCACTCTTTTCAGAAGAATGGCAGTACAACCTGTGCCTTGGGGCATAGTTATTGGTCCTCTTTCTTTAACTCCACCATTGCACGAGTTACCACATGGATCACGTAAAAACATTCCCAAGTTCAATGGGGATGGGAAGCAACATCCTGACAAACACATTGCATCTTTCTTCGTAGCATGCGGTGTCCTTGGAGTAGCTCACGAAGATGTCTCTGTTCGACTCTTTGTTGAAATGTTGCACGGTGCAGCAGCTGAATGGTTTTATCACCTTCCGAATGCATGCATCACAAACTGGGATACCATGCGGACCAAGTTCGAAGCATGTTTCAAACCAGCCGAAGATTCTCACGCCTTGTTAGCTCAACTTACTCATATAAAGAAGGAATCGCATGAACCCATGCGGGACTTTGTGGAAAAGTTTAATAAGCTGATCCGAAAGATTCTGGAGATAGCTGTACCAACTCTGGAAAATCAGAAATGCTTCTTCATTAATGCTCAGCCTCCCGATGTGAGCTTTTTATTAAGAAGGTCGGTTATCCTAGATTTGGCTGTCGCTCAGTCAACAGCTATTGAAATAGAGGATGATCTCATTTTGGCCGGAAGGATAAGGAAAGATGTACCCAAGGCTAAAAATCAAGGTTCTTCCCAAGGTAATACTGATCCTATGTTTCAAAAAATGGCTAATGATTTGATCACTTTAAAAAAGAAAATGTCCCAGTAGGTGAGCAATGTTCCGTATCGGGATATCCCTAGATGTAATTTCAATAACAACAATGGTGCACCTGCGAGGGATAGGCCGCGATTAACTCCTGCTCAACGGAGGCTAGCAATTGAAGCTCCTCCTGTTAATGCGGCAGTAGAAATAGTTGAAGAAGAGGAAGAACTAGAAGAACAAGATTCTCTGGAGGCTTTTGAAGCTTCAGGATATGCTGATGAGTCTTATGACGATTCGGCTGGCGACTCCAGCATTGGGTATTTGGAATACGATGAAGATGAATGTGCACCAGATGGTCAGTCATTTGCTGTCTTCACTCGATCCCAATCTCAGAATCCAAGAAAACCTCTTGAAAACACTAAGGAGAAGAATAAGGAACCTCCCATAGCCATAGTTAAGAGAGGTACTCCTATTTCAGCACAAACTGAAAGAGAATTCACCAAAAAGGCAACTTCCCCTCATTCTCTTTCTCCTAAGGTCAGTGCCCCAGCTCAAGCTCATGTGATTAGAACTGAGCCTACCATCACCCCTTCCTATACTACTTTTGACATTATCGATCATGCAAAGAGAACCAAAATCTAGATGTCGGAAGCCGAATATCTTCAGTCAAATCCTGAACAGTTTGAAAAACTTGCCAAATTCATCAGAAGTAAAGTGGCTATTCCATCACCTTCAAAAGGTATCCTTCCAAATCCTACTCAATCCCCACCTCAGAAAAATCCGACCTCTGCTTCTTCTTCGGGAAAGATTGAGCCATTTTATTTGTCTTTACTTATAAATGGGTTTAAACTCAGTAATTGCATCATCGACTCAGGGGCCTCCGACAATGTTATGCCTACAAAAGTAGCCCATGCCCTTGGGCTTACTTTGACTAAGTCATATGGACGGTGTTACTCTATGGAAACCAAACAAGTTCCTTTGATTGGTCAAATCAAAGATGCACAGTTCACATTCGTTGCTTTCCCAGAAAAGAGAGTGAAAATGACCATTCTAGTTGCTGACATCCCTGCAGCTTACGGTATCCTCTTGGGTAGAGGTTTTTGTAAAGATGTCAGAGGAGAGATTAATATGGATTGGACCAAAGCCAAGATCCCAGTCAATGGGGTTCATCATGTTCTTCACCCCGAACCTCAGGCGAGGTATTTGGTAACTAAATCAGATGATCCTAAAGCTCAAATTCTTTTCGAAGATGCTAGCTTTAGAAATTATTTCATGACTTCAGAGATACCGGCAATGTGGATGTCGAGGAAGAAGATCCTAATGCTATTTGGACCCTTGAATTCGATGGTAGTTTCTCAATCACCGGATCAGGCGCTGGTGTAGTTCTTATATCTCCTAATTCCGAAATTTTCCCATCAGCTTACAAGTTGCAGTTTGATAATACTAATAACACGGCTGAATATGAAGCTCTGTTACTAGGATTAGAAATGGCCAGACAGAAGGGAATTCGAAATCTCAAGGTTCAGGGGGATGTGGAGCTGATTGTCAACCAGGTCAAGGGAATCTATCAGGTAAAAAATGATCACTTGAGACATTACAGGAACAAAGTTTGGGATAGTATAGAATGCTTTGATGCATTCTCTATTAAGGCAGTTTTGAGAGATTATAACGACAAGGCTGATTCTTTGGCCGTATCCGCATCCTTCCTTCTTCCTCATCCTCAGTTCAAACAAGATACGTACTCTATCGAGATTGTGTACCGTCCCAGTATCCCAGATAATGCGACTCACTGGCAAGTGTTCAATGATGATCAACAGGTGTTGGCTTTTCTAGAAAAGGCTGACAATTTAAGTGAGCTGTACTTTGAAGGTTCGGAATCAGATTTCCGTGAAACTATCTCAGATCCATATCAAGAGGTTGATGGTGAGTTTATCTATCTTAAAGGTAACAAGATACCAAAAGGTTTGGTTTCTCTGGAGGGTTTGTTCGACAAGCATGATCATTTTATTCAAAACAAAAGGAAAGTTGAAGGAGCTTCTTCCTCGGAGGTAGATCAAGTCAATTTAGGTTCGTCTGATCAACCTCGGATGGTGAATGTTGGAAAATGTTGTTCCCTTGAGGAGAAAGTGAAATTCACTTCACTCTTGAAGAGATACATAGATGTCTTAGCCTGGTCTTATGCAGATTTAAAATACTTCAAGCCCAAAGACGTACAACACAGTATCCCTTTGAAGCCTGATGTGAAACCATACAGGAAGAAGCAAAGACATTACAATCCCAATATCTCAGGGACTATCCTTGCGGAAATTCAAAAGATGTTAGATGCTAGAATTATTTTTCCAATTCATCACTCCACTTGGATTGCTAACATCGTCCCTGTTAGGAAGAAGAATGGCGAAATCTGAATTTGTGTTGACTTCCGGAACCTGAATCAGTCTTCATTGAAGGACAACTATCCCTTGCCTATCATGGATCAGGTATTACAAACTGTTACTGGATCAGAAATGCTATCCATGCTCGATGGATTTTTAGGATATAATCAATTTGAGGTGACTACGGAGGATCAACACAACACGGTCTTCACAACCCCATGGGGTACCTTTGCTTACAGGAGGATGCCTTTTGGCTTGATCAATGCCGGAGCCACCTTTCAGAGAGCTATGGACTTGGCATTCAGAGACCTGATGGGCAAGGTCATAGTTTTATATTTAGATGACTTGACCGTTTTCTCTAAAAAATAGAGTGATCACTATGATCATTTAGAGCAAGTACTTTTGAGCTGCAGGCGTCATGGGATTTCATTAAATCCCAAGAAGTCCATGTTTGGAGTGACCAAAGG
Organism: Taxus chinensis; assembly: GCA_019776745.2. Taxonomy (NCBI): domain Eukaryota; kingdom Viridiplantae; phylum Streptophyta; class Pinopsida; order Cupressales; family Taxaceae; genus Taxus; species Taxus chinensis. The sequence goes on along the minus strand of CM034153.1, from coordinate 649,802,390 downwards.
AAAGCTGGTGGGTCATATCGTGACCAAAGAAGGAACCAAAATTGACCTAGAGAGAGTAAAAGCCATTCAAAGCCTTTCCCTACCCACAAGTAAAACTGGGGTCCATTCATTCTTCGGGAAGGTTAATTTCCTAAGAAGGTTCGTACCTGATTTTGCTGATAAAACTAAGGATATCCTTGGGATGATGAAAGGAAAAATTCCATTTCGATGGAGTATCGAAGGGAAGCTTGCGTTAAATGAAATCAAAAGGGAAGTTGCTTGCGCTCCTATCCGAGTATGGCCGGACTTCAAAAAATATTTCATCATGTACAACTACGCCTCTGCTCACACAATGTCAGCCATCTTGATGCAGGAGAATGGGAAGGGCATTGAAGCTTCCATCTCATTTATGAGCTGCCCATTGAAGGAACATGAATTAAAGATGTCACAAATTGAAAAGCATGCTTATGCAGTGGTACGAGCGGTGAAACATTTCAGGTACTATGTGCTGAATTCCCATACCCTCGTTCTCGTTCCTGACACTTCAGTTAAATCCATTTTGACTCAACAAGAGTTGGGGAGTCAACGGGGTACTTGGATAGCTAAAGTTCAGGAGTACGACTTAGACATCAGACCTAACAAGTTGGTATGAGGAAGGGACCTATGCCAATTGATCGCAAAAAACCATGCTGAAGCAGAATGTGAAAAGACCGAAGATACTCCTTCAAAGCTACCCATGGTGCTTTTTGTAAGTACAACTGATGAATGGTACACAGACATTGCTTTCTTTCTGACGTATGGTGAGTGCCCCCCGCATTTAAGCCAAACAGGAGAAGAGGACATTCAAGTTGAGATCTGCAAGATACCTCTTGTGGGATAACGGAATATACAAGAAAGGTATTGATGGTGTTTTCCTGCGTTGTGTTGATAAATCAAAACAGTTACAGTTGTTAGAGTCCTTCCATAGCTTAGCATGCGGAGGACTTTTTTCATCCTCTGTAACAACTTATAAGATCCTACGGGCTAGGTACTATTGGCCTACTCTCTTTCAGGATTTAGCAGAGTGGGTGTCCAAGTGTGAAGCTTGTCAACATTTTGATGGTCGTCCCAAGTTAACATCTCTTCCCCTAAAGCCCATAGTGATCAGAAGAACCTTTTCACCAGTGGGGAATTGACTTCATTGGAACATTGAATCCTACCTCCAGTGCCAGACATAATTACGTGCTGACTGCTACACACTATTTTACCAAGTGGGTGGAAGCCACACCAATCAAGCAAGCAACCTCTGAAGCTGTGTGTCAAGTTCCTTAAAGAAAATATAATTATCAGATTCGGTGTGCCTCACAAGATTGTAGCTGATAATGCCTCTAATTTATCATCACATGAGATGAAAGAATTTTTCTATGGATTCGGCATCACCTTGGCTCACTCATCTGATTATTATCCCCAAGGCAATGGGCAGGCTGAGGTCCAGAAACAAAAACCTGGTCACTATAATTAGGAAGCTAGTAGATGAAAACCAGAGGACATGGCACAAAGCATTGTATGACGCGTTGTGGGCTGATCAGATTACCCCAAAGCGAGCTATAGGAATGTCTCCTTTCCAAGTGCTGTACGGGATTGATGCTGAGATACCTATCTCAGTGGAGTTGCCAGCCTTACAGTTGGCCAAAGCAGTCGAAGATGTGACTTTTCAAAATTCTATTGAGAAGAGGGTTATGTACCTAGCTAGGCTAGAAGAGGAACGAAGAAAAGTGGTTGATCGCATTGTAGACCACCAGAGCAAAGTAAAGAATTTTTTTGATAAGAAGTCAATGCAACGTCATTTCCAAATTGGAGACCTGGTGTTGCTTTGGGATAAAAGAAGGGAGCAGAAAGGACTGCACGGAAAGTTTGACTCCTTGTGGAAAGGACCTTTTAAGATTCATCAGCTGAGTGGTGAAAATAGTTTCCATCTATCATACCTTGATGGAGAATTACTCCCTTTTCCTTTCAGCAGCCAACATCTGAAGTTGTTCCATCATTAATGCAAGACGCTCTCTTGCATTGTATATACTTTATTTTATGTCATGTGTTTGCTTTTAGTCTTCTTTCTTTGCTTGTTTTGTTTTTTGGTTTTCTTCTTTTTTGACTCCGTAGCCCAATGGATAAAGCCAGAGATTCTGAGTTCTCTTCCTTTGATATCACAAAGAAAGTCCCAACCTGGAGCCAGCTGTTATCTCAGTTTTGAGTTTACGCCAAAACTATCAGATAACCCTACGAAATTTTTAAGTTGGTTTTGCAAAATTGCCTTTATGAGAGATAATCGGGTTTTCAGGTTTCACAAACAGGAACAACATGTGTTTTAGATGTTTCATGTCTTGTGTTCCCTGAAACCCGAAACCCGCATCGAGTAAGGCAAGTCGGGTTTGCGGACTTTCCGAGCATCGGAGCATGCCTTTGTCTAAGCATCATGCTTTATGTCAATTTTTTCCCGCAACCCGAAACCTGAATTGCCTAAGTCCTTCATGTCGGGTTTTCGGAACTTTGAAGCATCTAAGCATCATGCTTCATGTCGATTGTTTCCCACAACCCGAAACCTGAATTGTTCTAAACACCTTTGTGTCAGGTTTTCGGATCTCCCGAGCATGCTGACATGGCATTAATGCCGAGTTGTCGGGTGGATTGGCACGTGCCAGCTGAAGTGTATTAATTGCAAATTTTCATATATATATGTGGATTTCCACGTCATTTTTACCAGACGTATTTTTACTTCGTGGATTTTCACGCATGCTTCTTCAACCCCAAAACCTGAAACTCGCCTGTGCCCGATTGCGTTGCTCATTTTTGATCTTTCCTTTCCCTGGTTGAAGGTATTTTTCTCTTCATTCTTTGTTCATGGTTTTTGTGAATTAATTATGTATGGAATTCTTCCCATTTTCTTACCAGGTTTGTGGGGTTTTTATCTTTTTTCTTTTGGGGTTGTTTTCTAAACCAGGTTTATGTTTTAGGGTTTATCTCTTTGGAATTATCACTTTGTGTTATTTCCCGGAATGTTGTTGTAATTAAAATATTTTTTGGATATAAATGATGAAGAAAGAACTTGCATGTTTTAAAATCAACAAAAACCCTATTCCCTTTTCTCGGGTTTCGCAGGGTGTTGTGCAGTATCAAAAACCCGCAGTATATCAAAAAATTCAAAGTGCCGGGTTTTCTAAAATCTCCGACATCTTCAAAGTGTCGGGTTTTCTAAAATCTCTGACATCTTCAAAGTGTCAGGTTTTCTCAAGTCTCTGACTCCCCGACATCCTCGGGTTAGTGTGTCGGGTTTTCTTTTCCACCCTTCCGGCATCTCCAGTAGGTCGGGGTTTTCACAGTGTGCAACATCACCTGATCTCTGAAACTCTCCTCCTTCGAAATCCCTCATGTTGGACCCTAGTCTATCACAAGAAAATATGGAAAAGACAGGGAGGATGAAATAAAAATTCAGAAAGGTGGAGTCTCCATCCTATATCGATTGCAATTATGACATCCGAGATACAGAGCTCAGAAATATAGATATGGAGAATTTCTGGAGTAGGGTAAAGAGCTCTTCCCAAACTCCATGGATGAAATCAATAGTCGGTAGTGGTTTACCTCTTTTAGCGGGTTTCCCTATGTCCACTCAGTGCCTTGAATTCATCTTAGCCTGCGCTTCAAGTTATGAACTCTGCTTCTCGTTTTGTGAAAAACTAGGCGGGAGAAATTGTGATCAAGTTGGACGGAGGTTACTTCGATGACCTTCTCAAGCTGCCTAATTTTGAGGAATATGGGGAGTGTGGATCTCAAGTCAGCCCAAAAATCTTGGGATAATGATCAGGAGGATTGCATCAAGCACGTGAATAAGAAGTTCCTAATGAAAGCCAAACCCACTTTTTCTAGGTTCCCAAGACTTGTTCCTAGAAGTGATTTCATTCAAGAAATCAATGATATCATTAATCTGTTGAGTCAGGTTTTTGGTTTCCCCGATTCAAATGTTTTCCAAGGATGGATGTACCAGTTCATCATCATTATTAAGAAGAATCAACAGGGAATTGATTGGGGTACTCTTATTAGTAACAAGCTAGATTCTCAAATGACAACAGTCCTATCTATGGGAAAGTTTTATATGTCCTTGTATGTCACCTATGTAGCGGTCGGCATGAGGAACTATCCCGGATTGGACACCAAGGGGAACAAGACAGTGGACCATGTTTATTCGTATTTTCCTTAGCTAACAAGAAAAGGGTCTGAAGACCAATTCAGAAGGGTAAACGATGCCTTCTTTTACGAGAACATTTGCAGGTTAAGCCCCGAACTGAGGAAAACAAGAGTCTCTGATGAGGCATGGGATAAAGTTTCAAAATGGGGTTATGTCTTCTTGTAATTTAAGAATATCACATATCTTCTAGTAGTCAAGTACCTAGGGGATCCTTTCCATTTGCCCAGATATCCAGGGGACAAACTAATCTTGATGGAGTTGGTCAGGCAATTGTTGGATTTTCACAAATTTCAACAGAGTAAACACAAGGCCGTTGTATCTTTCCCAATTTCTATTGGAAGGTATACTTGTTTGACGGTGGTGAAAGCCAAGAACGTTGTCCATGAGCTTCAAGATAAGTTGAAGAAGCACATGAAGCCCCGAGACGGGTTTGATTTTTGAGGAGTCCTCAAGGCATATGGAACTCTGCACCTGCACGTGCCAAGCGTAGAAGAGATCTGGATTGATTTACGTGATGAGGTTGCTGTTCAAGGAAAATATCATAGCAGGTTTGACACTTGCTGAGATTCAGACACTTGAGCTCGCTGACATACCAGAAGGTATTGGCGATAATGAAAGTGTTCTGGATCCTTCTTATGATGGATTGAATGAAGATCAATATGTTTTCCCACTTATTGATTGCTCTATCGGTGAAAAAGCCTCTGTTATAGATAGATAGATCCTGATTCTTGCACGTACCAAAGCATGGCTCACCTCTTGGGGAATGAGTTTTAAAGAAGATAATTTTTCAAAGTTGATTGCTGCAGAGGCAGGGCCTATCATCCCCAATCCGACACTATGATAATTCTTCACCAAGAACTCCTCGTGCTATGATTATTTACTAATGCACAGCCTTTAGTTTCGTGGATGTAATCTGGAAACAAAACAACAAACATAACACAAGAATACCATCGACTATGATAAGACGGAATGATGACAAATCTGAAATATCAAAGTAAATTATAATGTTAACATGAAATTGTTACAATCTCACCCATTAGGTACTTCAAGTGTTATTGACTTCACTTGCCTTCCACCAATACTATGGGAGAAACTTTACAATTACACCTCTTGATGGCTTCTTCAATACACCTTTAACTGATGGCTTCCTTCGTACACTTCCTATAATATTTCTCACTACTTCTTTCTATGCTAAATGAGGGGGGTGGCCTCTCTATTTATAGAACTTCCAGGCTTATCCATCCTATCTCTAAGATATGATAAGAAATCCACTCTGACGAATCATATTCCATACCTTACCTCTTATCTGTACATGTAAGCTTATCTTTTAAGATAAGATAAACCTTATCATTTCACATGGGTTCCACATTTTTAGACTTTTTACAAATAAAATACATAAAATATTTATGACCTCACTCCTTGTCGTTATTACTAATATAATATTTCTAATTCCTAATCATGTAGACCCTACTTCTCTACTTATCCCAACTTTGACATTTTAACATTACCGGACCACTTACGACAAATATTTACTTTTTACAACATTCCTATTGTACTTTGACTATTACCGTACTCTACATTATTGGTGGCACCGTACTGACGGCGCCATTACCTTCTATCAGATGCTACTACTAATTACACTTAACAACATCCTATACATTAATGAAATAGAAATTACGGAGGAAAATTTTAGTGTCGACATCTTCCCCCTTCCTAGCTTCTACTCCGTCCTCGAAGTAGACTATTCTGGTGCTTGGAAAATATTCAACTTGTCGTGGTTGACCCATTTCGTAATGGGAGTGCCATCCAATTCCTCTAGTCGGTATGTACCATTTTCATGCACAGCTACTATTTTTTAGGGCCCCATCCATTTTGGAAGAAATTTTCTCTGTCTTCTTTTTTTGTATCTGGAAGCATATACTAGAACCAAGTCATTCACATGAAATGGAGACCAACGGATCTTTTGATCAAATTATTCTTTCTATTTCATTTTCTTCTTATGGCTTGTATGCTTTTCTATTTCCCTCATTTCCTCTAGCAAATGAAGATGTACCAACCTTTCTTTTACTGAATCACTTTCATCCATCCTTTCATTTTTCATAACTCTCACAGTGGGAATATCAAATTCAATAGGAAGAACCGGATCAATGCCATAGGCCAACTGAAATGGGGAGTATCCTGTTGCTGACTTTGATGTTGCCCTATATGCCCACAATGCTGCATGAATCCTTTTATCCCACTTATGTACCTGCAAGGCTGCATCTTTTGCTAGAATTTGACACAACACAAAATTTGTTCATTCCACCTGTCCATTTGTGCTTGGCTTGTATGTTGTTGCCTTCCTGTGCTTAATAGAAAATTTATTGACTAGGGCTTCTAATACCTCATTAATGAAGTGGCTTCCTTGATCTATTACAATTTCTAATGGACAACCAAATTTGGTGACAATGCGTTCATATATGAACCTTGCCACCTCATCCATGGAAGCTGTTTTCAATGGCCTAGCTTCAACCCACTTGGTTAAATAATCTGTGGCAACTACAATATACTTATTTTGGGGTGAGGTAGTTGGAAGTGGACCTACAATGTCTATTCCCCACTTTTCAAAGGGACTAAGTGGAAGAATAAGACATAATGGAGCTGATGAAGTCTTACGGTTACCATGTGTTTGACAAATATCACATGTCTTACAATAATTATAACAATCTTTAAAAAGAGTGGGCCAGTGATAACCTGCATCCAAGATCCTTCTTGCTATAAGTTGTCTAGAGAAGTGCCCTCCACATGTACCATTGTGGAATTCTTCTAGCAGTTCCTTCCTTTGATCACGTCCAACTGCCCTCTTGTACTGTCCATCAGGTCCTATTCGAAATAATACTCCATGCAGAATAGAATATGGACGACTGGCTTGAGTAATCTTTCTCTTAGTCTTTGCATTGGCACCATCAGGAAACTTGAATTCATTCAGATAATTCCAAATATCTATGTATTCACTAGGGATTGTGTCAAGGGATAACAATGCTGCATCGGGGAAATCATCATCATCACAAGATGATCCTAAACCATCATAGGCTCGAGAGAGTGCATCTGCATTGACATGCTTCTTTCCTGGCCTATCTATAATATCAAATTCAAATTCTTGTAGCAAAATTATCCATCTTGCTATCCTCCCTGATGGGTTAGGCTTATTGACAATATATTTTAGAGCCTGATGATCTGTTACAACTATAAATTTCCACCCTAGCAAGTAATTTCTAAACTTCTTTACAAAAAAAATGATAGCTAGAGCCTCTTTTTCAGTTACAGTATAATTTACCTCAGCACTGCTCATTTGTCTGCTCCCAAAGTAAATTGGATGTTCATTCCCATTTTCATCCTTTTGGCTCAAAGTACTTCATAGTGCTGCATCTGAGGCATCAGTGTACACAATGAATGGCTTGCTCCACTCTGGATTCTTTAAAACAGGTGAAGACACTAGGGCTTCCTTCAGTTGTCCAAAAGCTTCATGTGCCTTATTTCCTGGTTCATAAGTAACATCCTTCTTCAAGAACTGGGTTAGTGGATGTGCAATCTTTGAGAAATTCTTGATGAACCTTCTATAGTAACCCACATGGCCTAAAAATGATCTCAACTTACTTCTATTCATAGGAAATGGTAAATCTTTGATTTTTGAAACTTTATCAGGATCAGTACCAATACCATCTCTGGATACAACATGCCCTAACAAAACGCCTTTAGAACATCCAAAGACACACTTTGTAGGGTTTAGTGAGGCTTGTGCTTCATCTAACCTTTGAAATGATGTCTCCATCTGGTGCAGGTGGTCCAACTTGCTCCCATAGATGTAAAAATCATCCAGAAATACTCTGATGAAGGTCCCAATGTAGGGTTCGAACACCCTATTCATCAAACGCTGGAATGTTGCTGGAGCATTACACAACCCAAAAGGCATAACTCTATAAGCAAACGTTCCCCAAGGAGTGGTGAACGTGGTCTTCAGCTGATCTTTCTCCGTTATACGGACTTGGTTGTATCCACTATATCCATCAGCAAAACTATAGCACTCCTGGCCAGCTACTTCATCCAAGATCTGATCTGAAAATGGAAGAGGGTAATGATCCTTCTTTGTTGCCTTATTGAGCTTCCTGTAATCAACACAAATGCGTAGCTTCCCATTATTTTTTATTGAGATCACAATGGGAGAAACCCATTCTGAATTCTCCACAGCAAATATGAATCCTGCATCAAGCAACTTATCTATTTCTTCTTTTACAGTCTTGGAAAAATTAGGATTCATTCTATATGGCATTTGCTTTATGGGCTTAGCACCATCTACCAGCTCAATAGAATGTTCTACCCAACTTACTTGATGGAGTTCCTTGTAATCAAAAGTGAATATGTGTATGTACCTTTGAAAGAGCTAGAGGTAGGATTCCTTCTCACTCTCCATCACAGCATCACCAATATTTATTTGTTGGAGACGATCATCAACTTCTTCTTCAGATAATTTTATGGGGTCATGAGTTAGTGTGACTGGAAGGATATCCATGACTGAAACATCAACCTCACTTTCTTCATCTTCAGTGTCCACTTCACTGGTACTAGAGTAATCAGAGGATGTCCAATCATCAGTTTCATCACTTGAATCCACAGGTTCTACCTTATGATGTCGAGGGATCACGTTTATCTTCACCCTCTCTCTACCACGTCCAAGTGTCATGAAACCTTCATTCCAGTAGTTTCTTGCATGAACTCTCCTTAGCCATGGTCTTCCCAACAACATTGGGTACGCAACAGTACCATTTTTCATCACCTTAAAGTCTACCACACATACAACACCCATAACAGATATTGCCACATTTGAAACTACACCTTCTGGTTTAGTTTTTCCCTTATTTAATGACCTTAACATAAGTGTTGAAGGGCGATCAATTTTTAAACCCAACATATTCATTACAGACTCGGTCACTACATTAACTGCAGCACCTCCATCAACTAAGACATCATGAATTGAAATACCATTACATAATACCTCAGCTTGTGGAGCATAGGGATCCGCCTCTGCCTCCAAAACAGGGACCTCAACCTCCTTCCTTCGTCGAGCATTGAGTCCACTTCGCAACTCCCACCTCTTCTCAGAAGACATAGCCAAGAGTTGACCATATGTAATATTTGCAGGCCTTTTGGACAGATCTTCCAAGATGGAGTATGGTCCTTGCCCCTGTGAAATCAGAAAATCCTGCACACCCAACTTTCTTCTCCTATGTTTCTTACTAGTTTCTCCTTTCATCTTCTTAGGATCATTTCCATCTTGATTATCTTTTTCTTTCTTTCTTTTTGTTACAAACACATCTACTTCATTATTTCTACTCTTATCTACTACATCAAAAGAATTCACAGGTGCTTTTCCTTTATCATTATCTCTTGTACCAGATGTAGAAGCTCTATCTGGACAATTATACTTATAATGACCCTTTTTATAACAACCATAACATACAACTTCAGAAATATTTCTTTTTGGACCTCTATCTCCTCCCTGAGAACTAAATTCTTTTCCTTGAAGAAGATTAATAGTTAACTGACCCATCTTTTTGAGCAGATCTTCATACTCAATAGATGTACTAGGAGAAATATTTGTGCTCACCGAGAGTGGTTGTGGATTCTGGACCAAAGGTGCTGGTGTAGGCTCTACTTTAGCAACAATTTCTTTGGGCTCCTCTTCCATGCTTTCTTCTTGCCTTCTTGCAATCTCCTTTGCTTGTTCAATGGTAGCTGGGTGGTCATACTTCACTCGTTGTCTGATCTCTGGCTTCATCCCAAGAATGAAGTGCTTACATAGGAGATTATCCACGCCATTCATCAACCCATCCGCTAATCCTTCCTTCCGGATCTGGGCATCGAGCTTCCTCCTTAGCTCTAGAACACGAGCATGATAATCCCTTATCTTCTCCTTCTCTCCTTGGGTAGCTTTGTGATCTCGATCATGAGATCTGCATATTTCTGTTGTTCACCAAATTCTTCAAGAAAACTTTCAGTTAATAAATCCCATGAGTTTTTCACATTATCACCTAGTGTTTCAAACCACCTAAGTGCTGAACCATCCAAAAAGGTAGGAAAAAATTCAGTCCATTGTTCCCTTCTTATAAGGCCATTACAAATACAAGATCGTTTAAACTCTTGAATGAAAGAGGAAGCATCTTCATTAGATTGAGCTGAAAAAACAGGAATCTTTCCCATTTTCAAAAGTAACCACAGTGAAATACCAACCCACAAGTACAATCAACAAGACTTATGTGCACAAATAATTGGAATCACTATAATAGAAAGTGACCACGGTAAACTATGGTAAAACTTGACTTACTGCGGTAAAAACTGACTTTACTGTGGTAAACACTATTCACAGTAAAAAGTGAAGTTACTGCGGTAAATACTATTCACGGTAAAAAGTGACTTTACTATGATAAATACTATTCACAGCAAAAATGACTTTACCATGGTAACTACTATTCACGGTAAAAATGACTTTACCATGGTAACTACTATGCACAGTAAAAACAAGGTTACCCTCCAATTGATTTTTGACTAAGTGGGAATATCTCTCCAGAAAATCCACCAACGAGGAATGGTCCCGGCAACGGAACCAAAATGTCATCACCAATCCGGCACTATGATAATTCTTCACCGGAACTCCTCGTGCTATGATTATTTACTAATGCACAACCTTTAGTTTGGTGGATGTAATCTGGAAACAAAACAACAAACATAACACAAGAATACCATCGACTATGATAAGACGGAATGATGACAAATCTGAAATATCAAAGTAAATTATAATATTAACATGAAATTGTTACAATCTCACCCATGAGGTACTTCAAGTGTTATTGACTTCACTTGCCTTCCACCAATACTATGGGAGAAACTTTACAATTACACCTCTTAATGGCTTCTTCAACACACCTTTAAACTGATGGCTTCCTTTACACACTTCCTACAATATTTCTCACTACTTCCTTCTATGCTAAATGAGGGGGGTGGCCTCTCTATTTATAGAACTTCCAGGCTTATCCATCTTATCTCTAAGATAGGATAAGAAATCCACTCTGACGAATCATATTCCATACCTTAACTCTTATCTGTACATGTAAGCTTATCTTTAAGATAAGATAAACCTTATCATTTCACATGGGTTCCACATTTTTAGACTTTTTACAAATAAAATACACAAAATATTTATGACCTCACTCCTTGTCCTTATTACCAATATAATATTTCTAATTCCTAATCATGTAGACCCTACTTCTCTACTTACCCCAACTTTGACATTTTAACATTACCGGACCACTTACGACAAATATTTACTTTTTACAACATTCCTATTGTACTTTGACTGTTACCGTACTCTACATTATTGGTGGCACCGTACTGACGTTCCGTTATCTTCTATCAGATGCTACTACTAATTATACTTAACAACATCATATTCCTAATACATACATTAATGAAATAGAAATTACGGAGGAAAATTTTAGTGTCGACAGGCCCTCTAAAAAGGGAAAGGACAAAGGCTCTTTTAAGGGACCTATAAAGGTCAAATTTGTCAGAGAAGAGAAGAGAACAGGAAACCTATTGAATTGTTTCTCCAGTTGAAATGGTGAATGTGCCAGAATCATCAACACCACCAGAAATAGGAGAAATTTCTTTAGAAGGGGAAGGAAGCTAGCCTCTGGTTTCACCATTTGTTGACTGCCCAACTGAAGAGACCTTATCTCTTGCATCCCAGGCATTTGGCAGTCTAATCTGTGCCTCTCCTCCTCACAACCACTCCTACCTCCTCATTCCCCATCTACTTCTTCGGTCATGGCCAGCATTTTCTCTGGACTCTCATCCCTCTCTGCTGGGACCCAAGTAACACCAACATGCCCCCTCTTGTGCCTTTTTTCACAGAATCTGCTACCACATTGGTAATTATCCCCACTCCACCAGTAGATCCCTCTCCCCCTGAGAGTATGATACCAACTTCTACAATAATGGAACCTCCCTCTGACACACCTCAATGGCTACTTGAGAAAACTCTGAGGAAGAGGAAGGTTCTTGTACCCATACCAGCCTTTGATTTTAGTTCACTCAAGGCTCCTACTGCTAAATCAGCCAAGAAACCCAAAATAGTTTCAAGGGTTTTGGTGGACGCTTCGGGGCATAAGTTCGCAGAGATCGCCACTCTTGCGACTGACAAAACTAAAGAGGACATAACGACCTCTGAATATCAGATAACCAGGGTGGCTCTAGGAGAAGTGACAGCAGGAAGGAGCACAACAAGATGCACGGGATGCTATAAAAGTGCTATGCTAGAAATTGAAGGAAACAAAAGGACAACAGAGATGAGCTTAAAGGAAAGGTGGAGCAGTTAACTGAGGTATTGCTTAAGCTCTCAAAACCCCTTGAATCCATACCATCTTCCTCTGTCCCTATTGGATTCGATTTCTCATCAGTGCCTACGATTGAGAAGATTAATGAAAAAGGAAAGATGGTCGATGAATGGATCCTAAAGGCTGCTCTAACAGGGGAAGGAAGTGATTCAAGACACCGTAGAAGTCTATCAATCTTTGGGGAATATTCAGAGTGATGGGGAGAAGATGGATGATGATTTCTCTCAAGAAATTGGACACCTTGATTTGACTTTCGAAGCTCTCCAGATTAAAGCAAATTCCATCACGCATCTCTTGGTAGAAGAAGGTGTCATCCCACATGCGGATAAGCATTTCCAGCTGACCAAAGCCATCAGGTTCAGGGTAAAAATTCTCAATGAATCTTGCGGTAAATTGAGAGAATCAAGAGATCAGTTGATTGATGGAAAGAGCGACCTGGAAGAAGAACCGCTGAAAATCTTGTGCAAAAGTGTCAGTTGAAACTTAGGCATCCTATCAGCTGATGATCTTTTCAAACAAGTCCAAGAATCTGTAGAATGAACCAACGCACGGATTTGGTATTGAAATCATTGACAGGTTTGTAAAGAATTGAACATTCTTTGGAGGCCTTGAGAAGGCTTAGCAAAAGATTGAAAAAGCTTCCCGGCAGTGCCAGTGATACCCATGAAACATGTGAAGTTTTGAATGATCATTCCACTGCACCTGAATGAAAACGAAATGCAAGGCATAATTCGAAAGTTCCAAGAATTTCAGGAACAAACAGGCTCAGCTGGAAGAAGAGAAAGATGAAGGAGTGAAAGATGACGATTCAGATTAAGTCTTGATGTTTCATGTCATTTCAATCTTGAAATTGACATGTCTTTTTCATTTCTGTTTCATCACATAGGAAGCAAATTTTGACTTGGTCTCCTGCGTGAGAGTCAAGCAAAATAGGACTCTTGTTTAACAAGACTATTTTCTAGGATTTATCCTATTTTCTCTCAACTATTTTTTATTATAAATAAGGGATGCTTATGCATTCCAAAGGGTCGAGATTTTTGGAATATTGAGCTATTGGAAAGAAGAAAAACTTTGTGATTTCTTTTAATCATTTTGAAGAATAGGAGTTGATATTATTTCGCAAACTTTGTGTTGTGGGATATATCTTTCTTAAGACATTGTTCTTACGTTCATGAAATCTTAAGCTATTATTTGTGTAGCATCTTAGTGTTTCTAATCATTTCAGACATTATATTTATGATCTAAAGCTTGTATGATTATTTCGTGCTCTGTGTTTACTCGAAAGAAAATACGTTTCTCTCATTTCCTTTCCATTGTGTTTTTCTCATAGTAATAATTTCCGATACCAGTCCATTTATAAAGACAACATCTTCGCATATAGTGTGGAATGTGGATTTCAGGATTCTATCCCAACCCCAATGGTTAGATTAGTGTGAATACTGTATATATTGTTTCTGTTGTGTTTTAGATTAGTAATAAGCAGACAGCCTCACTTGTCTTTGAGGAGGGATTTAATCCCATGCATACTGTGGTTGAACCTCATATTTTGGCTTGAAAAAATATCCAACCAACATGTATTATTGTACCAAACTTTGGAAAAAACTCCATGTTATCTGAGTCACACTAAGAGTTTCAACCCATCAAGTTGTAGACAACTCCATGGGTGCTTTGATTGCACATCAATAGTGTGGGACTTTGAAATCGGGATAACTCTTCGGAGAAGTTTGAAAATCTTATCATATCTTAATGCCAACTACTCCAAAGTACATATCTAATTACTAATATAATATTTCCAATGGAGAAAGAGATAGATAAAATGCATGGAAATAAAATCTACTCTAAGGGCAGGTGATGCACCAAAAAGGAGTGTTAGACAACCTGCACAATAAACACTTCATAACTAGAATCTTGTAATGGAAACACAATATTTCCCAATAATTTACATGTGATGAAATACCAGAGGAGCTCTCAAAAAAAACACAAAAAGGTGTTTAGAACATCAATGAAAAAATGTTTATATTTCTCCCTTAATCTGATTTGACAATACACCACAATCTCAAGAATCAAAGGCACATATTTTGCATTGACAATGTCTAGTAAATGGAGGTTTAGAAATTGCCACAAAATATCTTAAAGACAAGAAGAAGAAATCTCAGGGGCATATACAAGGTGTCCAACCTTTTGAAATGAGCCCTCCTCCTTACAATATATAGGTTCATAATGAGAGAAAGAGAGAAATAAGGAATTTGAAACCCTGATTCAACCACCCAAAATTGCATTAAAATCACCTGAAACAATGATGGTTACCACTTACAAAATTCATACCTCCAACCCTGTATTAGATTTTCTTTTTGGGGAAGAAAGGAAGCCCATAACTTCATTTTCTTTTATGTAGGTGAGAAACCTGGAAAAATATTCCTCTAAAATGGAGAACTGTTTTTTCCCATTTTGGAAAACTAAGTCTCAGTAAGAGCTTTTAAAAAGGTCCTATTTTGTGCAAATATGATCTCCCAGTCAAAATTTATGGCCATCTGAAGATGAAGGTGCCATTATGAAATAAATGCGGGGTGGGTTGGTCTTCTTTTTCAGACTCCAACCATGCATCGCACCCTCCAAATTCCAAAATTTTGGACTTTCAGGATTTAGAGCTTTAGGCATTTCCACTTTAGAGGTCTTTATACTATTAATCTAGTTGAGTTCGTGAAAGTTCTGAAATGTCGAATCTTTGAAGTCTGAAATTCAGACTTCAGTTTTTAAAATTCAAGTCGTGATTTGCGTGCATTGGGGCTTCAATGTTCTAAAATTCTAAAACCGATGAAAGTCAAAAAATTCAGACTTTGGGTTTCAGACCTTTGTGTTTTTAGGGGTTAAGGTTTCGAGATTTCGGTGGTTCAAGTTTTGGGATTTCAGGTTTTCATGGGTTCATGGGTTTGGCTTTTGCGATTTCAGGTATTATTTGTCCGCTTGACACATGAAACCTCTAAAATCCCAAAAGTTTGGAGCCCGAATTTCAGATTTCTTTTTTCTCCCCATATGGCACTATTCATCACTCAAGACAAAATGTTCTTAAATTATGAAACCCCAAAGTATAAATTTCAAAATTTGGGTTTCAGACCTTTTTGTTTCAGGGGTTCAGGTTTTGGAGTTTCATCTATTATTCATCCACCTGGCACATAAAACCTTTGAAATCCATAAAGCCTGAAGTTTGAATTTCAAACTTGGGGTTTTAGAATTCTTTTTCTCCCCGCATGGCACTATTCACCGGTCGACCCTATTGCCAACTCCAAACTCCGAAATGTCCAAAGTCTAAATTTCAGACTTCAGGATTTGATTTCCTTCTAACCTTTTGAGCCCACCTATTCAGAATTTTTTTCCGCCATATCTGAATTCTTCCACGTCACTTCAACTCACTCGGCTTGAGCCCGGAATTTGAGCTCTAATGGGTTAATCGATCCTTCTATTTTATCTATGACGAGTCAAATTTTTCCTAAGGGGAAAAATTAGATAACACTATTGTGTTGGATGTATATTTGGAAAATGATTGAAACTTATTTTAAGGATTTTCCAGGCCAAAGATCTCATGAATTCATGGTTCCAAATTACCACAGTAAGCCTAGATATAAATTTAAATGCATTAACGTTAAATACTATCATAAATTCGAAGCCATAAAAATGTCAGATTTGTCATGTCAATATATTTGGTAAACCATAAAACCAATCAGTAAAATTAAAATCAGCCACTTATTTCCTTACTTTTTTGTTAATTTTGAAAATGCATTACGTCTTCATCATATTAATGGGTAAGTGAATGGGAGCACCATTTCCAACTGTCTTGGCATATCGACCATTTTTCAAAAACATAATGACCTTGTCTATTACTATGGTTTATACTTGGCAGCATTGCTACTTTTTCTTAAACAGAAATCAATCCAACACTATTCCGACACAAAATATGTGTTTGAACATATGTTACTATAATTCTCACTATTTATAATTAATTCTACACCACCTATTAAGATCCTCCATGATTTTCTTCATAATTCCTCCCCCATGTCATATATAGAGAGGGGGCCACTGTGCCCATCTATATATGAGGCTAATTGAAAGGTTACTATCTTAAGGTTAAGTCTAGAGAGTATAGATATATGGCCGCTTCTTCCTATAGGTTTAGCCACTTATTTTTTATTCTTTTAAAGTGTACATGATGCCTTTTCTGGTCAGATGTTTTCTTTTCTATAACCATTACTTTCCATGGTGGCTACGAAATAGTGACGACACCAATACCAGTAGGATCCAAATTATATGCAACATCTTTGTGGCTTAAAGAGGGCCTTACATTCCCAATTAGTGGCCATCAATTTCATGAAGGCTGAAGGCATCAAAGTTGGGAATAATATTGGCCCTTATTCTCTTAAAAAGAATGAAATAAATATCTACCAGGTTGTATGATAACAACAATAAATTTAATGTGTCCTCCTTAATAGAGGAAATGGACATGATTTTTACACATGTAGACACATTTCTAGAGAAGGGCTTTAATTTAAAGATGTTTGTGTTATCCAATTTTTCCCCCAAGTAAAATTGATCAAACCCGACCCTGTACAGGATATAATCGAAGGGGTGGTTCAGTCATGTGATCCCACATTTAAAAGCCAACACAGAAGGGGTAGGGTCAGTGATAAGGCCAAACTATACAAAGGAAACAAGAGGCTCGACAAGAAAAATCAAAGGAAAGGATCAAATTTTTTGGACTTCACATATGAGTTAACTCGGAGTCACACAACAGACTCACGTGAGGTGCCACGTGTCAGCTCAGCATAGTTCTAAAATATGTAAGAGGAGTAGGTCCCCAAATGAGCATGGGTACCCCACATGGATCTCTTCAAAAAATAGGCTGCAAATAATGCCAAGTTTACAACCATCAACGAAGGCCCCGTGTGTTTCATCAGCGCATCTTCAAAACCAAAATCTGGAGGTAGTCTCCAAACGTGCGTCAGCCTACCATGTGTCTAGGGTCTTGAAGGGATCTCATCAGCTGTTGAAAAGTCACAAACCCACGGAGCGTACCACATGCCTCATTGGCGTAACTACAAAGGCATGGCCCAAAGAGAGACCTTGAACTAGTGCCACCTCTCCATGTGTCCTAGGTCTGAAAAGGGGACATTGGCTGTTGAAAAATTCCAAGCTCAGGACAGGCTGAAGGAAGGATCCACACGTTAGCTTGGTGCATGTTCAAGGTTAAAATCCAAAGGTGGTCCCTAAACAAGCGTAGGCTCGCCACTTGGCCAAAAGTCAAAAAGGGGGGCAGAATCAGCCTTTGAATAGGCTAAGGAAAGGAGAACCAATAGAAGTCCCCATGTGTCCCTTTGGTGCTCCCTTAAGGGGTGAATCCAAAATTGGTTCCAAAACGAGCGCTAGTCCGCTACGCGGTCAGAGTAAAAAAGAGAGAGATCCAGCCATTGAAAATTCCAAGGTGGGTAAGAGGAGCCACGTGTTAGCTCAACGCTCCTTCAAAAGAAAAATTCAAGGGAGTCTCCAAATGAGCACTAGCCCTCCATGTGTCTCGGATAAGGCATAACATCTCCACAAATGGGAGGGACTCAGGCACAACACAAAGGAAATGAGCAGGTCCACAAAATCTGTCATGTGTCAGCTTGGCGTAACAATAAGAATAAAAGGAGGTGGCTAAATCTTCAAGATGCATAGGGCTGCCTTGTGGACCCTATATAGACAGACCGTTTCACATATCGTGATCTCGTGTTAAGCACCCAACCCTTGACCTTCAGACTACCATATCTTTTGACTAGGAGCTCGCAATTGAGCGGGAAAGGACTTTTCAGAGATCTCCCAGTGCCTACTACTCACCTGTCAACATTAATGATCTAGTATTCCATTTTTGAGGCTATCAAGTCTCTCACCTATCACCATGATGAAGAATGGACTCCTTTCCTTCCTAGAAAGGAACGACACATGGAGGCATGTGCTCTGTCAATGAAGGCCATCATTGTTGTAGGTCTATTTCAATGCATTATAGGGGTGGTTGAAGCAGAGTTTGAATTCTTCCCTCTCTCCTTCTCTTAGTATTTTATATATTGTAAATAAGAGGCATATTTCAAAAGGGTGGGTCATCTTTTCTCTCCTACGCCCCTCTCTATTTCTTCCTTAGGGTAGAATGTGGAGTCTAAGCTTCCTCTCTTGGCTCTAGAATGGAATTTTCTTGCCCCTTTCTCACTAATGATGTACCGTGTGAACTCTTGGAGCAATAAAATCTAGTTCGTGATGCATCTTGTCCATATTTGCTTATTTTATTGTCTCTTCTCTCCTCTCATCATTGCAGGGTATACTGTGCATACTTCTGGTGTCTATTATAGGTTTAGGAAGCCGTGTTTAATGGGTTTGAAGTGGCATTCCATGTGAAATGTATCTTTGGTCTGTGATGCATCTGTCCATCCTCTCCATTGCTCACCTATCTCCACTTTGGGTAGTTAGATCTATGACCAGCAACCTCCTTCTCTAGTGTATTGCCAATTTAGTGTAGGCTTTCTTTTCATGCACTCTCTCTCCTTGGTCCTTTGGAAGGTTAGATTATGATTAGATAGTTTTTCTACATTAAAATAGCTTGTGGCATGTAGTTTAGGAACAGGAACCAGCCTTCTCAGGAGGTCCATCTCAAGTTCACAACTCACACATTTTGAGAGATGGTCTAATGTTATGCAATCACACTAGATGCCCCACTCAAATCTGAGGCTATTCAGGGGTGTTGTGATTTTGTACTAATAGTTTTGGCACGCTCGGTGGGACAAGTTTGGAGCACCTTACCACTTCACTTCATCAGGTTTTATGTGATCTTGGTGAAGATTTCAGCCTTTGGAGGCACATTCAAGCATTCTCTGAGTTACAAACTTCCCTTTCATCTGTTTCCACCCATTATTCCTTCCACATATTTCATTTTATTCCATTCCATGAAGTTATGCAATCATGACTTCATTTCCATCTTAGATCTCCCACTTACAGCAACCACAGTACAGTCTACCTCTAATGTATTTCCCAACTCCTCCATATCAGCATTATGCTTACCCATATGATCAGTCTCAAAACCATTTATTCCATGGACCTTATCAAGGGAAAGGTTATGCATACGATGGTGACAGTTATGTGGAGAATGTTGGTTTACTAGAGAAGATCCAAATCGTAGAGGCTAACATGGTGTAGTCCAGGTATACAACATAGATTAAGGCATTCAAGATTGGTTGTAGGGCACCTTGTCCATGGGTCAGCCATTTTCCAAGAAACTATAGCCCGTAGGAGAAGCTTGACTTCATGGTCGAGATGTTGCCCCAACTTGTACAATGGACTAAGGAGATTGAAGCTTATGAGTTAGACACAAGAAAACCTTGTCAATGGGTAATTCCACAACCTAATAGCCTTTCCTTTCCTCTTCCCTAAGTAGTGTCATCACAATAGTGTCATGAGTCTAGCTTGCCATATGCTGCCCCAAGTGTTGAATTCCCTTCTCTATCCCCTAGTCTTCCATCTCATCTCATTTCATGTTCCCTTTTCCCTTCCAAATCCAAGTCCCCTCCACAAGATCCAAAAGCAATTCCTTCCCCTCCACTAAAAAGAAACAAGCAACTAGTGGAGACCCCGCCCACTACTCCTCCTACTTTCCCGAGCCCATGTCAGGAAGAAACTCAAGAACCTAGCCAAAGGGAGCAATAAAAGGAAGAGATAAGAAGAGAAGAAATGATCAAAATCTTGGAAAGATTGGCTCTCAGAATTTGGATTACAAAAATCTCCTTAATGGTTAAACCTTCATAGGAGGCTGGAGTCAGACCACAAGTGGTGGAAGTTGGGTTTGCAGTAGAAGAAGAACAATAACAAGAGGAAGAATATCAGCATTTTATATACTCTGAATGAAGTGTCCATAGTGGAACTTTGTCTGAAGAGGATGCTGATCTAATCCAAGCTACACAACCAGTCAAGAGAGAGGAAGAACAACCAGCTCCAATTCCCATTGAAGAGGAGTAACTAGAGAAGATCAAATCAGAGTTGAGGCCACTTAATGAAGAAAGCATTATTGAATATTTTTTTCTTTCATTTGAAGGGCTTGATTTGATTAATGAACCCATCATGGAGGAGGACCATATGGTTCTAGAGGCTTCAAGTGCAAAGTAGGCCATAGAAGAACCTTCAGTTCTTCCTCCCAATTCATCCTCTTCAAGATCTAATGTAGAAGAAGAGTTTGATCTTTCAAACTTCATGTTTGGGAAAGAGGGGAACCATGGTGAGAAACTCACAGACCCAAAGGACACCATGGAGGAGGTCAAGTGTGCACAACATGACAACGAGGAGGCATATTATATGTTTGACATGGAGGATTTCCTTGAAGAAGAGGATCCTGAATAGATCACATCATTTTCTCCTCCATCATCTGCCTTCCAAGCACATGAGTCCAATTCCATAGAGGAGAGGATTCAAGGACAGTAGCCTGCATCTCACAATATCCCTCTAGAACCAAGGTTGGAGGATCATAATCCTCCATGTTCTTCTCAGGAGGAGGAACGAAAGGGGCACAAGGATCCCATCTCTCCCACACCATCCACCTAAGAAGGTCCGCAAGAAGACTCCATTATTGAAGTTGAATTTCAGAGAAATGGGCACATCCATCGGATCAGAGCATGCCTGATCAGGTACTTGGATTCATTGGAGCCAAGGGAGAATCCAAAACCATTCATTCCCACTTCATAGCATGAGGGTGAGTATCAAAGCACCAAGGTTCACCATCAACACCTCTAGGAGTCCAATGTGAATCAACTTGAGGAGGTATTTTTGATTAATTTTGATACCTTGATTATTTAAGTGGAAGATCGACCTCTTATTAGTTTCTCACTCATTGTAACATCAATGTTTAGTGTCAAATCATATACATGGCCACATTTTTTAAGAAAGGAAATTTATTTCCCCCTTCCTGTAGTAAGCTTTGTTTAGCTTTCCTTTGTTAGGGTTAGTGTAGGAGTAGAAGTAGATTTTTTTTTCAATAGAATAAGTGCTTTTGCACACTCAGCATGTCTTATTTGAGGCATGTATGATTTGATCTTTATATATAGGATTTATTTGTATTGCTTCGGAGGCACATGCGCCAGACCCTTTAGTATTTATGGTGGGGAGACCCATAGCTACCTATAACAGTTGTTGATTTCAAAGTAAATAAAATTTAGATCAACTAAAATTGGTTTTCGAAGGAGTCCATTTCAAGAGTAGATGAAATCCACAGATCAATGCAATTTTCTACTCTCAGAAACCTCATCTTCAATATTTTCTTGAAAAAATTGAGAGTGTGGATAGTGGGGCAAGATTAGGGTCACCAAGTTCAAGCAATCAGGGAGAAATTTCAAGAAAAAGATTAGTACCAGGATATAATTCATGACTCCATGCCCAATGGATGCAACAAGGCAACTGGTCTCTTCATCTAGATGGCAGATGTCCCTGTGAGTTGTAAAACTGTTATCAAATTTTTTCCCCCATGAAAAATCGATCAAACATGACCCTGCATAGGAGATAATCGAAGGAACGGTTCAGTCATGCGAGCCCACATTTAAAATCCAACAATGAAGGGGCAGGGTCAATGATGAGGCCAAATGACATAAAGGGAACCAGAGGATCAACAAGAATAATCATAGATAAGGCTTGAAGCTTTTAGACTTCACATATGATTTGACTTGGGGCAAAACAATAGACTCGTGAGAGGAACCATGTGTCAGCTTGGCGCAATTCCAAAAGATGCAAGAGGAGCAGGTCCCCAAACAAGATTAGGTCCCTCACGTGGATCTTGGCACAGAACAGGATGCAGATGATGCCAAGTGTCTAACTATCTATAGAGGCCCCACGTGTCTCTTCAGTACATCTTTAGAAGAAAAATCCAGAGGTAGTCTCAAAACGTGCGCCAGCCCGTCATGTGTCTAGGGTCTAGAAGGGGTATAATCGGCCATTGAAAAGTCACAGACCCACAGAGGGTGCCATGTGCCTCATCGATGCAACTTCAAATGTGTGGCCCAAAGAGAGACCCTAAACTAGTACCAACCCTCCATGTGTCCCAGGTCTGAAAAGGGGACATCGGCTATTGAAAAATTCCAAGCTCAGGAAAGGCCGAAGGAAGCGTCCATGCGTCAACTCAGTGCATCTTCAAGGTTAAAATCTGGAGGTAGACCCCAAATAAGTGCAAGCTTGCAACATGGCCAGAAGTCAAAAAGGGAGGCAGAACCAACTGTTGAATCAGATAAGGAAAGGAGAACCATCATAAAACTCCACGTGTCCCTTTGGCACTACTTCAAGGGGTGAATCCAAAAGTAGTTCCCAAACGAGAGCCATCCCACCACGTGGTCAGAGTCAAAAAGAGACAAAGCCAGCCATTGAAAAGTCTAAGGCCGGCAAGACGATCCATGCATCAGCTCAATGCTCCTTCAAAATCAAAATTCAGGGGAATCTCCAAATGAGCGTTGGCCCTTCACATGTCTCGAGTTAGGAAAAATGTCTCTGCCAATAGAAGGGACTCAGGAAGAACAAAAAGGAAACGAGAAGCCCCATGGAAGCTGGCACATGTTACTTCAACGCAATAATAAGAATGAAAGGAGGGGGCTGAATCTTCAAAACATACAGGGCTGCCATGTTGACCCTGTATGGATAAACCTTTTCACGTATTGTGAGCCCGCGTTAAGCACCCAACCCTCGACCTTCAGATGGCCATATCTTTCAACCTGGAGCTCAGAATTCAGCGGGAAAGGACTTTTCGGATAGCTCCATGTGTCTGCTAATCACCTACCAGCATTAATGATCTAGTCCACCATTTTTAGGCTACCAAGTCTCTCACCTATCACCATGATGAAGAATGGACTCATTTCTTTCCCAGTAAAGAATGACACATTGAGGCATGGGCTCTGTCAGTGAAGCCCATCATTTTTGCAGGTGGATTTTAATGCATTATAGGGGTGGTTGAAGAAGAGTTTGAATTATTCCCTCTCTCCTTCTCTTATTTTTATATATATTGGAAAGGAGGGGCATATTTCAAAAGGGTGTGTCTAAACCTCCTCGCTTGGATCTGTAATGGAATTTTCTTTCCCCTTGCCCACTGATGATGTACCATGTGAACTCTTGGAGTAATAAAATTTGTTTCATGATGCATCTTGTCCATCCTTACTTATTTTATTGTCACTTCTCACCTCTCATTGTTGAAGGGTATATTGTGTATATTGTTGGTGTCTATTGTAGGTTTTGGGAACCCTGTTTAATGGGTTTAAAGTGGTGTTCCATGTGAAATGTATCTTTGGTTTGTGATGCATATGTCCATCCTCTCCATTGCTCACCTCTCTCCACTTCAGGAAGTTAGAAGTATGAAAAACAACCCCCTTCTCTGGTGTATCACCATTTTAGTCTAGGATTTGTTTTCATGCACTCTCTCTCCCATGTCCCTTGGAAGGTTATATTAGGATTAGATAGTTTTGCAGCATTAGAATAGCTTGTGGTAGGTAGTTTAGGAGTAGGAACCAACCTTCTCTGGAGGTCCATATTTATTTTGCAAGTCCCACATCTTGAGAGATTGTCCAATGTTATGCAATCACACTAGATACCCCACTCAAATCCGAGGCTATTCGGGGGTGTTGTGATTTTGCACTAACATTTTGTATGGGCCTAGGTTGTTATATCCCTTTCCAGTAAGAAATTACAAAAGGATCTCCACAAAAAATTGAGTAAGGAGATATAACTAGCATGGCTAGACATTATTTCATATTATATAGATTATCAGACAACAAAGAAGAAATCAATATCTTATTAAAAATCTAGTGAGTAGTTCAAACCAAGATAAACTTAATTGTAGATATAATTATAGATAAAGGACAAGAATAATATGCTTTTTGGGTTTTTAGTTCTCTTTAAATTATTTTCTTGCATCATAAATGTGGGACTAGTACTAATCTTGTGATGAACTTCCACCTCACTGGAGGATTGAATTGATATAACAAAAAAATGTATAATAGTTTATTATTATATTAATTTTGTGAAGTCAAAGATGACAGTAGTTGGGGATTGAAGTGAAATTTGTAACCAGTTTTTTAAATTTCTTAATACTCAAACAAAATTACAACAAGCCTTGTGGATGCTAAAATCTATTCTTGGTTATAGGAGTGACTTCAAACTAGTGTGGGTATATATATGAACTTGAATCAAGATTTTTCTATTCTAGGTAACAGTAAGAAGTTGGTTGCTTAATTGCATTTCTTTTAATGGAAAATGAACACTAGTCTATTCAACTATAATAGGTAGGATTTCTATTCTAGGTTCCTAAAAATAGTAATTACCATCTTAAAAAGTGGAAATTTCTCAATATCTTTTCCATTTCAAAAGAATAACATAAATCAACTCCTTACCTACCAAATCTAATGTTGACCTCCTTGTAATTGCACTATCGAAAACTACCCCGTCCACTATCAAGAAAATCAATAGTAATTACAACCAAAAACACACAATTCTACTTAGTGATAACTCCACATTCTGTATTGAGGGAAGCCTACGGGGGTGCTTTCTATGACAA
Source organism: Taxus chinensis (assembly GCA_019776745.2). Classification (NCBI taxonomy): domain Eukaryota; kingdom Viridiplantae; phylum Streptophyta; class Pinopsida; order Cupressales; family Taxaceae; genus Taxus; species Taxus chinensis. Next base: position 649,777,177 of record CM034153.1, on the reverse strand, counting down.
TAAGGGAAAACTTGAAAGTGAACCGTGCACATTACAGACACCACTAAGACCAGTTATCATAGTAAAGAGAGAAAAAATAACAACTTTCAAAGGAACAACATTAGGCACATGACCTAATACATAAATCTTCATTGATCCTTATATAGGTGAGGATCACGTAATTGCGTGCATGGTTTACTTATATTTCAAGCATAAAATACTCCTTCCAATCAAGTAAAGAAATCATTTTCTCCACTATGGTGACAATCATCCACCTAAGTATGTCCTCATTTTGTTGTCCAGCTTGCACATCAATTCTTTACAATAATCAGTGTAAGAAAAATCTTGAACTTAGTGTAGACTCCTCTTGGTATTTCCAATAATACAACCATGGTGTCCCCAGTTGCAAATAAAAATATGCATTACACCTCATAGTTTAGAATGCCAAAACAACAACATGGGTAACTTTTTTTGATGAATTTGTTACATCAATAATGGGCATACCATCATAGGATCTACAAATTCTTGGATCAACACCCAACATGTTTTTTCCCATTGTTAGGCCAATTATCTTCAACCGCTACATGTTCAAAATATCCACAAAGCTAGAGGTCTACAAATAAAAATAGAAAACCCAATACATTATTTTTTCACTCCTTACATTAACATATATATCTATAAATTGTTTCTATAATGTATTGAACAACCACCCTCGTCTCAATCGAATAATTTCCTTATACAACGTCATATTGTTCTATGTTTGAGTTTCACATTGTCTCTACTATATATTTTCATTTCCCCCACACTTTTCCATCCTCTAACCCCTTAATTTTAGGCCATATTCCTCTCCCAATATTTCTCTCCTTCTAATATGAATCCTTCAAAAGATCCCCTCTAGCGTTTCTATCGTATATTTCATGTACGATTGCTAGTTTTTATTCTTTTCAAATGTACATGATGAAACCTTAATACATGAGGTCTAAAATTCCAGCTTTATATCACATTCATTCTCTTTTAAAAAAATTATCTACCTCCATTCTCTATCCTCTCTCCACTTTTTTGTAGATAATTAATAGTTGACATTGTATAGTTGAATTATAATTCAATTCTAGTGCATGTCCATGGTCAATGGTCTTGATAAAGAGACGTGATGAAATCATGTATGTTCATTTATAAATAGGATTCATTATAGTCATTTATATAATATTATCATCATGTTTATGTCTTCTAGGATTTTTGTCAAAAAATTTCCCTTAAGGGTTTACTATATTTATGTTTGAGGGGGCTTGTCATTGGAGATCTTCTCTAAAGCATTAGGCTATTAGAAGAAATTAGATTCTAGTTGTATTAGAAAATTTTATAAAGTGTCTACAATTCCCAATACTTATGTCTTCTACTAAACCTTATTTTATATCCATTCACAATAACTCTTTCATAAGGTGAAACTAATCCTAGATTCCATCTTAATAGGAAATAGTTTTTCTAAAATATAAGTATGAATCTAATTGTTCTCTTCTCTTTATTTTGGTATTTGATAAGTAAACAAATTATTATCTAGAACAATATAGATTCATTCAACAAAAAATATACATGATAGAAGAGAATAAGGAACTAATATCCAACCACGAAAGAGAACTTGTGGTGAGGAAGACCAATAGCGTGTATTTATTATTAAAGAATATAGAGAAGGAGGTGTGGTATTCATAAAAAATTCATGCATTCTCGCCCTTTATTATCTTGGTAAATAAGAGTGATAATAATACTAACACCAAATTGGTTATTGTTCTAACATAGAAGAGAGTTCTACACCATTGGAAGGTCAAGTAAATTTTCCATCATACATGTGACAGAAGATTCCATGCCTCTAGGTTTTTTTCATGTAGTTTTGTAAATTAGGTTCATATTGATGGTCATATTAATATTTGAAATTTGGTAGTGATTGCACAGGTTTAGAACAATAATGACAAGATTAAATTTGAGATATTCCTCATGACATTATATGCAGTGCCCACTCCTCTTCAACACCTATTTTTTATATGATCATGTATATTAGTTGCTTAGTGACATGAACATTATTATGATATTTTGGATAAAAGGTTTTTTTTTATTATGGGTAAATAGTTTTGAAGGGACTATACCCTGTGTAAAAAAAGGCTCAAAATCTAGATATCAAAAGAGGAAAAACCTATCTTAGATATGCCAAACATCATAAACTAGGAGGCTTAACAGCCAGATAATACAATATAGGAGATAAAACATGATCAAGATAGACAGTGATCTGAATAAAAGAAAAAGAGACAAAACACGAACAAGAGGGAACCACCACTGGTCTTCCCAATGAAAAAACAACACCAAAAACACCAGACAACAGCAAATCCACCACCAGTAAACAGCAACAGAGCTCCGCATCACTTGACAGCCAAGTCAATCTTGGCCTTAATCATTTGGAGTGAGACAAAGAACACAATGGATGTGGCCTAGGAAGGATATTTCAAATCCACCTGAGAAATTGCAAGAACTCAATTAGATTATTATTGTGTTTTGAATTTTAGTATGGACTGTATGAGTATAAAGAGGACATTCATAGATGTTACATTACACGATGATGAATTAGTGTTACTTTGTTATATACTAACACTTTGGACTCTTGACACTGGTGATTATGTTTAGATGTTAGGACTAGCCATGCAATATTATTGATGTTGTGAATTGTTAATAATGTGATGTTAATAAGTGATCAGTAGTACATTGTTGAATGCATCTAGATAGATATAAGTTATAATAGATGTATGAATTGTGTGGTTGTCAAAAAAAAAAATTGATAAATGGTTATGCATAATCATAGGGTGACAGTGGATGTTAGTGAATATGATAGAATTAAGATGATTAGTAATTGTAAATAATTGATAGAATTTATTAACCTTGATGATGATATAGATACATTGTATGATGATGTTAATTAACAAATGATATATGTTTTTTAATTGATTAACGTATTGATATGGACTTGTGGACAAAGGTGGTATTAGTTTGGTTGTTTGCAAGAAAATAAATTGAAATTAATAAAGAAGGGACCTGGGGACTAACTATGGAAGAATACCAAATGTTAAAAATAGGTCACCTTGGCTGCCATATGCATGTGTTTGCATTATCATTTTGATTTTTTTGATTGTTAGGAGGTCTCCATGGGGATCAATTGTTATTCAAATAACTCTCCCAGTTATTTGGATGAATTTTACTCTCACTCTATCTTTGATGATTCACATTTTAGGTTGTGTGACTATACGCTTGCTCATCTAGCACTTTGCATGGGTTGTAGTCTTTCTGCACGCTCCCTGCACCTTATAATTATTCCGCGTGCCCTTTTATAGATGGATTCCAAATCAGCTAAGTTCTAGGTCTTCCTGTCGTGCACCCTATTTTCTTTTTCCATCATGCGTCCTTCCTCAGTTGGATATCTATGCCCTGCTTCCATACTTTTCTTTCACAAGTATGTGTTATTTTCTAAGGTGCGTGCACCTACGCACACAAATTCTCTCTACTTTCCTCTTATACACTTGCATCTTTCTGCATGCCTCACTTCCTTTCTGCAATCCGTCTGCATGCCCTCGCGCACCTTCTTGTTTCTTCCTTCACTTTCTGATCCACTTCCATTTCCCCTTTTCACGCCCTCCTCCCACATGCTCGATTTCTTCCATTCTTCTTGTGTGCGTGCCTTCTTTCTGTCCCCTTGTTCCCTCCTCATGCACCAAGAAGAAACTTGGATTAGATCAACATCCTCCTTTCATGCCTCTTCAAGATAGATCAAGGCCAAAAAAAAATTTCAGTAATAGGTGAAAGCTCCAGGTCAAGACAATTTTCTACTCTCAGAAACCTCATTTTTAAGATTTTCTTATGAAAATTAAGAGTACAAGAAGTGGTAGGTTCAATATTCAAAATGAAAGATCAGTATCAGGCTATCATTTATGAACTCATTTCCAATGGATGGCCACCGTCTCTCTAAAGTCTTCCAATACTCATCCCTCCTCAAAGCTGAAGAGCTTATTTGTTCACTTGAGGCCTGAATTGGCTAAGTATAAAACAGACCAACAGAAGCCTCCACATGTCTCTTTGGCACACTTTTTGTATGATCCCAAAGGCAGGTCCCCAAATGAGCACAAGCCCTCCACATGTCTAGGGTCCAACAAAGCTGCTCCTAAATAGGCAAAAAATCCCACCAGGAATTTTAAATGCTTAGATATTTTAAAATATTGTGAGATCTCGAGTGAAACACCCAACCCTGACCTTTAGATGATCATAAATTTCAACTGGAAACTCATATTTGAGCAAGAGAGGAATTTTGGAAATCTCTTGATGTCTTCTACTCAACTACAGTCTGCCATTTTCAAGGCTGTCAGTCTTCTCGCATACCACCATAATGAAGTATGGGCTTCCTTTCTTTCCCAACAAGTAAAAACACATGGAGGCATAGGTTTGGTAGTGGAAACCCATCATTATTGCAGATGAATTCAATGCTCTTTTGGGGTGGTTGAAGTAGGATTCGATTTTTCTCTCCTTTCTCTCTCATATTTTTCATATATATTGTAAGGAGGGGAATTTTTCTAAACAGTTGGTCATTTTTTCTGTCCTTCCCCCTCTCCCTTTCTTCCTTAGGGTTGAATGTTGAGCTTAAGCCTCATCTCTTTTCTTTGTAATGGAATTTTCTTGCCTCTTTCCCACTAATGATGTACTGTGTGAACTCATGGAGCAATAAAATTTGTTTCATGATGCATTTTTTCCATCCTTTTCTTATTTTATTATCTCTTCTTTCCTCTCACCATTTCAGGGTATACTATGCATATTTTTGATGTATATTATAGGTTTTGATAGTTGTGTTTAATGGGTTTGAAGTGGTGTTCTGTGTGAACTTTATCTTTGGCCTGTGATGCATCTTTTCCATCCTCTCCATTGCTCACCTCTCTTCATTTCAGGGAGTTGGATTTTTGATCAAAAACTTCCTTTTTCTGGTGTATCACTACTTTAGTGTAGGCTCTTTTTTCAAGCATTTCTCTCTCTCCCTGATCCTTTGGAAGGTTAGATTAGGATTAGATAGTTTTCCTGCATTAGAGTAGCTTGTGGAATGTAGTTTACGAAGAAGAAGATAACTTTATCAGGAGGACCATCTCAAGTCCGCAAGTCCCACAACTTGAGAGATAGTCCAAATTTATGCAGATCACACTGGATGCCTCACTCACATCTAAGGAAATTTGGAGGTGCTTTGATTCCACATCAACAACAACCTCATAAGTGACCATGGGTGTGAATGTTGCTTTTTTCCCTTTTATTTTATCGTCTTAGTTGTGCATGTAACTGTATTTATTTGTAATGTCTCCTCATTTTAGTGCACTTTTGATTTATTTAATAAACTATGTGGATAATGCTAATTAGGAGATGTGACAAATGGGGAAATGAATGTGGTAGATAGTCCTTGTTATCTTGATAATTTTTTGTTGGATTTTATTTTATTTTGTTTGTGTACCCTTTCCCATATTTAAAATCTCATATTTTTTCTTTGAGCCCATTTTTGGAGGTGTGTGGGACAAGTTATACTTGTCCCATACTCCTTAAACTCTCGAGCCAACCCAAGCTACAATATGATTAGTTAAATTTAGCCCCTTAAGTGATTTTTAAGGAAACATAGTCAATTAATGCCACCTTTTTCCTAACCCTCTTAATTGTGTCCTTGAAAGTATGGAATGGAGTATTGTGTGTGTAAACGAAGTGTCTTACCTTCACCTTACTCATTTATGGAGTATTGGATTTTGTGTTTAGCTTGTGAGGTGGATTGGGGATAAATGATGGGGCTCCCTACATGGAGCCACCTCGCCATCGTCTCCACCATATTCTATTTATGGGAGTCTTTTAGTTGTTTTTGGGGTTTCTTGCTTAGGGATTTTTGGAGAGATTTTGTAGGAGTTGGATTTCATTCAGGAAAGAAGATAGAGATTTTTGTTTTGAAGGTTTGAAGAAGTTTTCAATGACAAGGTAGGATCTTATACCTTGTATTTTCGTTTGCTTGTTTGTGTATTGTCTTGTAATTTGTATGAATGCATGTCATTTTGTAAGTGATCAGGTATATTTGGCCATGAAGATGGTGTAGGGAGAGGAAAATGAAGCCATTTTTGTGGAGGTAAAAGGGAGTATGTGAGGAATTTTTGGAAGGAGTGTGGGAAGGGTGTTCCACCTATGTGCAGTTAAAAGGAAACTATTTCATTGTATCTTTTACAATGAAGAGATAAGGAGTTTTATGTGTGTAGGTGATTTGTGTCAGTGGACTTGGATGCATTGGGTGGATTTTTATCCCACTTAAGAGGCACAAGGATATCGCTACCATATTCTCTTCTCCTTTGGATTAAATTTTAAGCTTAGTTGTTTTGGAAATTTGTAGATTTTTATTATCAGAGTTTTTTTTCTTGTATTTGTTGGAAGTTTTTTTTTTTTGTGCATGTATGCATTGTTGAATCCATTTTGTGAAGAGATGTCATGGTTGTAAACATTCCTTATTTTTCCATTTTTGGGGATTGGGGGCCAATGAGAAGGTTGGCTTCACCTTCTCATTATATTAAGGCAGGGAGGTGAGTGTTTCCTAGCTCCCTTCCTTTGTTGTTGTATTAAAGATGGAGAAAAGAGAAAGGAGTTGCAAGTTGGTATTCTTGGATGGAGTTACATGTGCATTTGAAAAAAAAAAAAAAAAGAGAAAGAGAGATTTATTGTAAAATCTTGCACATTGTCTCCACTTTTGTGTTGAGGGTTTTGATACGTGTATATTAAGTTTTAAGCCTCTTGTAAATGAATTGTCCAAATCTGATATTGAATATTAAATTATGAAATGTATATAGTTAAAGGATAGACATTTGAAAGGTTGTACCTTGTTGAAAACACATTCCATTTAAATTGTATTGTGTTTTAAATCCACCAGTAAATGTAAAATCGGAAAATGATTCTTTCTTTGATTATAAATCAAATGAAGCATATGAGTTGTTTCCCCTTTGAAAAAAACATTATTTTTAATATTTATATATAGTAATGTGATTGAAGTTTTATTGAAAACTTATTATTATTATTTTGTTTTAATGATTTGGGGAGAGGGGGGAATGTTCCCCCCATAATAATTTTTTTTAATAAAAAATAAATACAAAATTAATTTGGTGCATGGGGTTAGGGTGTGCCCCCGGAGTTTATATATATATATATATATATAAATAACTAATAATAAAGTTGGAAGTGGGGGGAATCCCATCCCTTTAGACTGTAACATTCACAAAGGGGTGGGCGGTGATGGCCAACCCACCCCACTATGTGACATAGGGGTGGGTTATCCATGGCCTCCCATTCCCATCTCCCATATACATGTGTGCAACACATTATTTGGCCGAACCCCTATGCACAATGTTAGGAATTAGAGAACAAATATGCGGAAACAATTCCTCAAATCACAATAGTAGGAAACTATATAGTAGAATTATACTTGCAGAAATATAACATCATAAGTAAATAATGCACAAAAGTAGACAAGATAAGATTTAACATGGTTCACCCAATGTGGGCTACGACCACCAAGAACTTGCTCATATTTTATTATCAAAAAGAGTAAAAAAACTCTCATAGTCTTCTCTCAGTTATGAACTCAAAACAGAATTCCAAAGATGTTAAACCACATCTAAACCACAATTGACACCCAATTGCTTTACCTTGATCACTCTTGATCACCTCTTGATCACTAATACTGAAGACCTCTTGAACACTAAATATATCTTCAAGATAACTTAAAACTTCTATTTATAGGATTACAATCCTTTTAAGAAGTCCTAAAGCCGACCCTAGAAGTTTAAAACTCATAACCTTTAAACTTCCCATGGATGGAAAAACTGTCACAACATTGAGAACCAATTAACAATAACTTAAAAAAAATGTCACATCATACAAATGTAGAATTCTCCTAGAGTCTCCAAACTTAACCATTTGAACTCTAACACTTCAATACTGATTCTAGAAGACCAAAAACAAGCTCCACACCCCAACAATCTCCCACTTGGAGAATTTTCCCACTGAGTAAAGTTCTCAACCATTCATTATCAACCATGAAGGGAAATCAAAGTTGAACATAACTTCAACTTCTCCCTTGTGACAACCTTGGTCATCATATCTACAGGTTTCTGACTGGTATGAATCTTTTCCAGCTTCAACTTATCTTCTTCCAAATCTTCGCTGATGAAATGATATCTTAGCTAAATGTGCTTTGTACTAGAGTGGAAAGTGGACTTCTTCGCCAAATGAATAGCGCTCTGACTATCAGTGTGTAGTCTTCCAACTTCCTACTTATAAGTCAACTCATCTAGAAACTTTTGTAGCCAAATCATCTCCTTGCTTGCCTCTGTGGTAGCAACATACTCAGTCTCTACGGTTAACAAAGCCAGAACCTTTTGTAACCATGAAATCCATCTCACCATTGTATCACCAATTGCAAATACGTTACTTTTCGTGCTCCTCCAACTGTCCAAATCTCCTGCCATGTGTGAATCTACATAACCACGCAATGTAGTGTCTAATCCATCGAAACACAATGCTTCTCCCATGGTCCCTCCCAAATACCGAAGGATCCACTTCACTACCTGTCAGTGCTCTAAACCTGGATCACTCACAAATTTGCTCACTACTCCCACTGCATGGGAAATGTCAGGCCTAGTGCATACCATATCATACATAAAGCTACCGAGCGCTAATGAGTACGGTACCCTGGACATCTAGATTCTATCCTCCTCGGTCTTGGTACTCTACTCCTTTGATAATTTAAAGTGACTTTCCAAAGGAGTACTAACTAATTTAGCATCATGTATACTAAACCTCTCTAAGATATTCTTTGTGTACTCTTCTTGAGATAATATCAGCTTCCTCTCCTTCCTTTTTCGAGTTATTCTCATACCAAGGATTTTTTTTGCTTCCCCCAAATCCTTCATAGAAAAGGATTTACCTAGTTGTTTCTTGAGTACCTTTATTTCCTGCATGTTCTTCCCTGTAATAAGCATATCATACACATACAGACATAAAATAATATAACTACCATGAAGAAACTTATTGATGTACACACAATGGTATGAGTGACATTATTATCCCAATTCCCCCTGGGAAAATTGGTCAAACACGACCGTGCATAGGAGATAATCAAGGGGATGGTTCAGTCATGCAAGCCCACAGTTCAAATCCAACAATCAAGGGACAGGTGGGCCCGATAAGTGAAGAGTGGGGTCAAATATGAGGTCAAATGACACAAAGGAAACTAGAGGCTCAACAGGAAAAATTGGAGAAAGACTTGAAGTTTTCAGACTTCCCACATGAGTCAATTCAAAGCCAAGCAGCAGGGTCAACGGAAGCCTCCAAGTGGTCAGAACCTGATAAGGAAGTGTTCACTAAAGGCCCCAAATCAACTAAGGATAGAAGAAATAGTGGAATCCTCCATGCGTCATCTTGGCACAACTCCAAATGTAAAATCTGGAGGCAGACCTTAAATAAGTGGTTGCCCACCACGTGTCTAGGGTCTGAAAAGGTTGCACCAGCTCTTGAAAATTCTTAATATGGACAGAGCTTATTGAATCCTCCACACATCCCAATGGCACATCTCCAAGGGTGAGGGTCCAAACAAGGTCCATAGACAAGCACCGACTTGCCACGTGGTCAAAGTAAAAAGAGGGACAGAGCTGGCCATTGAAAATTTAGGACCGGTGGAAGCCTCCATGCATCATCTTGGTGTAAATCCTAAGGTAAAATCAGGGGATAGGTCCCAAATGTACGTTGAGCTTCCACGTGTCCAGAACCCAACAGAATCACTCCTAAATAGGAAAAAGGGACCTAGCCAAAATGGAGAAAGTGGAGAAGATCTGAATCGGCTAAGTATAAAGGGGCCTATGGAAGGTGCCACATGCCTCATCAATGCAACTTCAAAGGCACGGCCTAAAGATGGACCCTGAAATAGCACAAACCCTCCATATGTCCAAGGTCCAAAAAGGAACACCGGCCATTAAAAATTCGAAGATCGGGTCAGGCCAATGGAATCCTCTATGGGTCATCTTAGCGCATCTTCAAAATTAAAATTTGGAGGCAGGTCCCCAAAAGAGCGCCAGCACACCACGTGCCTCAAGTCTGAAAATGGTGTCACCGGCCATTGAAAATTAACAGAGCTAGCAGAAGGAGTTGTTAGAGAAGAATCAAAGCATCCCTGAATGGCCTCAAATCTGGGTGAGGCATTCAGTGTGATTGCACAACTTGGGACCATCTCTCAAGTTGTGGGACTTGCAAACCTGAGATGACCCTTCAGAGAAATTCAGATTCTTTTTCCTAAAATACCTACCACAAGCTACTCTAGTGTATGAAAACTATCTAATCCTAATATAACCTTCCAAGGAGATAGGCTGGAGACAGAGAGATACATAAAAATAGAGCCTACACTAAAGCAGTGATACAACAGAAAAGGAAAGAGGCAAGATAGTCTACTGAGGGAGAATGAAACAAGGAAAACGAGATGAGGGAGGTTAGACAAAAGTGAAACCAACCCAGATCATAATCCTCAGTCAAAAATCCATGAAACATGACATCTTACACCTGCAAACATGAAATATGTGCACAGAAAATAGATTTAAAAGGGAGAGGCATGGAGAAACAATAAAACACAAGAAAGGGTTGAAGAACGCAACAAAATCATGAGTTTATTGCTCTAGAAGGTGAATAGACCATTACATTCCTACTCAGAGGCACAAATACACTTGTCAAGCAGAGGAGAAGGCTTACAGCTCAACTGGAGTCGGGAAACAAATTATATAGAGTTTCCCCACACCCATAATGTCTCCCCTTCTCAAATGAGAGGTGTTTTCAATATATAGAACATCGAGGTGAGAGAGGAAGAATAAAACTTGAAATCTTCTCTAAAACATCAACCACTAACCATTAATGCCCTGTAAATTTGTCTACAATCTTTCAATTATGGTTCCCCATGTCTGTTTGGCATGTTGGAGAAGGAAAGATGGAAAATCAGATCAGATCTAGGTAGTTGAAGCAAATAGATTCTGTATTAATAGCTTGAAAGTAGTTTTTCTATTTTTCACCCACCTATTCTTCTCTTTCTCAAATTCGAGTTAAGAATCGAAATATATGGTGGTTTGAAGGTCCTTGAATCAGGCACTTAACACTGGCTCACATATGCAGAACGGTTTGTCCTTACAGGGTCCACATGGCAGCCCCGCGCATGTTGAAGATCTCACCCCCTGCTTTCACTCATGTAGTTACATTGGAGAGACACATGGCATCATGTGTGGGCCTGCTCCATCTCCTTTGTATTCTACCTAAACCCTTCATATTGGCGGAGACACTATATCTGACCTGAGACACATGGAGACTTCACACTCATTTGGAAATTGCTGCTAGATTTTACCTTTGAAATTGTGTCAAGATGACATGTGGCGCCCTCCGCTGGCCTGAGATTTTTCAATTGCCGGCTCCATTTCCTTTTCATCCTTGGGACACATGGAAGCTCCACACTTGTTTGGGGGACCACCTTTTGCTTCAACGCTTGAAGGTGCATCATTGAGACACATGGAGGCTTCCGCTGATCCTTTTATAGTTAACCGATTTGGGTCCACTGCCCATTTGAATTATATTGGACCCTAGACACGTGGAGAGCACGCGCACATTTAGAGACCCTATTTCGACCTGACCTTTGGAGGTGTGGCTATCAGATGCATGGAGGATTCTGCCTGATCTGATACTTTTCAATGGCCGATGAGACCCCCTCTATGTCATGGACGCATGGTGGGTTGGTGCATGTTTGGAAACTGCCTTTGGATTTTTCTTTTGAAGGAGTGTCGATGAGGCACGTGGTGTCATCCACTGGTCGTATACTTTTCAACAGCCGATGAGACCATTTTCTGACTTTGATCACCTGGCGGGATGGCGCTTGTTTAGGGTCTTTATTTGGGCCACTCTTTTTAAGTTTCATCGATGAGACACCTGGAAATGTCTGCTGATTTTCTATTTTTGTTTTTGTTTTGGATAAGTCCCTTTTGTTTGGCGAGGCCATATGTTTGACTCAGGACACATGGAGGCTCAACGCTCATTTGGGAACTATTTCCCTGTGTCTTTTTGAATTGTGCCAAGTTGACAAATGGTTTCTTCTGCGAGTCTATTCATACTTGGGAGATTTAGCCCTCGAGTGAACACTATGCAAAGTCTGAAAACTTCAAGCCTTTCCCCAATTTTCTTCCTTTTGGGTTCTGGTCCCCTTTGTGTTGTTCAACCTCATATTTTACCTTGCTCCTTCTAAGTCCAGCTCATCTACCCCTTGGTTGTTGGATCTAAATTGTGGGCTCACATGACTAAACCAACCCTCAATTATCTTTTGTGCAGGGTCATGTTTGACCAATTTTTCCTGAGGGGAAATTTGGATAATAGTTTGGTGACTCACGAGGACATCTGCCTCCTACATGAAGAGATCAGTGGCCTTGTCACAAATAATAGCAAGGTACTAACCCTTTTCTTGAAATGGAGTCTCTTACTGCTTGCGCTTGTTGACCCTGAACCTGCCCTATTGTTTGCACTCTCAATTTTTTTATAATAAAATATTGGCAATGGGGTTTTGAGAGTAGAAATTTGTATGACCTAGGGATTTCACATGTCCCTAAAAATGGAATGTCTTGAAACCCAATTTATTTTCTCTGAATTTATTTCATTTGAAATTAGCAATGGCTATAGGGAACTACGGGTCACTCTGCCGTGAATACTGAAGGGCATGAAACATTTATACCTCTGGAACAATGAAACACAACAACACACTATGTACAAAACTAAAGATCATACATATCTCGAGTGAGATATGTAGAGTGTGCACGGAACTTGTTCTACTTAAAGAAAATATACTCCTACTCCTACACTAACCTTGGAGAAAGGGGACTCAAACAAATCCTACAACTAGCAGGGGGAAGTAGCTTCCCTTTTTCAAAAGGGGTAGCCAAGCAAATGATTTGACACTGAATATGGCTTCTTATATGAGTGAAAAACTAAATATAAGTCGATCCTCCACCCAAATCATCAAGGTATGAACATCAATCAAAAATACCTCCTCAAGCTGATTGGCACTAGACTCCTGGAGGTGTTGATGATAACTCGTGGAGCTTTGATACTCATCCTCATGCCCTAAAGTGGGCATGATTGGTTTTAGCTTCCCCCTTGGCTCCAATGAAGCCAAGTACCTGATTGGACACGGTCTGATCTGATGGATGTGCCCATTACTCTAAATTTCAACTCCAAGGATGAAGTCTTCTCGCGGACCTTCTTTGGTGGATGGTGTGAGAGAGATGGGAAAGATGGGTATCCTTGTGCATTTTTCCTTCCTCCCCCTAAGAAGAACATAGAAGATCAGGATCTTCAAACCTTCATTCCAGAGGGACGTCATGAGATACAGGTTATTATCCTTGAATGCTCTCCTTCATGGCAGTAGGTTTGTATGCTAGGAGTGTGGATGATGGAGGAGAAAATTATGTGATCTACATGGGATCTTCTCCATCAAGATACTCCTCCAAGTCTGACAGAAAATCTATCTCCTCCTTTTTCTATTGCACGTGTTCTTCTTGATCTATGGTGTTCTTTGGATCTATGATTTTCTCACCATGGTTTACCTCTTCTTCAAACAGTAACTTTGAAAGCTGAAACTCTTCTTCAACATTAGAGCTTGAAGGGGATGAAAAAGGAGGAATAACTGAAGGTTCTTCCATGGCTTTCTCTACACTCATTGCCTCTAAAACTATATGGTTCTCCTCCAGAACTATGCCCTCTAGGGCTAACTAATTTTCATCTAGAATAGGCACCGTATGATTTCCTCTTTCAAGTTGGAGTTGTATGATTCACACCATTCTTTAACTATCCTGCAGTCATCAAACATGATGATGTTGGATGTGGAAGGTGCATTGGTAGGGGGTTGTTCATTTATGGTACAGCTAGGTAGAGAGAACTTGGAAGAAAATGGGAGGTGAGATGAAAGTGCAGAGGGAGAAGGAATGGAATTCACAGTGGGGGTAGAGTGAAAGATGCTAGGAACACGCATAGTGGGATGAGATTATGTAAGTTGGCGCAGAGGAGTGGGAGGGATGTAGGATGGTACTACAATGTTTCCCCATTGATATGGTTGCCACGCGCTAGATTTTTTAGCCTCCATTTTCCCCGCCCACTCTGTAATCTAGGGAAACATCTCAATGATGAAGTGCAACTTCTTCTGGGTGCTAAACCAACCTAGTACATGGCCAACCCATGGATAAGTGACCTTGTAGCTCACTTCAACTACCATTATGGGGCACTTGACTCTAAGTTTCATCATGTCCATCTCCATCTCTTGCACCTGCCTGTCAAAATTAGCTTCAGCCAACGAGTTTCAACCATCATATAAAAGACCTTTTATGCATAAACATTTTGGTTAGAAAAAAGTGGGTTGTATGCATTTTCGGTACAATGGGGCTGCTAAAATTGATTTGGAGGAGTATTTTAAAACTATGGGGATGGAGGGAAATAGTTTTTCTACTGCAAATGAGAATTCCATGGCAAGAAAGAATTCATGACTGCACAACTTCTTGAATGGAAGAAAATGGAAGATGTGGAAAGAAGAATGGATGGAAATGGATGGGGGAAGGTCTTCAACTTCAGAGATGTGAGTTGTTGACCAGATGGAGTCACCAGATGTGTTTTGCATGTGCATAAAAAGGTTAAATCTCATCAAGAACACATCAAATTGATGAAATGAAGTGGTAACGTGCTTCAGACCTCTCCCACCAGGTATGCCTAAGTTGTTAGTGCAGAATCACATCATCCTCGAATGGCCTCAGATCTGGGTGGGGCATTTGGTGTGATTGCACAACATTGGACCATCTCTCAAGATGTGGGACTTGCAAACCTGAGATGGACCTCTGGAGAAATCCATCTTCTTCTTCCTAAACTACCTACCACAAGCTACTCCAGTGTAGAAAAACTATCTAATCCTAATCTAACCTTCCCAAGAGAAAGCCTAGAGAGAGATACATAAAAAATAGAGCCTACACTAAAGTGGTGATACAAAAAAAAAGGAAAGAGGTGAGATACTCTGTTGAGGGAGGATGAAATAGGGAAAAGGAGATGAGGGAAGTGAGAAAGAAGTGACACAAACAAAGATCCTAATCCAGCATCAAAACTCCATGAAACACGAAATCTTACACCTGTACACATGGAATACGTGCACAGAAAACAAATCTGAAAGGGAGAGGCACATAGAAACAATAAAACATGAGAAATGGTTGAAGAACACCACAAAATCATGAGTTTATTCCTCTAGAAGGTGCACAGACCATTACATTCCTACTCAAAGGCACAAATATGCTTGTTAGGCCTAGGAGAAGGTCTAAAACTCAAATGGAGTGGAGAAACAAATTTTACAAAGTTTCCCCACACCCAAAATGTCTCCCTTTCTCAAATACGAAGTATTTTAAATATATAGAACATCGAGGTGAGAGAGGAAGAAGAAAAATCAAACTCTTCTCTGAAATCTCAACCACCAATCATTAATGACCTGCAAATATGCCTACAATCTGTCAATTGTGGTTCCCCATGTCTGTTTGGTGTGTTAGAGAAGGAAAGATGGAAAATCATATCAGATCTAGGTAATTGAAGCAATCAGATTATGTATTAATGTCTTGAAAGATGCTTTTCTATTTTTCACCCACCTAAACTTGCCAATATAAAATTTTCAAGCCTCCATGGTGTAAAGGATGTCGATACCTTTCCAAAAAAGTCTTCTCTTTCTCAAATTTGAGCTACTAGTTGAAAGATATGGCCATTTTAAGGTCCTTAGGTTGGGCACTTAAGACGGGCTCACATACGCAAAAGGGTATGTCCTTATAGGGTTCACATGGCATCCCCACACATGTTGAAACTATTGCCCCCTACTTTTTCTCGTGTAGTTACACCGGAGAGACATGTGGCATCATGCACGGGCTTGCTCCATCTCCTTCGTATTTTACTTGAACCTTTCCTATTGGCGGAGACACTGTGCCTGACCTGAGACACATGGAGACTTCACCCTCATTTGGAAACTACCCCCATATTTTACCTTTGAAGTTATGCTGAGATGACATGTGGCGCCATCCACTGGCCTGAGAATTTTCAACTGCCAGCTCTATTTCCTTTTTAGACATGGGACATGTGGAAGCTCTACGCTCGTTTGGGGGACCGCATTTGGATTTGACCCTTGAAGGCACGCCATTTAGACACATGGAGGCTTTCTTCAATCCTTTTATACTTAACTGATTTGGGTCCACTGTCCATTTTACTTCTATTGGACCCTAGACACATGGAGAGCCTGCGCACATTTGGAGACCCTGTTTGGACCTGACCTTTAGAGGTGCACCTATCAGACATGTGGAGGCTTCTACTTCACTCGAGACTTTTCAACAGCTAATGAGACCCCCTCCAGGTCATGGACACATGGTGGGATGGCCCACATTTAGAAACCACCTTTGGATTTGGCCCTTGAAGGAACATCGACGAGACATGTGGTGTCATCCGCTGGCCCTGAATTTTCAATAGCCAATGAGACCGTTTTCTAACTTCAACCACGTGGTGGGTTGGCACTTGTTTAGGGTCTTTCTTTGGGATGCATTTTTGAAATTGCACCGATGAGACATGTGGCACCGTCTGCTATTTTTCTCTATTTCTTTTTGTTTTGGCTAAGTCCCTTTTTTTTGGCTGGGCGATATGTTTGACTCGGGACACTTGGAGGCTCAACACTCGTTTGAGAACCGTTTCACTATACCTTTTGGAATTGCATTGAGCTGACACATGGTGTCTTCCATGAGTTTGTTCATACTTGGGAAATTCGGGCCTTGAGTGAACACTGTGAAAAGTCTGAAAACTTCGAGCCTTTCCCCAATTTTCTTCCTTTTGGGTTCTGGTCCCCTCTATGTCATTTGGCCTCATATTTTATCTTGCTCCCCCTAAGGTGAGCTTGCATGGCCCTTGGTTGTTGGATCTAAACTATGGGCTCACATGACTAAAATGACCCTCGATTATCTCTTGCATAGGGTCAAGTTTGACCAATTTTTTCGAGGGGGAAATTGGGATAACATGAGCTACGTGTCGGCTTGATGTAACTTCAAAAGTGAGACCTGAGGGGTAGGTCCCAAACACGTGCAAAGCCTCCATGTGTCTCGGGTCAGTCACAGTGTCTCCACCAATAGAAAGGACGTAGGCAGAATACAAAGGAAATGGATCAGGCCTAAAGATGACACCACGTGCCTTGATGATGCTTCTTCAAGAATGTAAACGAAGGGGCAAAATCATAAAAGTGTGGGGCTACCTTATGGCCCCTATATGGATAGACCCTTTCGCATATTGTGATCTCGCGTTAAAAACCCGACTTGAAGTACCTTTAGGCGGCCATATCTTTCGATCAAAAACTTGGGATCGAGTGGGAGGGGACGTTTTGGAGAGCTCTCGGTACCTGCTACCCACCTACCACCATCATGTTTCAGTCCACCATTTCGAAGTTGTCAAGTCTCTCAGCTACCTCCATAATAAAGGACAAACCTCCTTTTTCCCCAGCAAGACACATCACATGAAGGCATGGACTCTGTCAAAGAACCCATCATTATTACGGGTGAATTTCAATGCTTCTAGAGTGGTTAGAGTAGGTGAATTCAAGCATATCTTGGGGTGGTTGAAGCAGGATTCGATTTCTTACCTCTCTTCTCTCATTCTTTTATATATTGTAAAGGAGGGCATATTTCAAAAGGTTTGTCATCTTTTCTCTCCTGCCCCCTCTCTCTTTCCTCCCTAGGGTGGAATGTAGAGTTTAAGCCTCCTCTCTTGGCTCTATAATGGCATTTTATTGCCTCTTTCCCACTGATGATGTACCATGTGAAATCTTGGAGGATTTAACTCTGTTGCGTGATGCATTTTGTCCATCCTTTGCTTATTTTATTTTCTCTTCTTGCCTGTCATCATTATAGGGTATACTGTGTATACTTCTGATGTCTATTATAGGTTTATGGAGCTGTTTTTAATGGGTTTGAAGTGGTGTTCTATGTGAACTCTACCTTTATTCTATGATGCATCTGTCCATTCTCTCCATTGATCACCTCTCTCCACTTTAGAAAGTTGTATTTTTTACCAATAACTTCATTTTCTAGTGTTTCACCGCTTTAGTGTAGTCTCTATTTTTATGCATTTTTGTCTCTCTCCCTGTCTCCTTGGAAGGTTATATTAGGATTAAATGGTTTTCCTACACTAGAGTAGCTTTTGGCAAGTAGTTTAGGAAGAAGAAGCCAACTTTCTCTGGAGGGCCATCTCAAGTTCGCAAGTTCCACAACTTGAGAGATGGTCCCACGTTATGCAGATCACACCAGATGCCCCACCCAGATCTAAGAACATTTGGGGGTGCTGTGATTTTACAATAACAGTTTTGACATGCCTAGTTGTTCACTGAGGTTATATTTTCTCATTTTTCTGAGGTGTTTCATTCTCAAACAACAAACCTTAAGCCACTGTGTGACTGTACTAATAGTTTTGGCATGCTTGGTGGGACATTGAGGTTATATTTTCTCATCTTTTTGAGGTTTCTCATTATCAAACAACAAACCTTAAGCTACCATGTAATTGCACTAATAGTTTTGGCACACCCAGTGGAAAAGGTTTAAATCACCTTACCACTTAACTTCATCAAGTTAGATGTCCTCTTACTAAAGGTTACAGCCTTTGGAGGTAATTTTAAACACATCTGGTGCCTCCATCTGGTCAACAACCCATTCTCTGAGTTACAGACCTTCTCCCATCCATTTTCATCCATTTTTGTTCCACCTGTTTCATTTTCCCCCTTTCCATAAAGTTGTGCAATCATGACTTCATTCACCTCTTGGAACTCACACTTGCAACAATAGTAGTGCATTCAACCTCCAATGTATTTCTCAAACCCTCCATATCAACATTATGGTCAAATTTAGAACGATTATGCTTACCTATATGAGCAGTGTCAGAGCAAGTTTGGCTATGGAGCTTTTCAAGAACAAAGGGACGCATATAATGGTAGCAGTTATGTGGAGAATGTTGGTTTCCTAGAGAAGATCCAAGTAATGGAGGCTAGCATGGTGCAGTCCAAGGCTACAAAACAAATGAAGGCATTCAGGATTGGTTACAGGGCACCATGTCCAGGGGAAGTCCCTTTTCCAAGACACTACATCCTGTAGGAGAAGATTGACTTCATGGTTGAGATGCCACCCTAACTTACACAGTGGACTTAGGAGATAGAGGCCTACGAACTTGGTTTCAAAGATTATTGTTTATGGGTAAGTCCTACGCCATCATCTGGCAATCTTATCTCCATTCCCTAAGTAGCACCATCTCAACCAGAGCTTCAATTCTCAAGTTTCCCATCTGCTTCCCCAAGTGCTGAATTCCCTTCTCCATCCCCTAGTCTTCCACCTCGCGTCAATTATTCTACCCTTTTCCCTTATAAATCTAATTCCCCTCCACAAAATCCAAAAGGATTTCCTTCCTCTCCACCATGGATAAAGCAACAACTAGTGGAGACCCCGCCCACCACTCCTCTTACTTTCCCGAGTCCATGTTGGGCAGAAACTCAAGAAACCAGTCAAGGAGAGCCAAAAAAGAAGAAATGATCAAAATATTAGTAGGCTTGGCTCTCAAATTTGGGATTATGAAAAATACCCTTCATGGTTAAACCTTCAGAGGAGGCCGGGGTATGACCGCAAGTGGTGGAATATGAGTTTTCAGCAGAGGAAGAAAAACTAGCTCCAAGTCCCATTGAAGAGGAGCAGCTGGAGGAGATCAAATAAGATTTGAGGACACTCAATGAAGAAAGAATTATTTAATATATTTTTTATTTCATTTGAAGGGCTTGATTTGGTTGATGAATCCATGATAGAGGAGGACCATACAGTTCCAGAGGCTTCAAGTTTAGAGCAGGCCACAGAAGCACCTTCAGTTCTTCCTCCCACTTCATCCGTTTCAACCTCTAATGTTGAAGAAGAGTTTGAGATTTCAAACTTCATGTTTGAGGATGAGGGGAACCATGGTGAGTAAGTTGTAGATCAGGAGGACACTGTAGAGGAGGTTGAGCATGCACTGTAGAACATTGAGGAGGTAGATTATCTGTCAGACTTGGACAATTAATTTGATGTAAAGGAGCCCAATGAAATCACATCATTCTCTACTCCATCATTCACCTTCCAAGCACATGATTCCGCTGCTACATAGGAGATCATCCAAGGAAAACATCCTGTATTTCACAACAGCCCTCTGGAACCAAGGTTGGAGGATCAAGGTCTTCCATGTTCCTCTCAGGAGAAAGGAAAAGAACACACGGATCCAATCTCTCCAACGTCATTCACCCAGGAAGGTCCGCATGAAGAATCCATCCTTAGAGTTGAAATTCATAGCAATGGGCACATCCATCGGATCATACCATGCCCAATCAGGCACTTGGATTAATTTGAGCCAAGGAAGAAGCCAAAACTAGTCATGCCCACTCCAAGCCATGAGGATGAGTATCAAAGCACCAAGTGTCACCATCAACACCTCTAGGAGTCCAATGTCAATCAGCTTGAGGAGGTATCTTTGATTGATGTTGATACCTTGATGAAATAAGTGGAAGATCAGCCTCTTTTCAGTTTGTCACTCATTGTAACAGCCATGTTTAGTGCCAAATCATATACATGGTTGCATTTTTTTAGAAAGGGAAGTTATTTCTCCCTTCCTGTAGAAGAATTTGTTTAGCTTTTATTTGTTAGGGTTAGTGTAGGAGTAGGAGAATATTTTATTTTAGTAGAACAAGTGCCTTTGCACACTCTGCATATCCCACTTGAGATATATATGATTTTAAGTTTTGTACATAACATTGTTGTTATGTTTCATTGCTCCAAGGTTATATCGCTATGCAGTTTAGTATGCCTATAGTCCATTTCAGGGAAATTTTAAAGGCCCAAGTCAATACAATTTTCTACTCTCAGAAACCTCATCTCCATGATTTTCTTGAAAAAATTGACAGTGTGGATAGCGGGGCAAGTTTAGGGTCAACAAGTGTAAGCAATCAGGCTTGAGTTTTCAGGGACTATATCAGTATTAGGCTGTCATTTGTGACTCCATGCCCAATGGATGCAACAAGGCTACTGGTCTCTTCATCTAGTAGGAAGGTTTAGTCATGTGAGCCCATAGTTTAGATCTAAAAACAAAGGGACAAGAGGGCCTGACAAGTGAAGAGTAGGGTCAAATATGAGGCTGAATGACACAAAGGAAACTAGAGGTTCAAAAGGAAAAATTGGAGAAAGACTCAAAGTTTTCAAAATTCACACAAGAGTCGACTCAGAGCCAAGTAGCAGGGTAAGCGAAAGCCTCCACATGGTCAGAAATTGATGAGGTAGTCTTCACTCGAGGCCCTAAATCATCTAAGGAAAGGAGAAATAGTGAAAGCCTCCACACGTTGGCTTGGTGAAACTTTAATGGTAAAATCCAGACGTAAACCCCAAAAAAGCATTGGCCCGCCACGTGTCCAGGGTCCAAAATGGTTGCACCAGTTGTTGAAAATTTTTAACAGGGACAGAGCCTGTGGAAGCTTCCTTGCATCCCAAAGGTGCATCTCCAAGGGTCAGGATCCCAATAGGGTGCATGGACAAGCGCCATCTCACCACATGGTCAAAGTAAAAAATGGGACAAAACTGGCCATTGAAAAGTCAGGACCGATGGAAGCCTCCACGTGTCATCTCGGTGTAACTCCAACGGTAAAATCTGGGGGTGGGTCCCAAATGTGCGCTAATATTCCACTTGTCCAGAACCCAATGAAGTCACTCCTAAATAGGCAAAAGGGACCCAATCAAAATGGATAAAGTGGAGTAGACCCAAATCGAATAAGTATAAAGGGGCTTGTAGAAGGTGCCACATGCCTCGTCAGAGCAACTTTAAAGGTGTAACCCAAAGAGGGACCCTGAACTAGTGCCAACCCTCCATGTGTCTAAGGTCCAAAAAGGGACACCAACCGTTGAAAATTCCAAGATCAGGTCAGGCTAGCGGAATCCTCCACGCGTCAGCTTGGCACATCTTCAAAGTTACAATTTGGAGGTAGGTCCCCAAAAGAGTTCCAGCACGCCATGTGCCCCAAGTCTGAAAAGGGTCTCACTAGCCATTGAAAAGTAGCAGAGTCAGCAAAAGAAGCTACGTGTTGGCTCAATGTAACTTCAAAAGTGATACCCAAGGGGCAGGCCCTAAACATGTTCGAAGCCTCCACATGTCTCAGGTCAGGCACAATGTCTCCACCAGCAGAAAGGACTTAGGTAGAATAGAGAACAAAATGGAGCAAGCTCGCGGATGACGCCACGTGCCTTGATGGCATTCTTCAAGAATGTAAAGGAGAAGGGAAATCCTAAAAAATAATGGGGATGCCATGTGGCCCCTGTATGGATAGACCCTTTCGCATATTGTGAGCCTGTGTTAAACACCTGACCCAAAGTACCTTTAGGAATCCATATCTTTTGATCAAAAGCTTGGGATTGAGCGGGAAGGGACTGTTTCGCCTGGAATGTTTCGCATGGAATGTTTTGGCTCTGCAGAATAGACTTGCTTCTATCCTATCATTCCTTTGAGAAACAGATAAGGGTTAGGGCTAGGAGGAATACCTGTTGAATGTTGAGATGGTGTGCGCGTACCGTAGAGAAAGATCAGATCGACTGCAAAGAACTCCTTTTTGTCTTGGAAGGACTACCTGCAAGTAAGAATACAAGACCACCAGATTTTAATTAGACAACAAATGAGGGATCTGCCTTAGGCCCAGGAAATATAAAAACTTCCTTTCGAAGGTGGTCAGTTCCCCTTTTAATACGATTTAACACAAATGATAATATAGAAAGCTATTGCAAAATCACGATTTAGGTATCTCGTTACAAAGCAATAGAAACTAAACTATCAATAATAAAGCGTCACGTTGTTTGTTCAGTTACTGGTCGTTGATATGTTCAGGTTGAGTTATAGGGATAAACCGGGATGGATTTGGGGTTGTTAGGTGGCAAATAGGCAAGAAAAAGGTTTTGGGGTATAAGTCACATTGACCGACGCCGGTCACTGGATAACCGACCGCGGTTAGATAACCGCTGCCGGTAGAGGATAAACGA
The DNA here is from genome assembly GCA_019776745.2 of Taxus chinensis. Lineage (NCBI taxonomy): Eukaryota > Viridiplantae > Streptophyta > Pinopsida > Cupressales > Taxaceae > Taxus > Taxus chinensis. The sequence continues at coordinate 649,753,982 of CM034153.1, read as the reverse complement.
TACCGGTAGGGTCAGAAATCTAAGTGCTTCTGGATAGAAGTTGGTTGCAAGGTGATTGTGGGGTTATTAGGATTGGTGGATGGCTGAGGGGAATGATGGGAGGATAGGGAAGACTCAGAGTGTGGTAAAATGGCCTTCTGGGCAATATCAGGATGTATGGGTGAAGGTTAAGTGTAGTATGTTGCTGGTAGTAGATCTAGGAATAAACTTATGATTACTATTAATCAACAATTCTCAAGAAACTGTTGCTTAGAAACATATAAAACAGTACTTACTCGTCCCTGATGCAGATGCAGGTCCAAGAACTGTGGTGATGAAGGTAGAACTCAGATAGGACGTCCTGACGATCAGAAGATGAGATGTCTTCCCTCACGATGATCAGCTGAGTGTCACAGGGCTCTGGTTGTGCAGTTGCAATCTTGGGCTTGATGTCCTTCTCTGCAAACTCTTCCTGTTTCTTCACTTGTCTCTGCTTCGGCCCAGCAAAATCTAGATTCTCTCTATGATTTTCTCTCTCTCCCGATCAAATGAAAATCTGATCCTTGTTTTTGGTTGGAAGTGGTCATTTACGGGGAACCGATGGTGGTTACGCAACCGACGGCGGTCGAGTAGGAACCGGTATCGGTCCGGTCAAAGCGGGCTATTTTTGGTAAAATAGCCAGCTTTCCCTCCTTTTCTTCCGAGGGATTGGTAGCGGGCTTGGTCAAGTCATTATGAAGTTGGTTTTAGGTGCGGATGAGGAGTAATTAGTCATAGGTGTGGAATTGGACCAAGTTATAGGTCTTAATTAGGTTAGTTTAGGGTTAAGACTAGGTCATGATGAGGTGGCGACATGAGGTGGCAGGTATGGTGATGTGGATTTATTAATTATAAGGTAATTAATAAATAATTGTGTAAGGTTTAGGTGGTGAGGTTAGGTTGCGAAATGTGATGCGGGTCACAAGGGGTCGTAAGACACAAATTTGGTGTCTACATTAGCCCCTTATTGTCGTGTAGTTTGTTTTGTAAAGCTGCACGGACAATAATAAGAAGTGGTTACTCCTGTTAAGGGTATAGGTAATCCCCCTCAAATCTATCACAGATTGAGGTAGCGTGAAATCAGGGATAGGGTTGATAAAGGGTAAATGGTGTTGAGATGAGGGTGAGATGGTGGGGTAGGTCCAAAGAAGCAGACGCACGTTGAAATGCAGTAGTGCGACCAGGGTACATGATTTGACTAGCAAACCAGCAATGCATAGGCAAAGGTCGATAGTTTATCCAAACAAGGGTGATATAATCCTGGTATCCAAGGCATAGGAAGTAGCTCCAGGGTATATAACAGGTAAGGTACAGGAACGTTTAGGCATGTTCGGCAGTACCAAATGGTTGGTTTGGTTGAGATAAACGTCACGGTCTAGGTCTTAGGCAAAGTTGGTCGACAGATCAAGTCAAGGACCCTAATCATGCTAAAACACGAACAGGTGCACTGGATTGAACAAAAGGCTACTGGGTGGATAAAAGTGTATGTTGTTGATGTTGGGCAAAGTAGTTAAGTGGTACGGCCTTGGGTCGGGCCAAGTTGTTGGGTGAGGCCGTGGGTTGGGCCAAGTTGTTGGGTGCGGCCGTCGGTCGGGCCAAATGGTTGGGGTGAGGCCTTGGGTTGGGCCAAATGGTTAGGGTGAGGCCTTGGGTCGGGCCGGTTGGGTGGTTAGGGCCTGAGGCCGGTTGTAGGTCAGGCCGGATGGGTAGGTCACGGCCTTGGGTCGGGCCAAATTGTTGGTTGCGGCCTTGGGTCGGGCCAAATGGTTGGGGTGAGGCCTTGGGTCGGGCCGGATGGTTTGGTTGCGGCCTTGGGTCGGGCCAAATAGGTGGGTTGCGGCCTTGGGTGTTGGGCCGAAATGGTGGGTTGCGGCCTTGGGTCGGGCCAAATAGGTTGGTTGTGGCCGTGGGTCGGGCCAAATAAGTTGGTTGTAGCCTTGGGTCGGGCCGAATAGGTTGGTTGCGGCCTTGGGTCGGGCCAAATAGGTGGGTTGCGGCCTTGGGTCGGGCCAAATAGGTGGGTTGTGGCCTTGGGTCGGGCCAAATAGGTTGGTTGTGGCCATGGGTCGGGCCAAATAGGTTGGTTGCGGCCTTGGGTCGGGCCGAATAGGTTGGTTACGGCCTTGGGTTGGGCCGAATAGGTTGGTTACGGCCTTGGGTCGGGCCAATGAAGTTAACAATGGGTTGTCAACAAAGGTGGATATAGGCGATGTTGGTAGAAAGGGCTATTAGTAAATAAGGGCTGAAATTGGGGTAGAGGTGAGATAAAACCGATGTCGATTATCTATGACCGATATCGGTTAGGGGACCGATACTGGTTCCTTAGGGCACAATATAACCGATATCGGTTATAGGTCAAAAACCTATAAAAAGAAAAATACGGCCTGTCATTGTCACATTTGCAATTTGAAAACCGATTTGGGTTGTCTGAGGTGGAATATTGATATTGGTGCATTTGTTGGCTGAGGTGGCAGCGATTTGAGTGGAGAAGTGAGTGATTGGTGGGCCCGAGCGAGGAGGAGGCAGCAGTTGATTGGTGGAGGACCCAGCTGGGTGGGTAGAGGAGAGGTGGAGCTATGGCACAGCCAGGGTCGCTAGGAGCAGGAGGGGTTGGACCAGTCGTGGAGTGTCACCACCACCCAGTGATCCCAGTTGGTTTACAACGACAATTTGTGTCGTCGTACGGGTAGGCATCAGCCACAGGTGTCACCACCAGCGGCACCGGCTCACAGGCACCAGCCGCACCGTAGGTACAGGTACCACCACAGCCACAGGCACCACCAGCGGCACCAGCACATGCACCGGCACAGCCGCAGGGGGCACTGGTAGTAGGAGTCAGGGGACCAGCCCCAGCACCTACAGTGGCTCGAGATCGTTATATGGAGGCTAGAGCGGAGGCCCGGTACTATCAGGATATTCTTGATGGTACCGGGGCTGATTATCAGCCATATGCGGCACATAGAGCAGAGACCTCTCGGAGCCAGAGATCTCAGGGAGGTGCAGCCACAGCCGGTGGGTCTGTCACAGGCAGGAGGCAAGAGGTAGCACAGGGACCAGCAGGCAGACAGGCAGAGGGCGGTGGAGAGAGCTAAGGGGTCCCTGCATATTTTTGTATTGGTTCATTGGATATGGGCACCGGTCTGCGAACCAGCTATGTTTATAGAGGCCTGCATGCCTAGATATGATGTATTTATTTATTCATTCATTCATTTATTGTATATACCGGCCTGCGAGCCGAGTACAGGTTGTATAGTTGATACCAGCCTGCGAGCCGAGTATGTTTTTGATATGAGAGACCGGCCTGCGAGCCGAGTCGATTTATTGACAGTTATTGCGGCCTGCGTGCCGGCTTTGTTATATTATGAGATTACAGAGGCCCCGATGCAGGGCACATTGTATATTTGAAACTTTGTATATATATAGATATGATGATTTGACCCACATGTTGTGTTTAAAAAAAATGTGTTAAGTGTTTTGAAAGTGGTTTGTGATATTGAATGTATGATGAGTTTGATTTACATGGTGTTATATATTAATGATGTTGATGTCTTTTGTGGATGGGATGTATGTATGTATATATAAAATGATGAGTTTAGTTGACATGTTGTATTATGAAATGTGGTATGTTTTGTCGCTGGTTTGTGAAATTGAATGTATGTAGCTGTTGATTTGGATTCAAATGGTGTTAAATTGATGGTTTTTTATATCGTTTATTGATGGCTTGTGTTTTTGTAATGTAGATAGATGATAATGAAATTGTAATGAGAGGTGGATTTAATGAAAAATATGGATAATGGTGTTGTGCATGCAGGAAAAAGGGACGGGCGCCACAAAAATTTGCAAAAAAATGAAGAAAAGGCTTAGGTTTAAACAACAGGTTGGGCGTGACCGATATCGGTTATGTAACCGATGTCGGTAGCTATATGGCCGGTATCGGTTACATGTAACCGATATCGGTTATGCAAGAATTGATTTTCCTAAAAATAGAACTGCTGGGTTGGCAACTTAAGTTCTTATTTTTAGCATTCTTATTTTTAGAGTCATGAAACACGTTAAATATGCGAATGCGACACTGTTTGACAACTGCTACAGGTAATTGCATGAAAGAATTTGAGTGATAAGGAGGAAAGAGACAGGTGAAGTGAGCGTGGGCTGAGATTCAGAAGGCAGAAAGACAAGTTATATTTGAAGAGGGTGGTGAACATGGCTGAACGAGGAGAAGCATCCAGCAGGCAGGGACGAGGGGGAAGACATGTTCTGCCCCAAGCTGCTGCATCCGGAGAGGTAAATTGTTTGGTTGTAATTTGATTCTTGCATGTGTTTGTAAATAGCATGAAAGAAGTGTAAGTGGGTAAAGATCAGAAAAAAAAAAGGTGATAGGCAAGGGTTGGGGATGGTATGAGTGCTATGGGGCAGGTAAACAGGGTGGGCCTGTATGTTTTTAGGTAAAAATAGGAGTAAACGGGCTTCATAAGTATCGAAGGTGTATGTTTGAAGCAGGGTAGGTATATTTTGACAGTGACTGGTATCGTTTATAAGTAACCGGTATCGGTTAGCAAACCGGTATCGGTTATGCATAACCGCTATCGGTTACTGTAAGGGTTTCCAGATTTTGAGAAAAAAACCGTAGAGATTTGTTCTTTTGAAAAATTATGTGTCATTTTGATGTATGCAGGCAGAAGCAAGGTTAAGGATGAATGATACTGTGCCAGCGTTGTTGTCACGAATCCGAGCAGATGTAACACCAGCTGAATGGGCATTGATAAATCGGTTGGGGTTAAGTGGAATTCACTATTATTCAAGAATTGCGCGTAACCATGCCATGTTGCAGGTGTTGATTGAGAGATGGAATCCAGAAAAGAATACCTTCTATCTACCAACAGGGGAGATGACAGTGACTTTGGAAGATGTGTTCCGTATTTTGAGACTCCCAATGATAGGAAAAACAGTGTATCAGGCGTTGCCCAGCGCGGGGCGGGCAGCGATAACAGCAGTATTTGGGTCATGCTGCACGAGATTTGACACAGTGAGGTTTATCATTTACGTATGGTACAATGTATGCAACACACCCTGAGGAAACAAGGTTGGCCGTGCTATTAATGATAGTAGTGGGGTATTATGCATTGCCGAGGGCGGAAGGTGGAAGATTTCCCAAAGCATTGATGAGTGTTATTTGGGAAATGATAGAAATGAGCGTGACATTCGCATGGGCACCCGCATATCTGGCAGAGTTATATAGGGGTTTATGGGCATGCAAGCAAAAACACAGGACGACACTGGATTGTTCGTACTTATTACATTGTTGGGCCTATGAGCATATTGTTTGTGTGCGTCCAATAGGCCGACCCATTGAGTCGGGAGAGACAGGAGTGCAAAGGTTGGGATTCAGACGATGGGTCCAGACAGAACAAGAAGCGAGATCCCAGGCCGTGATAGATGACATCGAGTATTATAGACAGGTATGGGAGATGGTGACTGTTGCGGATATTTGTTGGAGGCCGTACGGGAACTATATGGTGACAGAGCACATAGCTGAGGAGTTGAGGGGTGTAGAGCGATTGAGGTGGATCGTAGGGCATAGGCCGAGTGAGTACGAGAGGATTCCTCTAGATCGCGTGCGGCAACAATTTGGGTTCGTTCAGGATATTCCTATGACATATAGACCATACATGAGGATCGACGCCGAGGCAGCATTCTCACCTCCCCGGCCTACACCTCCAGAAGGGCCAGAAGAGATAGCAGCTGATCGTAGGGTTATGGATGCGGGAACGACAGAGGCCTATAGAGTATGGTGGGTAGCAGAGCTGCGAGGTGCACGTGAGTGCCCTGACATAGCTGTGATTACAGCGGAGAGAGATCGTCTACAGGATTTGGCTCGCCAGCTTCAAACACAGGTGAATGAGACAATGGGAATGTTAGAGGCTTCACAGCTACGAGTGGAGAGACTGGAGGCAAGATTCCTCCACACGAGAGGACGTATTCGTATGTTACAGGAGATGTTGGCGGATCAATGGGAGGAACCAATGGCAGTGGCACCTTTGAGGATGGAGAGGCTAGCTGAGAGGCATCGACGATCACGATCACCACCTGATTCGGGAGGAGGTGCAAGGGTCTAAGTGAATTTTATAGGAATATAAGAATAAATAAGGATGCCGACCTGCGAGTCGATGATAGAGAAGATGTATTTGTTTAACATCTAAAATAAAACTAAATATGTATGTGGTTTTGAGTGATGATAATAATAAGAATGGTTGTGTGTTGAATGTTGTTTTTGTTTGTTTTGAAAAAGGATAAAGATGAATGTTGGCAAATAGAAATACACAAAAAATATTTATATTGACAACACATGAGAGGGTATGGTAGGGGATGGTCGAGCTAACCTTGGGAGACCCCATGTCTCCTAAGTGCTGCCTACATAGCCCATTGCACAAAGCAAGGAGGGGCCTCAGACCGATGTAGTTCTCCCTTAGGAGCAGGGAGAGGTGAATTCAGGCAATTTGGTTGTGGTTAGGCAATTTTGTTGGTTAGTAAAAATTTGATGTTGGTAGGGTAATGTTGTTGGTGTAGGTATGGGTGAAGCGAAAGTTAGCATACCCAAGTAGTAGGGAATCGTGTCCTGATTAAGGTCAACACACAATCCTAGAGCCGAGAAAAAGAGGCAAGAGTGTCCCGTAATTGAGAAGAGCTAAACAAACCACATATTAATGTAGGATGAGCTTGAATCCCTAGGTACCTTGCATAGGCGAGAAGTCGATAGGTGAAAAGAGTGGTATAATCACAATATATCGGATATACGTCACGTCCCTTGAGTTTTGGTGCTTTTGACAAATGGTGAGGTGAGGTGGTTGATGTGGGCGAGGGTGCAGGTGAACTTATTATAAGATGATGATTCTGACAAAAGAAAACCAAACCAAAATAGACAAGTCCATGACTCAAAAGTGCTTTGAAGTACTGCTTTTATTTTTATTTTTCTGGATATAGACTGATCGATGCGGGAAGTCTACATGGGATATGTAGTTTTGTTGTTCTTGAGGTCTTCACGAAGCTGATCAATGCGAGAAGCTTCTAATAAAGGCTAACTGTGTATAGCTGTCCTTCAAGGGAGCAGTCTATTTATAGTAGCAGATGCAGTGTTTATGTATAGCTGTCCTTCGGGGGAGCAGTCTATATATAATAAGAGCAATAGTTTGGCATATAGTTGTCCTTCAAGGGAGCAGTCTATTGTATAAGTTAGAGGTCTAGATGTCCGTTGGGCATGAAGCATCTAGTTTTTTGTAAGAAGTTTGACTCAAGAAAATCCCATAAGTGTGTAATTAAGAATGTGTCATTTTGATACTTTGAAGTCATGGACTAGACTAAAAAGGGGAAGGCATCTTTTAAGGGGAGGTGATAATCAAACCATGTGAGCTTGATTGGATTTTGAGATGTAAGAAACAAAGTGTATGCGGTGGTAAATGAGCTCAAGGGACGAGCGTAAGGTAGATAAGCAATGATATAACACTAATTTCAACAGTAGAATGGTCAAAGATGCAAGGCATTAAGGGGCTCAGGCTCAGGTTTACCATTAAGCGAAGCTAAACGATAAGTGCCTGATCCATAAGTGTGAGTGATAATGTAAGGCCCAATCCAATTAGGAGAAAATTTTCCACGTTTACTCTTTTCTAGTTTGGTTACATGTTGATTCTCTTTGAGGACAAGATCGCCAACCTTAAAAGTACGCTCATGAAGCCATTTATCATAAGCACGCTTGATGTGTTTTTGGTAGATTTGAAGGTGATCAAGAGCCGTAAGATGATGCTCGTCAAGAAGCTCTAATTGGGCTAACCGCTCTTGGCGGAAATCATCGTTGGTGAGAATATCCTGAAGAGATATTCTGAGGGAGGGTATTTGTACTTCGAGAGGCAAGACAGCCTCGGTACCATATACCAAAGAAAATGGTGTGGCATTAGTGGAGGTACGAATGCTAGTACGATAAGCCCAAAGGGCAAAGGGAATGTGATCATGCCAGTTTCTTCCGGACTCATTGACAACTTTCATGAGGATTTTGGTTAGGGTTTTATTAGAAGATTCAGCCTGACCATTGGCCTGCGGATAGTAAGGCGATGAGAAACTAAGTTTGATACCAAAGTTGTCACAAAGGTCTTGTAACAACTTATTTTTAAAAGATTTACCATTATCTGTTATTAGGCGATGAGGAATACCAAAACGACAGATAATGTGATGGTTAACGAATTCGACAATTTTTTCTTTTTTGATTGAAATGAGTGGAATGGCCTCCACCCATTTTGTGTAATATTCGGTTGCTGTGATTATCCAACGGTGACGTTGCGAAGAAGGCGGGTGAATCTCACCAATAAGGTCTAAACCCCATTGTGAGAAAGGCCCAAAGATCTCGTGCGACCTGTAGCGGATGGCTAGGAGTATGTTGAAGGTTGGCATGTTGTTGACACATAACACAACGCTTAACATATTTGTAGCAGTCGTTGTTAAGAGTAGGCCAATAATAACCTAGGCGAAGGATTCGTTTGGCCATGGCAAGGCCACTAAAATGTCCACCACAAATGCCATCATGGACTTGTTGGATGGTATAGGTGACCTCCGCGCCGGTTAGACAGCGAAGGAGGATGCCATCAAAGCCACGTTTATAGAGGAGTCCCCCCATGACAACATAACGAGAAACACTTTTAAGAAAAGCACGTTTTCCGTTACTAGTAAGGTCAGGTGGGAGAACAGAGGTTGTAAGGTAGTCATGGAATTGGTGGTACCAGGTATCCTACGAATTAGTAGACACAGTATTTATCATACAAACTACCGGGGCTGAGTAGGATGGGGCAAAAAGTTGTTGGACCAAGATGAATATGTCAGAGTCAGTTGGTGCGGCAGGAATTTGCGAGGCTAAGCAAGCCATAGTATCCGCAAATTTGTTAGTGGAGCGGGAATGGTCTAGATAGAATAACGAGTAAATGAGGTCAAAAGTGAATCCACGTAATGTTTGTACTTTTGAAGTTCCTCATTCTTACATTGGTAGATGCCCATAACTTGATTGACTACCAATTGAGAGTCGCCAAAAATATTAATAGATTTGACACCTAAGTGTAACGCAACCTGGAGACCCAAAACAAGGGCCTCGTATTCTGCTGTATTATTAGTGCAGGGGAAATCAAGCCGGAATGAAAGAGGCATAGGTTCAGCGTCAAGAGGGATGAGAACAACGCCGGCTCCTCCGCCGCGCTGGCATTTAGATCCATCGAAGAAGAGGGTCATTTGATACGACTCTTCCCTGAGTGAAAGAGTGGCGATGAGTTCGTCAGGGAAATTAAAATTGGTGAATTGTTCCCCAGGTAAAGGGGCCTCCGCAAGTTGGTCTGCAATAGTTTGTCCTTTGATTGACTTCTGTTGTACAAACTCAAGGTCGAGGTCGGCGAGGAGCATAAGCCATCGGGCGATGCGTTGGTTTAGATGTGGTTTGGCATACATATAATGAATGGGGTCCGTGTTGGTGATGACAAAAGTTTTGTGATTCAGGAGGTAATGTCGGAGTTTGGTGGCTACGAATGATAGGGCTAGGCACAATTTTTCTACATGTGTATACCTAGTCTCGTAATCCACGAGAGTATGACTTATATAATAAACGGCTTGTTCTCGACGTGCCGAGTCCCGATGTGCGAGCATAGCTCCTATAGCATGGTCAGTGGCAGAAAGGTAAAGGTAGAAAGGACGATCATCCTGAGGTGGAATAAGCACGGGTGGCTGCAAGAGATAGGATTTGAGAGCTTCAAAGGCTTGGTGACACTCTTCACTCCATTGAAAGGCAATGTTCTTTTTAAGAAGGTGATGGAAAGGGTGACATCGATCCGAGAGTTGGGAGATGAAACGCTCCGGATGGATTGAAGTTTACCCTGCAAACTACGTAATTGTTTGAGGTTTTTGGGTGGGGGCATTTCTAGGATAGCTTTGACTTTAGATGGATCGACCTCAATGCCACGCAAAGAGACGATAAAGCCAAGAAGTTTTCCCGAAAGAACACCAAAGACACATTTCTTTGGTTGAAGCCGGACTGAATATTGTAACAGGCGATCAAAAATAATGGTTAAAACATCGAGATGTTCACTGCGATGTTTAGATTTGCCAAGAAGATCATCGACATAATCCTCAAGGATAGTGTGCATAATGTCATGAAAAATGTAAGTCATAGCCCGCTGATAGGTAGCACCAGCATTCTTAAGGCCAAATGGCATGACACGATAACAGAAGGTTCCCCAAGGAGTTATGAAAGCAGTTTTATGTTGATCGGCCGGGGCTACCAAAATTTGATTGTATCCCGAAAAAACCATCCATGAGAGAAAGCATTTCATGGCCCGCAGTGAGATCAACAAGTTGATCAATACTTGGGAGGGGGAAGTCATCCTTGGGGCAAGCGAGGTTAAGGTCTCAGGAAATCCGTGCATATCCGAAGTCCCCCCGTCACTTTAGTGACAGGTACGATGTTAGAAATCCATTGAGGATAGTCAATAGGCAAGATGAAGGAAACAGAAAGAAGTCGTTGAAGCTCTTCTTTGACCAAGAGGGCAATGCGTGGATGCATTTTTCTCATTTTTTGTTTGACTGGTTTGGAATCGGGGTTTAGGGTGATGTTATGGACGGCAATGGTAGGATCAATTCCTGGCATGTCAGCGTAGGACCAAGCGAAAGCTTGGTTGCGGGTACGGAGAAAGGTAGTAAAGGTGGCTTGTTCTGATGTGTTAAGGGATTGTCTGATCTTCACAATGTGAGGATCCTCCTCTATGTGGATGTTGATTTCTATAGTCGACTCATTCAACATGGTTTGAGTTTTAGATGGTAAGGCTCGTTGAATATAGGAGTCATCCGCCCCAAGGTAAGTGAGGATGGAGTCGTCATCCTGGCACTCAACAACATTAATCGAAGGTGAATCCTCTTCGATCATGTCTGGATACAGAAGGGGAAGAGAAGATGGATCCTCATTATCGCGTTGATAAAGTGAGAGGACCTATGAAGATAGCATTTATGAAAAAAAAAAGTTAGGAGGGATAGATTCAGGGTCTATCGACTCTGTGGGTGATGATGGCAAAGTGGGTGATGATGGTTTGGTAGGGGTGACGTTGTCTTCTTCCAGGATACAACTGACACGAGGTGTCTCCTGTGTAGGTGTTTCAGGAAAACCGAGACCACTGCGATCATTGTGTTTGCGTGTAGTCACGGGAATGAGTGTATGTTGGCCTTGTTCATAAAGACCAAAACCAAAGCCTTTCCAAGCACAGCGAGTCAAGAAGGTGAGGGTGAAACGACGATTTTCAAGTATTGAAAATCGGATTGGAAGGGAACCACACCAAGAGGAGGTTCAGGGGTAACAGGAGGATGCGTCAACACCCCCATACGTTAGGTTGGTGCGGCAATGGGGTGGTCCGTAAGAGATTACCTCCCCCACGCGACGGTCGTAGGTGGGATGTGCATGTAACTGTCCGTACTCCTGCGGGGTATGGAAAGAACTAACGTTATATAGGCGGTACTCCCCCAGCGTAAGGCGTTGAAAAACATCTACTAAGGGGTCAGAGGTTGGGATGTTATCTGCAAGAAAGGAAGTAATATTTGTAACAACGGTTTCATTAGTTGAAGGTGTAGGTGCATCGGAAGTGGATGGCTGGGTTGGATGAATGGGTGTCTTGACTGGTACAAGCACATCATTGGGGCGATACAACATATTGCAAGTTTTGAAGGGGGGAGGATCAGCTTTTACGGTGTAGGACTTCCCCTCGTACTCAAATTTTATGCATCTATGTAAGGTGGAGGGAATGCATCCCATAGCCCGGATCCAAGGGCGGCCTAACAACATGTTGTATTGGAACTCTCCCTCAAGGACATAGAAGAGTTCGGGTAAAGTACGTGGTCCTACACGAATGTTAAGGATCACGGTGCCTAAAGTAGAAGTAATAGCATCATTGAATGATCGCAACATGATGGGGTTGGCACACATGCAACTAGAAGGGATATTCATTTGTTGGAAGGCTTTTGAAGAGATGATGTTTAGGCTAGCGCCCCCGTCAATCATAACACGACGTACCTGAATATCCCGTACGTATGCTGAGATGAAAAGAGCAGGGTCAGGATCTTCATCACCAAAGTCGATAATTTCATCTTCGGAGAAACTGACAGCAGCGGCTTACTGTACAGAGACAGGAGTGGTTGGGGAGATAGATTGTTTGGTGAGCGAAGCAACATGATTGGGTGTTAGAATAGAGGTAACAAGCAAGGTTTCATTAGGTAAAACCTCTATCCCTTGAAGGATCTCAATGAGAGCTTGTCGATGAGATTCAGAAGTCTGAATGAGATCATACAATGTCATTTTTACAGGCGATTGGTGAAGCTGTTTGATCATAGTTTGATGGGCAATGCCATTAGAGACGGGATAGGCAAGTCCGCGAATAACCACTTTAGGTGGTGGTGCAATCGGGATGGTGGACGGAGAAAGAGATGCCACAGGCGTGTTTTCTTTCGCTTTCCCATTGTTTTTCTTCCCTCGAGTGGCAACACTAATCATATTGATCTCATGAACACGAGAGGAGGAAGACGGTAGGGATAGGTCATGGTTTTCGAGAGGTGGGGCTGTAATAATGATAGATCTTGGTGAGGCGGGGACAGGTGGTATAGGAGAGGGAATTGAAGCTAAAGGTCTCTCTCTTCGTAAGTTGTCTTTCTTAACTTTTCTATCTGAGAGAGGTGATGGACGAAGTATGGTTTTCAACGCTTTGCATCCCTCTATGTCATGTCCTGGTGTGCGGTGGTAAGCGAAGATTTTAGACTCATCGTAACCTATAGGTCGAGGTTTAGATGGATCATAAGGTCTAAGTGGGGGTAGGGAAATGGTCGCATTCTCCACCAAAATAGCAAGGATTTTGGTGTAAGACCCTTTGATTGGGTCAAAGTCAGAGGAAAATGAGGCTATTGACTGGGTCAATTCTGGTGATGACGTGGTGTGGTTGGTTTGTATGGTGGGTGGTTTAGCCCAGGAGTTTTGATAATGGGTTTTACCTAGCCGTGGTTTCTTTGACGTAGAAGCTATGTTGGATGATGAGGCCACAGATGATGTGGTATCATAAAATAACCACAGGGAAATAGGAGTGACCGAAAACAAATATTTTGATGATGGAAATTGTTTAGGGTTGATAGGTGGACAGGATACGCGAGGTGACGGTGTTGCTATACCCTTGGATTTATATATGGGTGCAGAAGGCGTAGGTCGCTTTAAAGAAAACACAGGAGGTATGATATATTGATGTAAGGTAGAGGGATGGGGTCCCACATATGGAAGGTAGGTGTGACGATGATGGTTTTAGTTGTGATAGAGGCATAGGTTGAGGAGATTGAGTCTGTCTCCTAACGAGATAGATGGCTTTATTTTAGATAAATCAAGCCACTTAGGTGGGTGTGTTAGACTAGGTATGGGTGAGGTCCCCAAGCGTACGGGAAGATTTGGCTAAGTTAATAGAAGTGGACGAGGTATTTGGTAGAGATGAGGGGGGTGAAGATGAGGACATGGGCATTTTAAGCTTCTGTAAACACTTCGGGTATATGGTGGAGGCATTAGGATCGGTCATTTGCATTTGAGTAGAATATGGAGTACTCAAACGTTCCCATAGGACCTATCTATCTTCTGTGGAATGACAGTCCTCACGTGTGAATAGGAACTTTTGTATGGAAGAAAGGTGGGTTGTGATTCCAGTCCATTGTGGGTGTGATACAAGGGGTATATGAGGCACTGTATCAATGGGCGTTAAGAGATCAACCGGTTGCTGAAAAGATTTAGGTGATGAAGGACTAATAGGTAGGAGAGTGTGTTTGAGAGGATTTTTCATGTTTAAAGAATGTGGTGATGTCAGTTTAAGAGGTTGCTCGTCTAAGGATGAGAAAAGAAGTGGCGAGCCTTCCTCTTGTATAGAAAGAATGGTAGAAGGAGACGTTTGGGAAATAGATAAATTAGATAACATCCACTCACAGTCTTGCAAGGATGTGGTATAAGAAGGCTCATTTGTGAGAAGGGAACGTTGGGCAGTTAATTCCTTGATGGGTAAAGGAATGCCAAGGATTTCAGTTTGTCTTGATGGCGAGGAAGGGGGTTCGGTTTCCTGCGTTAGTGAAGAGGCTTGATTGAGAATTTTTTCGATAGAGGTCTTTGGCTGGGAATCAAAGACTGCATGGATCTCATGAACACTCTCCTCGGCTAAGATATCTTGGTTTAGATTACTGTTAGAAGAATGATTCGGGAATGGTTTGTTGAATATTTTCAAATTTCAGTTAGCAGGGGTGTTAGGATTATCAAGGGCTATATCCCCTGCATCAACCATTTCCTACACTACATTTTTCAACATCTTGCAATTTTCATGACTATGTCCCTTCACGTGGTGGAAGTTACAGAAGTCATTTTCTTTGTACCAAGAAGGTATGGCATGAGTGGAATCGAACCCGGAATGAGGTTTAACAGGAGGTAAGGTAATGGCTCCTGCTTTGTGCAATTTTTCCAATATCACACCATATGTTTCTCCCAAGGGAGTGTAGTTGATGGGTTCTGCTTTATACTTATAGGTGGTTTTTGGCAGGGTATTAGATGGTGGTTGGGATTTGACGATCACCGCGTGCATGGCCCCTTTTGATTTTGAAGCAGTCGATGGGTGAGGATTGGTGGTGTTAGGTTTGTTGGTGAAATCTTGGGTTCGGAAAGTGGGTTTTTTGTTACGCAACCGCAATTTCTCTTCCTCTAAGGCTCGAATCTCTAGTTTTTGAGCCATAGTAAAGGCCTCGTCAAATGTACGGAAAGTTTGAATTTGGAGGGTAGGAGAGATGTGCTTAGTGCAGGCCCGCGTAAACAGTTCGATAAGTTCAGTTTGAGATAAGGCATACGTAAGTTGGTTGATAAGGCCCCGCCATCGTCCAATGAAATCTGCGATAGATTCGTCTTCAAATTGTCGGATGGCATAGAGGTCGGTGATAGATACTTTCTTGGCAATGTTAATGGAGAAATGATCCAAGAAAGACTGGGCTAGCTGGTTAAAAGAGAAGATTGAGTGTTAGGTTAAAGCACTGTACCACTCCAAAGCGGGTCCTGATAAGGACATGGGAAAGGTGCGGAGTAGTAAAGCGTCGTCGTGAGCAATCAGATAGCAGGCATGTCTAAATGATCGCAAGTGTTGTTGAGGGTCCTCCTTACTGTTAAAATGGGTAAATTTTGGTAATTCCCATTGAGGAGGATATCATGAAGGGGGACTGAAGGGTGATAGGCTCCCGAAAAACTTGCTCGTATGTCAAGGCGCCTACGACTTCCTGAAACAGAAGCCTCCCAGGTTTTGGATTTTGTCCATCATTTGTTTAATTAAATCAGTAGTTGGATGAGATGATGGTTTGGTTGTGGTAAACAGAAGAAAATTGGGCCAAGGGCCACCGCTAGACAATGGTGAGGTTAAATGTTGATAAGGTATGGAGGATGACTGTGTTGAGGCAACCGAATAGGGATGTCCTATATAAGCTGTTGAGGTTACCGGATGTGTGTGTTGGAAATGAAAAGGTGGGCGGAGCTTGAGAAGGAAAGCTCGTGTGGATAGGTGGCAGAGAGCAAGTCATGAATGGAACAGTCTACCAAGAGACACGAGGTAGGAGCAGTCGGCAGTAATGACATGTTGGGCCCAAGATTAACCAAAGGAAAACCAATCTGTGTCATATGGACCCCTGAAGCTGCTAAGGTAGGTGACGGGACTAAAGATGCGGAAGGCAAAGTGGAGTTATCAGGTGGAAAAGGGGCTAAATGAGCAGCTATATTGATAGGCATGCCAACAAGGAGTTTACCGTCAGGTGTTACGGTCAAGGGCATGAGACAAATAGTATTGTACATTGCTAGGATTAGCATCTAGAAATTTGGAAAATTCTTTATCCCCCACAGGAATTTTAGGAACCTCGCTGGTGTCCGTAGGATTCCCCACAGAATGTGAAGGGGGTGATTCAGGAAAAGGCACAGAGCAAGCATGTGAAATCATGGTGGCGGCTTGCTTTCGAGTGATAACAACCATGGACAGGAGTAACACAGTAGGGTTTCAATCTATCAGGAATAGAAACAGACGCAGAATGGTGAAATTGGTAGGTTGCTGGTTTGTCAAGAACTGTAAAAGACAGTAACCGATGTCGGTTAGACTATAGCCAACGTCGGTCAGTTAACTGATGTCAGTGTAATAAGACTGGTATAAGAAAATATAAGAAGCTGCTGATTTGATAGTTAACAACGCTCAGTATATTTATCAAATTGTTCTAAGGTAATCACAGAAGACAGTGTATAACAGAGAAACCAGAATTGAAAACAAACAAGATGCCACACGCAAATCCAGAGACTAACCCTAGGGTTAATTTTAATTATTGTGGGCTTATGCCTTTAGATGTGGAATGATGTCAATCCCTAAACAAAAGACTTAGGGGAAATGTTAAGTTTGTTTTGGCTTAAAAGATTACCTCAATCGGGCAGAGGAATACCGCGGAAAAGGGGGGATGTTTTGCGCTGTTGTGTTAATTGTGAAGTGATTCGGTATGTGTTGTGCAGTGAAAGTAAGATTAATTTCCTGTCAATACTGTGGAAATCACCCCCACATGTACGACCTGTTACTTAGTCTATGTTCACTAGAATTGAAAACAACAAGTAAGAATGTAATGCACGTGTTTTAAACCCAAATCGAAAATGATATTCAATGAAGCAAATGAGATGACTTTCACTAATGCAAAACTAGGAAAGCAAGACAAATTATTTACTAAATATATAACAAAAACAGCAACAACAAGTATGCTTGCTAAAATGAAAATATGTAAGACAAACAGAAACCCGAAATGGGTCCCCACTAGGCGTGCCAAAATGTTTCGGCTCTGCAGAACAGACTTGCTTCTATCCTATCATTCTTTTGAGAAACAGATAAGGGTTAGGGCTAGGAGGAATACCTGTTGAATGTTGACATGGTGTGCGCATACCGTAGAGAAAGATCAGATCGACTGCAAAGAACTCCTTTTTGTCTTGGAAGGACTACCTGCAACTAAGAATACAAGACCACCAGATTTTAATTAGAAAACAAATGAGGGATCTGCCTTAGGCCCAGGAAATATAAAAACTTCCTTTCGAAGGTGGTCAGTTCCCCTTTTAATACGATTTAACACAAATGATAATATAGAAAGCTATTGCAAAATCATGATTTAGGTATCTCGTTACAAAGTAATAGAAACTAAACTATCAATAATAAAGCGTCACGTTGTTTGTTCGGTTACTGGTCGTTGATATGTTCAGGTTGAGTTATAGGGATAAACCGGGCTGGATTTGGGGTTGTTAGGTGGCAAATAGGCAAGCAAAATGTTTTGGGGTATAAGTCACAGTGACCGACGCCGGTCACTGGGTAACCAACCGCGGTTAGATAACCGCTGCCGGTAGAGGATAAACGATACCGATAGGGTCAACAATCTAAGTGCTTCTGGATAGAAGTTGGTTCCAAGGTGATTGTGGGGTTATTAGGATTGGTGGATGGTTGAGGGGAATGATGGGAGGATAGGGAAGACTCAGAGTGTGGTAAAATGGCCTTCTGGGCAATATTAGGATGTATGGCTGAAGGTTAGGTGCAGTATGTTGCTGGTAGTAGATCTAGGAATAAACTTATGACTACTATTAATCAACAGGCTCAAGAAACTGGTGCTTAGAAACATATAAAACACTACTTACTCATCCCTGATGCAGATGTAGGTCCAAGAACTATGGTGATGAAGGTAGAACTCAGATAGGACGTCCTGACGATCAAAAGATGAGATGTCTTCCTCACGATGATCAGCTAAGTGTCACAGGGCTCTGGTTGTGTAGTTGTAATCTTGGGCTTGATGTCCTTCTCTGCAAACTCTTCCTGTTTCTTCACTTGTCTCTGCTTCGGCCCAGCAAAATCTGGATTCTCTCTATGATTTTCTCTTTCTCTCCTGATCAAATGAAAATCCGATCTTTTTTTTTGGTTGGAAGTGGTCATTTACGGGGAATCGACGGCGGTCGAGTAGGAACCGGTATCGGTCCGGTCAAAGTGGGCTATTTTTGGTAAAATAGCCAGCTTTCCCTCCTTTTCTTCTGAGGGATTGGTAGCGGGCTTGGTCAAGTCATTATGAAGTTGGTTTTAGGTGCGGATGAGGAGTAATTAGTCATAAGTGTGGAATTGGACAAAGTTATAGGTCTTAATTTGGTTAGTTTAGGGTTAAGACTAGGTCATGATGAGGTGGCGACATGAGGTGGCAGGTATGGTGATGTGGATTTATTAATTATAAGGTAATTAATAAATAATTGTGTAAGGTTTAGGTGGTGAGGTTAGGTTGCGAAATGTGATGTGGGTCACAAGGGGTCGTAAGACACAAATTTGGTGTCTACATTAGCCCCTTATTGTCATGTAGTTTGTTTTGTAAAGCTACACCGACAATAATAAGAAGTGGTTACTCCTGTTAAGGGTATAGGTAATCCCCCTCAAATCTATCACAGATTGATGGTAGCGTGAAATCAGGGATAGGGTTGATAAAGGGTAAATGGTGTTGAGATGAGGGTGAGATGGTGGGGTAGGGGTCCAAAGAAGCAGACACACGTTTCGAAATGCAGTAGTGCGACCAGGGTACATGATTTGACTAGCAAACCAGCAATGCATAGGCAAAGGTCGATAGTTTATCCAAACAAGGGTGATATAAATCCTAGTATCCAAGGCATAGGAAGTAGCTCCAGGGTATATAACAGGTAAGGTACAGGAACGTTTAGGCATGTTCGGCAGTACCAAATGGTTGGTTTGGTTGAGATAAACGTCATGGTCTAGGTCTTAGGAAAAGTTGGTCGACAGATCAAGTCAAGGACCCTAATCATGCTAAAACAGGAACAGGTGCGCTGGATTGAACAAAAGGCTACTGGGTGGATAAAAGTGTATGTTGTTGATGTTGGGCGAAGTAGTTAAGTGGTATGGCCTTGGGTCGGGCTAATTGATGAGTGAGGGCCGTGGGTTGGGCCAAGTTGTTGGGTTGCGGCTGTGGGTCGGGCCAAGTGCAGTATGTTGCTGGTGAGGCCTAGGGTCTAGGAATAAACTTATGATTACTATTAATCAACTTGTGTCAAGCCAAATGGTGCTTAGAAACATATATAAAACACTAGGTCACTAGTCCCTGATGGGTAGGGTGCAGGCCTTGGGTCAGGACAAGTGATGATGAAGTTACAGGACCCAAGTTGGATGATCTGACAATCCAAGATGAGTTATCTCCTCTTCTGATGCTCAGATGAGTGTTACTGGGCTCGGATGGTTATTCAGTTGTAGTCTTGGGCTTGATGTCCTTCTCTGCAAACTCTTCCTGTTTCTTCACTTGTCTCTGCTCGGAATACCAAGGAAAAGTCTGGGATCCTTTCGATGCATTTCTCTTTCTCTCGATCAAATGAAAATCTGATCTTTGTTTTTGCAGTTGGAAGTAAGATCAATTTACGGGGAATACTGATGGCAGTTACGCAACCGACGGCGGTCGAGTAGGAACCGGTTATCGGTCAGGTCAAAGTTCGGGCTATTTTTGGTAAAATACCCAGCTTTCCCTCCTTTTCTTCCGAGGGATTGGTAGCGGGCTTGGTCAAGTCATTATCGAAGTTGGTTTTAGGTGCGGCAAATGAGGATGTAATTAGTCACTAGGTGTGGAATTAGGACCAAGTTATAGGTCTTAATTAGGTTAGTTTAGGGTTAAGACTAGGTCATGATGAGGGTGGCGACATGAGGTGGCAGGTATGGTGATGTGGATTCCTATTAATTATAAGGTAATTAATAAATAATTGTGTAAGGTTTAGGTGATGAGGTTAGATTGCAGAAATGAGATGCGGGGCACCAGGGGGTCGTAAGACACAAATTTGGTGTCTACACGGAATGGTTTCGGCTCTACAGAATAGACTTTCTTCTATCCTATCATTCCTTTGAGAAACAGATAAGGGTTAGGGCTAGGAGGAATACCTATTAAATGTTGAGATGGTGTGGCGCGTACCGTAGAGAAAGATCAGATCGACTGCGAAGAACTCCTTTTTGTCTTGGAAGGACTACCTGCAAGTAAGAATACAAGACCACCAGATTTTAATTAGGCAATAAATGAGGGATCTGCTTTAGGCCCAGGAAATATAAAAACTTCCTTTCGAAGGTGGTCAGTTCCCTTTTTAATACGATCTAACACAAATGATAACAAAGAAAGCTATTACAAAATCACGATTTAGGTATCTCGCTACAAAGCAATAGAAACTAAATTATCAATAATAAAGCGTCACGTTGTTTGTTCGGTTACTGGTCATTGGTACGTTCAGGTTGAGTTATAGGGATAAACCAGACTGGATATGAGGGTTGTTAGGTGGTAAATAGGCGAGCAAAAGGGTTTTGGAGTATAAGTCACAGTGACCGACACCGGTCACTGGGTAACCGACCGCGGTTAGAGAACCGCTACATGTAGGGGATAAACGATACCAGTAGGGTCAGCAATCTAAGTGCTTCTGGATAGAGGTGGGTTACAAGGTGATTGTGGGGTTATTAAGATTGGGGGATGGCCTGAGGGGAACGATGGGAGGATAGGGAAGACTCAGAGTGTGGTAAAATGGCCTTCTGGGCAATATCAGGATGTATGGGTGAAGGTTAAGTGCAGTATGTTGCTGGTAGTAGATCTAGGAATAAACTTATGATTACTATTAATCAACAGGCTCAAAAAACTGGTGCTTAGAAACATATATAAAACACTACTCACTAGTCCCTGATGTAGATGCAGGTTTCAGGAACTGTGATGATGAAGACAGGACCCAGAGTTGGATGATCCTGACAATCAGAAGATGAGTTATCTTCCCTCTTCTGATGCTCGGATGAGTGTTACTGGGCTCTGGTTATTAAGTTGCAGTCTTGGGCTTGATGTCCTTCTCTGCAAACTCTTCCTGTTTCTTCACTTGTCTCTTCTTTGGCCAAGCAAAATCCGGATCCTTTCGATGATTTTCTCTTTCTCTCCCGATCAAATGAAAATATGATCTTTGTTTTTGGTTGGAAGTGGTCATTTACGGGGAACCGATGGCGGTTACGCAACGGACGGCAGTCGAGTAGGAACCGGTATCGGTCAGGTCAAAGCGGGCTATTTTTGGTAAAATAGCCAGCTTTCCCTCCTTTTCTTCCGAGGGATTGGTAGCGGGCTTGGTCAAGTCATTATGAATTTGGTTTTAGGTGCGGATGAGGAGTAATTAGTCATAGGTGTGGAATTGGACCAACTTATAGGTCTTAATTAGGTTAGTTTAGGGTTAAGACTAGGTCATGATGAGGTGGCGACATGAGGTGGCAGGTATGGTGATGTGGATTTATTAATTATAAGGTAATTAATAAATAATTGTGTAAGGTTTAGGTGATGAGGTTAGGTTGCGAAATGAGATTCGGGGCACAGTGGTGTCGTAAGACACAAATTTGGTGTCTACACGGAATGGTTTCGGCTCTGCAGAATAGACTTGCTTCTATCCTAGTCATTCCTTTGAGAAACAGATAAGGGTTAGGGCTAGGAGGAATACCTGTTAGAATGTTGAGATGGTGTGCGTGTATCGTAGAGAATAGATCAGATCAACCTGCGAAGAACTGCCTTTCACAGTCTTGGAAGCTCTACCTGCAAGTAAGAATACAAGACCACCAGATTGATAATTAGGGTAAATAGTGTTGAGATGAGGGTGATCTGCTGGGATAGGCCCAGGAAGATATAAAACTTCACTTTCGAAGGTGCAGTCAGTGTGACCTTTTTAATATGATTTAACACAAATGCATAACAAAGAAATGCTATAGCAAAAGGTCACGATTTAGGTTATCTCGCTACAAAGGTAATAGAAACCTAAATTATCCAAGGAATAGGAAGTAGCTCCACGTTGTTTGTAACAGGTTACTGGTACGTTGGTACGTTCAGGCATGAGTTATAGGGAGTAAACCAGACTGGATATGAGGTTGTTAGGTTGAGATAAATAGTCGCGAGAAAAGGGTTTTGGGGTATAAGTCACAGTGACTGACGCCGGTCACTGGGTCAACCGACCGCGGTTAGAGAACCGCTGCATGCTAGGGGATAACACTATACCGGTGCGCTGGATTGAGCAATCTAAGTGCTTCTGGATAGAGGTGGGTTGCAAGTGTGATTGTGGGGTTGATTAAGATTGGGGGATGTAGCTTAGGTGGAACGACCTTGAGGATAGGGAAGACTCAGAGTGTGGTAAAATGAGCCTTCTGGGCAATATCAGGATGTATGGGTGAAGGTTAAGTGCAGTATGTTGCTGGTAGTAGATCTAGGAATAAACTTATGGGGTGACTATTAATCAACAGTTCAAGCTAAATGGTTAGCTTAGAAACATATGGGTAAAACACTACTCACTAGTCCCTGATGCAGATGCAGGTTTCAAGACTGTGATGGGTAGAAGACAGGACCCAAGTTGGATGATCGGGACAAGTCCAAGATGAGTTATCTCCTCTGGTCTGGCCAAATGCGTTGGGGTGAGTGCCTTGGGTCGGGCCGGATGGTTATTCAGTTGCAGTCTTGGGCTTGATGTCCTTCTCTGCAAACTCTTCCTGTTTCTTCACTTGTCTCTGCTCGGCCAAGAAAATCGCGGATCCTTTCGGATGATTTCTGAGCTTTCTCTCGATCAAATGAAAATATGATCTTTGTTTTTGGTTGTGAAGTGGTCATTTACGGGGAACCGATGGCAGTTACTGTCAACCGACGGCGGTCGAGTAGGAACCGGTATCGGTCAGCTCAAAGCGGGCTATTTTTGGTAAAATACCCAGCTTTCCCTCCTTTATCTTCACGAGGGATTGGTAGCGGGCTTGGTCAAGTCATGTAATGAACGTTGGTTTTAGGTGCGGATCGAGGAGTAATTAGTCATAGGTGTGGAATTGGACCAAGTTATAGGTCTTAATTAGGTTAGTTTAGGGTTAAGACTAGGTCATGATGAGGTGGCGACATGAGGTGGCAGGTATGGTGATGTGGATTTATTAAATATATAAGGTAATTAATAACATCAATTGTGTAAGGTTCCTAAAATGAAAATGAGGTTAGAGTTGCAGAAACCCGAGATGCGGGGCACAGGGGGTCGTAAGGCACAAATTTGGTGTCTACGCACGGAATGGTTTCGGCTCTGCAGAATAGACTTGCTTCTATCCTATCATTCCTTTGAGAAACAGATAAGGGTTAGGGCTAGGAGGAATACCTGTTAAATGTTGAGATGGTGTGCGCGTACCGTAGAGAAAAATCAGATCGACTGCGAAGAACTCCTTTTTATCTTGGAAGGACTACCTGCAAGTAAGAATACAAGACCACCAGATTTTAATTAGGCAATAAATGAGGGATCTGCTTTAGGCCCAGGAAATATAAAAACTTCCTTTCAAAGGTGGTCAGTTACCCTTTTTAATACGATTTAACACAAATGATAACAAAGAAAGCTATTGCAAAATCACGATTTAGGTATCTCGCTACAAAGCAATAGAAACTAAATTATCAATAATAAAGCGTCACGTTGTTTGTTCGGTTACTGGTCGTTGGTACGTTCAGGTTGAGTTATAGGGATAAACCAGACTGGATATGAGGTTGTTAGGTGGTAAATAGGCAAGCAAAAGGTTTTGGGGTATAAGTCACAGTGACCGACGCCAGTCACTGGGTAACCGACCGCGGTTAGAGAACCACTGCATGTAGGGGATAAACGATACCGGTAGGGTCAGCAATCTAAGTGCTTCTGGATAGAGGTGGGTTGCAAGGTGATTGTGGGGTTATTAAGATTGGGGGATGGCTTAGGGGAACGACGGGAGGATAGGGAAGACTCAGAGTGTGGTAAAATGGCCTTCTGGGCAATATCAGGATGTATGGGTGAAGGTTAAGTGCAGTATGTTGCTGGTAGTAGATCTAGGAATAAACTTATGATTACTATTAATCAACAGGCTCAAGAAAATGGTGCTTAGAAACATATATAAAACACTACTCACTAGTCCCTGATGCAGATGCAGGTTTCAGGAACTGTGATGATGAAGACAGGACCCAGAGTTGGATGATCCTAACAATCATAAGATGAGTTATCTTCCCTCTTCTGATGCTCGGATGAGTGTTACTGGGCTCTGGTTATTCAGTTGCAGTCTTGGGCTTGATGTCCTTCTCTGCAAACTATTCCTGTTTCTTCACTTGTCTCTGCTTCGGCCAAGCAAAATCCGGATCCTTTCGATGATTTTCTCTTTCTCTCCTGATCAAATGAAAATCCAGATCTTTGTTTTTGGTTGGAAGTGGTCATTTACGGGGAACCGATGGCAGTTACGCAACCGACGGCGGTCGAGTAGGAACCGGTATCGGTCAGGTCAAAGTGGGCTTTTTTTGGTAAAATATCCAGCTTTCCCTCCTTTTCTTCCAAGGGATTGGTAGCAGGCTTGGTCAAGTCATTATGAAGTTGGTTTTAGGTGCGGATGAGGAGTAATTAGTCATAGGTGTGGAATTGGACCAAGTTATAGGTCTTAATTAGGTTAGTTTAGGGTTAAGACTAGGTCATGATGAGGGTGGCGACATGAGGTGGCAGGTATTGGTGATGTGGATTTATTAATTATAAGGTAATTAATAAATAATTGTGTAAGGTTTAGGTGGTGAGGTTACGTTGCGAAATGCGATGCGGGTCACAAGGGGTTGTAAGACACAAATTTGGTGTCTACAGGGACATTTTGGAGAGCTCTCGGCACCTACTACCTACCTACCAGCATCATGTTTTAGTCTGCCATTTCAAGGCTATCAAGTCTCTCACCTACTACTTGTTATCCAAAATTCACCCTTCAAGGTAATTTTGATAACATGCATCAAATTATTTAGTCCCAAGCAATTATATTGAGTCCGGGCAAAAAGTCATGTTTCTAGGGTCCCCTCAGATTTTTTCTAACTCCCCTGTCCCCCAAGAAGAGAGCAAGTTCTGAGAAAATGTGAAAAAATTGCAAAAACAAGCTCAGGACAGGAAAAATCATGAAAAATGGCTAAGTCCTAGTCCAGGTGGTCCTTGGGATAGTTGGGACATCTAGGCATGAACCGGCCGAAAGGCCGCCAGGCAGTCTGCGCAGCATTTGGGACATTTGGGACGAAGGGACATGCGGGACGCGGAAATCCGAACTGGCCGAAAATTGGAAAATTTTTACTAACTGTTGAAACAAACAGTCTGGGATGCATGGGAAAAAATTATGTGAACCGGCTGGATCGGCCGAAATGAGTCAAGGCAGCCCGAAACAGTCTGGGACACGCGGGCCAAACATACGCGAACCGGCCGAACCGGGCGAATCGGGAAAATTTTTCCTGGACGGTCTGAAAGCAAATGGGACATCTGGGCCGCGAGTACGTGAACCGGCTAGTTTGGCCAAAACAGGGAACTTCAGCACTGGGACAAATGGAACAAAGGGACGCGTGGGACGCGAAAAGCTGAAGCGGCCGAACGTAGAAGAGAAAAGTCAACATTTGACCCGTGGAACTTCAAACGGCCATAACTTTTGACTCCGAGCTCCGATTTTCATAAAATTGGACTTTCTGGAACGAGCACAACGTCCTCTATGCCATAAAAACTAGATTTATTATTTTTAGTGAGGGTAGATATATTTAAATAAGATAAATATATTCGGCTCCAGTCAGTTAATGCTCATTCCCGTCAAATGACAGAAAACGCCTGTCAGGCCCAAAATAGTTGCCCGCACTCAGAAGGCCATAACTTTTGCATTTCTCAACGAAATCACACAAAATTGGTACCATTGGAATTGTGGTTCCGAGCCCAATGAACAGAAATCAAGAAATTCTAGATTTGATCAGAAATTGATTGATTTTTTAAGAAAATGTGGACGGGTTCAGAACAGTGTTTTATTTGGTAGTTGGGAGTGCAATTAAGAGGCATGGTCATCCTTCTTTCTCTGCTGTAGCACATGCGACAGTATGGGGAGCCTTTTGAAAGCAATATACAATCATTTCACTCAATTTAATGCCTCTTACAGGTGGTTGAAGGACAGATTTTGGGATTTCCATTTTCCCTTCTCTTTTCTTTCTCTTTTTTCTATAAATTGGAGTGTTGGGCTTATTGTAAAAGAGGGAGTTTTTGGGTAGCAAAGCTCTGCCAAAATTGCTTTGTGAAGCTAGTGTGTTGCAAGCCCTTGTAGTGGACTCCTTGCATGGTGATCCAGGCCCTTATCTTGTAATAGACTGAACTGTGTATATTATGAGGCAATAAAATATCAGTTTGTGGATGTATCTTCCCCTGCTGTGTTTTTTGGCATTCTTCTTGTCCCTTTAATCTTTCTACAAGAATATTGTGTCTATTATTATGTTCTTGCAGGGATCCATTATCATTGTGTATGCTTGGAATATTGTTGTGAATGCATTTTGCTAGATTATGGAGAACTGTCATCACCTCTTCTAGTGTGCAATTTGCCTCCGTGTTTCACACATTTGGAGACTACTCTCACATCCTCCTTTTCTGGTGTATCACCGCTTTAGTGTAGGCTTTCATTTTATGCATTCTCTTTCCCTGGTCCCTTGGAAATTTAGATTAGAATAGTTAGCTTATCCTACATTAGAGTAGATTGTGGCAGGCAGTTTAGGAGCAAGAACCAGCTTTCTCTGGAGGTCTATCTCAAGTAGCAAGTCCCACAACTTAGAGATAGTACCCATGTTATCCAATCACTCCGTGAGTTCAAGTATATCTCCAGGGGTGTTGTGATTCGGTGATAACACTACCAAAATGAAGGACATACCTCCTTTCCCAATAAGAAACAACACGTGAAGGCATGGACTCTGTCAGGGAACCCATCATTGTTGCAGGAAAATTTCAATGCTTTTGTAGTGGTTGGAGTAGGTGAATTCAATGCATATCTTGGGGTTGTTGAAGCAGGATTCAAATTATTCACTCTCTCCTTATCTCTTTTTTCTATATATTGTAAAGGAGGGGCATATTTCAAAAGGTTGGTCATATTTTCTCTCCTAGTCCCTGTACGCCGGAAAAGCGACAGGCGAGCGTGGGAATCTACAAGTGACTCTTCCGCGTACCCGACCTCTCGAGGTCGTGCTGAGACAGCCGGTGTGGGTAGAATATGCGTGGGATATAGATAAACTAGTTAGGCAATCTAATGTCTTTGATACGTACTAATGGAATTTGCGAATCTAAGGTAAAGAAGGCCCTTTTAACTTGGACTGGTGTGATAGATCGATCAGCAAGGATGACTGCTCGAAGGCTCCAATCAATATCGAGCTCTGGCATGATTCGATCTATGGGTTGTGGAATACATGGAAAATGACCTAGGATAGTTTTGTGTACGTCTTCAGATAAGGTCATATGGTGGATGGTGAAAATAATTGACTTTAAGGACGATTCTCTGGCCTAGTCCAGAATTCTCTAGCTTCATTAGCCGTTATATCCAGTAAGGACAATTGTTCGATGATGATGGGTGGAAGTGGAGTGGATTGGAATACTAGTGTGCGTAGGCCAATGTTTATATCCGATTGACTTATGGATTCGTTAGGCTGTGGGACTTGTGGGTCACAACCGTAGACTCTTGGTTGTTGCGGTTCTGTTATGGTCATATACGAAATCAAGTCCTGATTCCTAGTATCCAGTAATCATATGCTTTCTCAGCTTCTATGTTTAGGACCAACAACTGCGTGATTTTCTTAGAATATCTCAGAGGCGTTCGTGCAACCTGGATCCTTAAACTAGTATCTATGTCTGTGAGAGTGTCTCCTGCGCCTGGATGTGGGACCAAAGGATCACAACCAAAGGTTTGTTCTCTTTCGAACCCTTCTACAGTCATGTGAATGTTTTCCTAGGGTAATCTGTAGTTTGGTTGATTTGACCAAAACGTGTGTGCTTGGTCGTCTTCTATGTTTAACCCTCTCAACTGAGAACTGATCAGTTGTAAATCTGTTGTTGTTTGGAAGACTTGTAATCTAAGATTTTGGTCTATGTCAACTATTGTTATGACAAGGTTTGGTTGAGGCACGATTGGCTCGAATATGTATTCTCTGGGCTCCCGAGGTCCTGTGATTGTCATACGAAAATAAATGTAAATCTAACTTATAACAGAGCAAATTCTAACTACATAGAATAAACCTAAAACATATGTAACCTCTATTGTTCTGAGAAATATCTTAAGAATTTTAGTAAAGCAGCTATTTAAACATATCTAGAAATAACAAATAAATAACAATTTAAAACAAACAAGATAACCGAGTGTAGTTATTTGTTTGTGTGATTTGTAGCTTTATTCTAAATAATAACTTTCCTAGTCTATTTGCAAGATTCTCGATCCTACCTTAGAAGCGAGGAATGAATCATAGTTTCTAAGAAACTATCAATCCTCACAGCTTCCCTGGCAATATCGAGAATTGAATTTACTGAAATGAAGCAATTTACTACCTTATTTGATATGATTCTAACTAGAACTTTGAAAGCTAGAACCTGGATTCTGCAGAACAGTGGCGAATCCGATGGTGTATGTGATCTTGTCCCCTCAGTATGATCTCCTCGTTCTTTCTTGTTCACGTGGATCTAGAAAAGCGTGTAATGCCAACATCGACAGAAATAGATATTGGGACAAGGACAACTCAGAATGCAGACCGAAAAATGCGAGTAGGAGAGGGATAGCGCAAGAGTACAGAGCTTGGCTTATGCAATTCCTAGCAGGATTTTACTGCGAGTCATGCAGCATAAAGCGACTAGAACCTGAAACTACCCTGTTTGAAGAGCAAAACCTACAACTTTAATGGCTTCCTAAGCTACTCTACTTTAATGGAATGGATAAAACAACAACACTGTTTGCACAAGCTGGATATGTGGCTTACCAATAGCTGGACAATGCTAAATAAGCATGCAAATGAACTAAAACTATGGCTCTAAACAAAACAAAAGACTGAACTATAAAAATGAGAGCTTGAAAGTGAATGTGGGGCAGACCTGGCAGACAACACTTGCACAAGATGGATATGTGGCTTACCAACAGCTGCACAATACTAACTAAGCCTGCAAATGAACTGAAACTATGGCCTCTAAGCAAAATGATAAACTGAACTATGGAAAATGAGAGGATGAGAGCAAAATATCATACCCTTTGTTTGTGCACAAACCATTTATTTATAGCTTTCATTCACCCAAAGATCAAAACCAAACTGAACTCTAAAAACCATAAACAATGGCCAAACACTATTCCAGGGGACCAAAAACATAAATGCATGCCCAAGTCGGCAAGGAAAGCTGGTGAAACGTTGATCTTTTATGTGAGTCGTGTCAAAATGCTTTCTGGAAAATGCGTGCAGGACTGTCGCTCTGAGCAGGGCGGCGGTTACAGGACCGCCACCCTGATCAGGGCGGCGGTCATGGTTTCGTCACTGAAGATCAAAAGGCCAAGAAAAGAGAGAAAAAGGGGAAAACAAAGGGCGCGGGGGCTAAGCGGGGCATGCGGGATGTTAACGCATACTCTGAGGGCTTTTCCGGATCCCGAACGCCTTGCGAAGAGACCTGTATCATCATTGGGGAGCTTGTTACACTGTTCTGGCAGTACAGTACCTTACAATTTTGGGTACGTATAGGCACGTTGCTCCTATCACTTTCATATTGCATACCATTCCATCTCAATCATACACACAACATATTACATATCTTGGTTGCACTTATTCTTGCTTTCTTATACTTACATGTACACTTATTTTACCATGTTAGACATATACTTAGTAGGTAAAAAAAAATACTATATACACATGCGCGTTCACTTGTTACCTAGTTTTGAATGCAAACTTCCTAGAGATCTTTACAAGCAGTAATTATCTTTGGCATTGTACCTCTTACTAGTCCCACTGAGGCTCATGGGGGCATCTATATATACTACTCTTACATATAATAGGTGTTATTTTTTTATTATTTACTACCTCTGACTAGCACATTACTTTCCTTTGATCTATACACATTTTGACATAATCTTTATATTTCTGACATGCTAGCGGGTGCTTCATGTGCAACATTTTCCTTACAGGAACTATTTTCCACCATGGTTTTCTGTTACATATTGTTTAAATTGTTTACTATGTTATGCTATTATTTATTAGCTATTTCCTTTTTCCTGTATGCACACTATATGCTTTTAGATGCTTCATCCCTTATTGTCTTGTGACATTGTGAGTTATGTCCCATGTCTAAAACTTTCTTTTCGCGGTCTATCTTGTCTTCGTTTTTGATTGATACATTATCCTCCATATGAATACTTGATTTTTTTGCACTAACACATGTTACGAGCCACTTTTTTCAATGTGCCTTGGTCTCTACCATGCAAATCCCCTTCCCCTATAGGGTATCCACTTCAGACAAGTTTTTGGTTCTCTTCTTTAGATCACATACTCTTATTAGTGTCACATGCACCCCAAATGAGGGGGGATACACTAGGTGAATCAGTCACCCCATACAACAGCTCAGAGCTACAGTAAAACCCTATACAATATAGAATTACACACGTCTATAGTTATAGAAATGGACTAGAATTGGACTTGGGTCCTAAGTTCAGCACAGACACCAATGCCTCTAGATTCAGACACTAGCACCTGGGTGCTCCTGACCTACCTTAGGTGCCTATGTACTAGGGGTAGATATAGTTACTTATCAGATAAACACAATTCACAGTACTTCACAGAGAAGTTTTCACAGTACATGCACAATCCTCTAGTAAACAAAATGCATTCTATCTCCGTTATAATTGGTACAACTCAGAACTAATTTTGAACTAATTTGGTAAAATCAGAAGAAAACAGGATCACACCATCTGCAGTGGTGTATAACCATGAAGCAATCATGGAAGGAGATTATCCCTACACCTCTCTCCCTAACACTCTTCTGTTGTGGCATGAGATCACCCAAAAAACTCGCACTTGGCATGAGATTGCCCAAAAAACTTGTTCTTGCTGTGAGATCACCCAAAAAAATCACTCTTGGCATGAGATAGCCTAAAAAAATCTCTCTATATAACATTTTTAATACATCTTTCAATCATCTTACACTCATGTTCATTAGGTATCTTTCTTTTCCTTACTACTTTTAACACGGAAACCATTTACATACTCACAGATGTTCATTCAACAATACATGCATTTCTTAAAATTACACTCTAACTTGTTCTTTTACAAGTCTATCCTTAATATGCAACAAGAAGCAACCCTAAGTCAAGAACAACAATAGGTACAACATGGTACAAAAAAAAATTGCTTCACCCCTAGTGTCAATCCCTCATTCTTAGTTTCCAGGCTACATTTTTAGTACTTCATACTTTCAGTTGTCTCTTCGACATGTTATTGCGATAACACTCGACATGGTTCTTAGGTATGCATCTTCGAACTAACTTATGTTATCGAGTATTATCTCAACAAAATAAAGTGGGGGAAAATGTAGACACAAAATCACACACTTGGGTATATTTACCGAATAGGTCATAATAGCATACTAGTATTTACATGATTCCTAAACATGAAAAATAGTAATTGACAACTGTCTTTGGAGTTTTTTATATGTTTCGTGTTTTCTATTTGGATTTACACACCCTACAACCCAATCAGAAATTTACCTATTTATCGTTTATTTATCTGGCTTCAGACATGAATGCCTGGCCAAGATGCAAACACTTAGGAATTCTCGTCCCCTCTAGGCACCCCTAACCCTTTTCTATCTTACTCACTTCTTTTGGGTTTCTTTTATCTTTTAGGCATTTTATTTTCTTATGGGTCAACCTTCCTCTTGTTGATTAGAAAATAAATGTAAAGGAATCATATAAATACAAATCTATGTGACAAAAATAAAGGACCAAGCTCAAAGAATATACTATCATCACCTAAGCTTACATCCAAAGTCATCTAAGAGCACTAAAGGAATCCATCTAGTATCTATTCAAGGGATAAGGGGCTGCATTTTCTACATGTACTTGATAGGAAGGGGAAATTCATTATTACATTCACACATCTATCTAAATTTTTACATCTAGTTATTGTCCGCTATCAACTTCACTTGCACAAGATCATCCTAGGGAACGATTATTTCACACACGCAACTTAGGCACATACATTGAGTCCTTAAGTAGCCATGTAGTGCCCATTTCTGCATTTTTACCCAAACACAACTCATTCGGGTGACTTCTGGGGTCATGTTTAATCATCCCCATATATGCATCTCCAAAATCTTTTTTGGATGTTATGCAGTTTTTGTGATTTCTATCTAGGGTGGCACTACTAATTTACAGTTACATCTTTCATTCGACGATCAACAATGTGATCATATAGAAAGAATCAAGGCATCTTGAATATCAGTGACACTTGTAGGACACAATAAAAACTATAGTTTGACCACTTTCAATGTTACAGGTTATCCCAGAGAGCCCATAATCTAACACCTTAGGCATGACCCTTCACACTAGTGCCAACATTCTAACTAGTCCAATCTTGGACTCTTAAAGTTACATAATCATTCAATCTAAGAATTAATGACACAGATACCCTCTTGTTAAACTATTTTCCTCTGTTCTACACTAGTCAAAGCTGTATCAGAAGCACAAGAATCAGCTATGTCCTCTTCCTCTCTCATCTCTTACACTTAGGGTTTCACACCTATTATTTTCTTAAACTTCTTTTGTCATAATGTATCTAGAGAGATTTACTATCATAGTGTAACCAAGTTGTCCCAGCTACTCTGGCAATTAGCACCAGTTTAAAGTAAAGATTCTCTTTTTATAAAATTCAACTTTTTACCAAGTGATATCCTACTCAAAAAATTAAATATGTGGTTGTTTCAACACTGATCGAAATTCATAGGAAGATAATCCAATATCTCATATTTGGTTCATTACAAAAAATATTCATTAAAAATGATTAAATATCAAGGTAGATGGTAATCATATAACTTCCCCAACAACTCAATGGAAGGTTCCATGAGTCACATCATGAAGCAATTATGTTCTACGGTCAAGAAGATGCAGAGTTGCATAACCTAACTGGTTCATTAGATTGAATTTATAATATATGTTAACTCCAAGACTTGATACACATATACATGAGTTGTCAGGTTTCTTTGAATTTTCCAGCCATAATTTTGTTTAACATGGAGGTCCTTAGGTTTTAAGTAATTCTATTTAATCTCTTCACTAACAAAGTTCTACCTTGTAAGTTAGTGGTGCCGAACCCTCGATCTTCCATCTTCACCATGGTTGTCACTCAAGCTAAACTTTCCCTGTGATTATTAAACTTCAGTACTGAAGCTAAGGGAAAGCTCTGTTATCCAATTTTTCCCCTTGGGAAAAATTTTATCAAACAAGACCTTGCACAAGAGAAATGGAGAGGTTGGTTTAGTCATGCAAGCCCACATTTCAATTCCAAAAATCAGGTTATAGTCGAGCTCAGACAATGAAAATGCAAGGTCAGAAAATGAGTGGCCAAATAATGTTGAAAGAGATTAGAGCTTAAGGGCAAGGATGGATAAAGGATCGATATTTTAAGTTTTATTGCATTTTTGGCACTTCGAAAAAAATAGGGGTAAGAAATGGAGCCAAATGTCTGAAACCCGAAATCCCAAAAGTCTCAAATTCTAAACTTTTGGATTTGGGGGTTTTGGAATTCTCAGGCGCAAACTTGGAAAATCAGCCCCAACAGTCTAAAAATCCTGAAGTCTGAAAGTTTAAAATTTCAAAATTTTAGGTTTTTGGGGTTTCAGGGACCTCGGGAAGCATGCCAAAAATGGAGAGGAAATGTATGAAATCTCGAAGTCAGTTTTCAGGGTTTCAGGAATTTTGGGAATCATGCCAAAAACTAGAGGCGAGAAAAAAACCCCAAAATCCCGAAAGTATGAAATTTTAGAATTTTAGATTTCAAAATTTCGGGGTTTCAGACTTAAGAGTTTTAGAAGTCTCGAACCCCAAAATGCAAATAGCACAAGGAAATGTCTGAAACTCTGAAGTCCGAAACCTTGAAAGTTTGAAATATAAAATTATGAAATTTTAGACTTTGAAAACTCTAAGGTCATTTTGAGCAATGAACAATGTTTCAATCTCTAAGACAAAAATTTCTAAAATTCCGGATTTCAGGATTTTAGAGGTTGGATGCATTTTGGACTTTCAGAGTTTCAGAACTTCGAGCCTGTCATTTTTGCAAAATGGCACCTCGACCTTCAGATGGCCATAAATTTTGACTGGGAGCTCGTATTTGTGTAAGAAATGACTTTTTGGAAATATCTCGACGTCTACTAAGTTCTTCAAAATGAAAAATATAGTTCACCATTTTTTAGGTGTCCTAGGTTTCTCACCTACCACCATGATAAATTTATGGGCTTCCTTCTTGCCCAACAATGCATGGTACATAAAGGTATGGGTTTTTTCATGGCACCCATCACTGTTTCAAAATAATTCAATGCATTTTAGGGCATTTGAATCTGGATTTCACATTTTCTTCTATCTCCTTCTCTAATTCTTTCTATATAATTTAAGGAGGGGAATTTTCTAAAAGGTTGGACATTTTGGCTTTGCACCTTCCCTTCTTCTCTTCTTTGTAATTGGATTTGTGGAGTTCAAACCTCCCATTAAAACTTTAATGCAAGTTTGTGCCTCTTGTCCATTATAATGGACTATATCAAATTCTTATAGCAATAAAAACAAGTCTGTGGATGATCTCAACCCTCTCTTATTTTCATTGTATCTACCTGATCTCTCATTGCA
Organism: Taxus chinensis; assembly: GCA_019776745.2. Lineage (NCBI taxonomy): Eukaryota > Viridiplantae > Streptophyta > Pinopsida > Cupressales > Taxaceae > Taxus > Taxus chinensis. The sequence continues at coordinate 649,719,192 of CM034153.1, read as the reverse complement.
AGTCCTAGTTATTCGTGCATGGTGGTTATATTACATTTTCATGTTTTGTGTTTAATTGCAAAGAAGGTATTCAAAATTCCTTCGGTGCATCACCTATGCTAGTTAGGTTTATTTTCTTGTATCTTCTTAACCCTGTATCCTTTGCAAATTAGAGTATATTTTAGAGTAGATCCTCTGCAAATTGTATGTGTGCACCTAAACAAAGGAATAGGAATTGGCCTTCATCCGGAGAGATTTCTCGATTGCAAAGTCCTGCACTTTGGGAAAAGCTCCATGTTATGCAATCACACTGATAGGTTCAACCCATCGAGTTGCAGACATTTAGGGGTGTTGTGATTACACATCAACACTCTGATACCAGTTGTTAGGAATTAGAGAACAAATATGTGGAAACAATTACTGAAATCACAACAGTAGGAAACTATATGGCATAATTATACTTGCAGAATTATAAGAACATAAATAAATAATGCACAAAACAAGACAAGACAAGATTTAACATGGTTCACCCAATGTGGGCTACGTCCACTAAGAAATTTCTCATATTTTATTATCAACAAGATTAAATCAACTCTCACAGTCTTCTCCTCAGTTATGAACTCACAACAGAATTCTAAAGATGTTAAACCACATCTAAACCGTAATTGACACCCAATTGCTTAACCTTGATCACTCTTGATCACCTCTTGAACAATCAAGATGTCTTCAAGATACCCTAACACCTCTATTTATAGGATTACAATCCTTTTAAAAAGTCCTAAATCCTACCCTAGAAGTTTGAAAGTCATAATCTTTCAACTTTCCATGGCTAGAAAATTTATCACAGTGTTAATAGACAATTAACAACTTAACAACAACGTCACAACACATGACTGCAAAATGCTCCTGAAGTCTCCAAAAACTACTCATCGAACTCCAACACTTTAATACTGATTCTAGAAGACCAAAAAAAGGTTCCACACCCCAACACACAACATTTTAATTTTTAAAAAATTATATATATCTATATATATATATATATATATATATATATCAACCCAAAATTGAATGGGTTTTCAACAAAAATATAAATAATGAGGTTGACCAAATAGCCACAACTAGAAATGGTTAAATTCTTCAAAACATATATATATATTAAATCACATATTACAACCCTAGAGTGAGAAGGAAAAATTAAACCGAGAGATTACAAGGGAAGAAATTTTACATCATTGTAGAGATTAAGAAAACAAGAAATCTCCGTAGTTTCCCTCAAGCCTCCATAGCCGCCATCTTCTCTTACCTGCAAAACCCACAAGAGAAAATGAAGAGATTACGGAAAATAAGAGAGTAAAAAATAAATCATAAGGATATTTAGGGCTTTTAGTCATACCTAGATCTAAGGGCTCTTATTGATCGAATCTAAGGGTGGAGGTTAGACCTTACACTTTCTAAGTTGTGGGTGCTTTTAGAAGAAGGGGTATGGGTAAATTAATTAATGGAGACACATAGGGAACTTTATACATGTCAGTAGAAATGGGGTTACGTTATGTGTGGACATATCTCTTTTAGGGGTGAATAAATTAAATTTACACATGGGGATATTTATAATAAATTATTGAAGGGAAATAAATAAGTGACATTTTAATTATTGGTCAAATAAACTAATGTGGACCATGGGGTTAAATAAATAAATTATTTAAAGGGGTTAAAAGGATCAAGGTAAAAAGTGTAGCTAAATAGGTTATTGTGTGGCATGGGTAATTTTTACTAAGGTAAACATGGTTAAGTTTAACTTTGGGAATGATTTTAATAAATATAATAGGAACCTAAGTGAATTAAAATATATTACATACTAAATTTGGAGTTAATTAAATAGACTCAATATGGTTCTAAGGAAGGGAATTGAAACCCATAACAAAATAAATTAATATTAATTAGAGAAGTATTGCATTAGATGGATAATAAATTATTAAACGCAATACAAGTATGCTTAAAAAAAGATCCCATAATTTTCCCTAAGTAACTAGTGAAGTATTTGGCATGGTTTCTTGTATCCGATTTAGGGTGTTACACTTTGGTATCAGATCCAAGGTTCAGAAACTTGAACCTCTAGGATTAAAATAATAAAAACTATGATAAAATTCATTTGGATTGTTGTACTCACCTATGTGGGTGTCATGTCTACCTCATTTATTGGGAAATGTTAATTCAGTATGATATTCTTATGAACTTCTGGAGTGATAGGAATTTGGTTCCTTGCGAAGATGTTGGTTAATGGGTTCCTAGCTCATGGTTATGGTCGTATGATGGTGTTGTACCCCATATAGACCCTCACTTATCTGAGATTTATAATTTGTTTGGTACAAATCTTAGGAATTAGTCTTAGAGGTAATGTTTAGGGGCCCTTATAAAGAAGATCTAGAGATTGATTAGTTTCTTAGAGATTCCCTTTTCTTCAGTGGTTAGGAAATTTAGGATGCATGGTTGTCGGTAATTACAAACTTTGGTGATGGTTGTCACTTTGAGGACTTAATCCCCATATGGGAGAGTACATACCATGACATAATGTCACATTAGATCCTGATTCGTATGTATATTCTGAAATGTGATATTTATGTATAGTTCCACATAGTGGCGTCCCATGAAGGGCTACGAAGTGATAGTGATGTGGATATTTCATGTGGTTTATATTTGTAAAATTGAATTATTTTATTAAGGAACAACATTCTATTTTAATGATTTGTTTAGAATCTCCAAGGCTCTTCTTATTATTTTATCTTATTGTGAGATTTTATCGAGGATTGAAATGTGATAAATTATCCATTTTTGTTGATTTTTGATATTTCTAGGATTTTATCTCAGTTTGGTGACTTTTGGAGCTTGTTTATCTTGATAGCCACTTGGGGAAATGTTGGCATTAAGAATGTTATGTGGTTTTCTTCTTGTTTTTTGAAGAGATGGTTCTATTTTATTTTTATTGTCTTCTCTTGTCGTATGGGGGTAGACCCTATGTGACATGACTAATTTCTTAGGTGATTCAGGTCCTACCTTTAGCTTTGGGGGCACACGACTTTGTGTGTCTAGGACCTTTGAGTGATGCTTTCAATATTCAAATTTTCCTAGGGAGAGGGCTTTCCATGTCATGCAGTATAGTTAGTAGTTTTGATGGTGATTATGTTTCTTGTTGCACCGTGGTATGATTTTCGTTCATCATCAGGATAAATGTGATACTCACTATGAACTTATGGATTATGTCAGGGACAAATTAACTCTTATATAACAATGGGTTTCTAGTGGCTAGTGTACTGTTGGGATATGAGGGTCAATCAATAGGCATACTAGAGATATAACTTGGTTCCTTTAGTTTATCATGTAAATAATCCATGTTTTGAACTATAAATACCTTTCATTAATTTGAAAATACTTAAGATCATGAAACATGGTGCTTATTTTAGTCTTGATGATCCATAGATAGATATACCTTTGTCTTATCTCTCGGTTGTTAGAGGTATACCACACTTTAAGCCTTTGGTATCGAGTGTTTATGCAAGTCGATATAGATTCTTTTGGGATCCTTTTGGAATTTTTTATTGAGGGAATATGGTTTTTTAGGTCTAAGGGGTCTAACCTTAGCTATGTTTATGCCATGCTCCTTCATCCAAGGGCTATAATCCTTAGCTTTAGAGGTTATGTATTGGTAAAATCAATTAACTACACTTTGAATATTTTGATGCCCTCTTGGTGATGAAGTGTGGTGTCTATGGGGTAAAACCCCCCTGTCATCTTGTTTACTTGGTTGAAGGTATCTAGTGGAGGTATAATTTTTTTTTAAAACTCTCTCTCCTCTAGTGAACCTATTTTGCAGTTTACACCATAAACATTATTTTCTCCCTCATACTGATCTAAACTCCTTAAACTCGTAAAAAAAATTACAACTTCATAATGTATTCCTTCATTGTAGCTCTTATTGATACTTTTGGAGACTCACTTGGAATGCATCAATGAATCATGTAACTCTTAGGAAAACTCTTGTAAAATTGGTGTGTTCCATTTTGGTTAATGATATCTTATATTCTATTAAATTATTAATGCGGCAAGTTTGGATCTTTCTACTCATTAAAATTCAATTGGTACTGTGATAAACCTAAGCATATTAGAACTCTAATTAGGAGGCTTGGAATTTTGAAACTTAATAAGTAAATTTGGACATTAGGAAAATGGTTCCTTACTATCACCTTGTAGTTTATTAGAAGAAATAAATTGAAAACTATGGGAAAAAAGCAAACAATCCTCCCATACTCTCCTTAAAATTAAAATGAATAAGTTTTCTGTCCATATATAGCGTGTCGAGATATCATGCTAACATTCGTGATGACTCATAATGACATGAGGTATATGATATCATAATATATGGAATGCATTAATTAGAAAACTTATAAGAAATATATTTAGTGAACGTAACTATAACTTGTGTCTTATAATTTAGAATAGGGAATAGATAATTTTATGGGATTGAGTGCAAGTAGAATTTATAAATGAACAACCTTGATTGTATAAATTGCTATTGCATGTGCTAAAGTTTATAGAGGACACAACTAAATGGTTGAGCTAATTGAAAGGTTCCCTTGAGCTATTGTGTGAGTATCTAATCTCAATTGTGCCCTAAGGTTTTGGGATGTGTAATGATTTAATTACTTCCCATACCTTCCATTTTTATATCAAACAAAAAACATATGTATAATGTTTATAACACAAGCTACATACTAGGTCATTTTTGGTACCTCTCACTGGTTAGTATGAAATTTTTACAAGTATACATAAGGATTTAATCACGTTGTTACAATGAATTAATTCTTATGTTCATATTGGTGGGCCCTAAATCCATCTTTCAAATGATGGAAACTATTTGAACCTTTAAATCTGACTTCCTAACATGAATAATGTAGTACCTTATTAATAGTGATGTGCTCTAGCCATATTTCACGCACTTAAACATAAATATGTGTAATTTTTCCTTGTTGGATCCTTTCAGGATGTTGTACCTTTTTTCATCTTAGCTCCATAGGTGTACGATTTGTGATATTTTAGGAGTGAGTCTATATCTCAAGTTTTAAGAGAGGCACCCTTCTCATGTTTAGAATACATCATTGGTGACCTAGGCTTATTGGCAAGCTTAGGCAACATATGGTAAGGATATGGAGGAATTTTGGAAGCTTCCTTACTTTTGAGGAAGCATGATGTTGTCCCCCTTTTCCTTTGGGGAGGAGAAGGGGAAGGTTTTTTTTTGTAAGTTTCTAGAATAATTTTTAGTTTTTTGATGTAGTAAAGTACTAGTTGGACATCTCTTTTTGCCTATTTTTGTCTTAGCTCGCTTGATTGTTCATATGTGTTAGAATATTAAGCTGGTGTTTGTTTTAGGATTCTTTGAGCTAGGGAAAGGTCCAAAATTAATCAATTTGGTTTTCTTATATAGGGAGAATGATATCTCTTGTGCCAATATGATAGTTTGGGAAAATATTTCCTATCACCAAAAAATGGAAATGTTATCTAATTGTTTGGGTATTCTAAATCAAGATTAGTGGTTGCGTGTTACGATATTTGGGAACAAATTCAATTTGTATAAACCTTGTGGCCAAGATCATGCTTAGTGTTACCATGAAAATTTAAGGGAGTTATTCCGAATTATATAAAGAACTTCCAATGAATAGCCTACCTCCTTGTGAAAACTTTTGTAAACATTAAGTGTTTTCCCTTATTATTAAACCTTGTTTTTGTGGCCCAATGAGAAGGTGTGGTTTCTTGACAAATTAAAGGTTGTGGTTGGTAGTTGTTAATTTTTTATAATAGAGAAAACCTTGAAATGTAATTCAACCTAAGTTGAAGTCTTATCCTTCTTTTTTTCACCACGTGTTACACCGATGTGTGGCTATATGGACCAGTTATTACCTAAATTTTTCTATCGTTCATGGACCTTAGTTTTGATTAATTGAGATCCCATCAAAAAATTCCTATTTAAATATTATTTGTTGTAACTTGGTTAACCTTGTAGAGATTATTATATGCGTTGAATGCTAACAATCTTGTTAGAGGAGGTTACTATTTGTGTCTAATAGTCTCCCTTCTTATTTTACAATAATGTTGTACCAAACTTGGATTCCGAGGGACACAATTTTTCTTCAAAGTAAAGAAAACCCATAGAAGGTGTGAATCATATTTGTATTCATTGTTTCTCTACATCTTTCCATGACTTCTAGGAGGAAGTCAAGTCTAAGGGAAGGGGGATTTAGTGCCCACTCCTCTTCGACACCTATTTTGGTATTCTCATATTTATTAGTTGCTTAGTGATATGGAAATTATTATGATATTTTGGATAATATGTTGTTACACACTATGGAATTTTTTATTATTATTGTGTTTTGGCTTTTAATATGGGTTGTATGGGTATATAGAGGACATTGATAGATGTTGTAGTACATGATGATGAATTAATGTTACTTTTTTATATACTGACACTTTGGACTCTTGATAGTGGTGATTATGTTTAGATGATTGGACTAGACATGTGATCTTATTGATGTTGTGAATTATTAATAATTTGATGTTAATAGGTGATCAGTAGTAGGATGTTGAATGCATCCAAATAGATATAAGTTATAATGGATGTATGAATTGTGTGGTTGTCATAAAATATGAATTGGGATAAATGGTTATGCATAATTGTAGGGTGATAGTGAATGTTAGTGAATATGGAAGAATTAAGATAATTATTAATTATAAATAATTGATGGAATTGTTTAACCTTCATGATGATATAGCTATATTGTATGTTGATGTTAATTAACAAATGATATATGTGTTTTATTTTTTTGATGTATTGATATGGCCTTGAGGCCAAAGGTGCTATTATTTTGATTTTTTGTAGGAAATGAAATCACAATAAAAAAAGAAGGGACTAGGGGACAAACTATGGAAGAATACCAAATGTTACAAGAAGGTCACCTTCGCAATTGTTTGCATGCATGTGCCTTATCATTTTTCTTGTTGTGTTTTTTAGAAGGTCTCCATTGGGGAGAAACCTCATAAGTGACCATGGGTGTGAAAGTTGTATTTTTCCATTTTATTTTATTGTCTTATTTGTGTATGTGACTTTATTTATTTGTAATGTGTCCTCATTTTATGGAACTTATTTAAAGTGCTCTTGATTTAATTAATCAACTATGTGGATAATATTAATTAGGAGATATGAAAAAAGGGGGAAATTAATGAGGTAGATAGTACTTTTCTCTTCATAATTTTAGTTGGATTTTATTTGATTTTGATTATGTACCCTTTCCCATCTCTCAAATTTAGGATTTGGTTTTTGTGTCCATTTTTTGGAGGCTTGTGGGACAAGTTATACTTGTCCCATAATAATTAAACTCTCCCACCAACCCAACCTATGATATGACAGGGAAAATTTATCCCCTATCATGTGTTTTTGATGGAAAAATAGGCAATTAATGCCACCTTTTTCATAACCCTCTTTATTATTTCCTTGAAAGTATGGAATAGAGGATTGTATTTGTAAATCAAGTGTCTTACCTTCACCTTAATCATTTATGGAGGCTTGGAATTTGTGATTGAATTTTGAGGTGGATTAAGGAGAAATTGTGTGGCATCCTACATGGAGCCACCTCGCCATCCTCTCCACCATTTTCTATTTACAGGAATTTTTATGTTGTTTTGAGGGTTACTTGCTTGGGGATTTTTTGAGAGATTACATAGGATTTGGCTTGCATTGTGGAAATAAGGTAGAGCTTGGTTGTTTGATGCTTGTAAGGAGTTTTCAATGTTGAGGAAGGCTCTTATACCTTGTATTTTGGTTTTCTTGATTTTTTATTGTGTTGTAATTTGAATGAATGCATGTGATTTTCTAAGCGATTAGGTAGATTTGGCCATAATGATGGTGTAGGGAGAGGGAAATGGAGCCACTTTTTTGGAGGTAAAAAGGAGTATGTGAGGATTTTTTGGAGGGAGTGTGGGAAGGGTGATTCACCTTTGTGGAGTTAAAAGGAAACTAAGTCATTGTATCTTTTAAAATGGAGAGATAAGGAGTTTTTTGCATGTCTGTGATTTGTGTTAGTGCATTTGGAGGCATTGGGTGCACCCCTATCCCACTTGGGAGGCACAATGTGATGGATACCATATTCTCTTCTCATTTGTCTTAGCTTTTAAGCGTACGTGTTTTGGAAAGTTGTAGATTTCTATTATTAATGTTTTTGTTGTTATATGTGCTGCAAGTTTTGTTAGTGTGTATGTATTTATTGGTGAAGAAATTTTGTGAAGAGATGCCATGGTTGTATACATTTATTATTTTTCCATTGTTGGGGCTCAGGAGCCAATGAGAAGGTTGGATTAACCTTCTAATTGGATTAAGGTTGAGAGGTGATTGTTTCCTAGCTCCCTTCCTTTTTTGTTGTGTTAAAGATGGAGAAAAGAGAAACGAGTTGCAAGTTGGTATTCTTGGATGGAGTTACATGTGTATTTGAAACAAGAAAGAGAGAATAGAGAGATCTACTATAAAATTTTGCATGTTGTCTCCACTTTTGTTTAGAGTGCTTTACTACTTGTATTTTATGCTTTAAGCTTCTTGTAAATAAATTTTCCAAATCTTATATAGACAATTAAATTGTGAAATGTATATAGTTAAAGGATGGACATTTACAAGGTTGTACCTTGTTGAAAATGTATTCCATTTAAATTGTATTGTGTTTTTAATCCACCACTAAATGCAAAATTGGAAAATTATTATTTCTTGGATTTGAAATAAAATGAAGTATATGAATTGTTTCCCCTTTGAAATGTTTTTTCATAATTCAATGGTGGAATCCTTTGTTTAGAATGTATAAATACCTTTTGATTTCATAGAAAATTTAAAATTAAACAACCCTTGTACACTTCTTGTTGTGATGAAATATTTCCTTTCTTTAGTTGAAAACAAAAAAACCTCTTTTGCCTATACTTGTGTATTTCTTTTGAACTATTATTCAACAACTACATATGTGTGTGTGTGTGTGTAGGTTCCTGTATACATATCATTGTCTAGATACTGTAAAAACCATAATAAACAGGGAATATATATATATATATATATATATATATATATATATATATATATATATATATATAGATAGATAGATAGATAGATATAATTATAATATGGGGGGTGGCTTCCCCCCGGACTGTGTTTATATATATATATAAACACAGTCCGGGGGGAAGCCACCCCCCATATTATAATTATATATATATAATTTGTGGGGCCAAAACCGCACCCTGCTCCCCCCCCCTTAGACTGTAACATTCACAATGGGGTAGGTGGCCATGGCCGACCAACCCTACTATTCAAATGGGGGGGAGGGGGGGTCAGTCATGGCCTCCCATCCCCATCTCCCATATACCTTTGCACAACCCATTATTGGGCCGAACCCCTCCGCGCATCATTGTAATTTTTTATAAGCAATATATATATATATATATATATATATATATCTGTGTGTGTGTGTATATATATTAAATAATTTAAAATTAAAATATGTATGTGTGTGTGTGTGTGTGTGTGTGTGTGTGTGTGTGTGTGTGTGTGTGTGTGTGTGTGTGTGTGTGTGTGTGTGTGTGTGTGTGTGGTGTGTGTGTGTATGTATGTGCCTACATACATACATACATACATATATACCGAACCCAAAAAAAAAATGAGGGTGAACAAATACACACAACTAGAAATGGTTAAATTCTTCTATATATATATATATATATATATATATATTGCAACCCTTGAGAGGGAATGCAAAAATAAACCAAGAGATTATAAGGGAAGAAATTTTTCTCCATTACAGAGCTTGAGAAAATAAAATATCTCCATAGTTTTCCTCAAGCCTCCAAAGCTTCCGTCTTCTCTTACCTGCAATACCAACAAGAAACAATGAAGATATTAGGGGAAATAAGAGATAAAAAAGGAAATCATAATGATATTTAGGACTTTTAGCCATACCTATATCTAAGGGCTCTTATTGATCTCATCTAAGGGTGGAGATTAGACTCTACACTTTTTAATTTTAGGGTACTTTTGGTTGGAGTGGGTGTTTTTAAAAAGGGTTATGGGTAAATTAATTAATGGGGACACCTAGTGCACTTTATAGATGGGTAGAAGTGGGTTAGGTTATATGTGGACATATCTCTTTCTTTTAGGGGTGAAGAAATTAAAGTTGCACATGGGGATATTTCTAATAAATTATTTAAGGGAAATAAATAATTGAGATTTTAATTATAGGTCAAATAAAATAATGTAGAGCATGCGCGTAGATAACTGAATTATTTAAAGGGGTTAAAAGAATTAAGGTAAAAAGTTTAGCTAAATAGGTTATTGTGTGGCATGGATTCTTTTTACCTATGTAAACATGTTTAAATTTAACTTAGGGAATTATTTTAATAAATATAATAGGAACCTAAGTGAATAAAAATATATTACATACTAAAATTGGAATTAATTAAATATATTCAACATGGGTCTAAGGAAGGGAATTGAAAGCCGCAACAAAATAAATTAGTATTAATTAGAGAAGTATTACATTAGATGACTAAGAAATTACTAAACGCAATACAATTATGCTTAAAAATAAAAAATAAAAAATTCCCGTAAATTTCCCTAAGTAACTGGTGAAGTTTTGGCATGGTTTGGTGCATCGGAGTTAGGGTGTTACATTATAATATAAAACAATGTATTATATAGGAGTCTTATCTAGACTATTATTAAGTATTTCTAAAATCAATCTCACAACTTCTCAAACCTATTCTACATGAGTTTTTGTAACTCACCCACTATTGATAATCTAAGTTCTTTATTAAACAACCTAGTTACATAATTAACTACGTAGATTAATACTTTCCCAAATTATTATAATGTGAGCACTAATAAAAGAATATTCCTAATATTTCCCAATTGGTGTGAACATGGTAAAAAAAAAACTTCACACTCTCAACTAAAGTATACTCATCCTTGTGGCATGCTCGTCTTCATGGCTCATGACCTTGATCTAAAGAAAACCTCTCCCCTTCAATGGTTTTAAACATGTTTACCACAAACCTTGACGTGAACAAGAACCCATCAAGTATCCACTTCGTGTGGTTTTGTAGATCTTGCACAAACCTCTTCACCATCCATAAAATATTTTACACTGGTTATTTTGTTCTGTAAAACATTTTTACATTAGTAGGTTACATAGGAATCTTCTCACAAAAAAATAGGAAAAGTATTCACATTACATTAATACGAATAAATTTTTCTTAATTGTAGCCACTATTGTTGATCAATGAGACTTGATCTTGAACAACATAAGAAAATGTCATTGCCAATTGAAGCTACCATCGAATTTAATCATTTTCACACATAACGGAAATGGAATATTGGTGTTATGTTCCCCCACAATGTGAAATTGTCATTTACTCTGCAATCTGCACAAAAGAAGGAACACTATAATGAACCACACTAGAAATTTAATACTTAACTAAAAAACATGTCACAACCTCATTGTGTGGCCCCGTCACCTACGACTTGCGAGAGGTTGTTGTTCAACATCCAACATCACATACCTACATCCTCAAGTACATTGTTGCTAACTCAGTGGATTCTGAATTTGAGACTCAATTGTATGACAAGAACCCCCATAATTTAGACTCAATTTATTTTTTGATTTTTGTACAACTTTACCTTTATGTTTGACAACACGTCTTCAATAAAAACTTATTTTGATAATACTTACAAATTGAATATAAGGAACTTATGTAGCAAAATATTCACCTAATAAAATATTTGACTATTAAAAGTAATGAAATATTACTTTTTGACTCAACATAGCTAGTACCACTCTATGGATTTTGGCTAAAGAAGAATCTACTCTATCGATTGTTATGAACTAATAACTATAAACATCAATAGTATTTATGATTATTTGTATTAAAAAAACTAAGAACGTTACAAATTTTATGAACAAATCAACTTATAATAACTTTATTCAAAAACAACTAACACCTTTAAAGCTTTTAGCTATCAGATAAAAAATGATTATATAAACTCTAGGGTCCATGCTCAATGATTTTGACAAAGATGGCATCGATTCTAACGTGTAGATGACATGGAAACGACATTTATATGGAGGAAAAAGATACAATAATGCATGTAACTAATCAAAAAAATTGACGTCAATAAAATACACTACCATATGCATATAACAAAATGAATTACATCTCACATGACATTGGGACTAAAAGAAGGCACATGATGCACATGGAAGATTTACATAATGAAGATCGGGATGTGCTAAAAAAAAACTAGGGAGCTTACTTTGAGTTATTGTGAATCTGTTAAGTTGATTAATTCTCGAGTTTCTTCACTAAGGTGGGCATTCTGAAGGGTTTGAATAGACAAATTTGTGTTTTTTTGATAATTGAAGAATGAGGTTGATCTCGAAATGAGCTCAGCAAAACTTCCAAGTTAGCATCCAACTTGGAAGTTTACGAGACAGAGGGCTTCTTCACAAGGCTCATGTGTTACAAGACGCAAAGGACTTCTTCACAAAGATGGATGGACAGTTGAGTATTACACAAGCGAGGAGGATGCAATTTTTACAATTCTTATTAGGATTGCAACTATGGTGTATAGAATAAACTATCACAATAATTAGTTCCGTTATTTGTGGTTATTTTCATAACACTACAACATTTTTTGGCTATGCATACATCCACCATCAATTTTTTTCATGACACTACAACACTTTTTGTTTATGCATACATCCACTATCATGGCCACCTTTTGGCGTGTCCATCACACACTTTAATGCAATTGCTAGTATTTAATACTTTTTAAGTGGTATTGATTTTTTTATTAGAGAAGTGTTTGTGCCCCACCAGATTTATTTTTTATGAATCCTTCATCCTCCCAACATATAGTCTTGGCATCTTTGTCATTACAGATTTTGTTTAAACATTTGAAATCATGTTTATTCGAATTTCAATAATTTCATGATTACTCCCTTGTACCTATTAGGCAAGTGACACTCGTTCCATTATTGAGTTTTTTTGAGAACATGGTACACCCGGAACTGCATATACCTAATGCCAGTTAGATTATTGGTGTTAAGCATTACGATCACATATAAGTTTTTGTTTTGGGAAAGAAAATCTATAAGCAGTAATTTGATGTTCCAATCATTAGGTACAGTAGCGAGGAGAGGACGTGTACAAGAAGGAGGGATTCTTCGAAAGGCTTATTTTGTTATAAAATGCGGAGATCTTCTTCGCAAAGCTGGATGGACGGTTGAGTAAAGTGAACTAGTATTGCATAAGCAAGGAGGCCGAGTTTCTGCCAACGGGGGACACCATAATACAACAGCTGCAAATTCTGAAATCAATTTGATTATTGATCATGACCACAAATTCTTTAGATTTTATAAATGGCTACCTCTTAGTAGGTGGTTTACTACAATGAGTACTGATTTAAGAGACACACAAGTGAGGAGGAGGTGGGGGTCGAATTCAAGTCTATTGATTCATCGCCCTGTGGGTGGACTACAAGTAAGAAGGAGAAAGCAAAATGCACTTCAATAGGGGGAGGGAGAGGACTAGCAGAGAGGACGAAGGCGAAGGCGAAGGCGAGGAAGTGAGGGATATGGTGGAAGATGGGTTCTGACTACTGGGGGCATTCAACTAATCCAATCATCTTACTTGCCTACGACTTGTCGACCCACTGTGAATCCACGTCCGTTGCGCTCAACTCATTCCTTGGGTAACGGATTTCATTAAGCATATCATCCCTCAGCATCGGCAGGTGGAACGGGGCATGGAAAGTACTAAATCAAAGTTTTTATATGTCATCCATTCGCCTCAAGAACACAGCAAGCTCCACGACGACGACATGGTTGTAGTGGTATGGGTAGTATATAACACTACGAACTATTCATCATCTTCTTACTGTTTATATTAATACTAATACTAATACGAGCAATTAGAGACCTTAATATTTGATACGATCCCGCGGTGATATGTTACAGAGACAATTTCTTTAGTTATGGAGTGGACCATGGCAGAGCTGGTTTTGAACTACGCAATACAAAATAGACTTTGGGCGGAGCTAGAACTAGTGTTGAAGGATCGGGGAGTTGTGCGGGAAGAGGAGATTACAAGCGGTGGTGAAGGATAGTTTAAAAATACATCCACTGGGACCTCAGGTGTAATGGGCTAGCCTGTGCACAGAGGACGTGGATATTGGAGCCACCGATGGAGTGTGAATTCCATGGTGAACATGCCATCCATCACCAGGACCCGGACATTTGGGACTCTCCTCATCAATTCCGACCGGAGAGCTTTGTGAGGTAGAAGGATATGGTATAGATAGACATTCGAGGTCGGCCCTATAATGTTTTAGAAAATGAGTAATTTTGCCCCTAGAAAAGCAACAAGGAGTTTATTTTTTACATGCTTTTATTTTTGAGTTTAGTTTTAGATGTTCGTAAGTTTAAGAAAACCTAATAAAGAAAATAAAGCAAAAGCTTTGTATTGCACAAAATCATGTGCTTTTTAGTTTTTTTTTTAAGAGTTGGGTGTTGTATTGTTAGATGAAGCATCTATTTATTAGAGGAAAATGTAAGTGGTTTCATATCAGACACATTTAGAGAGATTGTATTGAGCTAAAGCTCTGGAACTAAAATAAATATATGCACAGAAAATACATCTGAGTTTGCAATAATATGTTTTATTTGTAATTTTTTATTTTATTTCTGTTAGTTGTTATTGTACATGCCTAGTTTCTACAAGTTGGTATTAGAGCCTAGTTTTTTTCACTAGGTTTCTAATTAACAACAGGTTATGGCTTTTATATATAGTTTATAGACATCATAATTTATAGGAAAGAATTACGAGAATTGGTCATTAACCATGAAGCCACTGTTTAGATCTCAGATTGTGTGAGAAATCATAGAGAATGGGTATACAGAGCCTGTAAATGCTACAGCATATAACACACTCTCACACAAAGAGAAAGACACTTTGAAGAAATTAAGAAAGAAATACGGAAAAAATCTTTTCTTCATTCATCAAGCCATGCATGACAATATCTTACCCAGAGTGGCAACATCCAGTAAAACACAAATTGCATGGGAAACTCTCGAAGTTGCGTATCAAGGTAAAGAGAAATTAAAAACCACCAAGCTATAGTTACTTCAGAGAGATTTTGAAAATATTTCAATGAAATATTTGGGTTCCATAGAATCATTATTTACTTTTGTAGTTCGTTTAGTTAATCAAATCAAATCTCATGGTGAAACTATTGAGGATAGAAGGATTATTTAAAATTTTCTATGAATTTTTCCTGCAAAATTTGATCCTTTGATAGTTACTATTGAATAAACTAAGGATCTAAATCAGTTTTCAATTGATGAGTTGCATGCATCACTAATAAATCATGAATATAGGTTGAATAGATCAAATGCATTTGTAGATCAATATTTTTCATCACATGTATCAAAAAATTATGGAAGAGGAAGAGGAAATTTCATCCCTAGATGCAGAGGAATAAGTTCATGTAGAGGACGTAACAGCAGTCCATCAAAATCAAGTGTAAGAGGACATAGTTAAGAGAATAATCATAATCATTTTGTAGGTCAGAGGCAGGATGAATCACATGTGTAGTGTCACTATTAAAAAGAGATATGGGAACTATGCTTTTGAATGTAGAAGAATGCATTATGATTAGAACAATTAGAATCAGAATCAGGTTGGAAGCTCTACTCTAAGATCCATGTTTAATGCATTCACAAATATTTCCGAAGCATCGCCTATTGAGTGTAATCTATCCCAAGGGAGTCTTAGTGATGTGTGATATTTGGATTCTAGTTGCAATAATCACATGTAAGGTAAATTAGAATTGTTTTCTAATTTGGATGAGTTAGTAAATATAGAGGTTACCCTTGGGAATAATAATACAGTGACTATAAAAGAAAAAGGAACAATCAACATTCTAACTAAAAAGGAGGATCATAAGATTATGCATGATGTTTATTAGGTCGCGAATTTGAAGCACAATTTTATGAGCATTGGTCAATTGGTACAAAAGGGATACATTATTTATATTGAAGAAAATGAATGTCTAATAGTAAATAAAACTCCAAGTACCCAGGTCATTGCTAAAGTGAAGATGACAAGAAACATAATGTTTCCTTTGAAAATCATACTAGCCACATCTGGAGCTCATACTACATATTAGTACCGAGCTAAGGAGATTGAATAAAATTTCCAGTTAGTTGAAAAAGATGAATCGTGGCTATGATATCTCAGGTTTGGTCATTTAATAATTGGTGATTTGAATTTATTACACAAAAAAAATATGGTGAAAGTTTTGCCTTATATTTAGAAACTAGATAGAGTTTTTGAAGGTTGTAGTTTGGGGAAGCAACAAAAAGAGTCCTTCCCAGTTGGAAAAAAAAGACATTCATTGACGACTGTATAAGGAAGACATAAGCTTACTTTTTTAGAGACAAATCACATGCTTTTGATATATTTCAGCGGTTTAAGGCTTTGCTGGGAAATCAAAGTGGGTACTACATCAATGTTCAGAGGATAGACAAAGGAGGTGAGTATTTTTCCAATGCTTTTCAGAAATTTTGTAAATATCATGGTATACACAAGTAGTTTACTACCAAGAATACACCACAACAGAGTGGTGTGGTAGAGAGAAAGAATAGAACCATCATGGAGGTGGCAAGAAGTATGATGAAGGAAAAGAATCTTTCAAATGGGTATTGGGAAGAAGCAGTAACAACTGTTGTTTACATCATAAATAGGTGTCCAACAGAAGTTGTTCTAAACATGGTTCCTCAACATGCTTGGACTAAGAGGAAACACATTGTTTCTCATTTTAGAGTTTTTGGTTGTGTGGCATACGCACATGTGTGTGATGAGATAAGAAAGAAGTTAAAAGGAGAAAAATGCATATTTGTTCGATATTCAGAGAATACAAAAACTTACAAGTTGTTCTTTCTAGTTACCAAAAAGGTGATAATCAGGAGAGAAGTACAGTTTGTTGAAAATGAGGCATGGGATGGAAGTATTGATAAAATATTCAATGTAGCTATAGTTATTTGT
Source organism: Taxus chinensis (assembly GCA_019776745.2). Classification (NCBI taxonomy): domain Eukaryota; kingdom Viridiplantae; phylum Streptophyta; class Pinopsida; order Cupressales; family Taxaceae; genus Taxus; species Taxus chinensis. Next base: position 649,702,038 of record CM034153.1, on the reverse strand, counting down.
TATGATAATATGGCAGATGAAAGCTTAGAGAAACAAGGTATTGTATCTTCTTCGAATCTTTGACATGCACCACAAGTTGTAGCACAGCTACACCTCCATCTACATGTAGGATATCTCCAATATTTCAGTCATCTTCAACCATCTAGTAGATACCACAAAGAACACCAGAAGCTACTCTTTCATTACAAAACAATCCATCATCAGATAGTCCTTTGCAGCAGAGAAAATAGAGTCTTAGTGAGATTTATAATGTTGATATAAATAATTATTTTTCAATTTTCACATTTTTTTCTCAAGTTGCAGATCCAGTATACTTTGAAGAGGCTATAAACAATGAAGTTTGGGTTCAATCCATAGATGATAAGATAGATTCCATAGAGAAGAATCAGACATGGGAATTGGTAGATATTCCAGAAGGAAAGGACGTGATAGGAGTGAAGTGGGTCTATAAGACCAAATGTATTGTTGATGTTAAAGTAAAGAAACATAAAGCAAGGTTTGTTTCCAAAGGTTTTTCACAGAAATACGAAGTACATTACAATGAGACGTTTGCACCTGTAGTATGTTTGGACACGGTAAGAATGGTTTTAGCAATTGTAGCTCAAAACAAATGGCCTATTTATTAGATGGATGTAAAATCAACATTCTTGATTGGTTTTCTTGAAGAAGAAATTTATTTGAATCATCCAGAAGGTTATGATATTGAAGTTCATGAAGGAAAGGTATAGAGGTTGGAAAAAGTGTTCTATGGTCTCCAGTAAGCACCTAGAGCTTGGTACAACCTGATTTATTCTTATTTGATATAGAATGGTTTTAGTAGGAGTTGTAGTGAGCCTACCTTATACATCAAAATCAATGAGCAAGGTAAAATTTAGATTGTTTGTTTATATGTGGATGATTTAATCATCACTGAAAATCTATCTAAAGATTCATTCAAATCAACTATGAAGAAATAATTTGTGATGACAGATCTATGCCTCATGCACTATTTTTTGGGCATAGAAGTTCAACAATCAAAAGTTGTAGTTTTTATTTCACAAGCAAGGTATATTAATAATGTTTTGAAGAGATTTAACATGTTGAATAGAAAGCTAGCACCAAAACCTATTACAGTATGTTTGAAGCTAAGAAAAGATGACAATGGATTATTTGTAGATCCAACATTGTTCAAAAGGATAGTTAGAAGTCTCATGTATTTAATGACCACAAGGCCAAATATTATGTATGGTGTGAGCCTCATCTCAAGGTTCATGGAATCTCTAAAATATTCACATTGAAAAGCTAGAAAAATGATTTTGAGGCATGCATGTGGAACTAAGAATCATGGAATTTTGTATTCAACACCAAATGAGTTCAAACTCATAAGTTACATAGAAATTGGTAGTGCCGAAAGTATTGATGACAAAAAGAGAACATATAGCTATGCTTTTAACTTTGGAACATGTGTTGTTTCATGGGAATTGAAGAAGCATCCAATAGTCACACTATCTTCAGTCACTTTGGAACATATGTAGTTTCATGGGAATCGAAGAAGAAGCCCATAGTCACACTATCTTCAGCAGAAGCACGGTCTGTAGCAGGAACATGAGCAACATGTCAGGCTGTTTGGATGAGAAGAGTATTGAAAGATTTGAGGTAGAATAAAGAGGATGCTACAAAGATTTTTTTGACAACAATTTAGCAATAAATGTTTCTAAAAAATCATGTTTTTTACAAGAGGAGCAAGCACATAGACATGAGGTATCACTTCATCATGAAGCTGGTTAACAACAAGGAAATTTGTCTTGAATTTTGTAGATCTGAAGATTAGTTTGTTGACAATTTCATGAAAGCTTTGGGAAATTAATTTTTTAATTATTTAAGAAGTTGTTTGGGAATTTGTGATCAGGAATATGTCAGATTTGGAAGTGCACACTCAGCTTCAAAAGAATAAAAGTTTGAAGGTCAAAATTAAGGGGGAGTGTTGGAAAAAAGGTAATTTTTCCCCTAAAAGGAAAAAGTAGTTTATTTTAATGCTTTTATTTATGAGTTTAGTTTTAGATGTTCTTAAATATATGAAAAACTAATAAAGAAAATAAATCAAAAGCTTTGTATTGCACTAAAGCATTTTCTTTTTTAGTTCTATTTTTAAGAGTTAGGTTTTTTATCGTTAGATGAAGCCATCTATTTATAGGAGGAAATTGTAGGTGTTTTCATATCTAACACATTAAGGGAGATTGTATTGAGCCAAATCTATGGAACTAGAAGAATAAATATATCCACATAAGTGTAGATCTGATTTTGCAATAATATTTTTTATTCATAATTATTTATTTTATTTTTGTTATTTGTTATTTTATGTGCCTAATTTCTACATAATGTTGCTCTTCTTAAATCGTAAGTTGAATAACTAAGAGGGAGAGGATAATACTTTTTAACATATCAAATAACATATAATTAAAAAATATCATAATTAACTTTACCAAGAAAGTAAATTTGTCTATGATAAAATAGCTTAAGTGCACATGTTTCTTTATATTTACAAGAAATTCCACATTATTTGCGAACTTGACAAGAAATAATGTCAACTTGAATCTACCTTGTGATTTTATTTTCTTTCCAATAACAAAAATAAATAAAAAATGACTTCATGACACCACATATCCTTGACTCTTATTTTCATGATTTTGTGCTTTTTGCATTTATTTGGATACAAAGAGTATTAAAACTATAACATGTAAAACAAATAGAGTTTGTATTATCTTTTTACTGATGTTCATAACTTATTTTAAAGATCTTTTTTTATATATGATCTTTTAGGAGGGTAAAAAATATTGTGGAATCTAGATTTATACCTTACAAAATAGATTATCCAAAAAATAATATCAGTATTTTTTTTTGCATATCTTGCATTTAATGCAATCCACAAGACCACATCTATCTTTGTATTTTTAGAGAATAGTTAATGTCTAAAATAAATAACTTTCCATTATAGTTTTTGATTAATTTACTTTGGTATATCCTTCATTAATTTTTGTCCAAGATATTAAATCTCATTTCCTGAAATTATGTGGAAAATATTGTGTTTTATCAATATTATACTAGTTTAATAGATGTATAATAGGGCACCAATAACTATATTTAACAAAGTAAATTTTATTTATGGTTTGGAGAAATTTTTATGTCACGATCTAAAGCTGAAAACATGACACAAGATTGAAGTGTGTTTTTGAGATTTGTAATTGTAATTGCTAGATAACATAAAAGGAATTTTTAACTAACTAATTTTGTAACAATTACTCAATCATACAATCCATCAAATAATTGACATATCTTTTATATGTTTGGAAATTTCTTTTACATACCTACCAGAGAAATTTCAAAACCATACATGATAAAATTACTTTCTTAATTACGCTTTAGTCTATGTACTTAGAATGCAAGGTATGAAATAGGATCAAGTTGAGATATTTTTCTTTATAGATGGATGCAAGGAACAAAGGATATACATAGATAAATATAATTTTTTCTACATCTAAACACGTTTGATCAACATCTTATATGTAATATAAATTGAGATGAAAGGGTGATGTTAACATCTAATCTTTTAATAGAAGCATGTCTTATAAATGGAGCTCTGGGATATATTTGACTAACTAAAATTGGTCTAACTAACTATTATATAGATAGTTAATCTAAGCTATTATCAATTATAAAATGAAGTAAAGAAATGTAGTAAATAAGTGTACAAGATAGCTAAAAAACTATGCAAATGGAAATGCTAACTCTAATGTGCTAAAGAAAGTGAGGAAAAAACTCAAATGATAATAGATGACTATCAGATAGTGTCACAAAGGTAACTAGAAAAATTAAGAGTAGGACCAACTGTGTAGAACTCCCAAAAAGAGTGGCTTAGGACTATTTCTGTAGACTGGGGCACCTGGAAGAGGACTTGGGCACCTACAAGCATTCTTCTATGAAATATAGGTTACCTGGTTGATGTGAAAGATCTTAAATTAGTTTTTACAAGGTTAGAAGGGTGTTTTGAAACCCTCCATGCATGTTAAATAAACTTATTTTTCTTGCGTTGAATGTCACCAATACTCTAAGTTGAATAAGAGACCTACAAGACCCCAAAACAATCATTAAGACCTAGAAAAGAATAATGTATATGAAGGGATCAGACTATCCTCAATGGCCACAATGGTAAAATTACTAATTGATTTCTACACTACATCTCAAACCTAATGTAGTTTTATGTGCGAGTGTGTGCGAACATGCCCTAGGTTGTTCTTGTGTCAAAACACACTTTGTGAAGTAGCGAGAAATAACTATGTGTAGAAATATAATAGAATGTGTGCATGGAATAGAATAAAATCTCTCCCCTATGAAGTGTGATGCAGATGCCCTAGCCTTGTGGCTTGGTGATGGAGCTATGTGGATGAAAGTGATCTCCAATACAATATATGGATACAACTCTAGATGGAGTGATAGTATTAAGTGATGTTAGGTCCCTCATTATAATCTCATAACTTAATATTTATAGGGTTCTCTTTGTCTAATTTTGCAATTAACCTAGAAAAAGAAGACCATGAGAAACATAAAGATTCAAAACAGAAAGAAAGAACCCAAAAATAGCTGGAAAAGCTATAGAAGGATCTAGGCGCCCATGGTGGGACTAGGGCAATGACGGGCACCCCAATAGTAAATTAGGTGCTCCATCTGAGGCTAAAATAATGTGGGATGATAGAAACTTACTCGGAATAAGTGTGCAAGAGGTTCATAATGATGAAATAAAATAAAATAAAGTCACCAAAAGACATTGGTTAATTAGTACGTTTTTCCCTCAAGAACCTTCTAAATAGTATTATAAATAAATGTCTAAAGTGCATTATTTGTGACTACAATATTCGAAGCATAGTACTGGTCCACCAAAATCACCAAAATATGTAATGGTTGAATTTGATAGTTACTTTGGAATACAATTTGAAGATAGAACTCTACGTGCCATCCCAATAACACCAAAACCTTTTACATATGAGTGTTACTATAGGATAAAGAAGGGAAAACTACTTTCCAAACAAAAATAAAAGGAAGAAAGACTTGGCTAAGTGCACCAAGATGGTGGAAAATTAAGTGGACATAAAAACCTGAAATTTAGGTACCGCGAGTTTAGTTTATAAACCACACTTGCGCAACTATTTTTATAGGCTTGGTGATTTCTGAACCTAAAAACCGTGCTCGTAGTTTGTAAACCATGATCATGGTCCTCTGAGATAAAAAAGATAGACCCACGACTCCTCAATTTCTCTCATTTATCCTTTCCAACCACAATTTATCCTAGACCTTTTCCACTCGTGCTTTGAATACCCCCCAAACATTACTCTTCGGACTTATGGATCAAGATAGTTTCAACCATGCCACCAAGACAAAGAGGTAATCCCTCAATTTTGATCCTTTTTTTTGCATTTAAGGTTTTTGTTGTGATTTTCATGGGTTTTTCATTTTTTTGTTTATGTATACATTTTTTTTATTTTGTCAGTTGCTCGGTGAGCTCGTAATCCCGTAAACCTTCCAAAAAAATCCTCAAAACCCTTCAAACATTCCGCAAAACCCTCCTCCAAACATACATATGCCTCCTATGGATACTTCTGTCCCCACAGAACCAACAAGAACACAAGCTGATATCATTGGAAAAATCTGACAAAATAAAATTTCCATTAAGAACCTTATTCAAAATATAAGACAAAATCATGCCACAAATCCATCCCGTATGACTTTAGCCAACACATTGCAAACATTTATTGGTGAATTTGACTCCCAACCAACCAAATAGATAGATGGTATACCTTTAGAGGTGATTGTAGGCAGTGGTATGCAAATAAATTATTCCATGCGGCTGTAAAAGACAAAAAAAATGGAAAAGACCGCATTTAAGGATTATTTACTGACCCAAGAACCAATGCCCCCCCGCAGTTACTTGCAAATGATTCCCAATCAATTAGTGCCACGATGACCAAATTTTTGGGATCAATGGTGGATGGTTTTTGATTATCCACCATGCAACAACAATGAGGTTCCCCTCTATTTTTTGAAGAAATTATATTGCGAGTTCGTGCTTAATGAGGTCCCAAATTATTTTGACTTTTCTGATTTTTATGGGCGAGGTGGTGGCTCTGCACATAGTAGACCTGGTGCACGCGTAGGTCAACCAAGGATCCCTCATGCCCCAAAACCCCCACTGCCTTCAGTTATCCCTCCTATAATGAAAGAGTTTGTGGAGATTGACACACTACATGCCTTGAGGGAGCTCACTGACACTCTAACCTAACATAGTGAGTAGATATCATCTAGTGATGTTGGTGGAGGTGTCAGTTCTAGCACACCACACCACTATTGATTATGTGGTGCCATATGCACTGCGGGTGAGACATCATTTGTTGGATCACATGATTTCTTTTCTCTAGATGAGATGATGGCGGATGTTTTTGGAACTAGTGCAAAAGATCTTAGTCTTTCACAAGTAAATGTCAAATAAATATTATATATATATATATAGAAACACCGACTCTTGCTATTTAAAATATAAAAAAATTATTTTTTACATGTATGTACATAACATACAATGAAATATATATATATATATATATATAATATGTATATATATATATATATATATATATATTATTTCATTGTATGTTATGTACATACATGTAAAAAATATTTTTTTTATATTTTAAATAGCAAGAGTCGGTGAAGGAAACATTTGGCATCGACATGTTAGCTACTGAAACTAGGCATGTTACAAACGTAAGTTTCAATTGTACTTAAATTTCAATTTTCATTTGATTGTGCACTTTTATTATTATAATGATTCACCTGTACATGTACATGTTAATATATGTTTGTCTTTTATATGTGGAGGATCCTGGCGGCTCATCATATTCTCTGGGAACTGAGGCTATTGGCATGCCTCATGTGACTTTTACGCAGGTTAGTTTCTCTTTACAATTTGTTTCTAATTGTGGAAGTTCACGTGGATTATGCTTTGGCTCTGTTATGTGGCAGTCATGTAGATTAATATTGATTTGTACATGTTTTTTGTATAGCTTATGACTTCTAGAGAGACTCCTCCATATATGCAGACTGTGGAGGCGTACTATAGATACTACCATAGCATCTGTAGATCCACTAACTGAAGTAAAAAATTTCAAATTTGTTAAATTTATTTAGGAATTATTTCTTATTACTTAAATCTACAATATCAAATTTTGTACATGAAATATTTAATTTGAAATTTAATTATTTATATGTAACTTACCTCTCATGAGTCTATTATTGTCTTTGACATGCGTCAATGACAAATTTTAGGGATCATGACATTTCGGTAAGATTTCACATGCATTTTAACTAAATTCTAAGTTTCTAAATTTTGAATGTATTTTAAAAATATGGGTGTTAAAAACTTATTGTTTATGAATGTGTAGGTTAGGTTGCAAGCCTACTTAGAGATACCTAGGACCACACGGATGAAATCCATAGTGGCATCTCCCTCCACTACATCCTTGGGTCGTGGACATGCTACTTCTACCCGGGCGAAGAGAGAGAATATGTTTCATGATTAGATTCATAGGACATGGATGTACATAGATATATAAATGGGCCAGCTAGTCCTAGTTCATGATTCTTCATAGGACATTGTATATATAGCATTATGCGGCTACATGTGGTCCTATATGTATGACACACTTTGTTCGAGATGTACACATGTTATGAACTTATATTTTCCGAGACGTGCATTCAGCACACTTAGTTTGATACATTATATATCCATGTGTGGGTTCTCATAATGATATTACTTCTATGTTTGATTTGAATTCATTGCACATGATATCCTTCTATGTATGTATATTCTATGTATATTAATTCTATTTGTATGTTTGATTTAAAATTAGAAAACTATGGTGCAACATTGCATGGTACAATTGTTAAGAAATTAAGGGAAGCATGTGTATTCCTCTATCAACATGGGCAACTAATCATTTTCCTCTTAAGTCATGAAAAAATATTTCATACCTTGAATCTTGAAATCAGAGGTCTTCCCTTGGGTCATTTGGTTTTTGAACTGTGTATTTAATTATATTAATCAGAAGCATATTATTCATTTTACCATTGATGAGTATGGGTGGTGTATGACCAATCCATCTTTATATCCCCACCAATATTGTGATAGAAACTTTAGCTCAAAAAAATACCATACGTAACTAGCATGTCTTCCACAAGTATTTCCATCTTGATTTTCTTGTCAGGGAAGTCTGCCAATTTTGGCTTGAGAATCTTTCACCTGGCTGAAAAGAGGTAATTATTTTGTTTTCACGTAGTAACAATGGCCAATAGAAAGGATGAGAGTTATACCAATAGAGTTAGAAAATTTTATAAGCATGGCATTGTCAAAGGTGTCGAAGTCAATAATGTAATTATTCAATTTATACGTCCATTAACCAACAAGGAAAGATAGAAAGGTTATTATTTCCTAAAAGAGGAGGATTTTAAGGAAAGAAGGTTCTAGGAATGAGTGGTTCTAGGAGTGAGAAGTGATTCTTTAGTGTTGGTAGGATTCTTGGAACATGTATTTTTACTACTTCCTTTGATAAACTAGATGAGGATTAAAGTGTTTTGCTTGGGAAGTAGAAGAAGAGGCTTATTTATTTTTTTATGAGTGGTTGAACACTAAAAAAGTGTAACTATTCATAGATCCAGATTATTCAGGATATTTTTTGGGTGAGTATGAACACAATAACTAATAATTGCATAACCATCTTCTTCTTCTCTTTCAATTTCTGATTAAACAATTTCTTGAAAAATTTGTAATTGTTGAAATTTTTTAAAATGGTTGGTCGTGGTACCAAACCAACTACATGGACATGTCCGGGTGGCTAGGTGAATGCTAGAGGAGGCATCATTTTGGTGTGCGACAACGTTGTTGCTTCCAGGCTACCTCGTTTGGGTGGAGTCCCTTAAGAGCCCTGAGACCAAAAAAATTTCAACTTCAACGGGTGATTATGCAGACTCCATGGCACCTAAAGAAATATCATCTGATCCTATACCTCAGCGTAGTGACCCTCTACAATAGCCTATCTCATTTTTTTCCATCTCCAATCGGTGCTCTCGCTGCCCTATTGTTTGAAAACGTGCCGAATAGTGTAGTTTGAGCCAGTGTAAGGCTGTCAAATAGTATATTTTGTAAGCGGTGGGTCATGACACCAAACTGATTACGTGGACACATCTGGGTGGCCAACTGAATAGTAGAGGAGGTGTCATTTTGGTGCATGACAATGTCCTTGCTTTCAGGGAACCTCATTCGAGCGGATTCCCTTAAGAGTTATGAGACCAAAAAAATATTCAACTTTGACGGGTGACTACGTGCACTCTATGGCACCTAAGGACATATCATTTGATCCTACACCTCAGCATAGGGACCCTCTACAATATCCTTTCTCTATTTTTTCCATCTCCAATCGGTACTCTCGCTGCCCTATTGTTTGTAAATGCGCCGAATAGTTTAGTTTGAGCTAGTGTAAGGTTGTCAAATGGTATATTTTGCAAACGGTGGGTCGTAGCACCGAACCAAATGCACAGACACATCTAGGTGGCCAGGCTAACACTATAGGAGGTTTATTTTTGGTATGTGACAACATTGTTGCTTCCGGGCTACCTTGTTTGGGCGTAGTTCCTTAAGAGCCCTGAGACCAAAAAATTGTTCAACTTCGAGGGGTGACTTTGTAGACTCCATGGCACCTAGAGATGTCTTGTCTAATCCTACACCTTGGCGTAGGGACCCTCTACAATATTATCTCTCATTTTTTTCCATGTCCATTCGGTACTCTCGTTGCCCTATTGTTTGCAAATGTAATTAATAGTGTAGTTTGAGCTAGTTTAAGGCTGTCAAATGGTATATTTTGTAAATGGTAGGTCGTGGCACCGAACCGACTACGCAGACATGTTCAGGTGGCCAGTTGAAAGCTAGAGGAGGTGTCATTTCAATGCACGACAACGTCCTTGCTTCCGGGCTACCTCGTTCAAGCGGAGTCCCTTAAGAGCCCTGAGACCAAAAAATCGTTCAACTTCAACGGGTGACTAAGCATACTCCGCGACACCTAGAGACGTCTCATTTGATCCTACACCTTGGTGTAGGGACCCTCTCTAATAAAATGTCTTATTTTTTTACTTCTCCAATCAGTGCTCTTGCTTCCCTATTGTTTGCAAACGCACCTAATGGTGTAGTTTGAGATAGTGTAAGGCTGACAAACGGTATATTTTTCAAACGGTGGCCTGTGGCATTAAACCGACTACGCAGACACATTTGGGTGGCCAGGTGAATGCTAGAGGAGACATCATTTTGGTGTGTGACAACGTCGTTGCTTCTGGGCTACTTTGTTTTGGCGTAGACCCTTAAGATACCTGAGACCAAAAAATCGTTCAACTTCGACCGCGTGAATATGCAGACTCCGTGCACCTAGAGACATCTCGTTTAATCCAACACCTCAGTGTAAGGACCCTCTACAATATATTTTCTTGATTTTTTCCATCTCTAATCGGTGCTCTCGATGGCCTATTTTTTGTAGACGCACCGAATAGTGTAGTTTGAGCTAGTGTAAGGCTGTGAAATGGTATATTTTGTAAATGGTGGGTCATGGCACTGAATCGACTATGCGGACACATCTGGGTGGCCAGGTGAATACTAGAGTGGGCATAATTTTGGTGCGTGACAACGTCTTTTCTTTCAGGCTACCTCGTTTGGGCATAGTCCCTTAAGAGTCCTGAGACCAAAAAATCATTCAACTTCAACGGGTGACTACACAAACTCCGTGGCACCTAGGAACATCTCGTATTGCCCTACACCTCAGTGTAAGGACCCTCTACAATATCATGTTTTGGTTTTTTCCATCTCCAATTGATGTTCTCACTGCCCTATTGTCTGCAAACACGTCGAATAGTGTAGTTTGAGCCAGTGTAAGGCTATCAAATGATATATTTTGCAAACGGTAGGTAATGGCACCGAACCGACTGCATGGACACATCTGGGTGGTTAGGTGAACACTACAGAGGGTTTCTTTTTGGTGTGTGACAACATCTTTACTTCTGAGCTACCTCATTCGGGCGTAGTCGCTTAAGAGCCCTAAGACCAAAAAATCATTCAACTTTGATGGGTGACTACGCGCACTCCATGGCACCTAAGGATGTCTCGTCTAATCCTACACCTCAGTGTAGGGACCCTTTACAATAGCCTATCTTGGTTTTATCCATCTCCAATTTTTTCTCTCGCTGTCCTATTGTTTACAAATGTGTCGAATAGTGTAGTTTGAGCCAGTGTAAGGCTTTCAAATGGTATATTTTGTCAATGGTGGGTCATGGCACCGAAATGACTATGCGAACACATCCATGTGGCTAGGTGAACCCTAGAGGAGGTGTCATTTCAGTGTGTGACAACGTTCTTACTTCCAGGATACCTCGTTTGGGCGGAGTCCCTTAAGAGCCCTGAGACCCAAAAATGGTTCAACTTCGACGGGTGACTACATAGACTCCGTGGCACCTAGAGACATCTCGTTTGATCCTACACCTCATTGTAGAGATCCTATACAATATAATATCTCGGTTATTTCCTTCTCCAATGGGTACTCTCGTTGCCCTATTGTTTTCAAACGCACATAATAGTGTAGTTTGAGACAGTGTAAGGTAGGGAAAATGGTATATTTTGCAAATGGTGGGTCATGGCACTGAACCGACTATGCACACGCATAGGTATGGTCTTGTAAACACTTGGTGAGGCATCTTTTCAATTCTCTAAGCTCCAGGTCCTTTTGGGTTACCTCCTCTGGTACATAAATCATTGTTAATTTCTTCTCTTTTCTTGTAAAACAATGAAAGCTTCTCTTAGCTTCAAGAATTTATAATTCCCTACTAACAGTGCCAGCCACGTGAAGGTGGAAGATTTTCTAGGACAATTAACCTACATATAAAATTGTTGGTCAAAGAAATTTAAGTCTCAAATCAAAACCATACTAAATATATACAAAATAGAAAAATTAATAAAATATATGAACTTAAATTTGTCTAAGTAACAAATTTATATATACCAAATAAATTATATATACTAGACATGAGCATTGTAAATTCATTCCAATGAACCATCAGGATCGGATATACTCTGAATAGTGGACAAGATTGCTTCATGATCTGACTCTTGAACCTTCCAAAGAATCTTGTTATTAGGGCTTCCTCAATATCTATACAGCTAAATATTTGTCGCTAGAACTAGATGTGAATATAAGAGTATTTTCTTATGTGTCTCAAAGTCTTCAAACACCTAAGCACAGGATTTTTTAATGGATACCATGAAAGCCAAGTTCCAGTAAGTACCACTGACCCTGTAGGGTACTCAATATCTTTGCCATTTATAATAAGAGAAGTCAAATTCTTTCTTTCCTCAATGCAACGACATAAGAAATAGTTTGTTCTTTCTTCATTGTCTTCTGTCGCAATAAATACAAACACATGTCCTACAAAGAAAAGGTTTCAACTCAAATTTAAATTGTGCATACTAAAATTTCAATGGACATAACTCAATACAAAAATTGTAAATAACCATAAATACCTTGTCGTACCAAAATCAAAATTTCATCAAATGCGTTGGATGTTGCAACTTCATTTGTAAAAACAACTCATAATGCTTATGGAGGTTGATAACCAGGAAGCAGAGTTAGAGACCTACAAATCCATCAATCCATCCATTCTTGTGAATCACTCTCAGCTGTGACAAATTTTATATAAGATGCAGAAAAACATGTTAAATTTCTTGTCCATGTGGCCCACGAACTAGCGTCTGAGCTACAAAATGAGTGCATATCACTGGACCTAGTGAGTGTCATATAATCCTCATAGTTAGCAATTTGTTGTTCCTCTATCAACCAAAAATATCTGCGAACCGTGAAAATTTCTTGAGAACCTCGAGCCATGTTGTCAATACACCATTCCACTATGCTCTTTGCATCTTTCAATTTAGCACCATCTTTGTACTTCAACTCTTATCTTGCAATATCTCTTTTCACACATGCCCCTGCACTGTCATGCTCTCCTTTTCCATGTCCAACCTCAGTGAAACTCTAAATATGTTGTACACCCATCTTGACATGCATCCTGGTCATCTAATAAAACATTTGTGAATTATTAAACTGAGACATGCAATTATCTAACCATATATAATGTTGTTTGAAGTGGATGTCCCTATCAGACATGTTTCCATAAAATAACTGGAAACATCCTTACACAAATTTAGTAGAATGAGTACGATCATAACTGATATAAAAGTGGTACTCTCTTAAAAAATTTTGATCATTCTCTATACTGTCAAGAGAATGTATAAATGCTATATGCACAAAAATGACAACTTGTACTAAGTTGTAATATTGTGATTGAACCTCCATTTGCAGTTGCAATGTGTAATTCTCTGCAAAATCGACCATTGAAACAATAGTACCACTAGGAAATGTGTCTTTTCATATCTTGAACTGTTCATCCAACCATCGAGCTTTGACTGTATGCCTAGCATACTCATAAACAATTTCATTCTTAAATTTTCTCATAAATTGAAAAATAGGCATATGTTCTGTAACTAGCTCACACTGTTTAAACTCTTTTCCATATTTCAACTGGTATGTAACTTATTTATATTTATCAAACTCAACTAAATTATTTCCTATTGCACCTTCAATTTTCTTAGGGATGCAACTTTCCAATTTAGGCAATCCGCCACATGTACCACAACTTCCATTTAAACAATCCTGACTATAAAAAAATTCTCCAACTTCTTTTTCACAAAATATCGTAGGAATGAAATCCCTGGAAGATATTGGTGGAACTTGAACAACACATTCTGATAACATAGTTTCAGAATGCAAAGTAGAACCAATACATAAAAATTTAGCAGAATGCATAGTAAATTCAACATGTTGCCTACAACAACAAGTGGTGTGAGTGTGGTTGATTTTCAAATAGAATGGTTTTAACATTTCACAAAAACGTTGACTAATTTTAATTTCCAAATGCTCTTGTTCAAACTTACAAAAAAATTGAGTTTGAGTCATATCTAAGAAATGCTTTGGATGTGGTTTACGATTAATAAAACCAACTCTTTTTTTTACAACATCTCTTGTATTAGGTGAAACTCTAGTATTATCATGCCAAAATTGAATAGAAACTTCTCTTATAGCATCAATATTATATGTGTCCTTACACGGTGCTCTAGCTGAAAAATGCCCAAAAATCAGTGTTATTGAGTGATTGAAGAATATTACGTCTTTCAATTGCTTTCATTAGAGTTTTTCAATTAACTTGCAACATTCGACTTGTTTGCATAATCAAATGTTATTTTTTAATTGATTAACTTACAACACTAGTAACAAGTACACGATGCACACTATTACTATCCCCAATGCGTTTCTTGACACCAATAGTGTGATATGCATCATGATTTTTTTCAACAATTGTAGAGGTTTGGCCACATATATTAGATGTTGTCAATCCCAAGGTGTTTAATGTAGGTCTCTTTTTATTCAATTTCATCAAACTAACCAACAATTTACATCTTTGGGAATCATTTAAAATTTCAAAATGATTATCCCAAATTTCAGTGAATTTTCTTCTAATTTTCCGTTCAGAAAGTTTGTAACACATTGGTTTGTAAATGTTTTCATCAATTTCAATAAAATAATTGGGTTTCTTACGGAAAATCCTAGGAGTTGTTTTTGTCAAATTTTACTTGTCTACAGTTTCAACCTAAATTTATTTATTCACATTTTCATGTCTCCTTCAATCTCAACATTTTCTACATCACGAGTATTTAATTCTTCTTCAACATTAATAGTAAAAACATCTTCATCACGAGTATTTAATTCAACTTCAACATTGACAATAGAAACATTACCTAGTTCCTCATTTCTTACAATAGTAGGGGTTGAAGATGAACCTCTTCTTGATTCACAAAGATTCCGCATTTGCTTAGGATTTTGAAATCTATTTGCGTCTGATTCTTTTTACTTAATGACTTCCTTTTTTTACTTCCTTTCTTATCTCCCATGATGTTTTAATTCCGGTGATAAAAAAATGTGCAGAAAAATAAGGAATTTCATAGTAATTCGTACAATAAAGTCAAACAATAAAATCACATGGTAATTAGAACATTGGGATGCGTATAAATATGATTTATGAACCGATATCGCACTTTATAAACCACGCTCGTGGTTTATAAAGTGCGATCGTGGTTCTTGTTTAAAAACCCACAATCGTGGTTTGTAATTCGTGATCTCAGTTATATCTGTATCATCAAATATGACCCTAAGGCTTGAGAAATATTTTTTTGCCCCAACCTAAGCTATAGAAGGTCATTATGAAGTGTGAAGGGTCAAAAAACTTCAAATTTTCTCTTCCATAGACTTGAACCATGTTAAAAAACTGAAAACATTTCACAAAAATGGTGCCATCGTGTAGGGGAGACTGTTAGCTTCGTAGAAATATTTATTTTAAAGTGAATAGAATAAGATATATATAATTTTATAATTTTTTACTAATAATAGGTCTTTAAAACATTTTTTCTCGTGAATGTTCATGTCTACGTTTAAGACTGCAACTTTTGTTTCGCTTATCAAAATGTGATAAAAATTATACCATCCCAAGCATGGAGAAATTTTTTACATGTTTAAAAAAATTATTTGATTTTGATTTTTTTTGATATAGTTATGATGGGAAAATGGAAAGTGCTCCGTTTTCTAAATCTTTTTAGACCACTTTCACGGAAAAAATCATTACAAAAAATATTGCTCAAAAAAATACAAAATAAAATCCATCCCAAGATAGACAACTACATCTAAATTTTCACCAAAGGAAAAAAAATAACAAGATTTGGTCATCCAAATCGCGGGAAAACAGACTACAATCTTATAGGTTTTTTCAAAAACAAAAACCAAGTCATATAATTTTAAGTGTTTAATATAGCTAAACTTGTCCATTTAAAAAAAAAAAAAGTATTTTAGAATCTAGATTCCGGATGCTACGATTCATATTTGTATAATTTTTTCTAATTTTGAGTGCGCGTATTGCTAATAATCCTAACAAGTTGAGATTTCATTGTTTTTTTTTCAATATGACTTCCACTTATGACCCCTTTTTTGTCCACCAACTTGGTGCACTTACCCACTTAATTCCTTCAACTATAAATAATTTTCAATATGTAACACACATTTCATTCTATAAATTTTTCATTGCATGTGATGTACATTTCACATTTTTATTCATTTGAAACAATGCTTTATTTTTTTAACATGATATTATGGTTACTAATAAAATATGTAAGAACTTCGTGTATTATAGACCTAGAGTTTTTAATTTTCTGAAGGATTTGAATTTATTTCTACATTATAATGAAAATAATTTAACATAAAGAGGGCTTCTATGGAACGAATGAATGAATGATTCCCCCAGCTCGCATGACTCCCCCTGCTGGAGCCAAATCTGCAACGGCCAGGCTTTTTGGTTCGGCTCATCGGGGGACCATAAAACTCGCACCCTCATGGGATGAGGAGGTACCTCATCTAGAGATCCCTAAAAATTTTATTTATCAAGCTAATGTCAGATACAAATACATTGTTGTTGGTAGGTTTGCAGGACTTGGTTCAAATATTGATTTTGTGAGAGAATGGTCTAAGAGGAAATGGGCCTACAAGCTATATGTTAGGGCTCTCGTAGGGGAGTTTAAATTTTCTATTTCAATGATTATTTTGAGTTGAATGGGGTGCATCTGGGAGCACCATGGTTTTATGTAAAAAAAATGCTTAGCCTTTTTCACTGGCATACTGGTTTAACCTCGAACATCACTTTACAGGAACACCCCCTATGGATTCGTCTTCCAGCTCTTCCTTTGGAATTTTGGTACCCTGAAGTTTTCTTCAACATCACTAGATTAATGAGCATTCTTATTACATTTGATAAAGATACAAAGGTGATATCTAGACTAGTATGCAAGTAGGTATGCATCAATATTACCATTAGAGAAAAGGTGCCATAAAAAATATTCCCGAATACCTTGGAAGAAAACTGTGAACAGGTTATTGATTTTGAGTATTCAAAAGTCATCTACAAAAGGTGTAGAAAGGGGGGTTATGATGATAAGTCCCACTTCAATGGGGATATAACGAATCAGATGGAGTATGCAAATAACCATGATTAGCAGAAGCCAGTCTTGCAGATGGATACCTATCTAGAGAGGATGAATCCTGCTCTGTAGGAAGAGGAAGTCAAGGAAGAAGATGAGACAATGGGCTTCTCTCTGGAGGAGACTAAGATTTTATGTGGAGATTGAAATACTGGAATGGGTGGAATTTTTGACACCCGTGGTGGAGGAGACGTAGGGAAACCTTAGCAACTAAGCCAAAATGGAATGAATGGGTGAGGAGAGGACAATTTCAAATTCAAACACAATATTTAATGTGGATGATATTGTTGAATACACTTGCATTGAAATAGAGGTGGATTGTAATGCTCCGAACTGGTTGGGGATATGAGCAATGCCAATGGTGGAACATTGTGGTTGTCAGAATGGGAGGATCCTATGAGCAATAAAGGTCAATTTAAAACTTTGATGTGATGGTAGGCTTGGTAAAAGATAAGGGAAGCACCGAGCCAAGTGAAAATGACATGGAACCACAATTTTTTTTCTGTGAGTAGGATCGAGTGGGCATTTGTCGAGTGAATACTACCAGTGCTCTAGATTGTAGAGTTGAGGTGGACCTCGGATTGGGGGTTGTTACCCTTGGTGGTGGGAAATTTAAACACCATGTTTAATGGTGGTTGGTGGAATAAGGTCCAACCAAATAAATTTAAAGTTGTCCATTCAAACTGAGTGACTCTAAGTCACCATGTAGGTGGCGGGTCTTGAGTGGCTCTTTCTTTCCTTCTTGGTCAAGATTTGTCATTGTATTTTTTCTTTGGTTTGGCCCTTACTTTGTTTCAGTCTTAGTGACCAAGTCAGTGCTTAGTTGCTTTGGGTTTCTTTTATGGCTGCTTGGAGAGGCATTTCCTATTGTTCTTTACTGCTACATCTTTATTCCTTTATACAAATGGTTTTTTTGTTCCCTCAAAACCAAATAATTACCTAATGTAAAAAAACATAGAATTTTTATTGTTCATACTTATTCTCTTAAGACAGATGATTCCCTCTTTAAATCTCTCTATGATATTCCATGTAAGATATTTGATTCTAAAAGGATTAATTGTTAACATATTTCCATTTTAGTTGTTGTTTGTAACATTGTTTTCAAAATGAGTATTTGGAAAACACATTAAATGTTTGTCTTTCTATTAAAATTTCAATATAGTATCTTGGATATTTTTTCGTTTTAATTTGTATAAAATATACCTTAACGTATTTCAATCAAATTCATTAGGAATTCTTATGACTCAATGAAATATTATATATGGGGCTCAAATTTTATCTTGGGCTCTTGATATTATATAGAAATAATCATTGGTTTCACCAATGACTTAATCATCCTCGTCCATGTAGTTCATTGGTAAGATGTTAAATTTTTTGAATTTATTCATTTATGGCCTATGAAAATTATGGAATTCTACAAAAATTATCATCTCGATCCGTGCATTGGATTGTGAGATATCCCACATTTTACTATTTCTTGAATTCATGAGGGTTTCCGGTCATGTGAAAATGACATGGTCCTTTGGATTGCTACCAATATTCTCTTTTATTGCTGTATACAGAATATGGAATCGAAAAATAAATGATGATCGAATATGCCATGTAAGTTCTGGATGTAAACAGTCTATGGAAGAGTAGGAAGTATTGCATGACAGGTTTTCCTGTGCGTGCATGCGTGCTTGAAGTAGTAGAAGAAGCTAAAAGCAACAAGAAAAGTTAAAATTTTGCATATTATCTTCATAGTTGGAATTCGGGAAGGATGAAAAAATTTTGTCACAAGAGATGAACGTTCAAAAGGTTTGGTTAATTTAGATGTATGCAAAAAATTGTGCCCCATCCGAACTATTGGGCCACTTGGCGGATTCCTGTTGGATGGATCTGGGGCTAGGAAAATGTGCATAGGTATGCTTAGATTACAAAAAGGGGATTAGAGGAGGTTCACATTGGGGTCCAAGGGATCACATCTCATTTCCTAAAATGGGAGGGTGGAACACATTGTGTATTTTGCACCATGTGTACCAAGGCCTTGGTTCACTTGGTGCACAAATAGTGCACCACTCTCCCATTGGTCCAAAATTTCACCCAAAATTATGACTAACTCCTGTTACCTTGTTTGAGAAACTTTTCGGGCACATAACATGAGCTCCCGTACATCGTTTCACATTGATTTTATAGCTAAAATTGCATGGAAAATTATTTTTTTAACACTAATGGTGATGGTATTATAGCATTATATTAAATCATGAAACTCCCTATAGAAATGACTCCTTTTTTTACCTCAGGATTGTCAGTTGCCCTTGAAACCCTAATTGAAAGGAGGACAAAAAGGTGCCAAGGGTATTCGTGATAAAATATGGAGTGATTCCACATTGTTGACTAGGATTATATTATATTTTAGAATGAGTATTTTTTTTCCTCCTGAACTACTGTACATATCTCTCAGAGGTTGTCAGTCAAAGATTAGGTAACCTGTTTTGATTGTCTTTTCCTTGGGGACTGATCGATTGGGTTGCATGGGTGAGTTTCTAGGAACCTGTGCTTAAGGAAAATAGGGTGGAGAACCTCCTTTGAATGGTCACACCAAGTCTACACTTTTAGTTTATTTTGGTGCACTCTGAGTGCAAAAAAATGATCTTCAAGGATCGCTGGAAACTTGCAATGGATTATCCAGCCCAGAAAACCCGCAGTAATTGTTGGAGTTTTATCCTTGGGGAGCCGCCTGAAAAATGAGGGGTCATATCTAGAGCTTCCGGTGGAGTTTTTTGATGAATTTTGAACTTATGACTGAGTGCTCACTAAATCTCAGACCCAATGAAGTTTTGTGTGTATGTGTAGAATAGTGCCCTAGGTGGCTCTTGTATGTCACACTTGATAACGAGCAAGTAGATAGCTGTAACATTGTGCATCTAATAGATGTGGGTATGGAGTAGAATGAACTTTCATCCTATGAAGTGTATGAAAATATGACATACCCTTGTATCCCTTAGTGATGTCGCTAGATAGATGCAATGGATCTCTTATATTTTGATGGATGAAACCTTAAGTGGTGATAGTGAATGCTTAGTGCTTGGTATCTTATTATGATCACATACGTATATATTTATATGATTCATTTTCTTGAATTTTTAAATTAAACCCAAAAATTCTGACTACAAAAATATAAGATGCTCAAACAACTAGAAATAACTCAAAAGTGTGATTAAACTACAAAGTGATTAGAGGTTCTCAGAGGGAAAGAAAGTGCCAGACACTTGCATCCTGGCTAGGTACTGAGTGTCCAAGATGAGAAAATCTGAAGTATAAAAAGGTAGACTAAGCATGTAAGGGAGTAAGGAAAAAAGTGGTAACCAAAAGAAACGAGAGGTAGTCAAAGACATCAGTTAATTAGTACTTTTCTTACTTAGGAACCATATGAATAGTATTATGCAATCAAGACTAGATAATTACCCAAAGTACGTGATTTTAGGCCCTCACTTTATGTTGGTGAGCAAAAATATTGGTAACATAAAGAAGATAATATATTTATACATGATAACCATGTAGATCGATGTTCAAATCATGTAGAGGGACTAGACTAAAGTGTGGAGTGATTAAAAATGTGAAGCATCGATGCTAACAAGGGGAAAGAATACAAAATCTGATGATGAAAATGAACTTAGGGAAAAAATGCATATGTTCCTGTTGTTAATGTTTCTCATTTTTTTATGTGATGTTTGATTGATGTGGATTACTGTTTTCCATACAAAAAGGACCTGCAAAAGAGAAGAATAAACAAGTAGCCAAATATGCATGTATATGATCAAAATGTGTAAAAATTATGTAATCAAAGCATGTAAAAATATGAAAATGTGAAAAAGGAACATATACACCTGATCCGTGATGAGGAAAAGAGTGTAGAGAGGATCCTGGAGATGTTGTAGAATTTTGATTTTTTGGACGATCTCATGCTAGTTGTGCCAATAACGTGTTCTTATGGGTAATCTCACGCTAAGTTTAATAGAAAAATGTTTAGGGAGAAAATTTTTGTTTTTTCCTCCAACCTTTAATTTCTTTCGAAAATGTAGAACACCATTGCATATGGTGTACAAAATTAGTGAAAGTGCTAAGGAATGTATGACTCATGTAAAAGCCAAGGTGTGGAGTTCTGTATACTTTCCTGAACTACCAATTACTTTTCTGTAATTTCCTCTTGGTTATAGGTGTTCCAAGAAAGGCACCACTTCATCAGATAAGGACCCAATTTTGATATTATAAGCCCTATCTAAAACTAACAACTATGCATTACCAATATATCTGTTGTGTTGTGTATAATGTTATAAGGGGTGAATTATTCACCCAAATGATGCCCCCCCCCCTGCATTTTGGGTGCATGTGACATCATTGAAGGAGTATGTGGCCCAAAAGAGGACAAACATTTTTTCTTAAACTATGCCCTGTATCAGGAATGGAATGTACTTGGTAGAAACTAAGGCACACATGAACAAAGTGGATAGGAGACAAATGTTAGTACAAGAAAATACAAACACACATGTAGAAGATAAAATTTAAGCTAAGCATACAATGTGTAAGCTAAGATGCAAGAAGACAATGTAGAATACAAAAAGTGGGTTGGAAGCATGGGACATCACTCATGATGTTGAAATAAAATAAGGGTCATAGTGTTCGCAAGTAGACAACTATGCACACAAGATAATGGGAAAATCTCGCAAAAAGGAGCATAGATAAGGGAAAGCAATGGAAAATAATATAACAAACAAATATGGAATTAGATATCCCTTCATAAAAAATGTTTCATATAAAGCACCCATTAGCATATGAGAAAGATAAAAAGTATGTCAAAGCGTGTATAATCTAATAAATTAGTGTTCTATAAAACAAAATGAATCAATATCACCTATCATGTACGAAAGTGGATGCTCTGAGGATCCTTTTTGGGACTAGTAATAGGTATTGCTCCAAGAATCCATGGGTACGTGTAATAGATTTATAGAATCTTCAATCACAACTAGAAATAATGATCAAAAACTAATGAGTGTATGATAAAGATGATGACATACAATATATCTATCTAGCATGTGTAATAAAGTGAAAATGTAAAAACATTATCAAGAATAATGCAAACAAGTATATGCAGTATGTTGCAGATGGTACGAAATGGAATACAGTGTGAATGATAGGGTCAACATGCCCCTGAGTGGATGTGTACATATGGATTGAGGTTCATTTATTTATGCCCCCTTATCAGTCAAGAACCAACCATAAGAAATATGGTGTCATCAGGAAAATGTCAAAATGTGTGTATGAAAAATATGTGATCATCAAAGAGCAAAGTGTGGGGTGTACAGGGATCGAGCAAGTGATTGAATGTGTGATTGGGATTAGTGAGGTTCATTTGAGATGTACCCTTATCATTTGAGTATGGACCTTGGAAGTAGAGGAGCGTCAAAAGACCGTACTAAGTGCAACACGTAGAAGTAGATGATTAGGATGCATAATGCACGAGTGTTGTTTGAAGTGTGTGATGTGTTTGTTGATATTTTGAGAAGGATGTTGTGAATATTTCAATTTTTTGTGAATTTATATTGAATTTTTCTTGAAATAAATTGATTGTGGAAGCACATTTACAAGTGAAGATGTTTTGTGTTGATAAAGATGTGTTGTGGGTATGTAAATAGTTGTAGGATATTTTTATTGTATGAAAGAAAGATGTGCCATATGATGTAAGAGAAGAATGTTATTGAGAGTGTGGACAATTCTGGTAGAAAATATCTAGCTAATAAATTGTTAAGAAAATGAACATTGGTCGGTTATGTTCCACTGAAGTCGATGAAAATTCTCTCCTGTTATCAACCATTTCTACGTTGTATTTATTTTGGTGCTTGTATCGTATTTTAATTAAGGAATTTCAATCATTTCATATTTTATCTTTTCCTTCATTTGTGGGTAAGTGCACCAAGTTGGGGGGCCAAAGGGGGTCTTAAGTGGATACATTTTTCTGAAAAAAAAAACCTTCAACTTGTACGAGTTTTTCGAAATAGTTACACTCAAAATTGGAAGATGTTGTAGAAATATGAATCATAGCATTTTGAGTCTATTTTCTAAGCTACTAAATTTTATTGAAAAAATGATAAGTTTAAGTGGGTCAAACAACTAAAATACTAACATATGCTCCTGTTTTTGTTAAAAAAACATAATAGAGTGATTTTCATGCCCCCCACCATTTTTTGAGCACAATTTAGTATTTTTGAAAACCCTTTGGTAGAAAGATAGCTAGGAGCATCTAGTTTGGGCTCCATTTTTTAAAGATTTTTTAGCGAATATTTTTTTATTTATGATTTTTCTAGTAAATAAATTTTATGTTTTGAAAAATAACAGAGCTCCAACCATGCCACCCCCCTAACTACCTCAAAAAATATCAAAAATTACATTTTTTTTAATATGTATAGAATTATGCCTAGTTTGGGCTAGTATAATTTTTTTTAAATTTCAATCACCCAAAAAAAAGATACATCATGAAAGATAGACATATTTACACTTCAAAAAATAGCTATAAAAAGGCATAGTTAGAAAATAAATAATATGGAAACCTTATATTAGTCAGAAAATTTGAAAAGTTATATTTTTAGAAAGAAGAGACTTTGTTCTACGTCGTGGTATAATTTTTTAAAAATGGATCGATTGTTTTATTTTGATTTATCATAGAGGAAGTGTCATTTTTACATTTTCTTGTAAAAACACGTTGTTTGTTGTGTTTGTGTACGTCCATGCCTTAGGCTTGGGGATCCAAACCAGATCCCAAGCCTTGAGGCATGGCTTGGGAAAAGAGAAAATGCAAAACGTGTACATGTTATGTAACACGTACGCATTTTAATTTATTTTATATATTGTGGCCCCCCAATGTTCCTTTCATCTCTTTCACGGGAAATCTGCAAACATTATGTTTTGTCTACAATATTCTCTACATTTTTTCATAATTTTTTAGTATTTCATTTTGTCCCCTACCCCACTAGTTGATTTTTTCTAATCATGGGTGATAAACGTCGTGCTAAGGACAAGAGGAAAGTCAAGAATAAGACAACAGAGCGATTGGAAGAGAAGAGAATAAAGAAATTGAAGAGAATGTAAAATCTTCGAGCAGGGAAAGGTACATACGCTATATCAAATGTAGCTAATGTATTAGAAAATTGGGATGAAATACATAATGAAAATGTAGAGAATAATTATTTTGCAATGAATAATGATATGGAATTGAATGATAATGTTGTTATGGATGAAGAAATTGATATAAATCCAATTGTTGAACCCTTACTTGAGAATCCAAATGTTAACCCCCAAATTTGTATGAAAACACTGAATGAAGAAAGTAACCTTGTAAATGAATCTTCACCTCTAAGAACACATCTTTCCATTTCGTAAAGAAAACCAAATAACTTAATTGAAATTGATGAAAAAATTATAAAACCAATGCCTAACAAAATTTCTAAAAGAAATGCGAGAAGAAAAGCTAGTCGAATTTGTGATAATTACTTTCAGAATTTAAATGACACACAAAGATTTTAATTATTTGTTTCATTGATGAAATTAATTAAAATGAGACCTATAATGAATACCCTAGGGTTAAGAACATCTAATTTTGTTGATCAAAATGCGTCAATTGTTGAAAACATACATAAAGCATACCAAAATGTAGGTGGAAAAATATGTACCAAAGATAGTAATGCTATACGACGTGCTCTAACTAATTATATAGTAAGTGATAAAATAATTAATAAAAACTTGATTAGAAAAAAAAGCAGTGCTTTGAAAATAAACAGAAAAACACTAATGAAAGCAATAGAGAGACGTAAACATCTTGAGTTAGTCAATAACACTGATTATTGGGCTTTCTCTAGCAGACTTCCATGAAAAGACAAGAATACATCTGATATTCTAAAAGAATTAATTGTAAAATTTTGGAATGAGAACACAAGGGTGTCACTGAATAGAAGAGATACAATAAAAAAAAGAATAGGTTCTCGTAATCTTGAATTGTGTGCAAAACATTTCTTAGATATGACTCAAACAAAATGTTTCTCAAAGTTTAAAAATGAAAATCCACAAATTGACATTAGCCAAAGATTCTTTGAATTGAGAAAACCCTTTCATGTGAAAATCAATCACTCACGTACCACTTGTTGTTGCAGGCACCATGTTGAATTTTCAATGCATTATGATGTTTTTTGTCAAATACGTAGTGTTTTGCATACTGACATTATGTTGCAGTAGTGTGGAATAAATGTCCCACAAAAATCTTCAAGGGAATTTATTCCAACAACATTTTGTGAAAAATCAACAAGACAATATTTTAATAACAAAGCATGTTTGGATGGAACGTGCAATGTATGCGGTGGCTTGCCAAATCTAAAAAGTTGAATCCACGATGAGAGTACATATTCAATAGGAAAGTAATTGGTTGATTTCACCAAATATAAATCGGTGGCATATAAATTAAAATATGGAAAAGAATCTAATAGGTGTGAACTTGTTACAAAATAATTACCTGTATCAGAATATATAGTTAAATTCAGAAAGGAAATTTTTTATGAGTATGCAGGGCACACACATAGAGATCGATGGTTGGATGAACAATTCAAGTTAAGAAAGGACACATTCCCACTTGGTACTTTTGTTTCATTTGACTTCACAAAGAATTACACATTGTAGCCACAAATGGAGGTTTAGTCTCAATATTATAACTTAATGCAAATTTCTATTTTCGTGCATATAACATTCATGCACTCTCCTGAAAGCACTGAAAAAGATCGAAAAATATTAAGAGATTATCATTTCTACATGAGTGATGATCGGACACATTCTATAGAATATGTACAAGGGTGTTTCCAGGTATTTTATGCGAACTTGAAAGAGAGGAACATTAGTTTCGATCAACATTACATTTTGTTGGACAAGTGCACATCACAATTCAAGAATGTACAGATGTTTTATTGCCTAATCAAGATGCAAAAAGAAACAAATGTATAACATATCTAGAGTTTTACTGAGGTAGGGCATGGAAAAGGAGAGCATGATGGTACAAGAGCATGTGTGAAAAGAGTGCTTGTAAGAGAAGAGTTAAAGTTCAAGGATGGTGCTAAATTTACAGATGCAAAAAACATTGTTGATTGGTGTGTCAAGAATATGGGCCATGAATCTCAAGAGAGATCAATGGTTCATAGATATTTTTGGTTGATAGAGAAACAATATATAGAAAACTTTGAAGATTGTATGACAGTTGTAGGATCAAGTGATATGCACTCATTCTATAGTTCAGATGTAAATGATTGGACTATTTATACTAGGTGCATGACATGTTTTTGTATATCAGGCATTGATTTTTCATGGAATGAATGTGAGTCATAGCAGTGGGTGGATGAATGGACTTGTAGACCTCTAATTCCACTCAACACATATCAAGTTCCACGAGCATTACAACTTACAGGGTCTTCAGATCAAATGAAAACATCACCTAACTTTTACTAAGTCTCTGATTTAGTGTAACAAGGTACATACATATATGTACATGCCATGTTTTTGATTTATAAATTATTAAATGGTCAACTCTTAATGTATTTATAAATTGACTGGACATTTTTACTTTGTGATACATAGGGCACGTTTTTGCAGTTATTGCGATGGAATTTAACGAAGAGGGAATAGACTAATTTTTATCTTGTTGTGTAGAGGGGAAAAAATTGATTTCCATAATCATTGATGGTGAAGACCTTGAGTATCCCAGTAGATTAGTGGTAGTCACTGGAACTTGGCTTCGACGATATCCTATCAAAAAATAAAACATTTTGTTGTTTGAAGACTATGAAGTACATCGAAAGATACTTCACTATTCACATTTGGTCCTTACAAAAAATATCAAATTGATCAAATATCAAGGTTGGCTATCAAACAAAAATCTGTGGAAGGTTCGTGAATCAGATCATGAAACAATTCTTGTTACTGTCAAGAATAGAGTTGATCCTTGTGGTTCATTGGATTGAATTTGCAAAGGTATGTTCTTCGTGAATTTAATTTGAATATTTACTTAAAATGATTTTTTAAAAAAATTGTATGATTTAAAATTCTATTTAATTGCTTGCTAACATGTTTATGTAGGTTACTGGTGCCAAAAAAGCTTCCACCTCCACGTGGTTGGCATTGTCAGTAGAGAATTTATTATTCTAGAAGCCAAGTGAAGCTAAAAAAAATTAAATATTAGAAAGGAACAACAAACAGAAATTCTCATTTCACCACCTATATTGTAAAAATATCTTATTAAAATTCTCATTTCACCACCTATATTGTATGAACCACCTATATTATTGAGGTGATTTGTAATGGAAAACCTTACACTGACTCAGTATGAATGGAGATGGAGAAAACCATGATAGGTTTTTGTAGAGGGCCCCAACTTGGAGGGCTCAGATCTGACGAGATGTCTCTAGGTGCCACAGAGTTTGAGAAATCACCTGTCGAAGATATGGCATGTTTGAGCCTGAATGCTCTTAAACGACTACTCTCGGACAGGGTAGCCCGAAAGCATGGGGAACATAGGGAACAAAAATGAAGCCTCCACTAACATTCATCTGGCCACCCCGACGTGTTGGCGTAGTTGGTTTGGTCCCACAAGCTTCCGTTTGCAAACTACAACCCTACACTGACTCAAACTACACTATTTCATGCATTTATAAACAATAGCACAATCAGAGAACCGATTGGAGATGGAGAAAAACACGATAGGATTTCATAGAGGGACCTGATGTGGAGGTCTCAGATATGAGGAGATGTTTCTAGGTGCCACAGAGTCTAAGAAATCACCCGTTGAAGATATGACGTGATTGGGCCTCGGGGCTATTAAGTGACTATGCCCAAATGAGGTAGCCTAAAAGCACGGGGAGCATACAGATCCAAAACAAAACCTCCACTAGCATTCACCAAGATACCCCGATGTGGTGGTGTAGTTGGTTTGGTCCCACAAGATTCCATTTGCAAACTACAGCCTCTGACAGCCCTACACTGACTTGAACTACATTATTTCACGTGTTTGCAAACAATAGCACATCGAGAGAACCGGATGGAGACAGAGAAAACCACAAGAGGCTTTCATAGACTATAGAAATCTAACCTAAATAGTCATAGTAATAGAATAAATCAGCATTCTATTTCTCACATATAAAATGAATTTCTACCTTCAAAAAATAAATTATGGGTGAATGCTCAATCAAAAAATAAATTACAATTCTAAATGAGTTTCAGGCTCAATTATCAATACATCATTGCATTTTTTCTTGCCAGTATGCTACTTTTGGAACTACCTAGTTTGATTTGTGAAGTCGAAGCAGCTGGGATTAATAAAAAAAAATCAACTTTGCATGTTGTCCTTAAGATTATCCATGATTCTATCGACAACATAACATAGATTTTCCATTCTAGTTAAGTTGTGATCCTTCCACACTTCTTATTTTTCCTTTTCTTCTGCTCGTATCTTCTCTTTAAGTTCTTCCAAATGTTTTTGGGAAATCAAATTGACTCTTTATGACTTTCAGGAGACATTTCTTCTTGAATCATAGTGACATCTTCACCTAATTATTTTTCTTCATGATGTTCATTGTCATCTAAATTGAAGATGGAATATTTATATGGCCTTCAGCTTCTTTTTGGGCAGAAACAACCTTTTGTAATGCCAAAAAAAATTTAGGCTCTTCATTCCCTGTTTGATTGAAGATATTCATTCTTTCAAAATTAACACTTGGAACATTGGTGGTCTCCCCATAAAAAATAAGTTCATAGTCTACATAGTTTCATCCTATGGAAAAATCATTGAACATTGGTGGTTGCCTCCACCCGTGCTTTCGGGCTACCCCGTCCGGGTGTAGTCGCTTAAGAGCCTTGAGGCCCAATCACGCCATATATACGACGGGTGGTTTCTTGGACTCCATGTCACCTAGAGATCTCTCGTCAGATCCGAGAGATCCAAATTGGGGACCTCTACAAAATCCTCTCATGGTTTTCTCCATCTCCATCTGGTTCTCTTGTTGTGCTATTGTTAGGAAATGTAAAAAAATGTGCAATCTAAGTCAGTGTATGGCTGCCAGAGGCTGTAGTTTGCAAACGGAATCTCGTGGGACTGAACCAACTACACCAACACGTTAGGGTTTCCTGGTGAAAAATAGTGGAGACTTTGTTTTGTTTCCCTAGACTCCTCATGCTTTCGGGCTACCGTGTCCGAGCATAGTCGCTTAAGAGCCCTGAGGCCCAAACATGCCATATCTTCGATAGGTGATTTCTTGGACTCTATGACACCTAGAGATTTCTTGTCAAATCTAAGAGATCCAAATTGGGGAACTCTAAAAATTTCTCTCATGGGTTTTTATGTGTGTGATGAGAAAATAGATCAGAAGAATGTGGAGTATATAACTCTCAACACATTTTTTTTTATTATAGAGGAGCATGTACAATTTATAGGAGAAATAGTAAACAACATTCCCCTAAACTAAAGGAGGAGGATATGGAAGAAGATGAGAGAATAATGGAATACAACAAAGAAGAGATAATATAAAACAAATGCTACATATGCTAACATTCCCCGCATTATTACATTATTCTCGCAAATGTGACCCCTCAAAATTTCAAACTTCACTTTTCCAAGAGATTTTGTGAGAATGTTGGCAACATGTGCTTCTGTAGGACAATACTGGAGCTGAATGTGATGGTTCAAGATGTGCTCTCAAATGAAATGACAATCAATCTCAATATGCTTTGTTAGTTCATGAAAAACAAGATTTTGCATGAGCTTCAACACACTTTGATTGTCGTAGTAGAGAATAGGTGAATGTTCTTCAGGAATTCCCATATCATCTAAAATACGACGTAACCATATCAATTCACACACATCTCCTCATGTGGCACGATATTCTGCCTCTATGGATGAGATAGAAACAACAACCTGTTTCTTGATTATCAACGAGATAGGTCCAGATCCAAGATGAAATATGTATCCTATAGTTGACTTCATGTTGTTGTCCTCTCAAAATTTCCCCTCTTTTGAAAGTCAGAAACTTGAAAATTTTGAGTTGGCACCCTTTAGTAATGTTCTAGTAAAGTGAAAATTTGATGAGATAGTGAAAAATTTCATTTTTTGGGGTCATTTTGGTGATTTACGAGTCTGTCAGACATTTTTGTCCCTCATGTTCCAAGTGCTTCCGAGCCCTCTGTTCGTCGATCGACCGATTTCCCTGCAACTCCTTATCTGTCGGCTTTATCAAAACTTTTCAGCCCATTTGTCCCAATTTCACCTGGAATTTTTGTTCCCGATCACCTACATTGGGTTCTTCACATACTTTTGTCCCATCTATCCCAAATATATCTGTGCCTTCTGTTCGTCGATTCCCGACATCGCGTCTTCACGTCCCTCACGTTTCTGAGTTCCTGGACTTCCCATGCTCATTTGGCCCACATTCCCTACATCACCCACATTGGTTGGATCACACCTTTGTGTCCCTCATGTCCCAAATGTACCAAAGACCATCCGGGCCAGTTTTTTCCACTTTTCCTGCGTCTCATCTTTTTGAGTCGGTGTAAGGTGTATTGCACATTTAATGACCTTATCTATCCTAAATAACTATTTAAAGGGACTATCCCCTATGCATTTGTCACATTGCTCACTTGTTATCCATTGCTCAAATCCTTGCAATCAAATTCATTTTCTCATGCCCCTGTGTTCCTTTGCATTTTCATCGCGAACTTGATCCTAGAAGATTTTTTTTTCCTCTGTGCATTGCAAGCATGAAGATCAAATTTCAAGGTCAGGAACATGTATCACCTCTCAAGACCTTAGTACCTGATATCGGGCATAGTGAGATTCAACACTTAGATTTTGGATATTTTTGGGGAAGACTAATGTGCTCTAACCCTGCTCCCATGGTAAAAATGATCAGCGAAAGTGGAATTGCATACGCGGCTGGTTTCCCCTATCTCTGTGCAGTGTGCCGACACCGTGCTTTCCTACGCAGCCCATTTTAACTCATA
The DNA here is from genome assembly GCA_019776745.2 of Taxus chinensis. Classification (NCBI taxonomy): domain Eukaryota; kingdom Viridiplantae; phylum Streptophyta; class Pinopsida; order Cupressales; family Taxaceae; genus Taxus; species Taxus chinensis. The sequence goes on along the minus strand of CM034153.1, from coordinate 649,670,735 downwards.
TACCAAGGAGCTTACTAATGTGCATGGGGAATTAATTGCTAAACTGGATGTTTTTGTCATTGTTTGTGCCCTATGCATTCTAGAGGCTGAAGACTCCATAGTTCTCACTCAAACTCAAGCTCAGACCCTATTCAAGAAAGACCGTGAGAAATACAAGGAAAGAATAGAAAAATAAAGGTTAAAGAACCCTAAGAAGGGAGCATCCCAACTCTCCAAGGCATTATTCAGGGTTGATTTTAATCAGGAGATGTCTAATTTTAGCATTTTGCTCACGTGTATCATGGGATTTCCCTCCACCAATGAATTTCACTTCTGGATGTGCCCCTTTATAAACATCATCTATGAGGGAAATCAGAAAATTAATTGGGCTGAAATTGTTTGTATGAATTTAAATGAGCAATTCTCAAGTGTTCAGTAGACTAAGAAGTTCTATATTACTTCTTACCTCATGTATACCCTAGCTATACCCTAGCAATGGTTTGGTTTCACCTACATGGAGGGCCAGAAGAATGAGCCTATTTATATTTACTACCCTTAGTTTACCCTTAAAGCTAGCAATCACAATTTCAGAAGGGTTAATGATGCTTTCACCATGTATATTGTTAGACTCTTGGAGAGTGAAACTGCTAGGATATTTTGTAACGAAGCTATGACTCTGATAGCTAAATATGGGGCTTTCTTCATCCAATTCAGAAGGTTTTCATACATCAGGTTGGCTGGCTATGAAAGTACACCCCTTAAGATCCCCATGCTCTGTAATGACAAAATGGCTCTGGTTGGAGTATACAGGAAACTTCATAAACTACACAGAACCTACTAAGATAAGAAAATCACCGGTCTTCATTTTCCTATCTCCTTGGGAAATTTTACATGTAAAACAACCCTGGATGCCCAAAAGGTAGAAAGGGCTATTTCTCCACTCATTGTCCATTTCTTCAAACCTAGAACTTGTTTTGATTTGAAAAAAAATAATTATCAGAACTCAGGATAATCTATTATCATAACCCAGACACTAAGGATTACTGGGTTGATTGTGTGGATGATTTTGAAGCCAGAAGGAGGAAATATGGTAGACTCTCTCTGTAACAAATTACAAATCTCAGTCTCTACCAAGTTCCTGAAGGGCTCAAGGATGATGATGAGGAATTATAGTCTTTTGAATATAAAACATCAATCAAACACACTCCTTTGGAAGATTTGGATTGGTACGAAAAACAAAGAGATGATTTGGTTGAGATTATTGCCCCTATTCTTATAAGAACAAAGGTCTGGTTTGACATGAAGGTTCGTGAGCTCAAGAAGAATCAGGGTGGATATTCTTCAAGAGATACTTCCACACCAAGGAAGGAAGCACATACACCCAGTACTAATGTACTTGAGGAAACCTCTCCTCCTTCCTCAATAAAAGAGCATGAATCATCTACTCCCTCTTCTTCTACTCAAGTGTATCAAAAGAAGATTAAAGAGGTTAAACAAGAACCAATTAAGGAAGAATCTCTTCTGGAGCATTTAGAATTACCTTCAGGACCAAAGAACATTATTGTTCTTAGTGAAAGTGATGAGGGTGAAGTGCCAGATCCTACGGGAATTTCTGAAGTCACTGTAGAAGAATAAAAGTAGGTTCCTAGCACTGAACCTCCTAGTACCACAAACTTCTCTACACAGGAAACTCCTGATGCCCCATTCACTTCTTTACTAGAGGCAACGGTGGTTGATAATTTAAGTGCAATGAGTTCACTTGCTCTTGGGCCTCTTGTTCCTTCCTCTTCTTCTTCTACCTTTTCCTCGGTACAGGCCTTGGTTGATAGTAAGAAGAGAAAATATTCTTCTCATTTGAAAAGGCCAGATTTTGATGTTGTAGCAACTCTATTGGGTACTGCTCATCCTCCTCCAGTAAACAGAGCCAAGACAAGTTCAAGGTTTGGAGTAGTTGTATTATAGATCTTCGCCTGATGGGCCATACTGATGAGAAGATATTATTGGCCAGTAAATTTTTTTATGATGCCAACTCAAGACATGGATTTTTAGTGTTGAGTGGAAGATAAAGGTCCTAGAGGAAGCACTGGGATAATTGAGGAACATTTGGCAGAAGGGAGAGTCTTTTAAAACATGTGTTTCATCTAGCTTTAAGGATATTCATTTCTCTCTTTAAGAGATCAAAGCTCAATTCAGAACATTTGTCAAAGAAGACTTGTTCAAAGAGGAGTTAATTACCAAAGAGAAGCTAAAGGACATTTTCTCTCTCCAATCTACTATTGATGAGGCCAATAAAGAATACATGGAGCATACCGAGTTCGATAAAAATATGGAGACTTGTCTAAGCACTTGGTCTCATGCCACTGCCAACACAACAATTCCACAAGGTATGGAGATAGTTGAGGCATTAAAAAGATTCAGGCATCAGATTCTCAAACCAGTGGGCCCCCCTCAGCCATAAATGGATGTTTTCTCATCTAGCTTCTCCTTCTCTTCTTTTGTTCTTAGTGTCGAGCTCTTTGTAAATTAATTAAGGACATTGTATTGTGCATTTCCTTAATTAATCTTTTAGTTAAAAGAAATGGTTACCAAATGTAACCTATTTGTAAGCTATATAATGAGTTCTCCACTCCATTCTAAAGGGCTAGAACTTTGATTATTTTTAAAAGTGTAAAATATTCAAAATGTACCAATACAAGAAGATTTCCCTTTCTGCTTCTATCTGTGCCTACTCATTCTTTCCTATCTGCTAAAAATTATTAAATCATTAATCTATTTTGCATTAAGAAGCTTTGTATTCTTGTGGATGTCATCTCTGGAAATTTGTGTCTGTGAAATAAAATATTATGGTTTTAATACGAATGATTATGTTCTATATGATCCCAGTTTGGCATTTATAGGAATTATTTTGCTATCTATATTTCTGGAGAATGCTTTACTACCTTTTTCCCCATTTCTTAAATTTTCAATCCTTTTGTATTGATAATTTGTCATTTAAAACACTTTGATGATATCAGAGTTCCTCTTTGAAATTAAACATTGTACATTTGCGGATAGCTTTTTTCTTTGAATAAGGGAATCTCGCCAATTAAAGAGGATGAACTTTTTGTCCCCTGACTGTTTCTTTAATTAAAGTCTGAATTTGACAACCAACAATTTTTGGCAACTCTATTGTGGATTTGTTTCTGATGGATTCCAATTTTAAGAACAATTTCTTGATCATTTTCTGATCTAGTGACTCTAATATTTACCCATGGTAGGAGGGCTCTTGGAATTGAAGATTCTCAGTTTGAACTCCTGGAGCAACAAGGCTTTCCTCTTACTTCAACGAGGAGAAATAGAAGAGATCGTTCTACAAGCACGCACCCTGTTGAAGATAGAACACTTGGAAGTAGTATTCCTCAAGAGAAAATCAGCCCTAATCTTTGTGCTTTGATTCTTGCTGGCATTTTAGTTCCTCTTCAAGTAGTTTTTCGGAGAATGGTAGTTCCATTTCCTTAGGGTCAACGTGTTGGGCCTCTTTCCCTCCCTCCACCTTTATATGAGTTACCCAAGGGTAACAAGAAGAAATTTCCCAAGTTCAAAGGTGATGGAAAGGTACATCCTGATGAACACATTACAACTTTCATTGTTACATGTGGGGTCCTTGGAGTTGAGCATGAAGATGTCTCTGTGAGGCTCTTTGTAGAGACTTTGCAAGATAGTGCGGCAGATTAGATGTGCATGCTTTGCTAGCCTAGATTTCTCAAATCAAGAAAGAATCACAAGAGCCCATAAGAGAATTTGTGGCTAAATTCAATAAGCTGATTAACAAGATCCCACAAGAAACCCAGCCCGTGGATCAAATTCAAAAATATTTTTTCCTGAACGCTCAATTGCCAAAAGTAAGCTGTGTTGAGGAGAGCCAATATTGCAACATTGGATGAGGATCAGAGATTAGCCAATAGTGTTGAAGATGACTTGATCATGCTTGGCAAGTTGAAAATAGATCCTTCTAAGTCCAAATCTTCTTTTGCTTCTTCCTCAAGTTCTGGAGCTAATGCAGATTCTTTAGTACAAAAGCTTGCCAATGACCTCATTGCTATCAAGAAATAATTGGCTTAGCATGCTCATTATCAAGACGTCCCAAGAAGGAAATTTCAACCTAAAAACCATTTTCTTTCTTCTCAGAAAAGGTTGGAAATCAAGGGAACACCCATCAAGGTCCCTATCAATGCAACTTGTGAAGTTGAAGAACCTGATGAAGAGGTTAATGAAGAATTTGAAGAATCTTGAGAAGAGGCTAAGGAGGAATTGGAAGAACTTGATGGATCTCAAGTTAATTTTCTTACTACTAAGGGCATTGATGAAGAAGATGATTATGATGAAGTAGTGGCAAAGATGAATAGTGAGTCATACGATATTATGACCTAAGAGCAGACCAATAAGAAAGAAAAAGTGATGCAGCCTATTAGAAAAGCTAAAGAGTATTTCATAACTATTCCAGTATTGGCAAGAAGAGGATCTCCTGTTCCTACTACTTCCACACAAAAGGTCAGTTCTCCTAATTCTTCTCATTCCTCCTGCCTCTAAAACTTCTTTTTGTCTAGCTTCAAAACCTGAGAAGCCTAAGATTCCTAGTGATGATTCCCCATCCACCTCTGGATCTTTTGATATCATTGACCATCTTAAGAAGACAAAAATCCAAATTTCAGAGGCTGAGTATTATCAAACCCATCCAAAAGCCTTTTCCAAAATGGTCCACTTTGTCGATTCCCATTCCAAAAATAATTCTAAAGGCCTTTTGCCTACTCCATCTTCCGCACCCAAATCAAACCTTGTGGCAATAGTCATCTCACCTAATGTGAAAATCAAACAATTTTATGTGACCCTCCTTATAGCAGGCCATAGACTTGGAAACTATGTCATAGACTCAGGAGTTTCAGACAATGTAATGCCTGCCAAAATGGCTCATGCTTTGAGTCTTACTCTCACACGCACTATTGGTTCATGTTATTTTATGGAAAGTAGGGAGGTTCCCTTGGTGGGAAGAATTAAAGATGCATAGGTAGATTTTGCTTCCTTACCTGAGAAAAAGGTTTTAGCTACTATTCTGATAGGTGACATCCCTCCTTCATACGGCATGTTGTTGAGTGGGAACTTTTGTAAGGACATGGGAGGATAAATTTAAATGGATTGGTCACATGCCCTCATACCAGTCAATGAGAAAATGAAGAAATTGTTTCTTAAGAAGCAATCTGAGTATATTGTGCAAAAAAGGGATGATCCCAAAGCACAAATACTTTATGAAGATATTGGAAATGGTAACTATATGATTATGTCTCAAGATGAGGCAGAGCATCCCAAAGAAGTACTTCATGATCCTAATGGTGTTTGGAATTTGGAATTTGATGGAAGTTGCTCCTCAACTAGTTCTGGGGCTGGTGTGATTTTAATATCTCCAAAAGGAAGGATTCATCCTTTCTCATTCAAACTACAATTTGAGAATACCAATAATATGGCAGAGTATGAGGCTCTCATCCTTGGACTTAATGTGGAAAAAGAGAAAGGTATTAAGAATCTTCTGGCTCGTGGAGATGTGGAACTAGTTGTTAAACAAGTCAGAGACCTTTTTGTTGGTGTGTGTGAATGTCCAGTCATCGTCCACATCACCTAGGTGAGTCACCTTGCCTTGGGAGAGTCCTAGGTCTTAGGAAGTCAAATGACAAGTGTCAGATTTTGTCATAGAATTTGACATTTTCATTTACGCCAATGCGTCATAGGAGTTACATTGCTTATTTGAAACTGTAACTCCTCTTCTAGTGGCGTCATATGCATCAGTCAACGTCATATGTGTCAGTGGCATCATTGAGTTCTTTCCATGTTTAGGCATGGGGGTTACACAACACCCCTATTTGTACTTCCTATTTTTTGATCTATGAGCATGAGCAGACCCATTCTTCTTACTTGCAATCTTCTTTCCATTGTTTCGAATGTTGCGTATTGCGTTGGCTTGATGTTACCATCAGAGTGCAACTTCATTGTGGTGCATCACTTTTCAACATTGGTTCTCTCAAATTCCTATTTCATGGTATCAAAGCTGGTTTCGATAAAACGTGCACTCTTCATTTCTCAGTTGTTTATTACTTCTAGTTTCTTCTCATTTCCTCGTGTGCAAGTTTTTTTCGATTATCATTTTGGAATTATTGCTCACCTCATATTGAGGTTTCAGCAGTTGCAAGTTAAGGTATTTGGTTGGTTTGCTTATCAGCTAAGTTCACTTTTGGATATTTCTAGATCTTTGTGGTTGTTGTTTCTGGGTTGTTTGTGTGTTTCTTGCTGTTTGTGTTCAGATTCAGCTCTTGCAGGGTGAAAGAAGAGCTCATTTTTTGGCGTAGACCTGTGATTACTAGTTGGGATCGTTGTTTTTTATTCACCAATGTATACTCAGACTATTCCAAGCTTTTTCCTCATCGCTGTGGTTCCGTGCTATCTCGAAGTTACCTCTGCCTGGTCTCAAAACATTTTTGCGAGCCTGCTGAAAACCTCTCACATTTTTCCCTGATCTCTCATGTTTTTTACAAGACCTCTCACGTTTTTGCACTTTTCCCCCATTCAAACCTATTCTAGGTGTTGTTTTTTTGTTGTTCTAAGTGTTTTCTCCCTGTCCAGGCATTTTTACACTGTCCTACAAGGCATTTTTCTCTCCTTTCCTGTGTTTTTTGCACGTTGTTCTGGAATTTTTGGACTGTTAAGGCATTTTCTACTTCAGCAGGCATTTTTTGGACTGTTCTGGCATTTATTTATAGTGGACAGTCACTGCATTATCTATTTTTACCTGCCTTTCATCCCCACGTGGCCTTCTCGTCCACTATTAGGTAATATCTCTCTAAAAATATGTTTTTTTATTCACTTTTCTTAAAAAAAAACGTGTTTGCATTCTTTTTATCTTATCACTCTTCTAAAAAATGTGTTGTTTCATTACTTTTAAAAGGTATAAGGTAAAAATCTTTACATTTTATTGGCATTGTAAGTTTTTTGGCTTGTTTTATAAACCTTCCGTCGAGTGCCAAAGATGAAGGGTGAGGTCCGGGATTGGCAGGTGGATAATCCCCCCTCGCAATACAAACAAACCCTATCTCAAATTCCATGCCATTTCTAACAGGCATACATACAGCACCTTTTTCATGCGTTTAGGGAACTTTTTTAATCCGTTTGTAGGCTTATTGGGTTTTTTCTCATCAGTTGCGGGAATTATTTTTTACTATAACTTTTGACTCGTTGCTCGGTTTTGAGCACTTATTTAGTCAAATTTGCATGGTTTTTCGCACTCTAGATGATGGGATAGTTATTTTTTATAAACGCACTAATTTTATAAAGTGTCGCATTCTGGGGGGTGTATTTGTATTGCTTAATTCAGCTCATTTTTCTTGAGCTTTGTTCTATTCCTTTTTTTGTGGACTTGTGAGCGTGTCTGCCATAGTCTTATGACAAAGGGATTCTTTCGTGTGATGTGAGATGCTATTTCTCACAAGGATTTCTCTTCCCCTTCTTGTTTTCTCTCGTTCTTTTGCTTGCTTACAGAGTCGATCTGTTGCGCCCTACGAACCTTGATTGTTGTCTCCACCATTGCGCGCTATTATGCTAATTGCAAGGTGAGTGAAAAACTGGTTCTCAGAAACAGTCGCATCTGGTTTTAATCAACGCACTGAATTATAAAGTACCACAAAAGGGAGGGTTAATCTTGTCTTCCTTGGATGCTCCTCTTGTCATGGACATTGAATTTCATAGCTCCGTTCTTCAACTAGGACCAAGAAACTACCTATAATGGAATAGTTGGATACTCGATCATTGTATTATATACAATTTGTTACCACATCTTCTTGGGTTAGCACCTAAACCTATTGATCACATTCGTCACCAAAATTTGTTGAACAAGAACGATATGACATATGGGCTTCTTTGTCTTACTATACTGGAGGACCTTCAACGTCAATTAGAATTCACCGAATCTGTGCACAGAGCTTGGATCTTCATTCGGAATTTTCATGGAGATTTTGATCCTCCTTCATCTGGTTATGGATCTTCTGATGATCTTGTATTCGTGGAGGAAAGTGAGTTCACTGATACTTTTTCTTACAAAGGGTAGCCCACACATATTTTTGTGTATCCTCCTTCAAAAATTAGTATTGCTCCTATCATAGTTTCTAGTGACTCTCCTCCACAAGACTCTTCAGTTGAATTCTCACCTGCAAACCATGCTACCTTGGATCTCAGGTGTTCCCCATCATGAGCATCTACTGATTCCATTGATTCTAGCCTGGAGATTCTGCCATCCCCTATTGCTTCCAGAGAATTCAAGATTTCTTCTTCAAAGGGTTCTTATAATCCTCCACAACAGGACATTGATTTCCTTGACTCAGACTTGGATGATATGCTTGAGGATACCGAAATCACAGTGCAACATCTTCTTCAACCTATTGCCTCTTTCGAGATCAGAGTTTCCATCCCACTGACTTCCACAGACTCTCCACCACAACAGGTTCATTTTCCCCTTTAGGGCTCTGTTGATGATATATATATATATATATATATATATATATATATATATATACGGAATCTCACCTTATGGAGATTGATAGGATTGTCACCGCTTCTCTTCATATATTATCTCCTTCTCATATTGGGCCACATTCCGGCACTCTCCATGTCCTCCTCCTTTTGATCACAGACCTTTGGTCCCTTCAGATTCATTAGGAGTCCATCAGAAATCATCTTCCGAGGGAGTTGGATAGCACTCCTTTTTTTCCCTCTTCTCCTCTTCTTCTTTCCAGAAAGATGTTGTTTGTACATGGGCACCTTATCAGGCCTTTAGTTTCTGGGGCCCATTGGCACGTCTTTCTTAGTTGTCTAGGGGAGTCTTCTTTTTTTGTTTTGGCTTACCTTGACCTCTTCCTTGGCTTTGATGAAGGGGGTGTTGGTGTGTGTGATTGTCCATTCATCATCCACATCACCTAGGTGAGTCATCTCGCCTTGCAAGAGTCATAGGTCTTAGGAAGTCAAATGACAAGTGTTAGATTTTGTCATCGAATTTGACATTGTCATTTACGTTAATGCATCATAGGAGTTACATTCCTTATTTGGAATTGTATCTCCTCTTCTAGTGGTGTCATATGCATCAGTCAACATCATATGTGTCAGTGGCATCATTGAGTTCTTTCCATGTTTAGGCATGGGGGTTACACAGCACCCCTATTTGTACTTCCTATTTTTTGATCTATGAGCATTAGCAGACCCATTCTTCTTACTTGCAATCTTCTTTCCATTGTTTCAAATCTTGCATATTGCGTTGACTTGACGTTACCATCAGAGTGAAACTTCGTTGTGGTGCATTGCTTTTCAACATCGGTTCTCGCGAAACCCTCTTTCACTTTTTTAAGTAAAGAATAGAAGATTGAAGCATTACAAGATTTTGTTTTGGGATTCTATCAAATTTCTTGATGCCTTCTCCATCGAGGCAGTGCCAAGAGAAAAAAACACCAGGGATGATTCCCTAGCTCTTTTAGGATCATTGATGATACCTCATCTTGATTTATCTCAAGATAAATTCACCATTGAAATGATCTATAGACCAAGTGTAGCTGATAACGCAAGCAACTAGAAAGTTTTCAATGATGACCAGCATTTTCTCTCTTTCCTGCAGCTCAAGGATTACTTTGAACAGTTTTATTTTGAAGGAAGTGAAAATTATCCTCGTGAGAGTGTATCTTTCAATGAGGAAGGTTTCAAAGAGGAGACAGATCAAAATGGGTGTATCAAACTAAGAGGTAACAATATTCCTAAAGGGGTGGTGAGTCTGGAGGAATTGTTTGACAAACATGATAGGTATGTCAAGTCTAAACCTTCTAAAGGAGTGCAACAATCTACTAAATATGAAAAAATTAACATTGGGGGCTCTACTGATCCCAAAATGGTGAACATTGGGAAATGTTGCACATAGGAGGAAAAGAAGAAGGTAGTAAATATTTTGAAGAAATACGTTGATATTATTGCCTATTCTTATGATGATCTAAAATCTTTTCAGCCAAAAGAATGCAACATTGCATTCCTCTCAAACCTGGGATTAAACCCTTCAAGCAAAAACAAAGGTAGTACAATCCAAAGATTGTTGATACCATTTTTCAAGAGATACAGAAGTTGTTGAAATCCAAAATTATCTTCCCCATTCACCATTCAACATGGATTGCAAACATTGTACCTGTCAGGAAGAAAAATGGTGAGATTCGGATCTATGTTGACTTCAAGAATTTGAATCAGGCTTCTTTGAAGGACAACAATCCTCTACCCATGATGGATCAAATTTTGCAAGTTTTGACAAGGTCTGAAATGTTGTCCATGCTTGATGGTTTCTCAGGGTATAATCAATTGGAGGTTAATACTACATATCAGCACAAGACTACTTTTACCACTCCTTGGGGTACATTTACCTACAAGAGGATGTCCTTTGGTCTCATTAATTCTAGTGCCACCTTTCAGAGAGCTATGGATTTGGTCTTTGGAAGTCTAAAAGGAGAATGTATTGTTGTGTATCTAGATGACCTAACTGTATTTTCTAAAACTAGAGAAAATCATTTTTAGCATCTAGAGACAATTTTTTTGAAATGTATAGAACATGGGATATCTTTGAATCCCAAGAAATATGTATTTTTTGTCATGGAGGGAAATTTGTTGGGACATGTTGTCTCTAAATAAGGAATCAAGATTGATCCTGAATGAATTCAAGCTATTCGGAAAATTCCTCTTCCCACAAGTAAAAAGGGAGTGCATTCTATCTTTGGTAAGATCAATTTTCTGAGAAGATTCATCCCTAATTTTGCAGAGCTAACTTTGAATATCTCCTAAATGATGAAAGGAAAAAAGATTTTTAGTAGGTCCCCTGAAGGGAAAGAATCATTTGAAGGTATTAAAAATGCTATTGCTAGGACTCCTATCTTAGCATGTCCAGATTTCAACAAAGATTTTATTCTCTATTGCTATGCCACTAAAAAGTACCCTAGCCGCTGTGTTGTCTAAGAAAGATTCTGAAGATCATGAACTCCCAATTGCATTCATGAGCTATTTTCTTAAAAATCATGAGTTAAAGTACACTATGATGGAGAAACATGTTTTTGCAGTGGTTAAAGTTGTTAAGTAGTATCGATTCTACATCCTTAACTCTCATTCTAAGGTGCTTGTGCCCGATACAACCATCGAGTCTATTCTTACGCAAAAAAAATTTGGAACTAAGAGAGGAAACTAGGCAGAAAAAGTTTAAGAATACGATATTCACATCAGACCAACTAAACTACTTCAGGGTAAAGGCCTGTGTGAACTCATTACTGAAGGAGATGGTCGTGAGTTTCCTAAGGATGGGGTTGATGTTCCTATTGTTCTATTTCTTAGCTCAACTGATGAATGGTATGCTGACATTGTTCATTTCCTCACCTATGGTGAGTGTCCCTCTCACTTAACTGCCAGGGAGAAGAGATCTATCAAGCTAACATCAAAACAATACATGTTGTGGGAGAATGCTTTGTTCAAACTTGGAATGGATGGAAGATTTTTTAAATGTGTTGACAAAGAGAAATAGAAGAAGCTTTTCTCAGCCTTTCATGATCAAGCTTGTGGAGGTCATTTCTCATCTGTTATTACTACTCACAAGAATCTTTGTGCTTGGTACTATTGGCCTACTTTGTTTAAAGATGTATCAAAATGGGTTGATAAATGTGAAGCTTTTCAAACCTTTGTGGGAAGACCTAAGTTTGCTGCCTTGCCACTCAAACCAGTTGTGATTGAAGAACCTTTTCAACAGTGGGGTTTGGATTATTGGAACACTCATCCCATGTTCAAGTGCAGGACATACTCATGTGTTAACTGCCATAGATTATTTCACTAAGTGGGTAGAAGCCATTCCAGTTAAGAGTACTAATTCCGAGGTAGTATGTAATTTCATCAAATAAAACATCTTGGTAAGGTTTGGAGTACCAAACAAGATTGTTATTGATAATGCTTCAAATTTTTCTTCTGTTGAGATGATGGATTTTTTCTATGGATATGGTATTTCCCTCGCTCACTCTTCAGATTACTACCCTCAAGGGAATGGACATGAAGAATCAACAAATAAGAATCTAGCGGCCATTGTAAGGAAACTTGTAAATGAATCTTAGAGAAAATGACACAAGAAGCTATATGATGCTCTCTGGGTAGATAGGATTACACCTGAAAGAGCAATTAGAATGTCCCCTTTTCAAGTAGTGTATGGTGTGGAAGCCCAACTACCGATGACAGTGGAGCTAGAAGCTTTGTATTTGATGAAGGTCATTAAAGACACTAGTTTCAATGATTCTTTGGATAAAAGGATCATGTATCTTCATAAGCTGAATGAAGACAGGCTGCAGGTTTTTGATAGAATATCTGCCCATCAATAGAGGGTGAAATATTTATTCGACAAGAAGGCCAGATCTAGACATTTCAAAGTTGGAGACATTGTATTTTTGTGGGATAAAAGGCATGAACCTTGAGGAAGTCATGGTAAGTTTGATTCTCTTTGGTTTGGTCCTTTCAGGATAAGGCACTTTGCTCGTGAAAATTCATTCTATCTTGAATACATGGATGGTTCCTCTCTCCCACTTGCTTATAGTGGGAAGTACCTGAAATTGTTCAAGTCCTAGGTGAATAGGAAGTCCCTTTGTATATTATGTACAATGTGTGCTTGCTTTTCCCTGTTTCTATTTTTTTTTGTTTATTTTCCTTGTTTGTGTGTTACCTTCTGTATTGTTTTTCCCTTGACTCTTTTGCCCAATGGATAAAGCACTGGTCTTCTTCCCCTGAGTTTTTCTTGAGTTCTTGTCTTGCCTCGTTCTTATGATCTAGTCAAGTCATCCCTAGAAAGAGCAAGCTATTTTCCTCTCAAACTTTCCCCTCTTTTGAAAGTTAGAAACTTGAAAATTTTGAGTTGGCACCCTTTAGTATTGTTCTAGTAAAGTGAAAATTTGCATTTTTTGGAGTCATTTTGGTGATTTTTGGTTCTATCGAACATTTTTGTCCCTCATGTCCTAAGTGCTGTCGGGACCTCTTTTTGTTGATCGGTTGATTTCCCCGCAAGTCCTTATGTGTCGGCTTTATCAGAACTTTTCGGCCCATTTGTCCCAAGTCCGCCTAGACTTTCTATTCCCCGATTGCCTCCATCAGGTTCTTCACATACATTTGTCCCATCTATCCCAAATGCATTTGTGCCTTCTGTTCACTAATTTCCCGCATTGTGTACATCAGTCAAATTGCATCTTCAAGTCCCTTGTGTCCTTTATGTTTCTAAGTTCTTGGACCACACGTGCTCATTTTTCCCACATTCCTCGCATCGGCTGGATTGCGTCTTCGCATCCCTCATGTCCCAAATGTACCAAAGACTGTCTGGGTAAGTTTTTAATGCTTTTCCCGCATCTCATCTTTTTGAGTTGGTGCAAGGTGTTTTTAATGCACAGTTAATGACCTTCTCTCTCCTGAATGGTTGTTTAAAGAGACTATCCCCTATGTATTTGTCACATTACTCACTTGTTATATATTGCTAGAATCCTTGCAATTAAATTTGTTTGCTCATGCATTTGTATTCCTTTACATTTTCATCATGAACTTGATCCTAGAAGGTTTTTTTTCCTCTGTGCATTGCAAACATGAAGATCAAATTTCAAGGTCAGGAACATGTGTCACCTCTTGAGACCTTTGTACTTGATATCGGGGATAATGAGGTTCAGCACTTAGATTTTGGAGATTTTTGGGGTAGAATAACGTGCTCTAACCCTGCTCCCATGGCACAAATGATCAGTGATAGTGGAATTGCATACGCGGTTGATTTTCCTATCTCTGTGCAGTGTACCAACACTGTCCTTTCTTGTAGATCCCATTTTAACTCAGATACCAAGGAGTTTACTAATGTGCATGAGGAATTAATTTATAAACTAGATGTTATTGCAAATGCTGCTACCCTATGCATTCCATAGGTTGAATACTCCATAGTTCTTAGTCATGCTCAAGCTTAGACCCTATTCGATCAAGACAGTGAGAAATACAAGGCGAGAATAGGAAAATCATGGTTAAAGAACCTTAAGAAGGGAGTCTCCTGACTCTCCAAGGCATTATTCAGGGTTGATTTTAATGAGGAGTTGTCTGATTCTATCATTTTTCTCATCTGTATCATGGGATTTCCCTCCACCAATGAATTTCACTTCTGGATGTGCCCCTTTATAAACAACATCTGCGAGGGCAATTAGAACATTAATTGGGCTGAAATTGTTTGTATGAATTTTACTGAACAATTGTCAAGTGTTTAGTAGACTAAGAAGTTCTATATTACTTCTTACCTCATGTATACCCTATCTCTATCCCGGAAATGGTTTGGTTTCACCTACATGGAGGGCTAGAAGAATGAGCCTATTTATATTTACTACCTTCAGTTTACCCTTGAAGCTAGCAATCACAATTTTCAGAAGGGTTAATGATGCTTTCACCATGTATATTGTTAGACTCTTGGAGAGAGACACTGCTAGGAGATTTTCTGACGAAGATATGACTCTGATAGCTAAATATGGGGCTTTCTTCATCCAATTTAGAAGGTTTTCATAGATCAGGTTGGTTGGCTATGAAAATACACCCCTTAAGCTCCCCATGTTCTGTAATGACAAAATGGCTCCGGTTGAAGTATGCTGGAAACTTGATAAACTACATAGAACCTGTAGAGACAAGAAAATCACTGGTCTTCATTTCCCTATCTCCTTGGTAAAATATACATGCAAATAGCCCTGGATGCCCAAAATGTAGAAAGGGCTAATACTCCTCTAACTGTCCATTTCTTCAAACCTAGAACTTGTTTTGATTTGAAAAAAATTATTGATCAGAACCTTAGGATAATCCATCATCAGAAGCCAGACAATGAGGATTATTACGCTGATTGTGTGGATGATTTTGAAGCCAAAAGAAGGCACTATGAAAAACTCTCTTTGCAACAAATTACAGATCTCAGTCTCTACGAGGTTCCTGAAGGGCTCAAGGATGATGATAAGGACTTACAGTCTTTTGAATATAAAACATCAATCAAACACACTCGTTTGGAAGATATAGGTTGGTACAAAAAAGAGAGATGACTTGGTTGAGGTTATTTCCCTTATTCTTGTAAGAACTACGGTTTGGTTTGACAGGAAGGTTCGTGAGCTCAAGAAGAATCAGGGTGGATATTCTTCCAAAGATACTTCCACACCAAGGAAGGAAGCACATACACCTAGCACTGAGGTACCTAGGAAAACACATCCTCCTTCCCCAATAAAAGAGCCTGAATCATCTAGTCCCTCTTCTTCTACTCAAGTGTATCATAAGAAGATTAAAGAGGTTAAGCAAGAACCAATTGAGGAAGAATATCTTCTGGAGCATTTAGAATTACCTTCAGGACCAGAGAACATTATTGTTCTTAGTGAAAGTGATGAGGGTGAATTGTCAGATCCTCCAGGAGTTCCTGAATTCACTGGATAAGAATAAAAGGAGGCACCTAGCACTGAACTTCCTAGTAATACAAACTCCTCTGCATAGGAAAATCCTGATTCTCTATTCACTTTTTTGATAGAGGAAAAAGTGGCTAATACTTTAAGTGCAATGAGTACACTAGCTCTTCGGCCTCTTATTCCTTCCTCTTCATCTTCTACCATTTCCTGGGTACAGGCCTTGGTTGATAGTAAGAAGAGAAAATCTTCTTCTCATTTGACAGGGCCAGATGTTGATGTTGTAGCAGCTCTGTTGGGTACTGCTCCTCCTCCTCTAGCAAAGAGAGCTAAGACCACTTCAAGGTTACTAACTGATGCTCAAGGCCAGTAGTTCCTGGAAGTTACAAAGACCAAGGTTGATAAGGTAGAATGGGATCTCTTGGTCTCTGATCTAGAGCTTTCTAGGATCCCAATGGGAGAATCGAATCCTAAGAGTGAGGTTTAGAACCTCCAAGAAACGGTAACAAGGGTTATTAAATGAGTAGAGAAGGGAAAGAAGACCATAGAATAGCTGGAAGAATAGAACCAAGTTCTTTCCAGCTTTATCAAGTAATTGTTAGCCAAAGATAAGGCTTTGGATCCTACCCCACTGTCTGCCCTTCCACCCCCTATGAGTCTCAGTCAAGATGAAGTTCAGAGCATTAAGGACATACATGGGTATTCCACTTATGGAAAGGCTATGGAGGCCATGTTGATGAAATGACCATAACAGGTTTGAACTTCATCTTGGAAGCCTTCAAAACAAATGAAAAGGTGGTCAACTTGCAGCAGAAACTCTCCTCCTCAATTAAAGCTATGGACAAAGAGTTGAAGGTTTGGAGTAACTGTATTATAGATCTTCGCCTGATCGGATAGACTGATAAGAAGATATTATTGGCCAGTAAATTATTTTTATGATGTCAATCCAAGACATGTATTTTCAGTGTTGAGTGGAAGATAAAGGTCTTGGAGGAAAAACTAGGAGAATTGAGGAATAGCTGGCAGAAGGGGGAGTCTTTTAAAACATGTGTTTCATCTACCTTTAAGGATATTTATTGTCGTCTTCATGATGAAACTTTAGGTGTTCCTTTCTCTCTTCAAGAGATCAAAGCTCAGTTCAGAACATTTGTCAAAGAATAATTGTTCAAAGAGGAGTTAATTACCAAAGAGAAGATAAAGGAAATTTTCTCTCTTCAATCTGCTATTGATGAGTCCAATAAAGAATACATGGAGCATACCGAGTTTGATAAAGATATGGAGACTTGTCTAGGCACTTGGTCTCATGCCACTACCAACACAACATTTCCATGAGGTATGGAGATAGCTGAGGCATTAAAAATATTCAGGCATTGGATTGTCAAATCTGTGGGCCCCCCTCAGTGATAAATGGATGTTTTCTATTCTAGCTTCTCCTTCTCTTCTTCTATTTTTAGTGCTGATCTCTTTGTAAATTAATTAAGGACATTGTATTGTGCATTTCCTTAATTAATCTTTTAGTTAAAAGAAATGGTTACCAAATGTAACCAATTTGTAAGCTATATAATGAGCTCTCCATGCCATTCTAAAGGGTTGGAACTCTGATTTTTTTTAAAGTGTAAAAGAGTCAAAAGCTACCAGTATAAGAAGATTTCCCTTTCTGCTTCTATTTGTTCCTACTCATTCTTTCCTATTTGCTAAAAATTATTGAATCATTAATCTATTTTGTATTAAGAAGCTTTGTATTATTGTGGATGTCATCTCTTGAACTTTGTGTATGTGAAATAACATCTTATGGTTTTAATACGAATGATTATGTTCTATATGATCCCAATTCAGAATTTATAGGAATTATTTTGCTATCTATATTTCCTGAGAATGCTTTTCTACCTTTTTCCCATTTCTTAATTATTCAATCCTTTTGTATAGATAATTTGTCATTTAAAACAATTTCATGATATTAGAGTTCCTCTTTGAAATTAAACATTGTACATTTGTGAATAGCTTTTTGCTTTCAATAAGGGAACCTATCCCATTAAAGAGGAGGGAATTTCTATCCCCTGAATATTGCTTTCATTAAAGTCCTAATTTGACAACCAGCACTTGTCATCAAGAGATCTGGTGTGATCTGAGTCAAAATATCCCTGTAATAAGAATTGATCATTCTTCCTATATTCCAGACCAGAATCAAATCTTCCTTAGACATATCTTAATACATGCTTTGTTTTTGTCTAGTGGCATTGCTTTGGCTCCTGCATAAACTTGGAATGATAGCTGATGGCAAAGCATAGATCTGGTCTAGTAAATGTCAAGTAGATGAGCCCTCCAATAAGTTGTTTGTAGAGTGTAGCATCTACATGAGGTGAGTCTTGGAATCTTGAAAGTTGCAAGCCTTTTTCCATGGGAGTGGATATAGGTTTATAATCAGACATTTTATATTTTTCCAAAAGTTTCTTGGCATACTTTATCTGGGAGACAAAAATGTGATGCTCCTTTTTCCATATTTCCAAGCCAAGAAAGTAATGTAGTATCCCCAAATCTATCATGTCGAAGGTTCTTTTGAGATCATTCTTCACAATATCAACCTGATCTTCTTAACCATCAGGGATCAAAATATCATCTACATACACAAAAAGAATGACACTTTCTTTGCCTACCTTATTTATATAAAAATTTGAATCTGAGGGGCTACGAGTGAACCCATGCTACAAAAGGTAATTATCAATCTTGATATACCATGCCCTTGGAGCTTGTTTCAGTCCATATAATGATTTGATGAGACGGCATACCTTCTTAGGAATCTCTTCATCAAAAAATCCTTCATGTTGGGTCATGTACACTTATTCTATCAGATCACCATTTAGGAAAGCACTCTTGACGTCCATCTACTGAAGCCTCCATCCTTTTTGTGTTGTCAATGCGCAAACAAATTTGATGGTCTTGATCTTCATAGTGGGTGTAAAGGTTTCTTTATAGTCGATGCCCTCTTTCTGAGCATATCCTTTTTCTATAAGACATGATTTATATTTTTCGATGGATCTATATTCCTTATATTTTATCTTGAAAACCCATATGTAGCATATGGGTTTCTTTCATGTAGGCGGATTGAAAATTTCCCATGTCTGATTTTTCATAAGTGAGTCATATTCTATATCCATGGCTTCCTTCCACTAAGAATGATTGAGTTCTTCACGAACATTTTATGGCTTGGAGCTATTAATCAGTGAACTCATGAGTGCAAATTTTACCTCATTTCTTGTTTGACTCCTTGTTTTGACTCCAGATGATGTATTTGGGAGTTGTTGCAAATGTGAGTCCTTGATGGTGCTTTGTACCCACTTCGGGTGAGAACTTGGCTGCTTTTGAGAAGAACTGTGACATTGTCATGTGAATTGATGTGGAGTCACATTCTCAAGTTCTCCAAGGTCAACAAATAGATCTTCTAGTAGCATTTCTTTTCTCTAAGTAGTCTCCTCTAGCTCATCATCTGATTCAGAGACTATTCGGGGTGAGGTGGTTGGAAGTGGATCTTCCATTGATATTATTGAGTCAAAGGATGACTCGTCACAAACCACATCCTAACTCTCATATATTTTATTTGTCTCAAGATCCATGAGATGATATGCCTTCGGGGTAGTGTTGTAGCTAAGTAGGATGCACGGGAGCATCTTTGGCTCAACCTTCTTTCTCTTTTGAGCTCGGACATGCATGTATGTTGTGCAACCAAATACTCACAAATGAGAAATTGATGGATTTCTACCACTCCATACCTCTTGCGAAATTTTATTTTGTAGAATATTTGTTAGTGCCCTATTGAGAAGATATGCAATTGTCTTTATTACTTCAGCGCAATAGCATTCTTCTAGCTTTGCAGATGTTAGCATGTAATGAGCCATCTCCATCACTATGTGATTGTGACGCTCAACAATGCCATTCTACTGGGGCATGTAGGGAGAATTCAGGTGCTGCTTAATGCCTTTTTGGTTCAGAAATGTTAAGAACTTATTTGATGTGAATTCCCCCCCTCGATCGGAGAAAAGTAGAAGAAGAGGTTGTCTAGTTTATTTCACAACACGATGATAGAAGTTATTGAAGTGTTGAAGAGCCTCACTTTTCTTCTTCAAGAAAAACACCCACATCATGCACGAGTGGTCATCCATGAACAGTTGAAAGTACTTGTATCCTTAAAATGAAGCAGGAAGAGGGCCACTCAGATTGGTATGAACTACCTCCAGACGCTTCTTGGCATGGAAGGTGTTGGCCTGAAACCAATCCTGTGTTGTTTTCCTACAAGACAACCATAGCAAATAGGCAAGGAACTGGACAATTTAGGTAGTCCATGAACCATTTCTTTTAAACTCATCTGATGCAATGAACTAGCCGACAAGTTTCCATATCTAAAATTCTAGAGTACAGTAGATTGTACTTTTAATGTAGATAAAGCTGTTGTAGAAGACTAAACAATATCTAAAGCAAATAACTTATCTTTTAGAAATTCTCTAGCAATAATATTACCTTTTCATGAGATTAAACATGATTTGATGCCATTTTGGACAAGAAATTCTACCTTTAGGTGGTGATTTAATAGTTGAGTTTCTGATACGAGGTTGCTAGTCAAACCAGGAACATATAGTAACTTTGTAAGTGTACATTTTCATGGTCCTGAAGGAATGGTGATTCTTCATGTTCCTTTTGCAACATACTCTTTGTCATCAGTTATCTGAATCCGATCTTCAGTGGGCTCTTTATTGAGTGAATCAAATATCTCCTTGTCAACTGACATGTGCTTACTTGCACCAGAGTCTATCAGCTAGACTCTCTTCATGGTCTGTGAAGTATGAGATACAAGTACAAGATTCTTACCAAAATGTGATCCTTCTGATGTCTCTTCATAACAATCATTATCTTCTTGGGTTGCGAGATGCCCATTTTGCTTTCTCTAATGGGGAAATCATTTGGAATTTTGAAAATATTCACACCCTGATGTGCTTGTTTGACTTGAAGACCCTTGTTTCAAGCTATTGTACCAGCAGTGATCAATTTCATGAGTGTTGGTTCTATAAATGTGACATCACCTCTTTGACTTTTGATCTTTCTATTTTTTTTTTGGTTACGCTTGATTTTTCTTCTCTGGGGGACCCTTCTGATTCTTCTGGCCATGGTATGGCTTTGAGAATAGGGCTTTATCCTCCTCTTGGGATGAATTGATGGCCTCTTCCTACTGTAGAAAATTCACAATTTCTTCGAATGCCACTATCTATTTAGATATATTTAGTGTCGTAACGAACACTCAAAATTGAGAAGGGAGTGCTCTCAAGGTGATCAGTATGATAATTTTATCATCCAATGTTTCAGGAAGCTCTTATAACTTTGATCGTAGCTTAGCCACGTGATGTAAGAACTCCTTAACTTTCTCATCTAAACCCATAGAGGGTGTGTAACTTTAACTGAAGATGGAGGATCATAGTCTTATTTTTGGCTTGATAAATTGTTGCCAGCTTGTTCCAGACCTCCTTTGGTATCTTTCCATTTTGAACATGCGTTTGCACATCGTCACTAATATTGAGCATTGTCAACATCAAGGATTTAGAACTAGCCATCTCATACTTTATTAATTCGTCAGGAGGAGTGGGAACGGGCAAAGATCTGGTCACGATGCCCCATAATCCTTCAAACTGAAGGATTATCCGCATCTTTGTTATTTGGGCCACAAAATTATGCCCTTTGCAATTGAGCATCGGAGAGGAGCAACTTTGGAGAAGAATTTTAAAAAAATAATAATAATAAATAAATAAAATTATTTATTTATTTCAAGAGATATTACAATAATGACTCATTGTTGTGTAGTACTAGCTCGTAGATACTCTCGATACTCACATTTTGAGAGATGAAGATGCTTGGTGGGGTGATCTTATTTTTATTCACAGTCGTCATCGTACCCGGCTTCTAATTCTTCCCATACTCGCTTTGCTTGGTAGTTGACGTCAAAAAGGAAATATTCAAGAAATCCTTGTTGAACTAGCTCGTCAAAGACTAAATTACCAATGTTCTGAAGCTCGTTCATCAAACAAAAGTAGAACCCAGAGCTCTCAGGAGTTTCTTCACAGTGTTCTCTAGGTTGTGAGTTGATGTTTCGGCTTTCAGTAGTGTCTAGTGTGTTATTCACGCTATCAATCGAGTTATCTACACTCGACATTTGGCGTAGTGTTGTAGAGTTTCCACATTTTCTTTGTTAGGCCTCCATGTTTTTATTTATTTAACAACAAATTTTGCATACAACTCTCCACGCAGCTTTGAATGGAGAATCCCTCGTAGGTTCTTTGTGGTTCACTGGTTGTTGATAGACTTCCACACAGAATAAAATGGTCACCTCATGTTGATCAAAGAATCTTCCATGTTTTAATCTTCAACTCTCTATTGAATACTCCTCCACGTATTTATTCTATTCCCCAAACACAAGCTTCTACCTAGAGTAAAATCCAGCGAGATTCCACGTAGCCTCTGTTTTTTTTATTATTTGCATTGAAATGTGGAGGTGCTTTAACCTTATGCATTGAAATTTGTAGGTGCTTTAACCTTCTACGTTGAAATTTGCAGGTGTGTTGCTAGCTTATAATGGATTCAATCTCCATGCAAGCATCACTAAAGACAAAATAACAATATATATTCCACGCAGAAATTGTTTGAATTTTCTACAGAAAATAATACATAAAAAAACCATGTGGATTCTTTTACACAGCACCACGCACAAACAATTTTTTATCTGTTATTTACCACTTTGCACATAGAATTGAAAGCTTCACTACGCTTCTCCTCTCCACGTAGGTTGTAGAAGAATTTTGAAAAAAAATATCCACACTAATTACATGCAAGTGTTTCACATAGCCTCCTTCCAAGTTGGATGGAATAATTCTTCATGCGCACACACACAGGTCAGAGATATTGATGCTCTGATACCAAAATGTTGGAAAAAAATTGATCAGAAGAATGTGGAGTATATAACTCTCAACACATCTTATTTTATTATGGAGGGGCACGTATAATTTATAGGTGAAATATTAAACAACATTCCCCTAAACTGAAGGAGGAGGATATGGAAGAAGATGAAAGAATAATGGATTACAACAAAGAATAGAGAATAAAGATATAATATTAAACAAACACACCTAAAAAATATAATCTATGCTACATATGCTAACAGTGACGTCATACAGGAAGTTATCATTTTCACAATCAAAACTTAAAGGTAAAACATTTGATACATGATAAGCAATAGTATCGGTTTGATTACGTAGTGAGCCGTGAAGGTGATGGTTGTAAATGCCCATATTGTATTCTTTGTCAGTGAAAGGGATAGTGGAATACCATGTTCATACGAGCATTTAAGATTTTTTGAATAATCGAGGAAGGAATCATTGTAAATAAAAACACAGCTGAAAGGTATAGGAAATTTAATATCGATATGATTAGGATCTAAAGTGCCCCTAATATAGTCAAGCCAAGATTTTCCAAGTGTAAGAGGAGAAGCACGAGGAGCTAGTGCAAGAAATATTGTGAGATGAAATATGTGAATCCCATAAGTAGCAGTAATGTGGATGAAACCATGATAAAAATGAGGAGCATAGGTTGAAGGAAATATGTCTTTAACCACAAAGCCTAACTGAGCCAAGCCATCATGTGTGCATATAGTGTCATCACAAGTAGGATGAAATGGTATATGCTCCCAATAATAATCATTCATGGAAAGCATACATGTAAAGGGAGGAAATGCTAATGGTGTATACACATGTGACATTGGATGTGTGGGTAGGCCCCTGATAAAGTACTATAGTAGTAGTAGGAGGAGGAGGAGGTCATGTTGTTGATGAGAGTACATCTATCATGTAAATAGCATCTTCAAGTGGTGGTAAATGATGTGGAGTATCTATGGAATTAGTAGCATTAGAGCGTGGATTAGGAAGTGTAGTATTTGGATTATAGTCACAATATTTGAATGGGTCGTGATCACTAGGAATTGTATAATCTATTACCTCATGTAGGAATTTGACACAATGATGTACTATAAAAATAATTTCTTGCATGGCATGAAGCCATGGCTGTCCGAGTAAACAATTATATGAAATCAGAAAGTAAATAACAAATAAATATTTGTTAAGGGTTTTGCACCCTATAGTGAGAGGTAGAGTAATGTGACCTACACATGGAAAAACAAAACCCTCAAATGCCCGAAGAGAAAGACAGGGTGGACTAACATTGGAAACAAAAAGACAAATATTTTCAAGGAATGACATATGAAATGTATTGAGTTTAGATCCCTTATCGATTAAAGTACATTTGATACCCATATTGTAAATGCAAATCATGATATGTAAGGGTTGATCATGGTCAAAAATAGTAAGATCAACATTAATATTATACGGGAAAGATATAATGATAAAATACCTCTACAAATTTTTGAAATACTAAATTTGGATGGATATTAGTAGGAATGCGAGTGGTAGAAAATATATTTTTGATTCTATCTCTTGATTTAATATTGATAAGAAAGAAATCATTAATAGAGATACTCATGACGAAGAGAGCCTAGAAAGATAAGAATAATGGAGGTATGAGTATCCTAAGAGAGTTCATATCAAGTTGGGATTCACCAAAATGATTAAAATAAATGGGGAATTATATGCCTAATATGATTTTATTGTAGTAATAAAATAAATATGTATTTAAATATATAAATTACACCCAAGCAACTAAGAAATGAATTATGAAACCGTAATTTCAAGGAGAAGAAAAAGATACTTATTTGATTCACAATAATATATGGATTTCACCGAAGTGGTGAACCGGTGAGTAGAATAGAAGGATTGTCACACAAAGACCCAAAAAAATGTAGATCTTGAGAGATAGGCTAGACAGGGGTGCATAGAGAGGGACATTGGTGCTCGTGGGTGCCCTAGGCCTGTTTCTAGGTGCCTGGGTCTGTGGAAAATTTTATAAACCTCCTCTGAAGTTTCATAAGATGTTTATTGTTAGTTTCCTTTTATTAATTTGAGGTCTCAAAATGATCACCAAGGTCATCGGAAACCTACAATGAAATATGAACCTGTAAAACCCTCATATAGACATACAATCCTAAAAAATAAAGATACAGAATGAGGGATCAAACTTTCCTCAGCTGTTAAAATTATGAAATTACATTTGATTGTTGCACTAAATTTCAGACCCAATGTAGTTTTCTGTATGTATAATCATGCCCTAGGTATCTCTAATGCATGTGACACTTGATAGTGAACAAGTTACTATATGTAAAGAAATGTAATAGTTGTGTGTATGGAACTGAATGAACTTCCCTCCTATTGATTAACTAAAAATGTAGATAAATATATGCTAGTTAAAATAATATAGGAGTAAATACAAACGTAGTAAATAATAATGTAAATGAGTTAAGAAACTAATATAATAAAATTAAAACCCTAACCCTAATGTCTCGGAGAGAAGAGGAAAGAACTCAACTAAAGAGAAGATGCTCATAAGAATGTGTCATAGAAATAACTGGAGAATTTGTAATTAGGATAAACCATGAAAAATCTCCAAAAAGGATGTATCTAGAGTATCACATTGGATTGGAGCGGTACCCACTAGTGCTTTTCTCTTAAAACTAGGTGCTCTGGTCTCTGCAAAAGCTCTGAAACTGATATTCACTCAATCGAAAGATCAATTGAAACCCTTATTGTCTATCACATCATATTTTTTATCTTGTACTAAGTGTCATCAATAATCATAGGTGATGTAAAGACCTACAAAATACCAAGAACTATCAAAATCCTAAACAAAAGATGTAAGTGAATGGGTCAAACTGATCTTAGCTACCACAACACTAGTCTTACTAACTCAATGCAACACTAAATTTCAGACCCAAATGACATTCTAGTGAGTGTGTGCTTAATTTTGCCTAGGTTCTCTTGTGTCATTCACACTTTGTGAAGTAGCGAGTAATATCTAACTATAGAAAAGGTAATACAATGTGTGAATTGAATAGAATATAATCCCTCCCCGTATGAAGTGTGTTGTAGATGTCCTATCCTTGTGCATTGTGATGGGGCTATGTGGATGCAAGTGATTTTAAATTCAATAGATGGATGTAAATCTAGATGGATGATAGTTGTGAATGATGCTAGGTCCCTCATTATGGTCTAATGAATTTATATTTATCAGTTTCTCTTGACCTAATTTCGTTATTAACTTAAATGGTTGACCACTAAAAAGATAAGAAGCTAAAACGGCTAGAAAGTTCCCAAAAGGTGACAACAAAGTTTCAAAATAATTGAGGTTCCCATGGTGGGACTAGGGCACCCATGGGTGCCGCAAGATTATCCTAGGCACCCTAGTCAAAGCTAAAATGTTGGAAGATGATGAAAAATTATTCAGCATGTGTGTGGTGGACAGCGGGGACGAAAATAGAAATCAAATAAACTTGGCCAAGAGATGGTGGTTAATTATTACTTTCTTCACTCAAAAACCCTCTAAAAAGTATTATGAGACTAGGAATAAATAATGTCTAAAGTGCATGATTTTGTGTCTACATTTTCCCCCACTTTATGTTTGTGACCAGAAAGCTCGGTAACATAAAGTAGATAGATATGCGTACCTGATTTCGATGTAGAATAACGAAGAAGGTGTGCCAAAGGACTATACAAAGCATAGAATGAAAAAAAGATGATGGAGCATGGAAACTATAGATGAAAATGCATGAAAATTGATGATATTGAACCTAAGGTGAAACATGTGTTTTAATGGTGATGTGCATAGTATATTTGCATTATTAATGTGTGTTTACGTGAAGTGTTCTTATTGATTTCATTGTTGCTAAATTTTACTACTTGTTTCTGATATAGCTGGACCTGCAAGGATAAAATGATCAAGTAGTCAAATATGTATGTATATGTGTATAAAGAAGAAATGCAAAAGATGCATGTAAAAGTTTGTAAGTGTAAAATTTACAAATGTAAGAGTGTAAATGGAACATGTACAGTTGATCCATGTTGAGAGAAAGAGTGTAGAAGGATATCTTGTACTGGCAGGGTTTTTTGATGGTTCAATGCCATAGGCCGAAGAATTATAGGGAGGAAATTATTCATCTTCTCCAACCTTAAACTGATTCCCTAAACTATTTGTGAAGATATCTATGTTCTGTTTTTATTTTTCTGGTGTTTCGAAGCTAGTGGGAGAAGAAGTATTGGGAACATTGACACTATTAACTATTCCCCTAAATGCTAAGGAGACCATGTCCTATAAAATCCATTGTGTATGGAGTTCGTAGAGTGGTCTGAACTCATTGATTGTATGTAAACCCACAATGCCAAGGGTGGAAAGTGCACTAAACGTAACTGGTGTAAATGTGTTATGTTAGTATGTATAACCCTAAATGATGCCCCCATCTTTGGGGGCACATGCAACATCATTGATATTAAAATTGCCCCAAAAGAGGACCAACTACATGTACTCTGAAACTATGCCCTGATGGGGGATGGGAATGCGCTTGGTAGAAAACAAGGCGTGCAAAAAAAAGGATGGCTAGCCAAAGACAAGTATTATTATGAATAAGAATGCATGTATAAGACAATTTGTAATATATGCAAATAGTGTAAAAGCTACCAAGTAAAGTAGTGTAAGCATGTAAAATATAATGAATCCACAGAAAGCGCGTCATAGACATGAGACATCTCTCATAATTTCACAAGACACGCAAGGCCATCATGGCCATAAACATCAAACAAGTGTACACACCAAACATAGGGCAAGTCCTACATACAAATATAAAGCAATGACATATATGTACAAATAAACAAAAATAAGTATTCATGGATACATGTAATCTTGCAAACCAAGTGTTGCAAATGGAACACTTGTTAGCATGTTAAATAAATAACCCGTATATCAAAGCATGAATAACCAAGTAATGTGAAGTGATATGAACAAGAAACAATAGAACCTGTGAGAGATGAATGTGGATGCCCCCAATGACCCATGTAGGAAGGGTAGAAGGTGAACATCTATGTTGTATGTAAATATCTATATCTATGATCACAGCTAAACAAAGATGTGAAATCGCATGTGTGATGGTATAGATAATGACATGTAAGAAATCAATCTAACCTGTGTATTAAAGTGATCATGTAAAACACTATTAAATAACGGTAAATGCCCCCAAGCCAATGTAATATGTTGTGGATTAATGGAATGGAATGTAAGATGTAATGATAGAAGCCACGTGTCCCGAAGTGAATGGAAATGTATGCAATTATGTTCATTCTATTTTTCCCCTCAACAGTCAAGAATGAACAGTAAACGAGAGTACGTCATCAGGAAATGGTCAAAATGTGTGTTGTATCGAGCATGTTGTGATGAATGTGTAGGTGTGGTGATGATATGTGACATATAGAATAAACATGCATGAACCTTATAGTTTAGGCATATATCACAACATGATGAATGGATGAGTCACGATTTAGCCTATGTGTATATCACTATAAGATAGAATTAATGAGGGATGATTCATCCCTAAGAGTATATCTCTACAAGATAAATGAAGGGAGTTGGTGATTTAGCCTAAAGCGTATACCACTGCAAGATGAATGAAGGGAGGTGGTGATTTATCCTAAAGTGTATACTAGTACAAGATGAATGAAGGAAGTGATGAGTTAACTAATAGCATGGGTCACTATTGTTGAAATTTTGCATCACAAAATGAAAAAATGATAAATGTGTAATGAATGTATGGACCATTTGATTTGTAAACCCTCGGCGATAAATTATGGTCTGTGGAACTAAATTGCATCATTAGGTAATGAGTGCAATGTGCAGAAGACGATGGAGTATGCATGATGAGAATAGAAGGCCATCCGATAAGTAGAAATGTGTAATACATGATGAATAATATGCAATGTAGTGTGGATAAGTATGCTAGTAATATAGAGATGTTATTTAGTATGTAGTATGATGTAACACTAGACTTATATGTCATGAAGACTAGTATTACTATATATAATATGAGTAACATCATAATGAGCAGTGTTTGATTTAAGTCATATGTCATTAGATGTAGTATAGTGACAATATGTATAGAATAAGATGCAAGATGCATAGATAGTCTAATAGTGTAATATGATGAATAACATGCAACACTAGACAATAGAAAGACGATAAATGCATAATGATGACTATTATGATGTATGATGTATGACATGTGATGTGTGATGAAACACAATGTGTAATGCCTATGGTGTAGTGTGTGGTGTTCATATGTAGTAATCCCTCAACATTGAATTGTGTACCAAGGCACAAGACTGTCTCATCAGTTAATGATGATGTTATAACATGTGATGAGTATGGCTATGTGAGGATATGAATGTATGATAATGTAAATATGAGAGATATACCTATGCTAATATGATAAGCGGGGGGTTGTGTGAGTGTTATACCCCCCAATTGTACTATGATTATGGAGATCTATGCACCAACGTGAGAGGTGGCATGTCATTATGGGAGAGTGTTGTCTGTGTCATGAAAGGAGAGAGGGCCAACACAATGGTAGGTGTTATCCTAATTTCAACCTCGAGCTAAATATTATATCGAATCATTACCTCGCATAGAAGGAACCCAAGAAAAATCATCTGGATCCTACAATTGATTGTAAAAGATTCAACAATTAAGTGGTGGCGGCCAAGAGAGATCGAAGGATCTTGTATAGAAAGAAATGACTCTTTCGGGTCATTCTACATCTCAAATCCATTTTCCAAGTTATAGGCAAGCAAAACTATAAAATAGCAGGGTCAGACAAGAAGACAAGATGCTATAAAAGATCCAAAATCAAGAAGAAAGAAGAATGGTGAAGATTCAAAGTCCTCGGGCTCAAAATAGTTCAAGAAAAGGGAAAAAAATGACTATATATTGACGAAGCAGTGGAAGAGGCCATGCATCCCAATGATGCTTCTCCAAAAGTAAATCCAAAAAGGGAGCTCAAACTTGTGCCAGCCCTCTATGTAGCAAATGGACACAGAAAGTCAAGGGGCGGGTAGGAAAAGCTTCAAAATTGTTTAAGTATAAAAATGTAAGCAGAGAGTGCCAGGTGTCAGTGTAGCGCATCTCCAAAGGTGGGCACTAAGGCAAAGACCCAAATGAGAGCGAGCTCGCGACGTAGCCCAAATTCTAAAAATTTGGAGGTACCATTGAAAATTCCACAAAGCAGCAGAGGCCGACAAGTGTCAACTCAATGCTTCCCGAGAGGAAACTTTGGGCTAGGTTTGCAAACAAGTGTGGTGCCTCTGCGTGTCCTAAAAGGAGGGATAGAGTTAGTTGAATAGTCAATGCATTAACAGGCCAATGGAGGCCGCCAAGTGTCCTAAGGGAATTGTTTCAAGGGTTATAAGGAGAAAAGGTTCCCGAGTGAGCACCAGAGTGACACTTGTCCCAAGGGAAAGTGAGGCATTGGGGAAAAAGTTATTTTTCTTTGCCTTTTTCCCCGAATGGTGTAAAAGTTACAAAAGAGCCCACGACTCCGCCAAAGGAAAAAGTTAGCATTTAAGCCTGGGTCAAAGCCAAGGTAGAGAGTCGAGGAAAAAAGTAAAAGTTTCTCTTTTTTCCAAAAGGCATAAAGATAAAAATGGAAGCGCATTTCCCAACCAACGAAAAGGATCCACATGTCTAGGTAGAGATTCAGGGCTGTAGGGATTTTTAAAGTTTTACGGTTTTTGCGCAAAAGATGAAAAGTAAAATGCGGACCCATGGACACGATTTTTGTTCCAATCTAGCTGCCACGTGTCCCAATCCAAAAGCGGGATCCATTTTTCAATTTTTTTTCCCGCCCATTTGCACGGAATCAATTAAAACTTTGAAGGGGCATATCTTTTGACCCAGAGCTCGAGAGATTGAAAATTTGATATCATTGGAAATATATCGACCTCCTCTATGCCATGGGAGTTTGAAACTCTAATTTTTGAGAGGTTAGGTGGGAGAAAAATGGAGAAACATCTTTGAGCTTTTAATGCAGGATCATCTGTCTCAACAACCAGATTGGATTTTGTCTATTTCTGTCATTTCCTCTTCCTTCAAGGTGTCGATTTGAGGATCGATGCAGTAAGATGGATTTGGCGGTATATTGTCATAGAAAGCATTAACAGAAGTGGTTTATTTTTAACCCACATTTTCCTACTTCTCTCTCTCTCTTTCTTCTCTCCAATCAATTCTATAAATATGGGGGCAGGACTCATTATAAAAGGTATGATATTCTTAGTTTTACAGGATCTTTTCCCCTTCTAGCAAAGGATTCATGGGATTCAAGCCTTCCATTAAATTGTAATACATTTATGCAATCTAGCTATTTTGTAATGAACTGTATCAATCTTTAGAGAAATAAAATACATTTTTGATTGATTTCAGATCCTTCTTATTTCTCTTGCTTCTATTTGGTCTCTCATTAAAAATCTGGTTATTTGTGCTTGTTTATCATATGCATTTTATTATTTTGTGTGAAAGGTAAACTAAGTGTTCATCATTCCTTTGGTGCATCACCTAGTAGTCTAGTTATTTCTTATTTCTGTACTCTTTTATCCCTATCTGCTTGGAAAGTTTTAGACTAGGTATAGATATATATCCTCTGTAAATCCTCACGTATTCACCTAAACAAAGGAATAAGGAACCAACCTTTAATCTGGAGAGCTTTCCCAATTTGCAAGGTCCAACACCTTAGGAAAAGTTCCATATTATGTAATCACACCAGATGATTCTGCCCTAGAAAAGTAGAGCTTTAGAAATCATTTGGGGGTGCTGTGATTCCGCACTAACAGTTTTGACATGCCCAGTGGGACAAGAAAGTCTCCATCTTATTACAGTAGGAATTGATGTACACTTGTTGTGATTCTAGCTTTTAAGAAGCTTTAAAATTATACATATGGCAACTCCCAAAGAAACAAATTTACTGGTTTCAGTGGCTCAAGCAAGTTTATGAGAAGTATACAAACATGGTCAAGAACTAGAGAAGAGGGACTGTTTTCCTATCTATACTTATCCCCAGACAGAGAGAGAAGAAGAAGAAGAGTAAAGAGGTCTCCCTCCCCACCAAGCAGAGCTTTATCAACACCTCCTCCCAACAGACCGCTCATTCATCCAAGAGGAGTGTTTAGACCGATCATAATGACTCAGCCAAATCCTTATGTTAACTTCACCAACAGTAGTCCACTTGCCATAAATGTACAAAATCCAGTTCCTGTTGCACCATTAAAGAGTATCCCATACTTCATTGGGGAAAACCAAACTTCCCCTGGTGACCATGTCAAAGATATTGTCAATGTCTATACAATCCATGAGATTCATGAGATGGACATTGCAGTCAAGCTTCTCACCTCTTCACTCAAAGGAAAGGCTTCATAATGGTTCAGAAGTCTTGAGGCAAGCTCTATCCAAAATTGGAATTAGCTATGCACAGAACTCCACAACCAGTTTGGAGAGAAGGGTGATAACTTATCTTTGTTGGAGCAACCAACAACTATCAAAAGAGCCCCAAATGAGTAGCTGACAGACTTCAACCTCAGATTCCAATAGACCTAGGATAGGATTCCACCAGTAGTAAAACCCAGTAATGAAGGTGCATTCTTATACTTTCTCAAGGCTTTAAATTTTGACATTTCTCTGATGATATAGTCAATGGGGGGCACTACATTGCCAACAGCCTATAGCCTTTCCATAGGGGCTAAGAACCATTTGATTCAAGCTATTTATATTGGTCCTAGGACATCCATGCCTCTATACCCTAAGTTAGGAAACCCAGATACTATCCAAACACCTACATTAGCTCCTGTATCCACCCCCAGGAGTCAAAGTTCAGCTAAAGCTTCCACTTCACCATCCAACACCTCTAAAGAGCTTTAATAAGTGATGAAGCAATTGAAAAACCTGGGGAATGAACTAGTGACCATCAAAAGGTAGTGAGCACAGAGCTCTTAGCCAATCAGCCTCAGGCTCAATATCAGGATAGACCCCAATATCAATAGAATAGGCCACCACCTCAGATTGTAAATAAGAATCAAAACCAAGGATAGTCTCAAGCTGCTAGAACTTTTAGGTCTTATGATCTAAATACAGCCTCAACATCAAAGGCATTAGTTCCTGCACAGAACAATATGGCACAAGAATATGATTGGTGTTTTCGATGCAGTCAGCCACATAACCAACCCATATGTTTTAATGGTGCTCTGAATAATGATTTGATGGTGCAAACTAGTATGTTGCCACAAGAATCTGGCCAAGTGGGAGATCAGCAGCAAGGATCTCAACAAGGTGAACCTCTAGGAGAGACTATGCTTGTCAATTGGCAGGCTAAAGACTTTTGTGGGATGAATCAGTCCCCTGCTCAAAGTGTGGCTTTCAACACACGGTCCAAAAAGAGAAGTATTGGAGAAGGCCAACCACTGAAATCAGGTGATCCTCAACCTTCCATCACTCCACAAGGTTCTGGTGTTCTAAGAGTAACTCCCAACATGTAGAACCAATCCAAGCCACCTCCCAAATATAGTCAGGCACCGGTTGTAACAACTCATGTGCAAGAAAAGAATGTGTCAGGTAAAGGGTAGCAAAAGGAGGGCTCATTCAATATCATTGAGTGGATGAAGAGAACAAGTTTGAATATTTCACTATGGGAGTCATTGGCCTTTCCAGGATAGAGAGATTTGTTGCAAACTGCCATGCAAAATTGGTCAAGCTCAAATCAACCCCCTAACTAGCAAGAGAGAGTACTTGCCAATACAATTCAACCTGAAAAGAACCAAGGAGAACAACAAGGTAAGAACTTGAGACCTCCTCCATTCTATGTCTCATTAATTATTGGATACAAATTAGTGCACAATTGTATGATTCACTCTGAGGCTAGTAGTTTTGTGATGCCCAAACAAATAGCTGATCAGTTGGGTCTCAAATATGAAGTTATCTCTAGAGGGGTAGTTCAATTAGATTGTACAACAGTGACCATTGTGGGAATCATCAAAGATCTGAGTCTCACTCTACATGCCTACCCCAATGTAACTATCTTGGAAAACGTGTCCATCATATATTTTCCACCACATTTTGCTTTGTGTCTGTCTAGGGACTTCACTACCATAACTAGAGGCTACCTATCCACTGATTTGTCACATATGCTCTTTAGGAAAAGGTATTGGCGTGAAGTCCATAATCAGATATGAACCTATTGCTAACTATCATATTGAATCCTATGTACCTTTCCCAATCAATGCTAATTGCTTAGCCTTTGATCATGAAGACCTCTTAAATACTAATGAAGCAGATACCAAGTTAGGATGTATCCCTGATTTGACTCTAGATGAGTGGGTCAATAAAAGACATGATTTTGACCCCTACAAGGAGATGGAAGAATATAAGTTGGGTGTCTACTATCTACATGAAGAGAATCATCCTCTTCCTGACCTAGTTAAGCTAGAATACAAGGATGACAATGAAGTATGACAATTATTATTTGATGGCTCAAGGAGTAAACAAGGAGTTGGAGGAGGAGCTATGATTGTGTCTCCCAGAGGTATGAAATATCATGCAACCTTTAGATTCTAGTTTGCTTGTTTAAATTATACTGCTGAATATGAGGCTTTAGTCCAAGGTCTTCATTGGGAAAGAAATCTAGGAATCAAGAATTTACAAGTGTTTGGTGATAGTGAACTAGTTTCCAATCAAGTCAAAGGACTAAATGCTATAAAAAAATGACCTGCTCAAGAACTATAAGAGTAGGGTATGGGATCTTATAGAAGATTTCGAAGCTTTCAGCATTGTGTCCATACCCAGAAAAGAGAATGAAGTTACTGATAGACTTGTAGTAGTTGGAGCAGCATTTTATGTGGTGGAAAACATCAAAAGAGACAAAGAACAACCACATATCCATGTGGTTATGAGGCCAGCAGTGCTAGATAATAATACATGTTGGCAGGTGTTTAAGAATGATCAATAGATAATTAACTTTTTACAAGAAGAAGCTGACTTCTGAGCCCATAATCAAAATAGACTAGAGAAACAATATGGGAACCTAGTATAGCTACATACAAACAAGCTTCCAAAGGGCATAGTGACATTGGAATCCATTTTCAATCCTAATGATCAATTTAGAAAAGAGAAAGCTAACATGTAGATCAAAGGAGAGGATTTAGATTTAATCCCAATTGGAGAAGACAAAACACTTCAAATTAGCAAGGTGACCACCGAGCAAGAAAGGTATGAATTCATAAAAATTTGCCAAGAATTCCCTAATGTGTTTTCTTGGAGTTATGAATACCTAAGGGGTTTTGATCCAAAATTAGCATAACACACAATTGAATTGGACCCAACTGCTTAGCCTATCAGGTAGAAGTAGAGACCAGTCAACCCACTTATTAAGCCTTTGATGAAGAAGGAATTGAATAAACTAATAGAGGCAAGCATCATATTCCCAATCAAGCATTCAAGTTGGGTTACAAATCTGGTCCCGGTTAGGAAGAAAAATGGAGAAATCAAGTTGTGTGTTGACTTTAGGGATTTGAACAGAGCCTCTTTCAAATATCACTACCCACTCCCTTCAATGGAGCAGGTCTTGCAAGTGGTGTCTAGGTCAAAGATATTTTGTCTGTTAGATGGCTATTCAGGATACAATCAGGTCATGGTGAAAGAAGATGATCAATTCAAAACTGCTTTAATCACCAAACGGGGCACTTATGCATATAGAATAATGTCATTTCGACTATCCAATGTTGGTGTTACTTTCCAAAGAGCCATGGCTATGGCATTAAAAGGCCTAATCAACAAGATAGTTTTGATCTATCTGGATGATATCACTATGTTCTCCAAGAACACAGCTAACCACCTTTTTCATCTAAGGCAAGCATTTTAAATATGCAAAAGATTTGGGGTATCTTTGAACCCAAAAAATGTATATTCTTGACCCAAGAAGGTAAGATTTTGGGCCAAATTGTGTCTAAAGAGGGTCTGGCAATTGATCTAGAAATAGTTGAAGCAATAAAAGCACTGCCATTTCCAAGCCACAAGAAGGCTCTTCAAAGCTTCTTGGGGAAGATCAACTTTGTTCGATGGTTTGTCCCAAACTTTTCTGCTCTTATTGAGCCAATAACACTGATGCTGAAGAAGAGATTAACATTCAAATGGACTGCTGAAGGAAAAGCAAGCTTTGAAGTTATCAAAGAGGCCATATCACAAGCCCTAACTCTTGTAAATCTAGATTTTTCCAAGGACTTCATATTGTATGCCTTTGGTGGTAATGACATTATCTCTGTAATCCTGGTTCAAAAGAACAAAGAAATCTCAGAACATCCAATTGCTTTCTTCAGTTAGAGTCTAGAAGACTATGAGGTGAGGTATAGCTTCATTGAGAAGCAAGTCATGGCAGTGATTAGGGGACTAAAGAAGTTTAAGCATTTGGTGTCAAACAACAAAATCCAACTATTGGTCTCCCATGCAGGAGTCAAAGAATTCCTCCTAAGCAAGGACCTGAATGAGAAATGTGCAAGGTGGATCACTCATGTCATGGAATATGACATTGAAATTAAGGTCACCAAGCTAGTTCATGGGAGGGGCTTGTGTTAGCAGCTAGCCTTTGCTCTACAAGATGAAACAAACAGTGAGAAGGAGGTTGTTCTTATTCTACAAGATGATCAAGAAGAAGGGAGAGATGATGTACATGCTCCTTGTTGGACCAAAGATATGGTGCACTTCCTTCAAAAAGGTCTATTTCCTCATGGGATGAGCAAAGAAAAAATAAGACACTTCAAGTTACAGGCCATTCCATATGTTCTTATTGATGGTGTCCTATTCAAAAGAGACATCAATGGAATTCTGTTGAGATGCATTGGGACAGATCATGTGGAGAGAGTGCTACAAGAATTTCATGTTGAAGCAACTTGAGGAAATTTTTCTCCAAGAGCGATAACACTCAAAATCATGAAATCAAGATACTATTGGCCCAGAGTGTTTAGTGATTGTTATATATGGATTAAAAGATGCAACAATTGTGCTTTCTTCAAAGGTAAGGAGCAGCTAGTAGCACTTCCATTGCACCCAGTCTCAATCGACCAACCTTTC
Organism: Taxus chinensis; assembly: GCA_019776745.2. Classification (NCBI taxonomy): domain Eukaryota; kingdom Viridiplantae; phylum Streptophyta; class Pinopsida; order Cupressales; family Taxaceae; genus Taxus; species Taxus chinensis. The sequence continues at coordinate 649,634,139 of CM034153.1, read as the reverse complement.
ATGCAGTGGGGATTGGACTTCATTGGAGTCATCAATCCAAACTCAATCTAGGGTCACAAATGGATCCTAATAGCCACATATTATTTTACCAAATGGACTAAGGCAGTGGAACTCAAAGAGGTAAATGAGTCTAGTATCCTAGATTTCTATGAAGGTATAGTGACCAGATTTGGAGTACCAGCTACCATCATCTCAGACAATACATTAGCATTTATAGGTTCCAAAATCACAGGATGGGCTAGCAAGAATGGGACTTATTTAAGCACCTCATCAAATTATTACCCTCTGGGTAATGGCCAGGCTGATTCTACAAACAAGAACCTGTTAAAGAGCATTAGGAGGACTCTGAATGAGAATCAAAGGACCTGGCACAAAAATATCAAAATGGTCTTATGGGCTGAACAAATAACACCCACGAGATCCACAGGCAACTCTTCATTTAAGCTTGTCTATGGGAAAGAGGTAGTATTTCCTATATAACTTGAGTTACCAACATTGGGGCTTGTGAAACAACTAGAGATGTCTGATTTTGGACCAATGGAGGCCAAGTATGTGGAGTTGATAGAATTAGAAGAAGCCAAAGAGAATTATCTCCAAGCATTAGAGAAGAATCAGGTTTCAATCACGAAATTCTTTGATAAGAAGGAAAAAGCAAACACTTTTCAGGAAGGAGACCTGGTTTTGAAATGGGATATAGATCATGAAAAACCAAGGAGACATTCTAAGTTCGATGCCATCTGGAGTGGTCCTTATATGATAACAAAATGCAAAAGTAGTAATGCTTTCCAATTGTCCACATTGGAGGGCAAAGAGTTGTAGATTCCAGTGAACGGGGTTTATCTTAAACACTGCTACTAAAAGGGGATTCTCATTCTATACATATTAGTTTATTTTCTCTTTCCTCTAAGTGCTTTTGCACATTGTCTTATTGTAGTATAGGTTACTTTTATTCTAAGTGCTTTTGCACACTTTACATGTTCCATTTGGAGCATGTATGATTTCAATTTTTTACATAGTCATGGTGCTATTTTGTTTCTCTTATGTAGTTAATCCAGAGAGATAGATGAGGCCCTGGAGTTTAAACAATTTTCTACTCTTAGAAATCTTCATTTCGAGATTTTCTTATAAAATATAAGAATACAAGTGGTTGGGCTCATGAACCAAAGGTAGAATTAGTCTCAGGATGTTATTCTTGACTCCATGCCCAATAGATATGACAAGGAAACTGATCTCCTCATCTAGCATGCAGTTGCCCTCGTGAGTTGCAAAATTGTCATCCATATTTTTCCCTCAGGCTAAATATTGGATTGAATCATGACCCCACATAAAATGAACCTAAGAAAACTCATCCAGATCATGCAATTGATTGCAAAAGATTTAGAAATGAAGTGGTGGAGGCCAAGAGATATTGAAGGATCATGTACAGAAAGAAATGACTCTATCGAGCCATTCTACATCTTAAATCTATTTTCCAACTTACAGACAAGTAAGACTATAAAATAGTAGGGTCAGACAAGAAGAGAAGATTCTATAGAAGATCCAGAAGCAAGAAGAAAGAAGAATGGCGAAGATTCAAAGTCCTCGGGCTCGAAACGGTTCAACAAAAGGGAAAAAAATTACTAAGTATAGAGGAAACAACGGAAGAGGCCACACGTCCCAACGGTACTTCTCCAAAATTAAATCCAAAAAGGGAGTTCAAACTTGTGTCAGCCCTCCACGTATCAAATGGTCAAAGAAATTCAAGGGGTGGGCAGGAAAAGCATCAAAATTGTTTAAGTATAAAAATGTAAGCGGAGAGTACCAAGTGTTAGTGTAGTGCATCTCCAAAGATGGGCCCCAAGGTAGAGACCCAAATGAGCGTGAGATCACCACGTAGGCCAAAGTATAAATAGTTGGAGGGACCATTGAAAAGTCCATAAAGCAATGGAGGCAGAAAAGTGTCAACTTGACGCTTCCCCCAGAGGAAACTTTGGGCCAGGTTTGCAAACAAGTGTGGTGCCTCCACGTGTCCTAAAAGGAGGGACAGAGTTAGTTGAATAGTCAATGCATTAATAGGCCAACGGAGGCTGGAAAGTGTCCTAAGGGAATTGTTTCAAGGTTTAGAAGGAGAAAAGGTTTCCGAGTGAGCTCCAAAGTGACACGTGTCCTAGGGGAAAGCGGGGGCATCGGGGAAAAAGTTAGTTTTGTTTGCCTTTTGCCCCAAAAGGTGTAAAAGTTACAAAATGGCCCATGACTCCACCAAAGTAAAAAGTTGGCATTTGAGCCTGAATCAAAGCCCAGGTGGAGAGTCAGGGAAAATAGTTAAAGTTTTCCTTTTGTCCAAAATGCATAAAGATAAAAATGGAACTGCATTTCCCAGCCAATCAAAAGGAGCCACGTGTTCAGGTGGAGCTTCAGGGCTGCGGGGATTTTTAAATATTTGTGTCTTTTGCGTAAAAGATAAAAAAGTAAAATGTGAATCCATGGACCTGATTTTTGTTCCAATCTAGCTGCCACGTGTCCCAATCCAAAAGTGGGATCCATTTTTCAAATTGTTTTCCCACCCATTTGTATGGAATCGATTCAAAATTCGAAGGGACATATCTTTCGATCCAGGGCTCGAGAGATTGCAAATTTGATATCATTGGAAAGATCTTGACCTCCTCTACACCATGGGAGTCTAAAACTTTAATTTTTGAGAGGTTAGGTGGGAGAAAAATGGAGAAATGTCTTCAAGATTTCATTGCAGGATCATTAGTCTCAACAACCAAATTGGATTCGATTTATTTCCGTCGTTTCCTCTTCCTTCAAGGTGCTGAATTGAGGATCAATGTAGTAAGATGGATTTGGGGGAAGATTGTCACAGAAAGTATTAACAATAGTGCTTGATTTTTGACCCAGGTTTTCCTGCTTCTCTCTCTCTCTTTCTTCTCTCAGATCGATTCTATAAATATGGGGGTAGGATTCATTGTAAAGGGTTGGATATTCTTAGTTTTTTGGGCTCCCTTCCTCTTCTAGCAAAGGATTTGTGGGGTTCAGGCCTTCCATTAAATTGTAATACGTTTCTACCATTTGGCTATTTTTTAATGAACTGTATCAATCTTTAGAGCAATAAAATACGTTTGTGATTGATTTCAGATCCTTCTCATTTCTCTTGATTCTATTTGTTCTCTCATTACAGATTTGGTTATCTGTGCTTACTTATTACATGCATTTTATTGGTTTGTGTCAAATTCAAACTAAGTGTTCATCATTCCTTTGGTGCATCACCTGGTAGAATAGTTATTTCTTATTTTTGTACTGTTTTATCTTTGTCTCCTTCGCAAGTTTTAGACTAGGTATAATATAGATCCTCTGCAAATCCTCACATAAGCACCTAAACAAATGATTCTACCCTAGAAAAGCATAGCTTTAGAAATAATTTGGGGGTGTTGTGATTCCGCACTAATAGTAGGGCAAAGCAACAGTGGGACCATGCGATAGTGTTGGAATTTAAATGTGTCCTAAACATCAGTAGGATTAGTTTCTTTGACAAAAGGGATTGGATGTGAAAGTGGAGTAGGATGGGAAGGAATCTTGAATGGTGGTAGTTTTGGTGGTATTGGTGATGCTGCAGGAGACTTGATAGGAGAAGAAGGTTGATTTAGTGTGGGAGGGTGGGTAACGTTGTTTGACTTGGTGAGACTGCAAATGACTCAATAGGAGGTGGTGTTGAATTAATTTTGATTGACAGTTGTTTAGTGGGTGATTGAATTATTATAGATGGATCGTCAATAATGTTGGCCTGATGCTCATTAGATATAGATTGATCAGATTTAGGAATCCAATGGGATTTATCATTTGTATTAGAATGTTGTTCAACCAATGAGAGAAAAGTTTATCGTGCAAGGTGCTTGATACTTCATGTTAATTCATATAAGGAGGATAACCATGAGTAAGTGGTAAGCTAATGATTCTATGAGTCATTAGGTGTGGAAGAATATCTTGTTTCTTAGCATTGATATTAAACATGAGATGCGTTGGGAGTTATATGACTTCGAGGTCACTAATATGAGCACATGTACAAGACATAGGATTATTATGAAAATAAGAACATTCGTTAGCATGAGAAGTATCCTTAAGTTGTTGAATTTCATATTGAAGAGATGTGATTATGGATTCCATAGCATGAAATTTATCTTGAAATAAAGAATGAAGATCTTGAACAAATTTGCAAATAGATTGATTGTAATTGGAATCAAGGGAGTCCTTAGAAAGGCACCTAAAAATAACATTGAATTGGGTAGGGAATATATTGATAGGAAGATGCATAGTCGCTAGAGTTTTTTTTAAACAACATCTTTAAAAGATGGGTGCATTTGAAACAATTGAATCAAATAGACTTGATAGAAATTAGAAGCCATTATAGAAAAGATAAGAAAATCCCTAGAACGAAGGTGGATTTAAAGATTAGGTTTATCAAAAAGATTAACTAATAATTTAGATAAATGTATGCTACTTAATATAATATAGGAGGAAATATAAACAAAGTAAAGGACACATGTAACTAAATTAATAAACTAATATAATAAAAGCAAACCCATAACCCTGATGTGTAAGAGAGAAGAGGAAAGAACTCAGCTGAATAGAATATGCTCACAAGACTGTGTCAGAAAGCTGACTGGAGAATCTGGAAGTAGAAACAATCATTTAGAAGCTATGAAAAGGATGGATCTAGAGTATGTGGCTATATTAGAGCACTTGGAGAGGTATTGGGTTTCCCACGAGCGCTCTGGTCTGAATATTGGGTGCCTTGGTCTATGCAAAATATTTGAAACTAATATTCACTAGTTTGGAAGATGGTCTGGACCCCTCACTATTTCTCACATCAAATTCACTATCTTGTAGTGAGTGTCATCAATAATCCAAAATGATGTAAAGAATTTCAAAAGACCAAGAAGTATCAAAACCCTAAATACAAAAATATACAAATGAATGGGTCAGACTGACCTCAAGTACCACAACAGTAGACTTACTAACTGAGTGCTATACTACATTTCGGACCCAAAAGTACTTCTTGTGAGTGTTTTCATAATGTTACCTAGGTGTTCTTGTTCCAGTCATACTTTTTGAAGTAACTGTTAGTGCAGAATCAGAGAAGCCTCGAAATGCCTCAAATTTAAGTGGGGCATTCGGTGTGATTTCACAACATTTGACCATCTCTCAAGCTGTGGGACTTACGAACTCGAGATGGACCTCCAGAGAAAGCCGGCTATTCTTCCTAAACTACCTACCACAAGGTAATTTAATGCAGGAAAACTATGTAATCCTAATCTAACCTTCCAATGGACCAGGGAGAGAGAGAAATACATAAAACAAAGCCTACACTAAAGCGGTGATACACTAGAAAAGGAAGGTGATGGTCACTAATTCAACTACCTGAAGTGGAGAGAGGTGAGCAATGGAGAGGATGGATAGATGCACCATAGATCAATGATACAGTTCACACGGAACACCACTTCAACCCATTAAACACTGCTCCCAAAACCTGTAATAGACATTTAATTTATGCACAATATACCCTGTAATGATGAGAGGTGAGAAGAGAAAATTAAAATAAGCAAGGATAGACAAAATACATCACAAAACAAATTTTATTGCTCAAAGAGTTCACACAGTACATCATCAGTGGGCAAGAGGCAATAAAATGTCATTACAAATCCATGAGAGGAGGCTTAGAGTCCATATTCGACCCTAAGGAAGAAAGAGAGAGGGGGACAAGAGAGAAAAAATGACCAACAACCATAAATATATGCCCCTCCTTTATAATATATAGAAGAATAAGAGAAGGAGAGAGGGAAAATTTGAATTCTAATTTAACCACCCCTGCAAGAGCATTGAATCTACGTGTAACCATGATAGGCTTTACTGCAGAACCCATGCCTTTCACGTGTTGTTGCTTGGTGGGAAAGGAAGGAGACCCATTCTTCATCATGATGGTAGGTGAGAAATGTAATAGCCTCAAAGTGGCAGACAGATACATTATAGTAGTAGGCGGGTGGAAGAGCTCTCCAAAAGGTCTTCTCCTGCCCAAATCTGAGCTCCTAGTTGAAAGATATGGCTATCTGAATGTGCTTGGGGATTTGGGGTCTAACGCAGACTTGCTCTATTTGAAAGAGTATGTCCATACAAGGTCCATGTGGCATGCCCACGCGTGTTGAAGATTCAACCCTCTCCTTTCACTCCTGGGGTTATGCCGACGAGGCACGTGGCGTCGTCTGCGGGCCTGCTCCATTTCCTTTGTATTCTACCTAAGTCCTTCCTATTGGTTGAGACACTCTTCCTGACCGAGACACGTGGAGAGTTGGTGCATGTTTGGGGACCGCTTTTCGATTCACATCTTGAAAGAACACCGAAGGGACACGTGACTCCTTTAGTGGCCTTGCTCTGTTTCTTACCTGATTCAGGTCTCAAACGAATATTGTCTGCCTTGCACCTTTAGATGAGTAAGGGGGGCCCATTATGCCCCAAAACCCTGTATGGGTGGAAACTTTTTAGCTAGCTCCCAAAATTGTGATGATAGGACACATGGCATCATCTACGGGCTACTCCTCCATTTCCTCATATTTGGCTTAGTCCCTTCTATTTGGTGCAGTCATATGTCTGACCCTAGAAATGTGGAGGCTTAGCGCACATTTGGGACCTGCCTCTAGATTTTTCCTTTAAAGTTGTGTCGAGCTAACGCATGGAGGCTTCCTTCGGCCTACCCCAAGCTTGGAATTTTCAATGGCCAGTGTCCCCTTTTTGGACCTAGGACATGTGGATGGCTGGTGCTAGTTCAAGGTCCCTCTTTGGGCCTAACCTCTAGAGGTGTGCCATTGCAACACGTGGTGGGATGGTGCTTGTTGTGGACCTGCCTCCAGATTTTTCCTTTAAAGATGCGCAGTCGAGGCCCATGGAGGTTTCCGTAGGATTTTGGACTTTTCAACAATCAGATATGTCCCCCTTTTAACTCTGGCCAAATGGCAAGCCTGTGCTTATTTGGGGACAACATTTGGAGTCACCCTTTGAAAGAGTGTCGAGGAGACACGTGGGGCTTCCGCCACTTCTACTTTCTGTAAAGTCATCCTCGGGCTCGCCTCCCCACATGTAATTTAGGCATGACATGTGGCTTGTTTGGGTGTCGATGGAGGTGCAGCTTACTTTTATACTTTTACGCTTTTCAAAATAAATGCCAAAATTCAAATTGCCTCCGGTGACCCACCTTCCCGCTTTGACTTGAAACATCGCCATGTTTCCCTTTGCGGGCCTTAGGCATTTCTGTTCTTTTTTTTTGGCACAAAGATCGTCCACGGGCTTGCAGGCCCACAATTGTAAATTACATTTTTTGTGAAAAGTGCAAAGTGCCAAGATCTCTCCCCAGCCTCACCGATCTGCAATCTTCCCCTTTGGCGAAAAGTCTTCCGCAGGCCCACCGGCCCGTAACTTGCAAAATATGAGGAGTTAGAAGGACTAATTTATATTTTTGGAAAGAAGAGAAAATTTCCTATCTTATGAAGATGCTTTCAAGAATCCTTAATTACTTAAAATATATAAAAATTCATATTGAAGCACAAAAAAAACTGGGAAATGGTGTTAGTTGACCCAAAAATAAGTGTGTAACGAGTAATAACTACATGTAGAAAATGTAATGGAATGTGTGCATGGGATAGAATAGAATCCCTCCCCCTATGAAGTGTGATGCATATGTTCTATCCTTTTGCCTTGCGATGGAGCTATGTGGATGCAAGTAATCTCCAATACAATATATGGATGTAACTCTAGATGGATTATAATAGTGAATGATGCTAGGTCCTTCATTATGGTCTCATAACTTTATATTTATGGGGTTATCTTGATCTAATTTGGTAATTAACCCTGAAATGATGGACCACTAAAAAGATAAGAAGATAAAACAGATAGAAAGTTCCCAAAAAGTGGCAGGTATGTTTAAAAAGGATCAGGGTGCCCATGGTGGGACCAAGTCACCCATGTGCACCCCAGTCAGGGCTGAAATGATGGAAGATGATGAAAAATGACTAGGCATGTGTGTGGTGGAGTTCAGGAATGATGATAGAACTCAAATAAAAATAGACAAGAGACAGGGGTTAATTAGTACTTTCTTCACTCAAAAACCCTGTAAATAGTAATATGAGACTAAGACTTAATTATGTCTAAAGTGCATGATTTTAGATCTACACTTATGAAGTGTATCTATAATAACTGTTAACCATGTCCCCCCAAGGAAAAATGGATAACGTGAGGTATTGGACCTAGGCACCATTACAGGACCTCATAGGTGAACATGGTTTACAGGAAAAAAGATGTGTTATAGGAGCATTTGAGGAGGATTCAAGAGTTGCAGTTCTTTAAAGGAATTTTTTCCTCTTCTAAGTTTTGAATAACCCATTGTGTGTTTGTGATGGAAAAATGGTCTCCGGCGGGCCGACAACTAGTCAGAATAAGAAATAACGGAAAACTTTTGTCATCACACCCAAAATCTACCTTTACCCAGTCTCCATGAGCCTCTGGGTTCGAAAAATAGAAAAATTTCCAGAATCCAGAGGGAGTGGAAAAAGGTTACAAAACAAGCCAATGTCAGTCCACCAATATAGAAAATTACCTCACTGAGCTCCTTGGCGAGTAGCTCGGTGGGATGAAATTATGCATTGAAGGGATGAGCCAATCGAGGACTCGTCGAGTAGCTCGACGAGTCAAGTTAGCAAGAGGTCATCGCAGCGAGCTGGAACTCGGTGAAAAGGGGATTAGTTCACGAAGGAGTGGCATGCGAGTTGGGTATAACCCACGGGCAAGGGCTCCATGTTTAGCTCATAGGTCAAACTCACACATCTCTTTAGAGAGTTAAGTGAGCTCGCAACACAACACGGGACCCAACAAGTGACATGAATAGCTTAGAAGGGTTCAAAATTGATCTGAGATAGAAAATTCAGGAATCGAGCTCAATATGGTTGCCCTGAACAATGAAGAGGGAGCTTGGCCATGCAGAGGTCAAAAGAAACTTGCGAGGCATAAGGGATGGCTCAACGGTGAATGGGAGGGGCTCGGCTTGAGCTCGAGATCAATGCAATAGATCGATCTCAAAGGTGGAGTAACAATGAATGGTATGCATTGGCGATGGGCACGTTGAAATGAGCAAGTTCATAGAGAGAATCAAGGAAATATAGACAACATATAGAAACGACTGCAAGGGCATGTGCATCGGGTGACAAATGTTGAGCTTGGTATTTCTCGGGAGGCTCGAGCTCACTAACAAGCCCTCAACAAATTAGAGGACTCGCGGGTGACAGATGGTGAGTTTCTCACCATGCACGTAGGTTTCCAACTAGCGCTCAAGTGTGGGCGTTGGGAGTTGGAACCATCTTGTGGTCGGGGTATAGTTGAACAGTAAGAGCTTAGCTGAGCTCAAACAAGTCTCCACCATGTGAAACGGGCTCGCGAGAGAGCTCACAAAAGCAATGTTGGTAAGAAAGCTAAAACACGAAGCTGAGAAGGTGACCAAGATTGATTCAGGGCACTATCTCGGCCCACGTGGCGAGCTAGTTGCAGAAGTTTGTCAAGGAATGGTGAATTAGAAAATGCCGAGCTTGTCGGGGAATTTAATCGAGGTAAATATCACGGAACTCTGAGCTCAAATCTCATATCTTAGAGATCAAATCCAAATCTTCAAAAATGAGGGGAGGTTCACGGGATATATGTGAAGTTAGCCTAGGATGACCGGATCAACATGACCCAGGTAGAATGGAGTTCAACGCACAAAATAATGAATTAACTGACCCATTGTGAGGAGGCAAGCTCAACCGAGCCGAAGAAAATCAGCTCAGGGCACGAAGCAGGCTCGATGACGTGAATGCGGGATCTTGAGTCACAAGTTAGCTTGCTGGAGTGAGCTTGCAGGTAGGTTAGGAATGAATGTAAGGTTCGCTCGATGGAGTATGTCGGATAAAATGCGAGGATGTGGAAAACGTGGCGCATAAGGGCTTAACCAAGCTGATTCATAGTTAGCATTAAGGACATAGCTGTCCATGAAATCCTGGGTTTGAGTTGATAGTAAACGGAACATGAATGTAGGCGCCTGAAATGTGAATTCTACGTTCCATATCGGATTTTCGGGGTGTGTGAATTCGGAGGATGTATGATGAGTTGGGCCAAAATGATGAGTGGAGTCCGAAGTCTGAACTCTGAAATTCGGAGTTTTGGACTCCGGCATTTTTGAAAAAACATCGAGCCGAGCGGGTTAACAATGTCGGTTTGTGAGCAAGAAATGTCTGAAACCCAAAGTCCAAATATAATACTCTTGGCTTTTGGAGTTTCTAAATTTTTTAAGGATCCCGACAATGAACAGTAACTTGGCTCGACGGGGAAAAACTCTGGAGTTCCGACGTGAGGGATTTCGGAATGGACTGATCAAGGCATAGGTGGATTGGTAGTTACTATGTCAAATCGGTGGGTAGGTGGGTGACTACGCAGACCAATGAAAATGTAAGGTGATTTGTTTCGAAGGGGCTCACCAGAAATGGAGGATGAGACGGGTTGATGGAAAAAACAAGCCCACCAGCACAGGCAGGATGTCAAAAATCCCATGCATGGGCGTGTAAACATCGGGATTGACGGAGTATTCCAAGGTTGCACATTTGGGAGGTTCAAATCGAGAGGAAATTCAACGTAGGGAACATGAAGTCGAACTCCGTGATGAAGAGAAGATTTTGGGGGGCGAGGCAAGCTATAAATAACCCTTTATGGGCAAAGCACATAGAGCTCAATACACACCTCACCGAGCCATTTCGGAGCTCGGCGAGCAGCTCACCACCCACAATGCAGATTTCACAATGGATGCAACATAGATCTTGGGGAACCTGATCAATCCCGCAGAACAAAAAAACATAGGAACTCAATTCACATCTCACCGAACAACTCGGTGTGTTGGTTCTCCCAACTCATTAACAAACCAGACAACACAAGAACCCCCCAATGCTAAAAATGCTATATCTTGAACACCGGTACTCCCGTTATTCAAAAAAATATAGTCACTGGAAAGGTGATTCAAAGATCTACTTTATGAAGGCATGAAAAATTGATTTTCGAAGGCTTTCAAACCCTGAAATTGCATAAATCCCCCAAAAACGCGAAATGGCATATCTTGAGCACCAAGAGTCTGTTTTTTGCAAAAAACCAATCATTAGAAAGGTGAGGAGTAGATCTACAACTTGGAAATATCAAAACTGGAATTTTTGAGGTTCTTAACCTCCAAAATTTTTGAGTATTGAATAGTTCTAGGGTAGGTGAGGTGACGTTAATGAGGTTATGGGAATGTTTTATTCTCCAACAAGGAAAATTACATGAAGAGATGGGTTTTGCAGAGCTCTACCATCCTTGTTGCACATGTAATGATGGATTTTATGGTTGGTTGGAGCATATTTTGGGATTCATCCATCTCTCTCCTTAAAAATTTCTTCTATAAATTGTAAGGGGTTTCCCATTGCAGGTTGTTGGTCATTTTCACCCCCATATGCCCCTATTCTTCTATGGGGATTCAAGCCTTACTCTTGAAAATTGTAATGGAAACTCTTGCCTCTTTATTCTAAAGCAATGCACTATGCAAACTTCATGGAGTAATAAAAATTTATTTTTTGATTCATATGTCAATCCTTGCATCATTTCAGTTATTTTCTTTTGCCTCTCATTGTGCTTGCAGGGTCTGTGCATATCTTGTTTTCATTATAGATTTTGATTGTGTTGTGTTTATTTAGGAATGGAGTAATGTGTGTAAATTGGTATGAGGTGCATGAACACCCTCTCCAAGTGTATTATCCTCCATTTTTTAGGGTTGGGAATTTGTCTAACTCCCTCGTTTTCTCAGTGTATCACCGCTCTTAGTGTAGTTTTGTTTCATGCATCTCTCCCCCTGCCTCCTTAGAGTGTTTGCTTGCATTAGGAGTAGTTGTGGAAGTTAGGATTAAGAAAGTTTATGGACTTCTCCGAAGGGTTATCGCAAGCCCACAAGTCCAACAACTTGAGGGATAACCATATGTTGTGCAGTCGCACCGAATGCCTAAGTTCTACGGATTAGCCATTCAGGGGTGTTGTGGTTTTTCCACAACAATAACCAGCCCTTGTATCCCTTGTGATGGTGATAGATGGATGCAATGGAGCTCTTAAAGGCTTTATGGATGCGACCTTAGGTGGTGATAGGGAATTCGTAGTGCTTGGTCATTTATTATGATCACATAACTTTATATTTATATGATTATGGTGCTTGAATTTCATAATTAACCCTAAAAAGACTGCCTACCAGAAAGATAATATTCTCAAATAGCTATAATGGACCAAAAAAGTGTGAGTAAAGTACAAATTGGTGAGGGGCACCCAAAAGGGACGAGGGCACCTGGCGTTGGTGTCTAGGCTTGGCGCTGGTGCTTAGGATAATAAAATCTAAAGCATAAAAAGGAAAACTTAGCAAGTAGTGGTGTATGACCAAAAGTGGTAAAAAAGAGTAAAGAGAGTTGGCCAAAGACATGGGTTAATTAGTACTTTTCTTAATTATGAATCATACAAATAGTAGTATGCAATCAGGACCAAATAACTACTAAACATGTGTTATTTTGTGTCTACACAAACATGAAACAAGATTGGACGGTGCTTTCTAAATTTTTAATGGTATTTGCTAGATAACATAAAAGGAATTTTTTACCAACCCCTTTTGTAACAATTATTCAATCATACACTCCATTAAATAATTGACATATCTTTTGTATGTTATGAAATTTCTTTTGCATACCTTCCATAGAAACTTCAAAACGAGACATGATAAATTTACCTTCTCAATTATTCTTTAGTTTATGTACATACAATGTTGGGCATCAAATAGGATTAAGTTGAGATATTTCTCTTTGTAGATGGAAGGATGGAAGGGTATACATAGTTAAATCTAACTATGTTTACATCTAAACACATCTGATCAACATATCATATGTATTATAAATTTATACGAAAGTGGGTGAATTATATTTGATTCATATATGTTTCTACCCTCCTAAGCAACGACGAAGCAAATTTATTCAATTTTTTTACAAAAAAAATTCTTAATTTGTTCGAGGAATTTTTTGAAATAGTTTGCATGTCTTTTCAATGATTACTTAGTTTGCATACATTTGTATAAGAGAAATTGCATTAACAAAAAATATAAAATTATCTTCTCATCATGTTATGACACATGCTAGAAGGATTGTGGAATTTTTTTTGGAGTTTTTATTTATGATTCAAACTTCATTTGTTCGAAAACTTCTATGGTATTTCAACAACACTTTTTTTTATATTCATTAAAACATTTTAGTCGATGAGAGTTCATCTCTTAAAGGAATTATTCCAATAGTATTTCTGGATTTTGAATGCTTTGAAATTCGACATACATACCTGGAAAGGAACTTACAGTTCTACAAAATTTTATAATTATTTTATTCTTTTAATGGATGTTCGTATCCTATTTCATATATCAATGTTATTATATTTGGTGAAGAAATACCAATGGCTTATGAAGATAACCATATGTTTTTTAATATTAAAATATGATATTCCATCAAAATATATCACATCATATGCTTTGGTGAAACACTTGTTGTCCATATACTAAATCTCATATTTCAGCATTAACAAGTTTCAAAGGTATTATCACAACATGTTATCTACATATCCAAAAAGGAACCTATAACTTCAATATTTGACAAAAAGCACCTCCGATTATGACTTGATGGATTGCCATAAGCTATTGTAAATCTCTTATTTTTCCATTGGTCATGTTGATTATAATAAAGGTGAAATAATTGGGTCAACTGATTATTTTTTACATTTGATGATATAGTCTATAGATCCTACTAGGAATTTGTTTTAATGTATTGTGTGATTGGAAAAGGGGCTCTCATGACATATAACAGGGATGTCTTGAATTTGGATTTGGTTTAATAGAGGGTGGAGGTCATAGCTACAAACTACATTTGTACACTAATTTGACATTGTAGTGTTGAAAAATGCTCTGTTAATAATATCCAATTTTGATAAAGACTGGGAGGATATAAGAAAATGTTCTAGACTTCCGTTTTATAACTTCCAATTGCATTTCCCTAAAATATTTAATGGTATTTTCAAAAAACTGATTTTTTCAAATCTCAAAATCATTATAGTCCTTGATCTCAAATACTCTTTAAGAAATTTTACAAATTTTTCATTTACTTCCACATTTTTTAGACATATCTTGTAGGGTACTTGAAACTAAAAAATATTGAAAACATAATCCTGTTACATTCAATATTTACTATTAGAACCGCCTTTATATTATAAACATAATAAAAAAAGAGTTACGTAGTAAGGGAGTGGCTGCCAAAGAACACGAACCCAAAAATAATAGAAAGGCCCAAAGGGAAATACATCGGGAGCCACAAAATTAGTAAAAAATAATCCATGAGGGCAATAGAGAACAACCTATATGGTGAATCAAAACAAGCCAAAAGGAAACTATACTATGGCATTACTAAGCACACAAAGTAATTACACTTGGAGGTTATGGTGGATCATCTCTTGGTGAAAAGAAGATGAGTGTGTGAGGCTTATCAATGGGGGTTTTTTTATCCAAAATTCACCCCCAGGGTAATTTTGATAACATGCATCAGATTATTCAGTCTCGAGCAAGTAGATTGATTCAAGGCCCAAAATCATGTTTTTGGGCATCCTCGGCTTCTTTCTAACTCTCCCATCCAAGAAGAAAACCTAACGAGTTAGAAAAGGTTAAAAAATTGCATAAAACCAAGCTTGGGGCCGAAAAAATGAAGAAAATCGGCTAATTTCTAGTCCAGGCGATCTGCGGGAAAGTTGGGACGTCAGGACGCATGGGATGCGAAAAGCCGAATCGGCTGAAAGAGGGAGAAAATTGCCTAAGTCTTGTTTCACGCAGTTTGGGACATCCAGGCCAAAAGTAAATGCGGGACGCGGATCGGCCGGTTTGGTGCAAGTCGGTCCATTTCAGGTGGTTTGGAGATATTTGTCTCAGGTAGTCTAGGACAGTTGGGACAAAAGTATGCGCAGGACGCGGATCGACCGGTTTGGCGCAAGTCAGTCCATTTCGGGCGGTTCGGAGATTTTGGTCCCAGACAGTTTGGGACATCCAGGCCAAAAGTACGTGGAGGACGTGAACTGGATGGTTCGGCCAAAGCAGGAGACTTTCGTCCATGTTTCAGAAGAGGAAAATTTGGAAATTTGGCTAAGTGTTTGGCGAAAGGTAAAAATGCGCCCCTCAGGCCCGAGCTAATAAAATAGTGCCATGTGTCATCCAAGTGGCAAAAAATTAAGGAAGGGCCCGAAATAAATTTTCAAAGGATGAGCCCACGGATGAATCAGAGCCTGGCATGTGTCATCCAAGTGGTAGAGCACGGGAAAAATTCAAACTTTTCCCGCCGATCCGATTTTGGCCCGTTTTTACCCTAAATCTTCAGATCGCCATAACTTTCGATCCAGAGCTTGGATTTTCACGTTCTTTATATCAATGGAAAGCTGGTGAAATTCTCTACACGATTCCGGGGTCAATATTGCATTTTGGTTTAGTTTGGAGGGATAAAATAAAGAAAATGTCTCTGGCGTGTGGTAATGGCCAGAACTGATGTTTCAACAACCAGCTTTAATGCAAATATAGTTTGCCACTTTTTAGGGTTCTCACCTACCGCCATAATAAGATGAATTAAATGAGGTGGTTGGGGTAGATTAATATTTCCTCTCTCTTCCCTCTCTCATTCCTCCTATAAATTTTAAGGAGGGGTTTCTTTCTAAAAAGGTGTTGTTCATCTTTTCAGCTCTGCCCTCCCTTCTTTTCTTCTCCAGGGTTGAAAATGGAGTTCGAACCTCCTCCCCTTCTCTGTAAAGGCGTTTTTTGCCTTTTACCATTAAAATGATGTTCTGTGCAAACTTCTGAAGCAACAAAAACATGTTTCGTGATGCATCTGTCCATCCTTGCTCGTTCTTTGTTTGTATTTCTTCTTGCCTCTCTTCATTGAAAGTATTTGTGCATGTTTTAATACTCATTACAGGTTTGGAGCTTTGTTCATGGATTTTTGGGACATTTTCTGTGTGAAATCTATCCTTGGGCCTGTGATGCATCTGTCCATCCTTCCCATTGCTCACCTCTCCTTGTTCCATGGCAGTTTTTGATAGATGTTCAACATTTTCCCTTCTCTGGTGTATCACCGTTTTAGTGTAGGCTCTGTTTTTCCCTTTTCTCTCTCTCTCTCTCTGTCTCCTTGGCATGGCTAGATTAGGATTAGATTAGCTTTCCTACACTGGAATAGCTTGTGGCAGGTAGTTTAGGAAGAGGAACCAGCCTTCTCTGGAGATTCCTTTCTCATCTTTGCAAGTCCCACACTTGGAGAAAGGATTCCATGTTGTGCAATCACACTGGATGCTAGTATGATCAAACTAGAAATTTGATCAACATCCAGGGGTGCTGTGATTCCACACTAACAGTTCTGGCATGCCTGGTGGGAGCTTAGAGGTCTTCCACTTCATCTTTTGTAGGTTGGTGTGTTCCTGTGAAGATTTCAGCCTTTGGAGGCACTTGCAAACACATCTGGCGACTCCATCTGATCAGCAACCCATTTTTGAAGTTGCAGACCTATTTTTCATTCATTCCCATCCATCCTTCTTTCCATCCCTTTCATTGTTTTCCATTCCATGAAGTTGTGCAATCATGACTTCATTTCCATCATGGAACTCACATTTACAACAATAGCAATGTTTCCCACCTCCAACATGTTTTTCAAATCCTCCAAATCAGCATACATACCCATATGAGCAGCAATGCCAAAATCAGTTTCGCTATGGAGCTTTCCAAGAGCAAGAGTATGCATATAATGAAGACCATCAGATGCAAGATGCTGGTCTGTTTTAGACAATCCAAAAGATGGAGGTAAAGATGGTGCAGTCCAGGGCTCAAGCACAAATGAAAGCATTTGGAATCGGTTGTGGAGCACCCTATCCATGGGTGGGACCTTTTCCAAGGCCTTACAGCCCTCAAGAGAAGCTTGACTTCATGATTGCAACGTTGTCATTGCTTGCAAAGTGGATTGAATAAATATAGGTGTATGAGAGGAGTATTCAACATCCTTGTCAACAGGTAAGCACGCCATCTCATGCCTTTCTTTTTCCTCTTTCCCAATCTGTTTTATCTCAGCAGTGTTAAGTTCTAAACTCTCCATCTGCTGTCCCAAGTGTTGAATCCATTTCTCCACCCCCTATTCTTCCACCTCATCTCAATTCTTCTTTCCTTTTTCCTTCCAAACAGTCATCCCCTCCACAAGAGCTAATATAAATACCCCCTCCTCCAAAGAAACAAGAGTTTCTACCTCTACCACCACAAAAAATTTCCAAATCAATTGAGTTACAACCTATCCCTCCTCTTGCATTCCCAATTCCATGTGGGGAAGAAGAAATTGCAAAAATCGACCATGAAGCATAGCAAGAAGAGGAGCCCAAGAGAAAAGAAATGACAGACAACTTGAGGGTTTGGGCTGCCAAATTTGGGATGACAAAGATCCCCTTGATGGTTAAACCTACAGAAGAGGCTAAGGTTGAACAAATGGTGGTTAAGACTGATTTTGTGGCAGCAGAAGAAGAGCAAAAAGAAGAAGCAGATCAGTAGTCAGTTTGCTCAGAAAGTAGTGTCCATGTTGGCACTCTATTTGAAGGGAATGCTGATTCAATTCAAGTTACACAATCAACCATAAAGGAAGAAATCTCAGAAGAAGATCTTGCAGTCCCAACTCGTCCTCTAGAGTAGCAGATTGAAGAGTTTGACTTGACAAACATCGTGCTAGAGGAAGATTTCTATCAAGAGCAAGATTGTCTTCAAGTAGTAGAGAAAGGAGAAGCTACTCCAGATCCAAAAGAAGATGCACACATTCTAGTTGTGGAGGAGAAAATTGCAGATCCAAGGGCTTTGAGCACAAAGCAGGCTATAGGAGAACCTTCAGTTCTTCTTTCTACTTCACCTCTCTCAAGTTCTAGTACTGAAGAGGAGTTTGATCTCTCAAACTCAATGTTGGAGGGTGAAAGAAACCATGGTGGTCAAGTTACAGATCAAGAAGACACCATGGAGGAAGTGGAGCATTTGCATCAAGAAAGCCATGAGGCAGTTTATCTGTCAGATTTGGAGGACTGTTTTGATGGAGAAGAGCCAGTTGAGTTTCCACCATTCTCTCTTTCATCATCCATCTTCCAAACACAAGAGCCTACTGTCATGGAGGAGAGTATTCATTTGCAGTAGCCTGCATCTTATAGAAGCTCTTTGGAACCAAGATTGGAAGATTTTAATCTTTCATGTCCTTCATTGGAGGAAGAGAAAGGACAGAGGAATTTCACCATTTCTTCCACACCATCCATTCAAGAAGGTCTACAAGAATACTCTATTTTTGGAGTTGAAAATCAGAGCTATGGGCATATCAAACGGACCATACCTTGCCCAATCAGGTATTTGGATTTATTGGAGCCAAAGGAGAAGTCACAACCAGTCATGCTTGCTTCTGAGCATGAGGATGAGCTGCAAAGTTCTAAGGATCAGTTTTCATACCTCTCCAATCCAAATGCAGAGAAACTAAAAGAGGCATTGAATTTTCCTTCAGCTGATACGTTGATGATTTGGGTGGAAGACTAGCTTCTTGTTGATTTTCCACTCATCTAATCAGCCATGTTCAATGCCAAATCAATTACATGGCTGTCACTTTTGAGAAAGGGAAGCTATTTCTCACAACCAGTTGCAGGGTTTGTTTAGCTTGCCTTTGCTTCCAGTTAGAGTACAGTAGGTAGGTTTTCTTTTAGCAGAAGAAGTGCTTGTGCACACTCTGCATGTTCCATTTGGAGCATGTATGATTTTCAATTTTGTACATAGTTTTTGTGGTGCTGGTTTTGCTCTTACACAGTCCATTTCAGTGGCATTTTGGTGAGAACAACTCCATTTCGTTGGGTTTCCAAGTGGCTCAGAGACGAGGTTTTCAAAGTTCAGATCAGTTTGCAGGTTACAACTCAAGACTCCATGCCTAATGGATGCTTCAGGAAACTGGTAACTTCATCTAGCAGGCAGATGACCCCGCTGAGTCGCCAAATTGTTATCCAAAATTCACCCCACAGGGTAATTTTGATAACATGCATCAGATTATTCAGTCCTGAGAAAGTAGATTGATTCAAGGCCCAAAATCATGTTTTTGGGGCCCCCTCAGCTTCTTTCTAACTTTCCCATCCAAGAAGAAAAACCAAGCTTGGCGCTGAAAAAATGAAGAAAATCGGCCTAAGTCCTAGTCTAGGCGGTCTGTGGGACATTTGGGATGCATGGGACGTGAAAAGCCGAATCGACCAAAAGAGGGAGAAAATTGCCTAAGTCTTGTTTCGCGCGGGATGCGGATCGGCCGGTTTGGCGCAAGTTAGTCCATTTCGGGCGGTTTGGAGATATTTTTCTCAGGTATTCCGGGATATTTGGGAAAAAAGTAAGCACGGGACGCGGATCGGCTGGTTTGGCGCAAGTCAGTCCATTTCGGGCGGTTCGGAGATTTTTTTCCCAGACAGTTTGGGACATCCAGGCCAAAAGTACGTGGAGGACGCGAACTGGCCGGTTCGGCCGAAGTAGGAGACTTTTTTCTGGGACATCTGGGCCAAAAGTATGTGAGGGACGTGAAAAGCTGAAAAAGCCACCAACAAATGGAATCTCGCCACGTATCTTCACCTGAGACAGGAACAAGGAAGCCCGAATCGGGCGGTTCGGAGGTATTTGTCGCAGACAGTTCGGGACATCCGGGCCAAAAGTACGCGAGGGACGCGAAAAGGAAAAATGGCTGAAAAGAGACAAGGAGGCCTACAGATGAATCAGAACATGCCACGTGTCAGAAGAGGAAAATTTGGAAATTTGGCTAAGTGTTTGGCGCAAGGTAAAAATGCGCCCCTTAGGCCCAAGCCAATAAAATAGTGCCACGTGTAATCCAAGTGGCAAGAAATTAAGGAAGGACCCAAAAAAAATTTTCAAAGGATGAGCCCACAGATGAATCAGAGGCTAGCACGTGTCATCCAAGTGGCAGAGCACGGGAAAAATTCAAACTTTTCCCGCCGATCTGATTTTGGCCTATTTTTTCCCTAAATCTTCAGATCACCATATCTTTCAATCCAGAGCTCAGATTTTCACATTCTTTATATCAATGGAAAGCTAGTGAAATTCTCTACCTGATTATGTGGTCAATAATGCATTTTGGTTCAGTTTACTGAGATAAAATCAAGAAAACATCTCTGGCGTGTGGTAATGGCCAGATCTGACGTTTCAACAACTAGCTTTAATACAAATACAGTTCGCCACTTTTTAGGGTTCTCACCTACCACCATAATAAGATGAATTAAATGAGGTGGTTGGGGTAGATTCAGATTTCCTCTCTCTTCCCTCTCTCATTCCTCCTATAAATTTTAAGGAGGGGTTTCTTTCTAAAAAGGTGTTGTTCATCTTTTCAGCTCTGCCCTCCCTTCTTTTCTTCTCCAGGGTTGAAAATAGAGTTTGAACCTCCTCCCCTTCTCTATAATGGCATTTTTTTCCTTTTACCATTAAAATGACGTTCTGTGCAAACTTTTGAAGCAACAAAAACATGTTTTGTGATGCATCTGTCCATCCTTTCTCATTCTTTGTTTGTCTTTCTTCTTGCCTCTCTTCATTGAAAGTATTTGTGCATGTTTTAATACTCATTACAGGTTTGGAGCTGTGTTCATGGAGTTTTGGGACATTTTCTGTGTGAAATCTATCCTTGGGCATGTGATGCATCTGTCCATCCTTCCCCTTGCTCACCTCTCCTTGTTCCATGGCAGTTTTGATAGATGTTCAACATTTTCCTTCTCTGGTGTATCACTGTTTTAGTGTAGGCTTTGTTTTTCCCTTTTCTCTCTCTCTGTCTCCTTGGCATGGTTAGATTAGGATTATATTAGCTTTCCTGCACTAGAATAGCTTGTGGTAGGTAGTTTAGGAAGAGGAACCAGCCTTCTCTAGAAATTCCTTTCTCATCTTTGCAAGTCCCACACTTGGAGAAAGGATTCCATGTTGTGCAATCACACTGGATGCTAGTATGATCAAACTAGAAATCTGATCAACATCCAGGGGTGCTATGATTCCGCACTAACAGATTTTATCATCCATTTGTCATGATCTAGAATTTGAACACTAAGTGGTACCATAATCCCCTAACCAGGAGGAGGTGACCTACAAAATTGAGAAGCTCCCCTAGGAAGAGACCCCCAGTTTGAAGAACTGGTAAAAAAATTTCTTCGCGTAGGAGGGATCTAATCAAGACCGGAAGCGGAAGGGCTAGTGAAAGCTAATGGAGGGTACAACCAATCACTATGAGAGTGGCTACATTAGCAGCCATAGTTTCTATGTGGTGGAGCACTAGGTGGAGGGGATGGATCATCCTCGCAGGGACCTGACTCATGTTGCATGGTGCACTACCCCAATGATCAAGCAACTACTGAAGGCGAGAAAATTCTAGAGTGAATTTCTGAGCATGGGCGCTAGATTTGTATAGACACGGAAGATAAAATTCCCACCTTTTCATTAATAGAAGTTTCTAAAGTGAGCTCACCATGCTGAAATAAGGCATTATTCCTAGCCTTACAAAGATGGAAGAGAATAATAGAAAGGAAATTATGGTTGGAACATAGTTCATTCTAAAAAAGGTAAGTGTAATCTCTCTGTTCCACCCTCCAATAGAATCACAAGGAGTAGATATTAATTGTATCTTGATCTCGTGCCTTTTTAATTCTCCTTTTTCTATTGGGGTTTCATTGTTGTTGAACAATGTTTGTGTTATGGTTATGTCACATTTTAATGGTTGGTGTTTCTTGATGCTCCTAACACAAAATAAATTTTGAGCTCCGAAGAAGAGAAACAAGGCCATGGCTGAAATGAAAGTACTCTAAACAAAACTGGTGAGGATACGAAAACCCATAGCTGAGTTCAGTGAAGGATGAAATCGGGCCAGAAAATAAAAAGAGAGAACTGCTAAAGCACGACGACCTCCCAAGTGTAAAACCAATACTGAAAAAAAAATTTAAACAGAAGTTTTACCTTGTTAAAAATTTCAGCTATGGTTATAAGGGTTTGAACCAGAACAATGACGACTTAGAATAAAAAGCCTAGAGCTCAATTGAGACAAACCAAAGCACAACTCGCTAAAACCACATTGAGCTCATGATTAATATAAAAAGCAAAAAATGTATCCATTTCAAAAATCCATGATGGCATAGTACAAATAATGTAGGACATAGTTTTCCCCCTCTCTACATGAAGCTTTGATAACAAATGAAAATTTTCAAATGAGAAGTAATAAGGGTTTCAACCGTAGTTCACATGACTCATGGACTAAGGTAAATCTAATCATGGTTCATTTTTACCATGGATTAGATTTTTTGATTTTAGAACCTTATAATATGCCATTCCCATGTACGTGGATTCTGAATATTTTAATTATTATTTTCATATGCTAAAGTGGGGAGGTAAGGTCACATTTTTTAGGGCAAAGTAAAACTAAATTATTACCTATTATATGGGGTGAAAAGTGCATTTATCATGCTAGTCAAGGTCATAAATGAGAACCAATGAACACATGTATGTGAAATACTAAAGAGGAAAAGAAATAATAGATTCCTTAACTTTTCCCAAGATATCTAATGAGTCAATTTCATGCATATATGCCACAAAGAAAAGATGGAAAAAACTAAATTACCTTAAATTTTGCAAGCATTCCATACACATAATTTATCCTTTACAAAAAATTAATTGACTAAGTCAACAACTAAGGAGAGTGGACCATGCAAGTTAATTTTATCCTTGATGGACATAATAATAGCCTTGTTGTTATTAAAAAAAATTATTTCTTTGTGAAGAGGTCAAATTGTCCATGGAGGTCTATTTTTGTTAGCATTAGATTTGTCTCCAACTAGCTATTTTTGGAAAACTTGGTGATGATTTGTTTTAGGGAGTGCTATTTTGGGCATAAATTTGATTTATCTCCTTTATCCTTTTTAGCTATATGTACTCTTGCAACTAAGCAAGAATAGTGAGATTATTCATTTTGTATACTTGTTCTATGCAGAATTTTGTACTACAGTACCTAGTTGAAGAAACATAAAGATTTTTTTTCCACCAGATGTAACCATTTGAAGTGTATTACAAAAAAATCATTGTATGTTTTTAATGAATCTTCCTTTCATTTTCATTCTCATCATTTTGAAAAATTCCACTCGACAATTTTATACATTTTTGCAGGTCATTTAATTGTATGTTAGTGCCTTTCGTGACTATCAAATTCCACCAAAAAGTAGTTGAAGTGAATGTATTCAAGTCTGTTAATAGTCAAACCACTATTTCTTATGTAATTATAAGTTTCCAAAACGTTGGTATATCACCTAATTTACATGTTTTAGTTTGGTTTGTATTCTTTTTCTCCCTTAACCATGCCAGAGAATTAGTTTAGGTGATCTATCGTAGGGAATCAACTCGCTTTGGAGGTTCTCCTCTACCCGAGTCACCCATAACTCATAGGAGTTCCCATTTTATTAGCTAAAGTTAAGATTTGTTTGCACATTCTTCATCTAGTCTGTACTTCAGATTGATAACAATACCTTTAGTCTCAATCCAAACAACAAAAATTTAATCACTTTTGATAGATGGTGTTTTTACAATATTTGCATCTCGTGATCAGCTTTAAGAAATCTACACAAAACAAATTTTCTGATATTCTTTCTAGACATCCTATTATTAAATTTATTCTTTTACAAAAAAACCATGTTATTCATGATAGTTATAGGGATCAATTTGTAACTGATGTTGATTTTAAGGGTGCCTATGAGGACCTGACCCATGGTAAACTGGTAGAACAATTTGACTATCATTTTTATAATGAATTTCTATATCATCTAGGTAAAAAAATTATTCCATGAGATGAATGGATCCATTTTATTAGGGAAGAACATACTTCCCTTATTTCTGGTCATTTTAGTTTTGGTAAAAAGTTGCATTGTTACAAAGAGATTGTGAAGTCAGTCTTGAGTGAAAGAAATTTTATCTATATATTTTAAAGGTTGTATTGTTTATCCCACAAGTAAGCATAGTAATAGAAATTTGGGCTTATATACCCCCCTTCTAGTACCAACTAGGTCATGGAAAAACATTTCCATGGATGTTTTCCTCTTAAAAAAACATGACTATTTATATGTGGTGATAGACAGATTAATGAAAATGTGTATCTTAGTGCCCTACACAAAAATAATAACATGCGAGGGGACTAAACAATTATTTTATAACAATGTATGGGTTAATTTTGATCCACCTAATTTTATTTTTTCATATCAGGATTCTTGATTTATCATGTGGCTTTGGTCAGCATTATGGGAGGTCTAATAGACACCAAGTTGAAGAAAATTACTGAATTTTATCTGCAAACTGATGAACAAACAAAAGTGGTAAACCATATAGTAGTGCATCTACTTCATGGTTATCACAGAAATCCTCATAAACTTTGGGATGAGAATTTAGGTTATGTGCAACATGCTTATAATTGTGCCTTGCATTCTTCTACTTATAATTCTCCTTTTAAGACTTGTTATGGTTAGTTTACTCAGTTACCTACAGAGTTTTCATTTTAACAAGATACATTAGTGACTAGATGAGATGATGTTGAAAAAACTAAAAGGTTCATTCAAAAGATACAAACGATACAACAAGCTCTTCAAGAACAATTCTAAAAGAGATGAGAAAAGTATAAGCCTAGGCATAAGCAACATCGGTTTGATCATCATTTCCATGTTGGTGATCAAGTTTGGCTTCATATCAGTAATGATAGGCTTATAGGTGAAGTTAAAAAATTGAGACCAATTCGGTATGGTCCATTCAAAATACTAGAAGAGGTTGGTAATAATTCTTTCAAATTGGAATTACCTCCATAAATACAAATGTACTCCATTGTGAATGTTAAAAACCTGAAATTGTATGATCCTCACATGATCTTTGATCATGATGATATTGTTCAGGTACCTTTTGATGACGACTTTACTCTTGAGGTTTTGGATGAATTAGAGAAAGATATAATTCTTGATAGAAGAATCAAGACTTTTCGAAAAGGTGATGTTGAATAACTTGGCGTGGGTATAAAGGAAATACATCCAAGAAACGATAAAGTGTGATGATATTATATGGTGAATTTGGATGTAACTGCCAAAAAAAAGTGTAACGCCCAAAAAATTACACACGAAACCCAACACAAATCAAATGTTAAATTATAAAAATTACCAAGTAATTTTTTTTAATAAAACTAGTGGCAAAGCTTAGTTTAATCCTCGGTAGATAAACTATAATTTTAATTAACAATTAAATTATACTAGTCAATTTCTTGTTTGGTTAATAAGTCATTTAATAATTTATTATTAAAGGACTAGATTTAACTCATCCTTCTTTAATAACCAATACTATTAAAATTAATCCATAATTATAAACATTGTCTAAATACTAATGGTAAGAACTTAATTTAATTATAACAAGGTCATGGCCCTTTTATTTCTATGAGTTACTAATAAATTATAAGGGATAACAAATTAAATTGAACTTGTACATCACTTAACTGGCCCCATTCAGACTTGACCCATGCATTTCAATGATGATTTCACCTAAATTTACCCTAACTTTTGTAGGGAAGAATCTTTTCCATTGGATGGATTAAGTTTGGGCCCTTAGATATAGCATTCAAAAATATCCCTAATCCTATTTAATGAAAATTTTACTCTTTCATTTGACTTATTTTCTCATTTTTATTTTCTAAGTTTTAGGGAAGGAGAGGAAGCCACGGGAGAGGAAAATGGAGGTTAGAATGGATACACATGTAACACCAAGTTTATTTTATTTTTGTTTTCCATTTCTATTCTACCCTCTCCTAGTGTTTGATTGAAATTTCAATTTATTGTTAATCTATTTCAATGTATTTGCCCTTCTTGGGCATTTGGGTATTTTACCACTTTGTAATAAACCTGGTTTGTTTAGTAGAATATACACTTATTGATGAGTATATATACATATGTGTAAATATCTCTTTATATATGTGTGTGTTTATTTATAAATATTTCTACAGGATTAATATGGCCATGGTTTACAACTTAACATAGAATGTGCTTAACAAGGGTTCAGCTGACTATAATACAAAATACAAGGGTGGTTAAAAAGTATTTACAATGTAAAAAATAATGGTTGAAGAGGGTCGCCGACCCCACCCCCCATCCCATATATAATGGGGTGGGGATGGAGTCGGCAACCATCCCTACTCTTTTTACAAAAATAAACTTACCACATTACAGCCGCGTGGGATAAACAAACATTGTCAACAAATTTTTAAAATTATTATTTTTAATAATTTTTTTCTTAATATTTATTAAACATATACATACATACATATACATATACATATACATACATACATACATACATATATGTATATGTATATGTATGTATGTTTGTATGTATGTATGTATGTATGTACATACATATTATATATATGTGTGTGTGTGACACACACAGAGATATATATATATATATATATATATATATATATATATATATATATATATATATATATATATATATATATATATATATAATCTTTGTGTGTGTGTGTGTACATTTTAAATATTAAAAATTAGATTATAAATGTAATTCCACTAATTTATTTTTAATAAACAAATATTTATAATATATATATATATATATATATATATATATATATATATATATATAAAATAAATTAAAATAATTAAATGTATTTGTATTGTAAATGTGTATGGATATTCTTATAATTTAATTTATTTAAATTATAAAAAACAAGTCATTTATAGTATGGTAGAACAAATCGAGAACTATAAAATTTCTACTCATTCATAGAAGAATGATAATTGAACAAACTAATAAGATTACTTATTCATTTCAAAATAATTTGCAAGGAGGTGATTTTTTTCTCATTTAAGCAAAATAGTTAATACACTACCAACTTTCTTTCAACAATTCTATAAATACATTTATAGTTTAAAACTTCAATATTCTTTTCATTCAATAAAACAAGGGTACTATTCCATTTCTATAACAAGATATAACTAACTACCATTTCCAACATCAATAAGTTTTAACAAGATTCACTTTTGTTTTAAAATTAATCATATCACATTTTGGAAATAATGAAACAACTTAAATTTAAGAGAGAGATGCATTCCGATTTCAATTTATTTCAAACTTTATATTTCACCAAAACAATGGAAAATTTGTTAATTTCCTTTCACAAAACTAAAACATTTTAAAATGCTATAAGAATATCCATACACATTTACAATACAAATACATTTAATTATATATATATATTCATATAATTAAATGTATTTGTATTGTAAATGTGTATGGATATTCTTATAATTTAATTTATTTAAATTATAAAAAAAAAGTCATTTATAGTATGGTAGAACAAATCGAGAACTATAAAATTTCTACTCATTCATAGAAGAATGATAATTGAACAAACTAATAAGATTACTTATTCATTTCAAAATAATTTGCAAGGAGGTTATTTTTTTCTCATCTAAGAAAAATAGTTAATACACTACCAACTTTCTTTCAACAAGTCTAGAAATACATTTATATTTTAAAACTTCAATATTCTTTTCATTCAATAAAATAAGGGTACTATTCCATTTTTATAACAAGATATAACTAACAACCATTTCCAACATCAATAAGTTTTAACAAGATTCACTTTTGTTTTAAAATGAATCATATCACATTTTGGAAATAATGAAACAACTTAAATTTAAGAGAGAGATGCATTCCCATTTCAACTTATTTCAAACTTTCTATTTCACCAAAACAATGGAAAATTTGTTAATTTCCTTTCACAAAACTAAAACATTTTAAAATGCACATTTTTCATATAAACACTCTTAGAAGAGTTTACAAGATAAAGAGATTTCCAAGTAAAAATGCAACTTTCTTATGAGCCTACAATTTTACACTCTTCCACTCAAAGTGGGAATAATGGAATAACCAAATGAGGACATAAAATATTTCAACAAGGCCCAAAGAGAAGTCTCCATTTGCATGTCTTCTCTCAAAGGTAGCTCCAATCTTTCACAACAAGGATCACAATAAAAAAGAAAGGGGAATAGGCAAATTTCTCCACCAAAAATTTAATTCATTAAGAGGAGAATCCATCCCCTTAATGGCCCTCGAGCCCCAACCAAAGAACCATGAGGGATCTTGAGAAACATTTGAAAAAAAATCAACAACATGGCTTGCACAAGCAACATACACTTCCAAATATTGAACACAATTAAAATGACATTCTCAACAAGTTTTATAGCTTCTAAAACAATACATAGTTTTTATAGAAAAAAAAATGGAGCAATGAATATTGGAAACCACCTCTTTTTTTCTCCCAAGTGAAGTGGAAGTTTCACCCTAAGCCCCCAAGTGTAAAAAAACAACACAATATCCTTATATCTCCCTCGCAAGTATGCAACCATATGACCATGATATCCTTTTCACACTCCCACCAAATTCATGCCACACAAATCCCTTTTGCCTCCCTAATGCTCCCATAATTCCATCTCCCACACCCAACTTAAGGAATAATACCCAGCAACACAAAAACACATTAAAAAAACTCATACTACATTAAACAAGCACCATTTTAACATTTACAAAATCAAATAATAAAAATACAAGTATTGATATCATACCTCACCATCAAGCTTCCAAGAAAACTTCACTCCATAAGTCTTTCACACCTCCAAGCCAAGAAAATTCCCAAAAGCAACTCCAACAAGCTCCCAATTTCAAAAATTCAAAAGGAATAAAATAAACAAGTAACCCCCATTCCATAAAATTTTCTCAATAAATAGAAATGGAATGTGACAATGATGAGGTGGCTCCATGTAGGATTTCACTTCATCATTCCTCCATTCCCACACTTAATTCAAACACCATTCCCAAGATAATAAATGAGCATGTAAGAACTATGAAAAACCCACATGACACTCAAACTTGCACATCATGTCATTTAAGGACAAAATTAATTGAGGTAAGTAGGAAATTTCAATTATTTTCACTCTTTTACACTCCAAAAAAGGATAATTAAGTCAAAATCAAACTCTCCAACCCATAGATAGGGTTGTTGGGTGAATTTAAGAGGTGTGGGACAAGCTTAGCTTGTTCCACCTGCCTCCAAAAAAGCCTCCCAAGTCAAAATACGAATTTTAAACTTGGGGTAGAGTACATCACACACAAACCAACATAAATGCAAATTCCAACTACAATATTTCAAGAAATATCTACCCTCATAACTATCCCATTATCACATCTCAATTTAGTTAACAATTAAGTAGGATTAGCTTAATTAAAACACATTATTTGTAGTGCCCACTTCCCTTCGACAGTTATTACTATTTATTTCGATATTATTGACTATACTTATGGATCTTATTATATAATTTTTAATTAGCATAATGTTAGATGACAAATATACTAAGACTATTGTTAGATTTCGATTCATAGTATGATGTGTGTGGATAACTAAACATATTTTATATTAATGATGATATGTTGTTGACATAGTTATATATTTTTGACATGCAATATTTTTGTCATATTAAGTAGACATTAACAATTGAACTAATCTTGTGATCCTATTGATATTGATGAAATGTAGAATCAAGATGTTGTTAGAAATTGCAAATAATAACATTACTTGCCTAGATGATGATTTGATTCATATGTAGATGATTGTGGATTTATATTGTATATTTTATCTTGGATGTTTTGATGTGGCCACGAGGCTGAAGGAGGTATTATGTGTTTTGCAAGTAAATATATCACAACAAACGATGGGGGGGTAATAGACCAACCAAATTAGAATGTTAGATGAATTCAACAATGGTCGCCGTGGAAACATGTATTTTTTTTGTGTGTGTTTGAATTGTTGTTAGGGGGTCCCCATGAGGGGGATTACCTCCAATTCTGACAAAGAGGTTTGTGTTTTGTTCTGTTACTTAGTTTCCTTTATTTAATTGTAGTATGTGATTTTATAGTGATGTATTTTCCTTATATTAATTATTTAGATTGTGGTGTATTTTCCCTTTTATCAATAATTGGTGTAAGTGTCTTAATTAAGTTAATTAATCATGTTACTAAACTAATTATAGATGCGACAAAAGAATTCATTCATTTGATTAGATGGCTCTTTGAGTTATGTGTTGTGAGTTGAGTGCTTTGTGACATTGATTGTTGTACATTCTACCTCCTCATGGCAATTCGGATTTGGCCTTAAAGGCCTATTATCAATATTTTTCCCTCGGGTAAAATAGGTCACCCAAGACCCCGTGTAGGAAAAAAAGTTAAGAAACTAATATGTTGAATGAACCCACGCTTCAAATCTAACAAACAGGTTCTAACAGAACTCTAAAATTGAATAGCAGGGTTGAGAAAGTGAAGACAGTGTCAAAGGACTAGAGGCTTAAAGGAAAATAAATAATGAAGGCAAGAAGTCTTTGGACTCTGCAAATGACTTAGAGCGAGCCCCAAAAGAGGCTAAGTATGGAGGAGACATCAGAATCTTCCAAGTGTTTACATGATGCATCTTCAAAGGTTAAATCCAAAAGGCAGTCCTCAAACAAGTGCCAAGCCTCCATGCTTCTAGAGCTCCAAAATTTGCACCAGCTGTTAAAAAGTCTTCAACTCAGCAAAAGGTGCCAAGTGTCCAAATGATGCACATTCAAATGTAGGATCCTGAGCAGAGACTCAAATTTATGATAGCCCTCCACATAGCTAATGGTAAACAGAGGTCAAAAGGAGAGTGGCCCCAAAATTGAATAAGTATAGAGAACCAACAGACGGCACCATATGTTGCATCAACACAATTTCAAAGGCATGGCCAAAAAGGTGATTCCTAAATGAGCGCTAGGTCACCATGTATTCAGGGCCCGAAAAGGTAAGAGTAGCTATTGAAAAGTCAAAGAGCATGTGGAGGCCTCCACGTGTCAACCTGATGCTTCTCCAAAGGTAAAATCTTGAGTGAGTTTTTCAAATAAACAGGGCCATCCACGTGTCCCAAATTCAGAAGAGGGACAGATTTAGGAGTTGAATAGTCAAAGCAGAGGCAGGCCAGTGGAGAGTTCCAAGTGTTAGAATGGTGCCATTTCAAAAGTAAAATTTGGGGCAGGTTCCAAAATAAGTGCCAAGCCTCCACATGTCCAAGGTCAAACTTTTGGCCCCTCCAAGGAAAACGACTCATAAAAAATACAAAAGATCCCAAAGAGCTCACAAAATCCACCATGTGTCAATCTAATGCTATTTCAAGAGCAAAGGCAAGGGGCTAAATCTCCAAGATGTGCAAGGCTGCCACATGGACCCTGTATGGATAGACTCTTTAAATATTACACCCCATAACCCTAATATTCAAATGGCCATATCTTTTGACCGAAAACTTAGATTTAGGTAGGAGAAGAGTTTTTGGAAATCTCTAGACACCCTCTATGCCATGGAAACATAAACTATCATTCTTAACAGGATCTGGTAGGTGAAAAATGGGAAAAAAAATTCCAGGACATTAATGCAGAATCTGATTTCTTCAACTACCAGATCTTATTCGAATTGATCCATCGGGGAATTAGAATTGACATATTGTAGGTAGATTTGAGAGGGGCATTGATTGAAAGTGGTTGACATTTCAAATCAAGATTCAATTCATATCTCAAGGTGGTTGAAGGGTAAGTGTAGTAAGTTGGGGGACAAAAAAGCGGTCATATGTGGATGTCATATTGTAAATAACAACATAATATCAACTTATAGGGATTATTAGAAATGCATACACTCAAAATTGGAAAAAAATATATCAATATGAATCGTAGCATTCAAAATCTAGTTTCTAAACTACTATTTGTTTTTTAAATGACAAGTTTAGCTATATTAAACACTCAAAATTCAATGACTTGGTATTTTTAAAAAAAAGCACCTATAAGATTGCAGTCCGTTTGACCGTGATTTAGATGACCAAAAATTGATATATATTTTTTCCTTTGTTGAGAAGTTATATGCCAGTATCTATCTTGGGATAGATTTTATTTTGTATTTTTTTTAATGATATTTTATTTTTTATGATTTTTTCCATGAAAGTGGTCCGAAACCATAAAGAAAACGGAGCACTTTCCGTTTGCCCACCATAAATTCATCAAAAAATATTGAAATCAATTTTTTTTGAACATGTATATAATTTAACCACAGTTTGGATGGTATAAGTGTTATCACATTCTGACAAGTGAAACACAATTTGTAGTCTTCAATGTAGACATAAACATTCATGGGAAAAAGTGTCTTAAAGACCTACTATTAGTAAAAAATTATAAAATGATATTTATCCTATTCTATTCACTTTGAAATCAATATTTATATAAAGGTAACAGTCTCCCCTACGCGATGGTATCATTTTTATGACATATTTTTGACTTTTCGGCATGGTTCAAGTATGCGGAAGACTAAATTTGATGTTTTGTTGTTTTTGATGTAAAATTCAGGATTTGATGTCTAGTTAATTGTCCCCCAACTTGTTGCACTTAACCTGAAGAAGGATTTGAATTCTTCACTTTTCTCTCTCATTCTTCTATATATTGTATAGGAGGGGCATATTAAAATTTGGTTGTTGTTTCTCTTTTCCCCCTCTCTCTTGCTTCCTTAGGGTATAATGCATATTTTAAGCCTCCTCCCATGGCTCTGTAATGGGGTTTCTTTCCTCTTGCCAACTGATGATGCACTGTGTAACATTTTGGAGCAATAAAATCTGTTTCATGATACATCTTTCCATTATTGGATTTTTTTTATCTCTTCTTACCTCTCATCATTGCAGGGTGTACTGTGCATACTCTGATGTTTGTTGCAGGTTCTGGAGTTGTGCTTAACAAGTTTTGAAGTGGTGCTCTATGTGAAATCTATCTCTAGTTTGTGGTGCATTCTATCCCCAAGTCATAAGTCAAGCTTTCAATCTGTTTCCCTAAGTGTTGACTTACCTTCCCCATCTCCTGATATTCCACCCCATTTCAATTTTTCTCCCCTTTTCTTTCCCAAGCATTCATTCCCTCCACATAAACAATAATTTCCACTTCTCTCACCACCCAAAATAATTGCAAAGTGGGTTGAATCCTAATCTGTCACTCCTCTTTCTTTCTAATGTCCATATTGGGAAGAGACCCAAGAAATGAGTCAAGGAGAACATCAAGAAAAAGAACCCACCAGAGAAGAAATGACATACAATATGAAGAGTTGGTCTGACAAATTTGTGTTTACAAAGATCCCCTTGATGGTTAACACAATAGAGGAGGTCAGGGTTGAAGAACTAGTGGTGGGTGAGGCTAAGTTTGCAGCAGAAGGAGAGGAAGAACAAGAAAAAGAAGATCAGTAGTATGTTAGCTCCAAATACAGTTTACCTAATGACACTTTGTCTGAGGGTGCTGCTAATCTAATCCAAGCTACAAAACTAGTTAAAGAGGAGAAAAAATCAGCACCAAGCCCCATTGAAGAGGAGCAGCTGGGAGAGATCAAATCAGTGTTGAGGCAATTCAATGAAAAAATCATCATTGAAGATTATTTTCTTTCATTTCAAGGGCTTGATTTTATTGATGAACCCATGATAGAGGAGGACCATAATGTTTTAGAGGCTCCAAGTGAGGAGCAGGCCATAGAGGAGCCTTCAGTTCTTCCAACCACTTCATATCCTTCAATATCTAATGTTGAAGAAGATTTTGAAATTTCAAAATTCATATTTTAAGATGAAGGGAACCATGGTGAGGAAGTTGCAGATCAGGTGGACACCATGGAGGAGGTAGAGCACATGCAACAGGACAACAAGGATACAGACTGTCTATCTGAATTAGAAGATTACTTTAATGAAGAGGATCCTGATAAGATAACATTGTTTAATCCTCCATCAACCACCTTCTAATTATATAAGCATGTTTCCATGGAGGAGAACATTCAAGTGCAACAGCCCGCAACCCACTACACCCCTCTAGAACCAAGGTTGGAAGTTATGAGTCTTCCATGTTCTTCACATGAGAAGGAAGAGAAAATGTAGGAGGATTTCATAATCTCTCTCACACCATCCATTCAAGAAGGTCAACAAAAAGACTCCATTTTTGGAGTTAAATTTCATAACAATGAGAACATTCAAAGGATCAAACCATGCCCAATTAGGTACTTGGCTTCATTGGAGCCAATACAGAAGATAGAACCAATCATGCCCACTTCAGGGCATGAGGATGAGTTTCAAAGCACCAAGGGTCACCATCAACACCTGCAGGAATCCAATACCAATCAAATTAAGGAGGTATTTTTTGTTGATGTTGATACCTTGACGATTTAGGTGGAAGATTGACTTATTGTCAGTTTTTCACTCATATAGGAAACCATATTCAGTGTCAAATCATTTGCATGGCTGCCACTTTTGAGAAAGGGAAGCTACTTCTCCCTACCTATAGCAGGCTTTGTTTAGGTTCTTTCTCTCTGGGTAGTCTAGGTGTAGGAGTAGATTTTCTTTTAGCAGAGGAAGTGCTTATGCGCACTCTGCATTTCTCATTTGATACATGTATGATTTTTTTTGTACATAATTTTTGTTTGTATTTCTCCGAAGGTGCATGAGGCCAGGACCTTTAGTATTCATGGCAAAAAATCGTTAGTTACTTGTAATAAAAGCTAATTTTAAAATAAATAACTGCAAAGCAACTAAAGCTACTTTCGAGGAAGTCTATTTAGGTACAGATGAAAGCCCCATGGCTAGAAACATTTCTACTCTCAAAATCCTTATTTAAAGATTTATCATTAAAATTGAGAGTGAAAACATGCGAGCAAGCTCGGGGTCAGGTAGGGGGTCCATTTTGAAACAATGGTTAGTAACAGGCCATTAATGGTGAATTCATGCCCAATGGATGCTTTAAGGGCACTGGTCTCTTCATCTAGTAGGCATACGTCCCCTAAGAGTCACCAAATTGTTATCAATATTTTTCCCCAAGGAAAAATAGCTCACCCAAGATCCTGTACAGGAAATAAATTCAAGAAACGACTTCATCGAATGAACCCACCCTTCAAATCCAAAAAATAGGTTGTAGGCATACTCTAAAATGGAATAGCAGGGTTGAGAAAGTCTTTAGCTTCAAAAGACTAGAGGCTCAAAGGAAAAGAAATGGAAAAATATTGAAGTCTTCGAACTCTAAAAATGACTCAAAACAAGCCCCAAAATTGGCTAAGTATGGAGGAAACAACAGAAGTTTCCAAGTGTCCAAATGGTGCATCTTCAAAGGTTAAATCCAAAAGGAATTCCTCAAACAAGTGCCAAGCCTCCATGCATTCAGAGCCCCAAAAGTTTCACCATCCGTTGAAAAGTCTCCTACTCTTCAGAAGGTGCCAAGTGTCCGAACGACACACATTCAAAAGTAGGATCCTGAGCAGAGACTCAAACTTGCACCATCCCTCCACGTAGCTAATGGTTAGCAGAGGTAAAAAGGAGAGCAGACCCAAAATTGATTAAGTATAGAGAACTAGTGGACGGCACCACATGTTGTATCAATGTAATTTCCAAGGCATGGCCCAAAAGGTGATTCCTAAATGAGCGCTAGCTCACCATGTATTTAAGGCCCAAAAAGGTAAGAGTGGTCTTTGAAAAGTCTAAGAGCCTATGGAGGCCTCCACGTGTCAACCGGATACTTCTCCAAAGGAAAAATCGTAAGTGAGTTTTCAAATGAGCGCAGGCCTTCCACGTGTCCCAAGTCCAGGAAAGGGATAGAGTTAGGAGTTGAATAGTCAAAGCAGAGGTAGGTTGGTGGAGAGTGCCAAGTGTCAGCACGATGCCATTTCAAAAGTAAAATTTGGGGTGGGTTTCCAAACAAGCACCAAGCCTCCACGTATCCAGGCTTAGAGTTTTGACCCTGTCAAGCAAAAGGACTCAGAAAAAATACAAAGGAGCCCAACGAGATTGCGGAAGCTTCCATGTGTCAATCTTGTGCTATTTCAAGATAAAAGGCAAGGGGCTGAATCTCCAAGATGAGTGAGCCTACCATGTGGACCCTGTATGGATAGTCTCTTTAAATATTGTACCCCACAACCCTAATATTGAAATGGCCATATCTTTTGACTGAAAACTCAGATTTAGGTGGGAGAAGACTTTTTGGAAACTTTTCGGCACACTCTATGCCATGGAAACATAAAATATCATTCTTAGTAGGCTCTAGTAGGTGAAAAGTCAGAAAAATTCTCCCAATCCATTTATGTAGAATCTGATTTCTTCAACTACCAGATCTGATCTGATTTGATCCATCGGGGAACCAGAATCGATGGATTGTAGGTGGATTTTAGAGGGGCATTGACTGACAATGGTTAATATTTTAAAGCAATATTCAATGCATATCTCAGGGTGATTGAAGTAGTATTCAAATTCTTCCATTTTATCTCTCATTCTTATATATATTGTACAGAAGGGACATATTCAAATTTGGTCATTATTTCTCTTTTTCCCCCCCTCTCTTTCTTCCTTAAGGTAGAATGTAGAGTCTAAGCCTCCTCCCATGGATTTGTAATGGCGTTTTTTGCCTCTTGCCCACTGATGATGTACCGTGTAACATTTTGGAGAAATTAAATCTATTTCGTGATGCATCTGTCCATCCTTGACTTATTTTTTTGTCTCTTTTTACCTCTCATCATCACAGGGTGTACTATGCATACTCTGATGTTTTTTACAGGTTCTCGAGCTGTGATTAAAAGGTTTCGAAGTGGTGCTCTGTGTGAAATCTATCTTTGGTCTGTGGTGCATTCTATCCACCCTCTCCTCTGATCACCTCTCTCCACTTCAGGTAGTTGGGTCTTTGATTCAACCACTTCCTTTTTTGATGTATCACCACTTAGTGTAGGCTCTTTCACCCTCTTTCTCTGTCCCCTTGGAATGGTTAGATTCGGATAGATTAGGTTATGCCTGCACTGGAGTAGATTATGGCAGGTAGATTAGGAAGCAAGAATCGGTTTTCTCTGGAGGTCCATCTCAAGTTTTACAAGTCCCACATGTTGAGAGATGGTCCCATATTGTGCAATCACAAATAATTCCCCACTCGCCCAAGATTCCATTTGGGGGTGGTGTGATTTTGCACTAACAGGGCCAATGTAGAGGCTTGTGGGACAAGTTAAACTTGTCCCACACCTCTTAAATTACTATACCAACCCTACCTATGGATTGGGGGGTTAAAAATATACCCCATTATGTGTTTTGTAATTCAAAAAGTTACATTTATTGCACTTTTCTTAAATGATATTTTAATTTTGTCCTTAGGGGGTGTGGGTTTGGATTGTGTGTGTAAGAGGTTTATCATTCCTCTCACCCACCAATTTATTATGCATTGCGGTTGAGGTTTGAACTTTGAGTGGAGTTGAGGATGAGTGATGTGGAATCCTACATAGAGCCACCTAACCCTCCTCTCTCCCTTTTCTATTTATTCAAATTCTTTTTCTTGTTTGGGGGTTACTTCATTTATTTTTGTGCTCTTGCATTTTTAGAGTTGGAGGATTTTGGAGTTCTTGTGGATTTTGTTTGTGGTTGTTTGTGATAGTTTGGGATTGAAAGAGATTGGTGTGTGACTCTTGGATCAAGCTCTAATATGGAAGGGTAGAAGTTGAACTCTTGTTTAACATTTCTTTTATATTGTATATATGTGTATGTTTTTTAGTGTTTTGGTATCCTTGTTGGGTACTTGGGTAGATTTCCTAAGTGTGGTGTAGGAGGGGACTATGGGGATCTTACATATAGGGAGGCATAAGAGTTTATTTGATGTTTTGGACGGAGTTGGGTTGGGTGCCCCACCTTGGATAAGAAATGCATGCATTTCTTACTTGGTTTTTTATGAGGGAAACAAAATAGATAATAGGGAGGCATAAGAGGATCTTGAGGGAAGCATAATATTTTTTTATGGGTTTTGAGATTTTTATTGGAGAGATTTAAGGTGGGAACCTAATTCCAATTTGGAGGCATAAGTGATCTCCCCATAGGTCCTTGCTCCTTTGGCTTTACATTTTGAAGCCTTGTATATTTTTTTGGTTTCCTTCTTGTCATTTTAGTTGTGTTGTTTCTATTTTGGTATGATTGTAGAATCCTTGTATTGTGATGTTGAAGCTTGTATTGTTCCCATGAGTTGGATCCATATTTCATTGCATTGGGGTTGGGGCTCAGGGGACAATGAGGATGATAGCTTCTTCTCCTCATTGGATTATTGGTTGGGTGGACAGTGTTGCCTCTCCTCCCCCTTTTTGTTATTGATCAAGTGAAGCATGGTGGAGCTCTTGTTGGTGATGTGAAACTTGGAGCCCTTGTTGATGTCCAAAATAAATTTTTCCTTGTGGGAAAACCTTCTTGTTATTTTCACTTAAGGTGGAATACTTATAATATTATATTGCTAAAAAAAGAATTGTTGCATTGTGAGTTGTATTATTATTTGAAGGAAGCTCATTGAGGAATTGTATAATTTTTTTCTCCTCAAATGGTAGTATGTATACCTAAATGGACCAAAATGGAAATCATATTTAAAAGTTTAGTTATAATTTTTATTATAAGAAAGTAAGTTCTTGCATTAAAAGAAATGAGCTATGCTCAAGGAAAAGAAAGTTCGTTATTATTGTTGAAGTTATAGTATGGTAAAAAAGGAAAGAAAGAACATAGAAGCTGTATTATACTAATATTACATGGCTTGGAAAGCTTGAATTTGGAACAAATATTATTAGTGGCTATTTGAACAAATGATTGTAGTGGAAATGGAAAGATGCAATAACTTTTAAGGAAACTATTATGTTCAAATAATGCATTTTGTAGTAAGGAAAAACAACAACATTAGAAATAGATTTAATTTCTTTTATACTTTTGGATTTGAAAGAAAGTTTGTTGAACAAAATGAAAAATATATTGTAGTTGATGTTGTTACTTTTGAAATACGAAATGCTTAAAATGAGTAATTTTACTATGGAATGAATATATCAATTAAATCTTGCAACTGGAAACTTTAGGAACATAAAATTAAGCTCAGAATGACTTTTATAACACTCTAGTGACTTTTTTTTTGAAAAATATCAGATTTGAAGGTTTTTTTCTAAGGAACAGGATCCCCACCCTGTACAGAGTGGCGGTCTCATAACCACCACTCAGGCAAGGTGGCGGTCTCATAACCAATTCTCATGAAAGGCGGTGGTTAGTGAATCATCACCCAGGTAGGGTGGTGGTGCTAGGACCACTGACCTGGTTTAAGTGGCGGTTCTGTCACTAATGATGGGAAAAAAATGTAGATCCATGCCTGTGCAAATTTTAACCTGGTCTAATAAAAATTTAAGCTTCTAAAAAAATTAAGAGGAAACCTCCAGCAAAAAAATGAAGGTATAATTTCATTATTCAAGCAAGTAAACCTTCAAATAGTAAATTAAAAGCACTCAATCTCATACATATTAATGGAGGTAGGGTTTTCCCCAAATAGAGAACTCAAAGAAAAAATAATTTTGTAATAAATCCTTATTTGGAATGGAAACCCCTTCAATCTTGGAATGAAAGAAATTACAATGATAAATATTCAACCTAGATTAAACTAACCTTGATTTTGTAAATTCCTCCATAGTTTCTTTTGTCCTTGCTCCTATGGCTTCCATTTCTCCAACCTGTAATTTAAACAAAAGAAAATAGACCAAATGAGGAGACTAGAGTAAAGAAAAAGAATTAATACAAATTCATAAGGATTTTTTTAGGGCTAATTTTGGAACCCTAGGATCTAGTGGCTACAATTGAATTGATCCAAGGGTTGAGGGTCAACCCTACAATTGCTTGATAGGAATGAATTTTATAGATTTTTAAAATAAATTTAAAGGTATGTGTAGATCAGTGAATTGGGCCATTTAAATACCTTGGTGTGTAAATTCATTATTTAGTTCTAGTATGTTTTAGAAAATTAATGAAATGGACATTTAAGTTATTAAGATTATGGAACTAAAGTAACTGAGTATAAGGTAAATCATTAAGGGTGTGAATGTTAATTAAGGATGAGAATTTTTTTTGACCAAGTAAATTAAATTATGGCACCTTTCTAGTTGAATGTTAATTATTTGACCTTAGAGATAAATCAAGAATATTTAACCATTTAACATAGACCTGGTCCATCCTTTGTAAAGTAGTGATTATTGGTGAAAATATAATTTAATGTACACTAGGGGTTGACACCCTTGTAACCTTTTAACTTAAAACAAAAAAAATTTCCGCAACTTTCGGGAGAAGTGTTTAAGGTTTTAATGTGTTACTAGAGCCTCTTTTTTGTGGGTGTTACATTATTACTTACTAATAAAGTAACTAAAATTTTTAATAATTAAAACATAACATGAAAATAAAAATACATGCAAAATTAAAAGAAAATAACATTACCCCAAGGCCACACATGTGAGGTCACCCCCCATGGGGAACCTCTTAACTAGGCATGCAACTACAACACAACATAACATTACACAAGTTGTCAAATTTTTGCCGCGTTGCTCAACACCTGACATTATTCCATGGTTGGTCCCTTATCCCCTTTTGATGTATGTGATAAAATGTCCCACACCACAACAAAATACCTCTCTAGTATTTCGGCCATATTAACAACATCGGGACAGTATACATATAAAATCAATAGTCATCATTCGAAATTAGCAATTCCATCAGGGTTCATTTTAAGAGACCTCTTGGAAATCGGAGGTGGAAAATACCTAGCGAATATCCCTGGAACCGGTTTTGCGGGAAGGTAAATTTTTTTGGGGTTGTATGAAAAAATTTCGCCCGATTGTCAAGTGGTGAGATAGAAGGCTGCAGACACGCGACAGGAGATTTTCCTGTCACGCGTCCAAAAAAATGCATTGACGTGCGTCAATAGACCTCTTTGACGCACGTCAACAAGGTTGTTGACATGCGTCAAAGAGGTCTATTGATGCATGTCAATGAATTTTTTTGGACGCGTGACAGTAAAATCTCCTGTCGCGCGTCTGCAGCCTCCGCCCTCTGCTTTTTCATCGAAAAAATCTCCGTGTCGTGCGCCAATAAAATCTTTGTCATGCATTTGCTATGCGTCAATATTTTTTGTACGTCCTTTTCACACATCAACTATCTGTCAGTGTCGCACATCAACAAATAACCCTCATTGACACGCATCAACAGACCTCATTGACACGTGTCAATGAGGTCTGTTGACACACTTCAACAACCTTGTTGACGCGCATCAACAGACCTCATTGATGCGCATCAACAAATAACCCTCATTGACGTGCATCAACAGACCTCATTGACGTGCGTCAACAAGGTTGTTGATGCACATCAATGAGGTCTATTGACGTGCGTCAATGAGGGTTATTTGTTGATGCGCGACAACAAATCTCTTGTCGCGCACCAGCAGCCTCCGCCCTCTGCTTGCACATCGAAAAAGTCTTCATGTCGCTCATCAACAAATTCTTTTTCATGTGTCTACTATGCGTCAATATCTGCAGTACCTCCTTATCGCATGTCAACTATCCGTCAATGTCGCGTGTCAACAAATAACCCCATTATCACGCATCTACAATACGGGATATATGATATTGTTGACAAATGTGAAGTAGAAGTGTTCTACCTGGCGAATAATCTAGGATTATATAGGGGATATTTTTCATGGGTAGGCGAAGCCAACCCCTAAAAAAAATTAAAGTGTAATTTTTAGGCGAACAGGTCACTGACCCACGCCAGAAAATTCACCTTTTCAAATTTTTCAAAAATGAAATATTCGCCATATTACGAATATTCGCCACTAAAATTATCCCTGAATTCCATCATGTAGCATCATACAATTAATTTGATTTTGCAATTCATAAAAATTATAATTCTACTCAAAACATCCAACATGTGTCATGCATCCAAATTACAACATATTATTATAAGAATCAAAATATCACAAATTAATATATATAATTATCTATCATCATCATCTAGTGCATCATAATAAAAATGTAAACCACATAATGTAAATAGTAAAAATATCTACATAATCTATCATCTAATGATCACTGTATCATAATCACAATGTCTAAATATCAATCGAAAAGAAATAACATTATAATGTAATAGTGTCGAAGAGGAGTGGGCACTACATTGGAGAAGGTTATTCTCATCCAAGTGTAGAGGACTTATATTATGAGAAGAATTTTTTTTTTAAGGATTGAGATCATCATATTTTAAGAAATTTTAATAAAATTATTTCTCTTATGTTTTTAATATATCAAACACTTATAGAGTGGATTCAGAGACATCGTCACAGAGCGATGAACAATGTAGTCAACTTCTTGTATTTGTCTCTAATTTTCTTCATCATTGTTCTCGGTTTTTACGTAGTTTTAAATCTATTTTAGTAATTGATAAAATAAATTTTAATCATTTTTTTGCAAAATCCATCTGTAAATATTAAAATTTATCATATAAAATCATTTCAAGTATTTTAGTTATAATTATATTTTAACTATGGATCAATTATAATAACGATATTCATCAATTATACATTTATGTTGTAGAAAAAATTCCCTTCCTATTATTAAATATAAATAGTTCTATAAAATATAATATCATGAATCGATGGTTAATATATTTAATATTTACAAATAATTAAATATAGAAACCTTTATGTAGTAGTGAAAAATTCAACCTTGGTGGTATAGTTTTCGAGATATCATAAGATGCATAAATATTTATGTGTTCATTAGCATGTTTACAATTTTTTAAACCCCAGGAAAATGTATCATAAATAAATCGTCCACAAAACCACTTGACCTCCAATGTTTTTTACTTGTCAAACTCAATATTATATCTCTGAGGAATTTTTGGAGATATAATCAAAGGTGCCATTTCTCAAGCTTTACACCAATAAATGTTTAGTCATCGAACATTGAATTCCTTGATAATTTTTCATTTATTTATTTGTAGGATTCAACAAAAAAATTGTGATCCTAATGATGCATTGCAAATCTTGTTGTGTTCTCACATAGCATAATAATCCAACAAAACCTTCCTCTTGTCAATTTTCTAGGCTGACCAATTAAAATGATGTGGTACCAATAATGATTATGTCCAAAAAAAAATCAGCATAATGTAATAGTGTTGAAGAGGAGTGGAAACTACATCCCCCTCCACTTAGACTTGAATTCATCTTGTAAGTCATTAGAATAGATGAGAATATTGGGCTCACAATAAAGTGACATCCACCCATGTGACTCCAGTCTCATCCTACCTATCCCACTGGACCCCCACCTAGTCAATATCGCGGCCTCGAAGACCCATGGTCCTTCACTGTAGGATGCACACGGGATCAACTAACACCTACCCCTTCTCCTGCACCTGCAATGCATTCCAATATAAAACATGAGAGGGATCTAGAATGTATCTCCTAAGAATAGAAACAAGAAATACATCATGGATGCGAGACAAGTTTAGTGAAAATGCTATATGATAAGCCAAAAAACTGATACAATTCAAGATCTTAAAGGAACCAACAAATCTAGGAGCTAACTTATTGCCTTTTCCATAATGGATAGGACTCTTATGATGCCTAACATGAAGAAACACCTTTGTTCCCAACTCAAAACTATGATATGTCCTCCTATGATCCACATATTTCTTCTATCTTTCCTAAGCCTCATGTAATATTTGTTGAATCATGACAACCTGCTGCCCCATATCCTGTAATAATGTCGGCCCAAGAGAATCCCTATCCTCCAATCTGTCCTAACTCAGTGGTGTCCTACACTCCCTACCATATAATTCCTAAAAAGGAGACATACCAAAAAAACTCTGAAAATTGTTGTTGTATTAAAACTCCACTAAATACAAGTACTCCTCCCATCTAGAGTAATGGTCCATGACGTACATCTACAACATATCCTCCAATATTTGATTTACCAACTCTTTATGTCCATCTATCTCTTCATGATAAGTTATACTGAAGTTGATACTCATCCCAAGGGTATGCTGCATGGTAGTCCAAAAAAGATAGGTGTATAAGGGATCTTGGTCACAAATAATCTTTTTCTGAATCCCGTACAGTCTAAAAATCTCATCTACGTATACTCACACCACTGCACTAGCTATATAGGTGGTCTTTACTGGAGAAAAATGAGCCACTTTCATCAATCCGTCCACCGTGACCATGATGGCATCATGGTGGTATCTCAATGTTCGTATCCCTACTATGAGATCCATA
The DNA here is from genome assembly GCA_019776745.2 of Taxus chinensis. Classification (NCBI taxonomy): domain Eukaryota; kingdom Viridiplantae; phylum Streptophyta; class Pinopsida; order Cupressales; family Taxaceae; genus Taxus; species Taxus chinensis. The sequence continues at coordinate 649,589,745 of CM034153.1, read as the reverse complement.
GAAATGGTGTCCCATTTCCACTCTGGTATATCATGCAAGTAGAGAAGGATAGTTGGATGTTGATGCTCATCCTTCACCCTTTGGCACTCTAAGTAGTGCAACACACACTTAGATACATCTCTCCATAGACCTCTCCAATGGTATATTTTTCTCAAGGTGGCGTGCATCTTCTTCTCCCGTGGATGGGTTGAATAAGGTGCACGATGATCCTTTGTGAAGATATCATATCTCAAACCTCCATCCCTAGGTACATAGATATAACTTCTATGTTTGAGAATACCACATGCATCTAATGAAAACCCATCAACCTTCCCTTCAAGTGGTCTTTGAGACTCAATCTCTGACATGGCTGCAAGGTAGAACCTATGATGTGGAAGTTGTAAAGTTATACTTCGCAAATATGTACGCACTGAAGTATCCATAACCAAATGTCTCTATCTACTCATATTTTCTTCAACCACATTCTCCTTCCCTTTCACATGCTCTATCTCCATTTTGTACTCACAAAGAAACTCCATCCAATGACACTGATGAGTGTTGATATTGGGCTATATGAAGAGGTGATGAAGAATCTAATGATCCATCCTGAGAATGAATCTCCTACGCAAGAGGAAATGTCTGAATAATTGAGCTCATAATCCTTGAGTTTTCAAGACTCAAAGGTAACCACTTGGCCGTCCTACATCAATACACCTCCGAATCCTGCCAAAGAAGAATTGTTGTAAATGAAGAACTCTCCCTGTGCATCTGGCACTATAAGAATGTGTGTTTTCGTAAGACATTCCTTCAGTGTCTTGAAGTCTTGTTCACATCTATTTGACCAGATGTAATTCTTCCCTTCTCACTAAAGGGAAGTGATGGGGTGCGCAACCCAAGAAAATTCATGAACAAACCTCCTATAGTAACCTGCCAATCTCATGGAACTGTGCACCTCGGTCAAACTAGTGGGTGTTGGCCAATCCATAATGGGTATAATATTGGAAGAATCGACTGTGATACCTTACCCATAAATAATGTGACCCAAATATTACACCTCTAACTGAAATAATGCACACTTATCTAGGTTCCGATAACGTTGTTGGTCACGAAGACACTATAGAACCTAACGAAGGTGCTCCTCATGCTCCTCGTGCTCCTAATGTGTACTAGAGTATATCAAAATGTCATCAAGGAGCACAAATATAAATTGGTCTAGAAGATTCTTAAACACCTTGTTCATCAATCTCATGAACATTGTGGGGGCATTCGTCAGACCGAATGACACAACTATAAACTCATAGTGGCCATATTTCATACGAAAATTTTACTTGTGTACATCTACCTCTACAATCCTTAGTTGATGGTATCTAGACTTAAGATCGATCTTATAAAAAATTGTGTCCTCAATCTGATCAAACAAATCATCGATGTGAGGAAGGGGGTAACCATTCTTGATCGTTACTTTATTTAGTCGTCTATAGTCCACACAAAACCATAAGGATCCATCCTTCTTCTTCACAAAAATAACAGGTGCACCCTAAAGGGATACACTAGGATAGATTACACCTTTCTTAAGAAGGCCCTCTAACTACAACTTGAGCTCACATAGCTCAGGCGTGGTCATCCTATATGGAGCGTGTGAGATAGGTTCCACTCCTGGAACCAAATCAATGTGAAAATATATCTCACGCAGGGAGGCATCCCTAATATCTCGCTAGGAAAAACATCAGAAAAATCTTATAAAATGGGTTGATCTTCAAGTGAATGTCGACTAGCCCCATCCTCCAACCTATCACTAATTGTAATAGTATATAATTGACAACCACGTTGTGCACACCGCTTCAACTACATAGTAGAAAAGGAGCAAATAGAGATGGGTATCTTGAATCCAAAAATCACTAACTCCACTCCCAAATCATATGCACAAGATATAACTTTTTTGTGATAATGAACTCTGGCTTTGTGTATAGACAACCAATCCATACCCAAGATAACTATTGACAATTTTTGCACTTGTGCAAAAATTGGCAACTCAAAACTTCGTTGTTATGATGAAAGTCTTGGGGGAAGTATACCTAAGCTAAGGAAGTTATGATGTTATTAGTTACTACTGAATTAATTAATGATTAAGTGAAATCTGCAGCAATGTGTGCTATTACAAAATGTAACAGATCACATAGTCTACAATTTCATGATACCTTCAGTAAAAGAACACAAAGGCACCGAAGGACAGTATGTGTTATCTTGACTGAAGACACCGAATTACAGAGTAGGTGAAGTGTTGAGTTTTGGAACAACAAACATAAGTGTAGATTACAGAAATCAGAGTTCATTACTGAATGTTACATATTCTCATTAATATTATTTCCTTCATGATTAAGACATTCAATTAAATTAGTGAGTTGTTTACTTTCGTCATACAATCCATATAGAAAGATGAAATGTAGAAAGAAATATACAACTCATTTAAAAAATTCAATGTTTTATTCATAAGGAATTTTCAAATGTTTCCCACACAAGCCATGGTCCATGTAACTGGAAAGTAAAGTACATCTACTCAAGAAAGAGGTACACATGCATGAAATAGAAAGCAAAGGAGTATGAGTGAACCCATCATTGCCTTTGTATATTATTTGTTGTGAAGATTGCCCCCCTATCCAGCTTGTTCCATCTTTGTCTTCACAATTCAAGGCATGGTACCTAAAAAGTAAAAGAAAGGAAATCATCAATAAAGAGCTCAGGGTTAATCCATATTCATACACTATTCTAATTCCTGCATATGGATCTCTAAGAAATAGGAGATATAGGGCATTCTCAAAGATCAGATTGCATAGCTCACTCAGGAAGCAGAATAGAAAAGAGAATAAGAAACATGGACATAAGAGAGGCCCAAAAGTCCAAAGTATTTTCTAGCTATTTTCCTAAGTGTGCAGGTACATGTTACAGCCAAGAAGGAAAGAAGCATATACATGCTGAAAAAGAAGACCAATGTAACTGAAACTTATATATTTCCTACAAATGAAATAGGATCACAGTACTACAGAACAAAGAATATGCTTACAGACAAGGTACATTTTCCAGATTTTAGTCAAAGAAAAGGAATTCTGGGAAAATTTTGACAGGCTTTGCCATGAAAATGGACATTTACATTTGCAATGTTTCTTTATAAGTAGCTTAAAGAAACTATTTGAAAAAAAATACAACTACTGTTGTAAATATGGAAGATCTAGAAAAAATTTACCAGGGCTTCGCCAGAAAAATCAACATAAATTTTCCAGCATACAGCATAATAAAGCTCAAGCATATTGAATAAAAGGAATGCAGTAAAAGTAACAGATTACAGTATATGAATCAAGGCTTATGCTTGATAATGATCTTAAAAATAGGTAAAGAATTGCTTGAAACCTTATTGCAGGATCAAAGAGTATAAGTGCAACTACAGGTTACAAATAGGCATTTCAAAAGTGAGTTGAAGAAAGAGAGGTAGAAGTGCAACATTTCATTTAAAGATTTTATCAACATCATTCAACCTTGCAAAACTCACATGAGGTCAATAAGTAGATTTGAACAGGACTACCCATGAGGGAAAATAAATTTACTAGTCATAAAAGTCAGGTTAAGCTGAAAGTCTCCAAGTTCAAATCATGAACAAAGGAACAGAATATACAAAGAGCTTCATTTTCACTTTCTATGGTAGACTCAATTGGGCTCAGAGAATCATTAATGTAGAGGGGTCACATTTCAAAAGTAAACACAATGGTAAAGCACAATGATGCTCATCATACAGAGACCATTTTAAAGAAAGAGCCAAGCTTTAAAATACTCCAATGGCAGAATCTAAAAGTTTTTCTCAGAAAGCTCTTTTGAGAAGATACAGATGATCAAGGGCCATTAAAGCGGTTCGAATCGAGTTTCAAAATCTCAAAACAATGGCATCAAAAAAAATAATTCCATAGATTTGCCCACAAAAATGTAAAGTCCAAGTGAAATGATGGTCGATTGAACCAAGCTTAAAATTTTCAAATTTTATAAAGTGTCAAAATTTCCTTTGTTGAAAGCTCAAGAAGTCTACAGAGTACACGTGGCACCTTCAATGCACAAGTAAGAAAACAGAAGGGAAGGCAGTCACTTATTTTTTCAAACCTTAAAACATGAAAAGGGTTAAAAGTTCCAAGTGAAATTCCTGCAAGCCTAAGCAAATAAATTTTCAAAGTTTAATCCAAGGGGAAAATTCCTCCGCCAATCAAAGTCTATAGAACATTGTCACAAGTGGAAAGGTTTCGTTAAAATGGAGGTTGAGATTTTTTCGAAAAAGAGTTTAAAATGCCAAATTCACCTGCAGGCCTAAAAATTTGAAAGGGGCAAAAAGCCACAAAAGGTCCACAAGTCCGAAAAGGGCTTAAAACTTAGAAAAATTCAAAGCAGGTCTGCAAAGGACTTAAAATTTCAAGATATTATTTCCCCCGGCTCGTAAAAGCAAAGAATGAAGAAAATTATTACAATCAGATCTCATTATTGTAAAAAGTCCAGATGAGTTTAGTTAAAGAATTCTAAAGGAGCATAAATTTGCTTGATTTCAGTAGCATTACAAACAACTCAAAATAACTGATTATTCAGATCTAAAGTTTTCACAAATTTTACACAGAACTGTAAAGATGATTTTTTTTGTCACATCAAAGCATCAACTACGAATCAAATATAGATACTCAAAACTCAAGATACACTAATACATAAGTCATGACTATAGATTAAAGCCCAAAATGAGCTCGAAGTGTTCAACATAAAAGAACAATGATCCATTTTTTAAGGAAACCCAAAAGGTAGTATTCAAAATATGCTACAGAAACTACACGTTCTTACATGGAATGTCTGTAACTTACGAAAGGAGAATTTAGAAATCATATATGATGTAAAAGAAAATTCATATCAGAATAGAGCTCTTAAATTCAGGAATTGTAAAACACTGAACAACCAGAGATCCACATCTCTTCCACAAGATTCAAAATCATTGATTACAAGGCCCAAACAGGGTAATTCTCACATAATCAGCCAAATAATGCAAACTCGGTAATGGGTATAGGTGAGATATTATCAGAAACAAAGTTCCTGTAGAGTTCATAGTTTAATGATAGTTTTCAAAAGCAGTATTGATGAAATTGTAAAGGCAAAAGAAACTATTCATATACAATACATCTGTATAGTAAAGGTCAAAGCAGAAGTCCAAATACCCATATTTTAAAACTTGGAGATCTACAGTTCTAAAATACCATATACAACTTGGAATGGCATTCAGAAAAGAAGAACATGAATTTGAGGAGTATGATTTCAAAACCGTAAGTTTACACAAGCTAAGTGTGAAATTCATGTGTTTTTAGAGGAAGATATGAGTACCCAGTTGAAAATTACGAGTTCTAAGTAAACATTTCAGTAAGTCCTCAAGGGAAGGTTACAAATATAAATAGACCCAGAAAACTTTAGCTCAGAATAGTTTCCAACTAGAAACAACCAAGGCTAAGTCACGAAGACCATAAGAAATGCAATAAAATACAAGTATCAGTTTTCAAGATGGAAATGTCAAAAACTAAGACACGACGAAATTTAGAGGTCAGGAAAACTTTCCTTCCCTCCTCAAACGATGAAGCACATAACAAGAGATGGTGGCCACATCAAAAGGAAAACCCACAGAGAACCAAAAAATATACAGGTGCTCAAGTCTTTCGACCACAACAACTCACAAAAAATCAAATCTCATGGACTTCACCACAAAGAGAAAATAGAAGGGGCCGAGCTTGAAGATTAGCAACAATGGTGGCCACCATAGAAATAAGAAAAATAATGAGCTCTACAGCTCTCACAACCATGTCAGCATCATAGAAAGTGACATAGGGAATATAATTAGTGAGGCCAAGCTTGAAGAAACAATAATGGGTGACCTTAACAACCATCTCCTCATAAAACTCAAATAGAGGAAGAGCTACAAAATACAAGTGTAGCCGAGCTCGAGAAACACTAACAATGGCAAGAATTTTTTTTTGCTAGGGCTTCACCCGCGAGTTAAAAAACTAAATGAAATTATTATTAGGGTTGGATTGACTTTATCTAAGCAAACCTGAGGGGTGAGTTAATAGAACTACACCACGGTTAGTGCATCAATGATCAAGCTTCATCAAGGATGAAGATGAAAGGACAAGGATCATTTTGAGAGCTAGAAACAAATATCCACAGTCAATTCCCAATGACCACCTTAAATGCATAAGCAAAATACCCTAACCACAGGTCATGAATCGACGACATCAAATACAGAAGTACAAAGATCAACGGCCTAAGTTGATCAACAATATCAAAGCAAACTCAACTTAAGTTAGGTTTCCACCGAAAAATGCATGGAGGGGTTAGTCATAGTGGAGAAGAGGCTAGCCCACGTGTACATCAAATAACCATTGCAATATTGACTAAAGTCCGAACCATAACATATGCTCCAAATAATATGAGTATCGACCAAATCATGCCAACAATGATCACCAAAAAGGTGAGCCTTTAATACCATACATTATCCAATGTGCAAAGGCCGACAAGTGTATACATGCATATATTTATCACAAAGGTGGTAGACTATAGTATGGTATGTGTATATACAAAGTGGCCAAGTATTGTAATAACTCTTCACAAAAGTACCCCGTGTATATCAAGAACCATGGTAATATGCTAAGTCCACCAAGGTGGCCAAACCAAGCAAGTTGGAGGTGGTCCCAACATGTTTGAAGCTATTTACTCACAGATAGAGAATTAATTTTTTGCATGCCTTCACAACAGGACAAAATAGAGAAGAAGAAAAAGTTGCACATTCATTGAGAGAGACTTTCCTAGCAAGCAATCTTATTTTTAGAAAATTATTCACCCTTCTTTCTTAAAAATAGAATAGTCAACTTTAGTTTGACTATATTGTAATTAAGGCTAATAATGCCTATTTGTAATTGCATGCTCTATTTGTAATTGCATGCTCTAATTTGTAATTACATGCTCTATTTTTATTCCTTTATCTATTAAATAAAGGATTAAAATAGGATGCATGGGAGAGTACAATCCTTAGGCTATTTCTAGGAAGATGGTGAACATTATTTTGCTATATATTGTGTGCCTTTGCAAATCACAAGGAGAGAACTTCTGAAGGAACTTTTGGATATAGGAGCACCAAAGCAAATTTTGTCCAGTTTTTCCCTCTCAGTGAGAATTATTTTTTTCCTTCTCCAAGTTATTTTGCAGTCTTGTGTATATTTTCTATTAGTCTTGTGAATGTAAATTCCCTGATCAATCATCTTACCCTGCTGCAAAAATTTAGTATTTTTTACATAATTTTAATGTGCATGTTTATCTTATCAGTGTTGTTGTGATATTCTTCCCTCAGTACATACCTCAGTGTATTTTTCCCTTAAAATTCTGTAGAATAACTGTTGCCTTGTGCATAAGTTTAAATATCCTTCGTATATCAATTGTACATATACTTAGTCCAAGCCCTCATACAAATTTGGTGTATCACCTGAGTTTTAATTATTTTCCTGTCATCTTTTACTCTCAAACTCCCAAAAATCAGTTTAGGATACACCAATAAGGAACCATCCTTGATAAAAAAAACTCACCTTAAAATAGGTATACCCACAGACTTGAGGTGTTTCGATTTTATCTATGAAAGAGAGAGATAAAATTCCAGACGCTTAGAAAACCTGTAGCCATCTCTCTATAGGGGTGGCACCTTTCAAGAGATAACAATTTTTGGCACACTTGGTCAAAAAATGAATCAGATCTGAATATAAGTTACAAATTCTATAGCAGATACACAATATATTTACAATAGTTTTAAAGCCACTTTCACGAGCCAATTTGCAGCAATTTATTCTAAAGAATTTAAGATCTTTTGACGACTCAGTTAAGCTGATATCAGACTAGTATTTCAGCATGTTCCATGCCTAAAGTGACAATAAGATCATCGGTAAGAGGAATTCCTCCCTAATTTTGTTTCTTTTCCCTTGAATTTTGTTAGAAGGAGAAGATTTGGTAATAATTTACCTTATAATAGACATGGTTTTGATAACCCTCCTCCTATTTTATCCTTCACCACGTATCAATTTCTCTATTAACATCCCAATTTTTCCAGTAGCTATTTAACCACCAAGGAATTTTGTCACCTTTACTAATGATAGTCACATTAGTAATCCCAGTCTACCATGAAATTCCTAGTGCTGCCATAAAAAGTTTACCATCATTCACGGGTGATAATTAGGTTACACCTACTGAGCGTATCAAAGATATTGCAGCCTCTATGTGCATTTAATAACATAACTTATGAAGACGCAACTTTAAGACTTTTAGCCACATATTTTAAAGGATAGGCCTTGAAATGGTATGGAAACATAGAAATTGGAAGCATAAGAACTTGGGATAACTTAGGTGAAAAAATTGTTGAAACAGTTCCTCGATAATTCAAATCATTTGTTGCTCATTAAACAATTGTCTACTATTAAAATAGCTCCCAATGAATTTATGTCTAGTTCCAATATTTTTTTTGCCAAAACTTGGGAATGAATTCCAGCAAGTTTCAAGCCTCAAGCTGATCATAGCCTTCCTTTATTATCTTAGAGCATTAAACAGTGATATCTCAACTATTATTTAGTCAATGGCGGGAGAGGCACACCCAGCAACCTACGATATCGCTATTTGAACTATAAATAGTCTCATTCAAGCTATAAAATTGGCACCAAGGCCTTCAATGCCCTTTTCGGAAGATTTAACACCTATTCCTCAGCCTATTACAATCATGGAAGCTACTGCTGTAGCTCCATCAAATGATGTATTTAAAGCTTTGAAAACTATGGGAAATAAATTCACTTCGATTGATAACAGAATTACATTATCTACAAGACCCTAACAAGATCCTTATCAGAAAAATAAATAGAATAAAAAAAATAGTCAGCCCTATCAATAGAATCAAAATTATAGGCAGCCTTACAAGCAAAGGTAGTTTGACCCCAAAGGCTCCTAGTTCATCTAATGCTTTAGTCCCAGTTAATATGGCTATAGAAGAGTGGTGTCAACCTTTCAATCAACCTCATTCAGTTGCAACTTGCCCAAATGCTTTTCTGAATCTGAATCTTGTTGCACAACCTCAATCTAAAACATTGTTCATGCCTCAAATGGAGGGTGGGCGGCAAGAAACTCATGTTCAAAAAGCACCTGAATAAAATTTAGTCAGTTTTAATGAGGTGGATTTCATTGAAGTCACAAATAGGGCTCAAAGGAAAACCGTTGAAGGTCAAAAATTAAAAAATAGGCCTATTTTTCCTATTATCACTTATAAGACAACATCTACAGTTCCAAAGTCAACCAACAACCCTATTGTTCCTAAAAAAAAAAAGTGTTTCCAGTTGATAAAGGGCCATAAAAAATAGCTACATCCTAATCCAAGAAGATTGTTTATACCTCAGATATCTAAGGCAACTAAACCAGAATCAGTTTTCCCTAATGCCTACTCTAAGATAGTTCATTTCGTGTCTAAAACAGTTGCTTCTTTTAACATTGTTGATGTAATGAAAAACCATATTGTTAACATCTCAATGTTGGACGCTCTAAGTACTCCTAGATAACAAGATTTACTTTCTTATGAACTGGCTAAGCTACAAATTTCTTCACAAATAGTAGAAAAGGAAGTTCATAAGGTAGACATAGTCCTTTGAACATTTGAAAAAGACTGCTTTAAAGAAGTTAAGTGGATAGTTCAGAAAGTTCTGAATGCACATGATATCAAGAAGCAACCATCATTTTATTTATCACTGATTATTGGAGAACATCTAGTTCATTATTGCATGGCTGGATAGTGGTGCAAGTAACACAGTTATGCCAAAAGTGATTGCAGAAAAATTGGGTTTGCAATCTAAGCCTACAGAAAGGAGCGTCTTACAACTTGATGGAACTGCAAGTAATACAGTTAGTATAATTAAAAATTTAGAAGTGACGTTACATGCTTGCCTAAATGTTTCTATTTTGCAAGATGTTACTATTGTGGATTCACCTCCATACTTTTCCTTATGCTTATTAAGAGACTTCACAAAAAAAAAGGACGTTATCTCTTTCTAGATTGGTTCTTATTTTTCACTACTTGTTATGGTACCAAAGTTACTATCAGTTCAGAGCCATTGGCTAGATTTCACATTGAGCCTCACTCCCTAAATGCAATGGCTAATTATTCAGCCCTAGATCCGTCTAATTTTGATGAGGTAGCTCATATTTCAGCATTAGATGGTGTTTCTAACATGTTTATGGATGAAAAGATAGTGGAATAACATGGCTCATGAAAACTTTAAGGAAGTTGAAGAGCACCTGTTTTTTTTCTATTGTATGCATCAAGAAAATACACCACTTCCCTTACTGTCCAAAACAAAAGATTTAGCAGAAGGGATTTAGAAGCTTCATTTTGATGGAGCTAAGAACAAGAAAGGACAGGGAACATGTTTGATGCTCACTTCCTGAATGAACGAAAGGTATTTCTCAAAGTTGAATATCCAATTTTAATGTACTTGTAACGTAGTTGAATATGAAGCATCAATTGAGGGCTTACTTTGGGCTGAAAAGAGAGGTATTAGCATGCTACAAATTTTTGGTGACTCTGAGTTGGTTATCAATATTTGTAAGAATCCATTAATGAAGTCTTACAAACATAAATTTTTAGACTTAATGGAATATTTCAATGCTATTAACATTCAATCTAATCCTAGAGCTAAAAACAAAAATGCAGGAAGACTTACAGCAGTTGCAGCTAGTTTTGAAGTACTGGAACAGATTGAAAATAACGAAATCCAGCCTCATATAAAGTTAATTGTCAGGCCCTCAGTACTTGATAATGATTCAAATTGGAAATTTTTTGAATGTGAAAATAAAATATGCAGATTCTTGGAGTAAGAAGATGAGTTTTCTGTAGTGAATCAGGATAAATTACAACATTTATACGGTGACCAGATTGTTTAGTTGAAGAAAAATAAACTGCCTCCAGGTCTGGTCACATTATAAGAAATCTTCCACACTGACGATCAGTTAAGAAAGGTTAAGACTAAAATGTCAACTCACACTGATAATTACGAAGAGATCTCGGTTGATGAAGGGAAAAATCTATTTCTTGGAAAGGTATGTTCCTTAAATGAAAAACAATCATTTATTAATATTTGTAAAGAGTTTAAGGATGTTTTTGCTTGGAAATACGAAGATATAAAAGGATTTGATCCCAGTTTATCACAACATACAATTGAGTTGCAACCAAATTCTAAAACTGTTAGATAGAAACAGAGGCCTATAAATCCCAAAATAGAGCCTCTGATGAGGAAAGAATTATCTAAGTTGATTGAATCAGGTATTATCTTTCTAGTTAAGTATTCAAGTTGGGTAGCCAATCATGTTCATGTTACAAAGAAGAATGGTGAAATAAGACTCTGTGTAGATTTCAAAGATCATTACCCACTTCCAAATATGGATCAGATTTTGAGAACAGTCTCAGGTTCAGATATACTATCTCTTCTAGACAAGTACAGTGGATATAATCAAGTGGGGTACTTATGCTTACAAAAGGATGTCTTTTGGTCTTTTAAATGCCAATGTAATGTTTCAAGTTGTAATGGACATGGATTGTCACAACTTATTAAATAAATGCATCCTTTTTTGTTTAGATGATGTTACTATATTTTCAAAAGATTCTAAAGAACATCTAATGCATTTAAGGTAAACTTTTCAGTTGTGCAGGCAATTTGGAATATCTTTGAATCCCATTGAAGTCTATCTTTTCAGTACATCAAGGCAAGCTACTTGGCCATATTTTTTCTAAGCAGGGTTTAGCAATTGATCCTTTCAGGATTAAAGCCATATCACAGCTATCATTGCCTCATCATAAGAAGGTATTACAAAGTTTTCAGGGAAAAATCAACTTTGGTAGAAGATTTGTTCAAGATTTTACATCATTGGTTAAATCACTCACATCTATGCTAAATATAAGACAAAACTTTCTCTTGGACCAGCGAAGGGAAGAGAGGGTTTTGAAGCAATCAAAACAGCCATATCTCAAGCTCCTACTCTTGCAATTCCAAATTTTGATAAAGATTTTTACAATGTATGCACTTGCAGGAGCTAAAACAATCTCAATGATATTAACTCAAGTCAATGATGACAATATTTAGAAGACTATTACTTTCTTTGGACAGAGCTTGCATGATTATGAAAGAAGGTACACATCCTTGAAAAGAAAGTAATTTTAGTAGTCAAAGGACTAAATATTTTCAAGTATATGATTTTGAACAATAAAATCCATGTTCTTGTTTCTCATCCAAGTGTGAAAGCATTCTTACTAAATAAGGAATTGAATGAGAAAAGAGAAAACTAGACAATGAAAGTCATGGTGTATGATGTTGATATTCGGGTTCATAAGACGGTTCGAGGAAAAGGTTTATGTGAGCATTTAATTGTTGATATAGAGAAAAGCAAGCTGCAAAACTAGATGATTGAAAACAACATGCTGAAATTGCGTACCAGCAATAAAAAATCATGGTTTAACAAGGAAATCAACAGCCTAAGCTCACTCATGAGATTCAGGAATAAAGATGGATGACTGATATGGTTAACTATCTACAGTATGACACCTATCCAAAAGGTATGGACAAGAATAAACGAAGGTATTTTATATTAAAAGTTGTACCTTATATCATCATTAATAATGTGTTATTTAAAAGAGATATAAATGGAATCTTGTTGCGGTGTGTTGATTATGGTAAAATTCAGAAAATATTGTTAGAATTCCATGAAGGACCTGCAATAGGTCACTGCTCAGGACGTACCGCAGCCTTAAAAAATTATGAAATTTGGTTACTATTGGCCTAGCATATTCAAAGATTGTTTTGATTGGATAAGGAAGTGTAAAAAGTGTGTTTTTATTTGTTGGAAAAGAATGTTTAGCTTCGTTGCCCATACAATCTATCTCAGTTGATCAACCTTTTATGCAGTGGGCTCTTGACTTTATTGGCATGATAAATCTTCCTTCTTCATAAGGACATATGTGGATCTTAACTGCTACAGATTATTTTACATGATGGACTGAAGGCAATATCCTTAAAATATGCTAATGAAACTTTGATACTATACTTTTATGAAGGAATAGTCTACTAGATTCGGTGTTCCAGCAACTATCATATAAGATAATGCTCTAGCTTTTCTTGGTGCAAAGATAACAGATTGGTCTGTTAACCATGGAATCTATCTAAGTTCTTAATCTAATTATTACCCACAAGGTAATGGCTTAGCTGAAATTACTAACAAGAATATTTTAAGGATCATCAGCTAAACACTTAAAGATAATCAAATAGCTTGGCATCTGACATTGAATTCAACACTTTGGGCTGACAGAGTGACTCCTACAAGATCAGTTGGCAATTCACCATACAAACTTGTGTACAGAAAGGAAGCAAGAATGCCTATTTCGGTTGAGTTACCAGCATTTGATCTGTGACATCAAATGAACCTACTGGAGAATGAACCATTACAGGTTCGTTATTGAGAATTAATCAAATTACAAGAGCTAAGAGATCAAACTCATTTGAATATGGAAAAGAAACAGAAACAAATGAAGAATAATTTTGACAAGAAATCCAAATTTAGAGTCTTCAATGAAGGATATAATGTGTTAAAGTGGGATGTTGATCATGCAAAGCCAGGAAGACACTCAAAGTTTGATACAATCTCAAGTGGTCCTTACATGATTTCAACTTACAATGAACACAATGCTTTTTAGCTTTCGAAGCTGAATGGAGAGGAACTTCCAATTCCTATGAATGGTATGTTTCTCAAACACTGTTATTGAAAATCTTACAGTGATCGTTCGAATAGGATTTCCCTTCAATAAGTGTAGTTCATGTGAATTGCATCGTTTATCAATTCAATAAGTGCATTCATGCATGTAATCTGGTTTACCAGATCCTTTCCAAGCTTTAGTTTGTTTTGGAAGGGTTAGAACTTTCAGAAAAGGAAAAGTTTGGTTATATGTTTATACTCCATGCCCAATGGACAGGAGCAAGGCACTAGTCTTTTAAGCTAGTAGACATCTTTCCCCGCAGGATCATAAGAAATGTTGACAATTTTTACACTTGTGCAAAAATGGGAAAATTGAAACTTCGTTGTTACGATGAAAGTCTTGGGCGAAGTATACCTAAGCTAAGGAAGTTATGATGTTATTAGTTACTGTTGAATTAATTAATGATTAAGTGAAATATGCAGCTATGTGTGTTGTTACAAAATGTAACACATCACATAGTCTGCAATTTCATGATACCTTTAGAAAAATAACACAAAGGCCCCAAAGGAAAGCTGCTTTATCTTGATGAAGACACCGAATTACAGAGTAGGTGAACTTTTGAGTTTTAGAATAAAAAACATAAGAGCATATTACAGAAGTAAGATTTCATCACTGAATGTTAAAGATTCTCGATAATATTCTTTCCTTCATGATTAAGACATTCAATTAAATGACTGAGTTGTTTAGTTCATCATACAATCCATACAGAAAGGTGAAATGCATAAAGAAATATACGACTCATTTATAAAATTCAATGTTTTATTCATAAGGAATTTTAAAATATTTCCCACACAAACCGTGGGATGTAACTGGAAAGTAAAGTACATCTACTGAAGAAAGAGGTACACATGCATGAAATAGAAAGCAAAGTAATATGACCGAACCCATCATTGCCTTTATATATTCTTTGTTGTGCAGATTGTTCCCCTTCTAGATTGTTCCATCTTTGTCTTCACAATTCAAAAGCATGGTGCCTTAAAAGTAAAAGAAAGTAATCATCAATAAAGAGATCAAGGTTAATCCATATTCCTACACTGTCCTAATTCAAGCATATGGATCTCTACGCAATGGGAGAAATAAATCATTCAAAGATCAGATTGCATAGCTCACTCAGGAAGTAGAAATAGAAAAGAGAATAAGAAACATGGATACAAGAGAGGCCAAATATCCTAAGTATTTTCTAACTATTTTGTTAAGTGTGTAGGTACATGTTGTAGCCAAGAAGAAAAAAAGCATATACATGTTAAAAAGAATACCAATGTAACTGAAACTCAGATATTTCCTACAAATGGAAGAGGATCATAACACTACATAACAAAGAATATGCTTGCAGAAAAGGTACATTTTTCAAATTTCAATCAAAGAAAAGGAATTCTGGGAAAAATTTTAACAAGGATTTTCCATGGGAAATCAACATTTCAAATTTTCCAGCAAAGATAGAAAGTTGTAATAAAGCTCAAGCACAATATTGAACCATAAAAGGAATGCAGTAAAAGTAATAGATTGCAAAATTCATGTGACGTAAATAAGCAGATCTTAACATGACTACCCATGAAGCAAAATAAACTTACCATTCATAGAATTCAAGTTAACCTGAAAGTATCCAAGTTCAAATCATGAACAAAGGAACATAGATACAAAGAGCTCCATTTTAACTTTCCATGACAGACTCAATCGAGCTTAGATAATCATTTGTGCAGAGGGGGTTAGGTTTGAAAAGTAGACACAATGGGTAAAGCACAGTGATGCTCATCACACAGAGACCATTTTAAATAAGGAGCTAAGCTTAAAAAAATCCGATGGTGGAATCTAAAATTTTTACTCAAAAAAAACCTAAGAGAAGATACATATGATCAAGGGCCATTATAAATGGTTTTCAATCAAGTTTTAGAATCTCAAAACAATGGCATTAAACAAAATTTTTCCATGGCTTCACCCATAAAAATGTAAAATTCCAAGTGAAATGATATTTGATTGACTAAACTTATAATTTTCAAATTTTGTAAAGTGTCAAAATTTCCTTCGCTGGACCAAAAGTTTGCAGAGTACATGTGGCACCATCATGGCAGAAGCTAGAAAATAGAGGTCGGGAGTCACTTAGGTTTTTTCAAACATTGAAAATGTAAAAGGTTAAAAGTTTAAAAATTTCCTGCAAGCCCGAGCAAATGAGGAGAAAGTAAAAGCCACGGGGAGAAGTGAAAAATCAATTCTATAGAAAATTGGCGGAGTGGCAGGGTTTCGTTAAAATTTTGAGACTTTTTCGCAAAAGAGTTTAAAAATGCCAAATTTTCCCACAGGACCGGAAAATATTAAAGGGGAAAAAACCCACAAAAGCTCTGCACATACGCAAAGGGTTTAAAACTTAAAAAAAAATTGCAGGTCCGTAAAGGACTTAAAATTTCTAGAATTTTACCCGTGGGCCTGTAAAAGCAAAGAATGAAGAAAATTAGTACACTCAATCTCATTACTGCAAAATGGAGATGAGTTTAGTTAAGTAAGTCTATAGGAGTATAAATTTCTCCTTTTATTTAGCATTTAAACAAGCCAGAATAATTGATTATCCAGATCTTTAGTTTTCATAACGAATTTTACACAGAACTATAAAGTAATTTTTTGGTCACATTGAGCATCAACTGAATCAAATACAGATACTCAAAAATCAAGATACACTAATACATAAGTCATGAATACAGATTAAAGCCCAGAATGAGCTCGAAGGGTTCAACATAAAAGAACAATGATCCTTTTTTAAGGAAACCGAAAAGGCAGTATTCAAAATACACTACAGAAACTACAAGTTCTTAAATGGAATGTATGTAACCTATGAATGGAGAATTTAGAAATCATATCTGATGTAAAATAAAATTCATATTGGAACAGAGCTATTGAATTGAGGAATTGTAAAACCAAAAACCAAAGATCCACATCTCTTCCACAAGATTTAGACTCATTAATTACAAGGCCCAAACAAGGTAATTCTCACAAAATCAGTCAAATAACGCAAACTCGATAACGGGTATAAGTGAGATATTATCAGAAGCAGAGTTCCTCTAAAGTTCACAGTTTAATGATAATTTTCAAAAGTGCTATTGTTGAATTTCTAAAGGGAAAAGAGGCTATTCATATATAATACATTTGTACAGTAAAGCTCAAAGCAGAAGTCTGAATACCCATATTTTAAAACATGCATATCTATAGTTCTAAAATACCATATAAAACTCAGAATGGCATTCAGAAAATAAAGAACATAAATTTAAGGACTATGATTTCAAAACCACAAGTTTACACAAGCTAAGTGCCAAATTCATGTGTTTTCAAAGGAAGATATGAGTACCCAGGTGGAAATTACTTGTTCTAAGTAAAAATTTCAGTAATTCCTCGAGGTAAGGTCACAAATATCAATAGACCCAGAAAATATCAGCTCAAAACAATTTCCAAATCAAAACAACCAAGGCCGAGCAACGAAGATCACAAGAAATTAAATAAAAATGAGTATCAGTTTCGGAGATCGAAATGTCAAAAAAAAAGTAACACCGAAATTTAGAGGTCAGGAAAACTTACCTTCCCTCATCAAACAATGATGCACATAGCAAGAGATGGTGGCCACATCAAAAGGAAAACCCACAGAGATCCAAGAAATATACTAGTGCTCGAGCCTTTCGACCACAAGATCTCACAAAAACTCAGATGTCATGGAATTCGCCACAAAGAGCAAAAAAAATGGGGCCAAGCTTCAAGATTAGCAATAGTAGTAGCCACCATAGAAATAAGATAGATAACGAGTTCTAAATATCTCACCACCATGTCAGTTTCCTACAAAGTGACACACAAAATAGAATGAGCGAGGACAAGATTGAATAAACGATAATGGCGGCCACCTTAACAACCATCTCCTCAGAAAAATCAGATAGAGGAAGAGCTACAAAATATAGGTGTAGCCAAGATCGAGAAACACTAAAAATGGCTATAAAAGAAATTTTCAAGGTATTAGCCCACGAGTTAAACAACCAATTGAAATTATTATTAGGGTCATATTGACCTTTACCAAGCAAACCTAATGGGTGATTTAACAGAACTCAACCACAGTTAGTGCATCAACGATCAAGTTTCATCAAGGAAAAAGATCAAAGGCCAAGGATCGTTCTCAGAGCTTGAAACAAATAACAATAGTCAATTCCTACCGACCACCTTAAATGCACATTCAGAAAACCCTAACCATAGGTAATGAATCGATGACAACAAATACAGAAGTACAGAGATCAAGGGCTCAAGTTGATTAACAATATTAATGCAAACTCAACCTGAGTTAGGTTCCACCCGAAAAAGCACATGGAGGGGTCAATCATCATAGAGAAGGGGCCAGCCCACGTGTCCATCAAATAATCATTACAATATTGACTAAAGTTTGAACTATAACATATGCTCCAAATAATTTGAGTGTTTGTCATCACCAATCCGGCACTATGATAATTCTTCACCTGGAACTCCTCGTGCTATGATTATTTACTAATGCACAGCCTTTAGTTTGGTAGATGTAATCTGGAAACACAACAACAAACATAACACAAGAATACCATCGACTATGATAAGACGGAATGATGACAAATCTGAAATATCAAAGTAAATTATAATATTAACATGAAATTGTTACAATCTCACCCAATGAGGTACTTTAAGTGTTATTGACTTCACTTGCCTTTCACCAAGATTATGGGAGAGAAACTTTACAATTACACCTCTTAATGGCTTCTTCAACACACATTTAAACTGATGGCTTCCTTTGCACACTTCCTACAATATTTCTCACTACTTCCTTCTATGCTAAATGAGGGGGGGTGGCCTCTCTATTTATAGAACTTCCAGGCTTATCCATCTTATCTCTAAGATAGGATAAGAAATCCACTCTGACGAATCATATTTCATACCTTAACTCTTATCTGTACATGTAAGCTTATCTTTTAAGATAAGATAAACCTTATCATTTTACATGGGTTCCACATTTTTAGACTTTTTACAAATAAAATACACAAAATATTTATGACCTCACTCATTGTCCTTATTACCAATATAATATTTCTAATTCCTAATCATGTAGACCCTACTTCTCTAACTACCCAAACTTTGACATTTTAACATTACCGGACCACTTACGACAAATATTTACTTTTTACAACATTCCTATTGTACTTTGACTGTTACCGTACTCCACATTATTGGCGGGGCACCGTATTGACAGTGCGTCATTATCTTCTATCAGACGCTACTACTAATTATACTTAACAACATCCTATTCCTAATACATACATTAATGAAATAGAAATTACGGAGGAAAATTTTAGTGTCGACATCTTCCCCCTTCCTAGTTTCTACTCCGTCCTCGGAGTAGACTATTCTGGTGCTTGGAAAATCTTCAACTTGTCGTGGTTGACCCATTTCATAATGGGAGTGCCATCCAATTCCTCCAGTCGGTACGTACCATTTTCATGCACAACTGCTATTTTGTAGGGCCCCATCCATTTTGGAAGAAATTTTCTCTGTCTTCTTTTTTTGTATCTGGAATCATATACTAGAACCAAGTCATTCACATGAAATGGAGACCAACGGATCTTTTGATCAAAATATTCCTTCTACTTCATTTTCTTCTTATGCCTTGTATCCTTTGCTATTTCCCTCATTTCCTCTAGCAAATGAAGATGTACCAACCTTTCTTTTACTGAATCACTTTCATCCATCCTTTCATTTTTCATAACTCTCACAGTGGGAATATCAAACTCAATGGGAAGAACTGGATCAATGCCATAGGCCAACTGAAATGGGGAGTATCTTATTGCTGACTTTGATGTTGCCCTATATGCCCACAATGTTGCATGAATCCTTTTATCCCACTTATGTAGCTGCAAGGCTGCATCTTTTGCTAGAATTTGACACAACACAAAATTTGTTCGTTCCACCTGTCCATTTGTACTTGGCTTGTATGTTGTTGCCTTCCTATGCTTAATAGAAAGTTTATTGACTAGGGCTTCTACTACCTCATTAATGAAGTGGCTTCCTTGATCTGTTACAATTTCTAATGGACAACCAAATCTTGTGACAATGCGTTCATATATGAACCTTGCCATCTCATCCATGGAAGCTGTTTTCAATGGCCTAGCTTCAACCCACTTGGTTAAATAATCTGTGGCAACTACAATATACTTATTTTGGCGTGAGGTAGTTGGAAGTGGACCTACAATGTCTATTCCCCACTTTTCAAGGGACCAAGTGGAAGAATAGGGCATAATGGAGCTGATGAAGTCTTATGGTTACCATGTGTTTGACAAATATCACATGTTTTACAATAATTATAACAATCTTTAAAAAGAGTGGGCCAGTGATAACCTGCATCCAAGATCCTTCTTGCTGTAAGTTGTCCAGAGAAGTTCCCTCCACATGTACCATTGTCGAATTCTTCTAGAAATTCCTTCCCTTGATCACGTCCAACTACCCTCTTGTACTGTCCATCAGGTCCTATTCGAAATAATACTCCATGCAGAATAGAATATGGACGACTGGCTTGAGTAATCTTTCTCTTAGTCTTTGCATTGGCACCATCAGGAAACTTGAATTCATTTAGATAATTCCAAATATCTATGTATTCACTAGGGATTGTGTCAAGGGATAACAATGTTGCATCGGGGAAATCATCATCATCACAAGATGATCATAAACCATCATAGGCTTGAGAGAGTGCATCTGCATTGACATGCTTCTTTCCTGGCCTATCTATAATATTAAATTCAAATTCTTGTAGCAAAATTATCCATCTTGCTATCCTCCCTGATGGGTTAGGCTTATTTACAATATATTTTAGAGCCTGATGATCTATTATAACTAGAAATTTTTGCCCTAGCAAGTAATTTCTAAACTTCTTTATAGCAAAAATGATAGCCAAAGCCTCTTTTTCAGTTACAGTATAATTTACCTCAGCACTGCTCATTTGTCTGCTCCTAAAGTAAATTGGATGTTCATTCCCATTTTCATCCTTTTGGTTCAAAGTACTTCCTAGTGCTGCATCTGAGGCATCAATGTACACAATGAATGGTTTGCTCCAATCCGGATTCTTCAAAATAGGTGAAGACACCAGGGCTTCCTTCAGTTGTCCAAAAGCTTCATGTGCCTTATTTCCTGGTTCATAAGTAACATCCTTCTTCAAGAACTGGGTTAGTGGCTATGCAATCTTTGAGAAATTCTTGATGAACCTTCTATAGTAACCCACATGGCCTAAAAATGATCTCAAATTACTTCTATTCATAGGAAATGGTAGATCTTTGATTTTTGAAACTTTATCAGGATCATTACCAATACCATCTCTGGATACAACATGCCCTAACAAAACGCCTTTAGAACATCCAAAGACACACTTTGTAGGGTTTAGTGAGGCTTGTGCTTCATCTAACATTTGAAATGTTGTCTCCATTTGGTGCAGGTGGTCCAACTTTCTCCCATAGATGTAAAAATCATCCAGAAATACTCTGATGAAGGTCCCAATGTAGGGTTCAAACACCCTATTCATCAAACGCTGGAATGTTGCTGGAGCATTACACAACCCAAAAGGCATAACTCTATAAGCAAACGTTCCCCAAGGAGTGGTGAACGTGGTCTTCAGCTGATCTTTCTCTGCTATATGAACTTGGTTATAGCCACTATATCCATCAGCAAAACTATAGCACTCCTGGCCAGCTACTTCGTCCAAGATCTGATTTGAAAATGGAAGAGGGTAATGATCCTTCTTTGTTACCTTATTGAGCTTCCTGTAATCAACACAAATGCGTAGCTTCCCATTATTTTTTATTGAGATCACAATGGGAGAAACCCATTCTGAATTCTCCATAGAAAATATGAATCCCGCATCAAGCAACTTATCTATTTCTTCATTTATAGTCTTGGAAAAATTAGGATTCATTCTATATGGCATTTTCTTTATGGGCTTAGCACCATCTACCAGCTCAATACAATGTTCTACCCAAATTACTTAACGGAGTTCCTTGTAATCAAAAGTGAATAGGTGTATGTACCTTCAAAAGAGCTGGAGGTAGGATTCCTTCTCACTCTCCATCACAGCATCACCAATCTTTATTTGTTGCAGATGATCATCAACTTCTTCTTCAGATAATTTTATGGGGTCATGAGTTGGTGTGACTGGAAGGATATCCATGACTGAAACATCCACCTTGCTTTCTTCATCTTCAGTGTCCACTTCACTAGTACTAGAGTAATCAGAGGATGTCCAATCATCAGTTTCATCACTTGAATCCATAGGTTGTACTTTATGATGTCAAGGGATCACGTTTATCTTTACCCTCTCTCTACCACGTCCAAGTGTCATGAAACCTTCATCCCAGTAGTTTCTTGCATGAACTCTCCTTAGCCATGGTCTTACCAGCAGCATTGGGTACGCAACAGTACCATTTTTCATCACCTGAAAGTCTACCACACATACAACACCCATAACAGATATTGCCACATTTGAAACTACACCTTCTGGTTTAGTTTTTCCATTATTTAATGACCTTAACATAAGTGTTGAAGGGCGATCAATTTTTAAACCCAACATATTCATTACAGACTCGGTCATTACATTAACTGCAGCACCTCCATCAACTAAGACATCATGAATTGAAATACCATTACATAATACCTTAGCTTGTGGAGCATAGGGATCCGCCTCTGCCTCTAAAACAGGGACCTCAACCTCCTTCCTTCATCGAGCATTGAGTCCACTTCGCAACTCCCGCCTCTTCTCAGAAGACATAGCCAAGAGTTGACCATATGTAATATTTGCAGGCCTTTTGGACAGATCTTCTAAGATGGAGTATGGTCCTTGCCCCTTTGAAATTAGAAAATCCTGCACACCCAACTTTCTTCTCCTATGTTTCTTACTAGTTTCTTCTTTCATCTTCTTAGGATTAGTTCCATCTTGATTATCTTTTTTTTTTGTTACAAAAACATCTACTTCATTATTTCTGCTCTTATCTACTACATCAAAAGAATTCACAGGTGGTTTTCCTTTATCATTATCTCCTTTACCAGATGTAGAAGCTCTATCTAGACAATTATACTTATAATGACCCTTTTTATAACAACCATAACAAACAACTTTAGAAATATTTCTTTTTGGACCTCTATCTCCTCCCTGAGAACTAAATTCCTTCCCTTGAAGAAGATTAATAGTTAATTTACCCATCTTTTTGAGCAGATCTTCATACTCAGTAGATGTACTAGGAGAAATATTTGTGCTCACAGGGAGTGGTTGTGGATTCTGGACCAAAGGTGCTGGTGTAGGCTCTACTTTAGTAAGAATTTCTTTGGGCTCCTCTTCTATGCTTTCTTCTTGCCTTCTTGCAATCTCCTTTGCTTGCTCAATGGTAGCTGGGTGGTCATACTTCACTCTTTGTCTGATCTCTGGCTTTATCTTAAGAATGAAGTGCTTACATAGGATATTATCCATGCCATTCAATCAACCCATCCGCTAGTCCTTCCTTCCGGATCTGGGCATCGAGCTTCCTCCTTAGCTCTAGAATACGAGCATAATAATACCTTATCTTCTTCTTCTCTCCTTGGGATAGCTTTGTGATCTCGATCATGAGATCTGCATATTTCTGTTGTTCACCAAATTCTTCAAGAAAACTTTTAGTTAATAGATCGCATGAATTTTTCACATTATCACCTAGTGTTTCAAACCACCTAAGTGCTAAACCATCCAAAAAGGTAGCAAAAAATTCAGTCCATTGTTCCCTTCTTATAAGGCCATTACAAATACAAGATCGCTTAAACTCTTGAATGAAAGAAGAAACATCTTCATTAGATTGAGCTGAAAAAATAGGAATCTTTCCCATTTTCAAAAGTAACCACCGTGAAATACCGACTCACAAGTACAATAAAAAAGACTTATGTGTACAAATAATTAGAATCACTATACTAGAAAGTGACTTTACACCTTTCTACAGTAAAATAGAAATGACCACGGTAAACTATGGTAAAACTTGACTTACTGCGGTAAAAACTGACTTTACTGTGGTAAACACTATTCACGGTAAAAAGTGAAGTTACTGTGGTAAATACTATTCACGATAAAAAGTGACTTTACTGCGGTAAATACTATTCCAGCAAAAATGACTTTACCATGCTAACTACTATTCATGGCAAAAATGACTTTACCATGGTAACTACTATGCACAGTAAAAACAAGGTTACCCTCCAATTGATTTTTGACTAAGTGGGAATATCTCTCTGGAAAATCCACAAACGAGGAATGATCCAGGCAACGGAACAAAAATGTCATCACCAATCTGACACTATGATAATTCTTCACCAGGAACTCCTCGTGCTATGATTATTTACTAATTCACAACCTTTAGTTTGGTGGATGTAATCTGGAAACAAAACAACAATATAACACAAAAATACCATCGACTATGATAAGACGAAATGATGAAAAATCTGAAATATCAAAGTAAATTATAATATTAACATGAAATTGTTACAATCTCACCCATGAGGTACTTCAAGTGTTATTGAATTCACTTGAATTTCACCAAGACTATGGGAGAAACTTTACAATTACACCTCTTAATGGCTTCTTCAACACACCTTTAAACTGATGGCTTCCTTCGCACACTTTCTACAATATTTCTCACTACTTCCTTCTATATTAAATGAGGGGGGTAGTCTCTCTATTTATAGAACTTCCAAGCTTATCCATCTTATCTCTAAGATAGGATAAGAAATCCACTCTGAAAAATCATATTCCATACCTTAACTCTTATCTGTACATGTAAGCTTATCTTCTAAGATAAGATAAACCTTATCATTTTACATGGGTTCCACATTTTTATACTTTTTATAAATAAAATACACAAAATATTTGTGACCTCACTCCTTGTCCTTATTACCAATATAATATTTCTAATTCCTAATCACGTAGACCCTACTTCTCTAATTACCCAAACTTTGACATTTTAACATTACCAGACCACTTACGAAAAATATTTACTTTTTACAACATTCCTATTGTACTTTGACTGTTACCGTACTCCACATTATTGGCGGCACCGTATTGTCAGCACCGTTATCTTCTATCAGACGCTACTAATAATTATACTTAACAACACCATATTCCTAATACATACATTAATGAAATAGAAATTACGGATGAAAATTTTAGTGTCGACAGTCCCCCACTTCACCTAATTTTCACAAATATGGCTAAGGTTGCATATATTTATCCTCTTTCCTATACATAGGAGATGATTTTTGCATGCCTTCACAAAATGACAAATCAAATAAGAAGAAAAACTTGCATTTGCAAAGAGAGAAGACTTTCCTAGAAAGTAAATTTTAAAATTAGCAATTGTTCATCTTTCTTTCTTAAAAATAGAATAGTCAACTTAAGTTTGACTATATTGTATCTAATGTTGGTAATGCCTATTTTTATCACATGCTTTATTTTGTATTATTTATTTCCTTTATTTATTATTAAATAAATGGTAAAATTAGGATGCATGGGAGAGTACAACTTTTAAGCTATTTTTTGGAAGGGGGTGAACTTTTGCTATATATTGTGTGCTCTTGCAAAGCACAGGGGGGGATTTTTTAGAGATTTTTCCCAGAAGAACTTTTGATGAGTACTAAAGTAATTTCTTCCAGTTTTACCCTCTCAGTGTTGAATTACTCTTGACTTTCTAAGTTATTCTGCAGTCTTTTGTATGCCAGTATTAATCTTGTGAATCAATATTCCCTGATCAGTCACTTTACCCTACTACAGATCTACTATTTTATGCTAAATTTCATTGTGCATGTTAGCTTACTAGTACTGTTGTGATTTTCCCTCAGTACAAATTAAGTGTTTTTTCCCTTACATTCTGTAGAAAGTATAAATTGGTTCATGCACACAAAGAATTCTTCACAAGTCAATTTGTATTCCTCTCAAGTCAAGTTATTTATTCAAAAAAATTTTATCACCTTAGTAATTATTTCATTTTTCAGTCACCTCATAACCCTAAAACTCCCAGAAAGTAGTCTAGTGAACACCAATAAGGAACCGACCTTTTAACCCCAGAGGTTCACCTCAAAATTGGTATACCTATAGACCTGAGGTGTCCCCATTATATCTATGGGAGAGAGAGAGATCTCTTGTAGAATTATAACTTCTTTTGCCATCTCTCTTCTGGGTGAACTTTTGAGAGATAATAGTTTTTGGCACACCCGGTGGGACTACGAATTAGATCTGCATGTAAATTTTAGATTCTAGAGAAGATCAAAAGCAGATTTACAGCAGATAAAAGTTACTTTCAGGAGCAAAGCTACATAAAATTAATTCTAAAGATTCAATGATATTTTGGTGACTTCGTAAATCTGATTTCATATCAGTATTGTAGCATGTTCCATGCCTAAAGTGACTACAAGATCATCAGTAAGAGGTATTCCTCCTGAGTTTATTTCCTTACCTTTGAAATCCGCTAGAAGAAGAAGCGTTGGTAATACTTTGCCTTATAACAGAACTGGTTTTGAAAACCATCCTAATATTCCTTCACCACAAATAAATTTATCAATCAATATCCCAATTTTTCCAATAGCTATTCAACCACCAAAAATTTTGTAGCCTTGACTAATGGCAATCCATTAGTAATTACATTGCATCATGACATTCCTAATGCTGCTCTAAAAAGTCTGCCATCATTTACCGGTGAAAATCAAGTTACACCAACTGAACACATCAAATATGTTGCAGTCATATGTGCAGGCCACAATATTACTCATGACGACATAGCTTTAAGACTTTTAGTTGCATCTTTTAAAGGAAAAGCCTTGCAATGGTATAGGAACCTAGAGATTGGAAGCATAATAACTTGGGATGAATTAGGAGAGAAATTGCTGGAATAGTTCTAAGACAATTCAAGTCATTTGTCCCTAATAGAACATCTATCTACTATCAAGAGAGCCCCTCATGAATTTTTGTCTAGTTTCAACATTCATTTTGCTAGAACTTGGGAAAGAATCCTAGCAAGTGTTAAGCCTCAAGATGATCACGCTTTCCTTTATTACCTCACATCATTGAATAGTCATCTTGCAACTATGATTCAATCCATGGGAGATTTTACTCTTCCAGGGGCCTATGACACTGCCATAAAAGATGACAAAACCTTATTCAGGCTGAAAAATTAGCACTAAGGCCTATAATGCCATTTTTTGGAGATTTAGCTCCTATCCCACAACCTATTACAATCGTACAGCCTACTGTTGCAGCCCCATCCCCATATATGTTTAAAGCCTTGCAAACCATGGGAAATAAGCTGACATCAATTGAAAATAAGATTACATTGCATAATAGGCCATATCAAGCTCCTTATCAGCAAAACTAGCAGAATAGGAAGCCTTAACAACAAAATCAAAATTACAGGCAGCCTTATCAGCAAAGGCAGTTTGATTCTAATGTTCCTAGTGCATCTAACGCTTTGGTTCTAGTTAATATGACTATAGAAGAATGGTGCTAAGCTTGTAATCAACCTCATCAAACTATAAATTGCCCAAATGCATTCCTGAACCTGAATCTTATTGTGCAACCTCAATCTGAAGCATTGTTTATACCTCAAATGGAGGGTGGGCAGTCACAAAGTCATGTTTAGAAAACACCTGAATAGAATTTGGTCAGTTTTAATGAGGATTATTTCATTGTTATTACCACTGGAGCTCAAGGGAAAGCTATAGAAAATAAAAAACAACAAAACAAACCTATGTTCTCCATTATTACTGATATATCAACATCTACAGTATCGAAACTAACCAACAGTCCTACTGTCCCTCAGAAAATAACAAGTGTTACAGCTAGTAAAGAGAAACAAAAACAACTTAATCCTGATCCAAGAAGATTTTTTATCCCTCAAATATCCAAGGTTGTCGAATCAGAATCAGTTTTTGCTAAAGCTTATGCTAAAACGGTCGAGTCTATCTTTAAGACTATTGCTTCTTTTAATATTGTTGTTGTGATGAAGAATCACAATGTTAACATCTCGATGTGGGATGCCTTAAGAATTCCAAGACAATAGGATTTACTCTCTCATGAACTTGTTAAACTGTAGATTTCTTAAAAAACAATAGTAATGGAAGTCCAAAATATAGATATGGTCCTTGGAACACTTGATCAAGATCAGGTAAAGGATGTTAGATGGATGATTCAGAAGGTTCTAAATGCTCATGACATAATGAATCCACCACCCTTTTACCTATCTCTGATCATTGGAGAAAATTTAGTTCATAACTGTATGGTGGACAGTGGTGTAAGTAGTATAGTCATGCCTAAGTCAATTGCTGAAAAATTAGGCCTGCCGTATGAACCTACAGAAAAAAGTGTTTTACAACTTGATGGGACTGCAACCAATACAGTTGGAGTAATCAGAAATTTGTAGGTAACGTTCCATGTTTTCCCAAATGTTTCCATTTTACAAGATGTTACTATTGTGGATTTACATCCATATTTTGCTTTATGCCTATCTAGAGACTTTACAGCAAAAATAGGAGGCTACCTCTATTCTGATTGGTATTTCTTATTATTCACTACACGTTATGGCAATAAGGTTACCATAAATTCTGAGCCATTGGC
Source organism: Taxus chinensis (assembly GCA_019776745.2). Lineage (NCBI taxonomy): Eukaryota > Viridiplantae > Streptophyta > Pinopsida > Cupressales > Taxaceae > Taxus > Taxus chinensis. Next base: position 649,561,252 of record CM034153.1, on the reverse strand, counting down.
TAGATTTCATATTGATCCTCATTCACCGAATGCAATAGCGAATTATTCAGCTTTAGGTCAATCTGATTTTGATGATGTAGCTCAGATTTCAGCACTAGAAGGTGTTTCTAACATGTTCATGGATGAGAAAACAGTTGAAGAACATGCTCATGATCCTTTTAAGGAATTTGAAGAACATCTTTTCAATGTTTATTGCATGCACGAAGAAAGTGCAGCAGTTCCCTTATTGTCGAAAACAAAAAATAAAATAGAAGGGATTTGGAAGCTTCATTTTGATGGAGCTAAGAATAAGGAGGGGTGGGGAGTAGGTCTGATCTCACTTCCCCAAAAAAATAAAGGTATTTTACAGCTCTGAGTCTTCAATTTTTGTGCACTTGTAATGTAGCTTAGTACAAAGAGTTAATTCATGGCTTACTATGGGCCAGAAAAAGAGGAATTAGCACGTTACAAGTCTTTGGCGATTCTAAGTTAGTAATAAATCAAGTAAAAAACTTAAATGTAGGTAAGAATCCATTAATGAAGTCTTACAGGCATAGAGTTTCAGACTTAATGGAAGATTTGATGCCATTAATATTCAGTCTATTCGTACAGTTGAATATAAACATGTTGATAGACTGCAAATAGTTGGTGCTAGTTTCAAAGTGCTGGAAAAAAATAGAAAGCAACAAAGTTTAGCCTCATGTTAAGTAGATTGTCAAACCTTCTATACCTAATAATGAATCTAATTGGCAGGTGTTTGATAGTGATGATCAAATCTACAGGTTTTTACAGTAAGAAGCTGAATTTTCTACAGTAAATCAGGATAAATTACAACATCTATATGGTGACCAAATTGTTCAGTTAAAGACAAACAAGTTTCCTCGAGGACTTGTCACATTGGAAGACATCTTCAGCACTGATGACTAGTTAAGAAAGAAAAAAGCTAAAATGACTACTCATGTTGATAATTATGAAGAGGTTTCAGTTGATGAAGGAAAGAACTTATTTCTTAGAAAGGTATGTTCGTTATCTGAAAAAAAGTCTTTTATTAATCTTTGCACTGAACTTCAAGATGTTTTCACTTGGAGATACCAAGACTTGAAAGGGTTTGACCCCAGTCTAACACAACATACGATTGAGTTATAGCCAAATTCTAAACCAGTTAGGTAGAAACAAAGGCCTATAAATCCCATAATATAACCTCTTATGAGGAGAGAATTATCAAAATTGATTGAATCAGGAATTATTTTCCTGGTTAAGCATTCAAGTTGGGTAGCAAATCTTGTTCTAGTTAGGAAAAAGAATGGAGAAATCAGATTATGTGTGGATTTTAGAGATCATAACAAAACATCAGTAAAAGATCATTATCCACTACCGAACATGGATCAGATTTTGAGAATAGTTTCAGGCTTAGATAGACTATCCCTTCTAGATGGTTACATTTGATATAATAAGATTTTAGTCTGAGGATAAGATAGATATAAAATAGATTTTCCCACCAAGAGGGGTACTTACGCTTATAAAAGAATGTCTTTTGGTCTTTCAAATACCGATCCAACATTTCAAGGTGCAATGGACATGGCTTTTCGTAGCCTACTAAATAAATGCATACTTGTTTATTTAGATGATGTCACTGTATTCTCAAATTTTTTTGATGAACATCTAATGCATTTTAGATAGACTTTTTAGATCTGTAGGCAGTTTGGAATACCTTTGAATCCCAAAAAGTCTATCTTTTCAGTACATGAAGGTAAGCTACTTGACCATATTGTTTCCAAACAAAGTTTAGCAATTGATCCTTTCATAATTGAAGCCATATCACAGCTATTATTGCCTCATCAAAAGAAGGCATTATAGAGCTTTCTGGGAAAAATCATTTTTTTCAGAAGATTTGTCCTAGATTTTACAGCATTGGTTAAGCCATTGAAAACCATGCTAAGGAAAGAGAAAACATTCTCTTGAACTAGCGAAGGGAGAGAAGGTTTTGAGGCTATTAAAACAACTATTTCTCAGGATCCTACTCTTGCAAATCCAAATTTTGACAAATATTTTACAATGTATGCACTTGCAGGAGCTGAAACAATCTCAGTTATTCTAACTCAGGTCAATGACGAGAATATCGAACAACCAATTGCTTTCTTTGGACAGAGCTTGCATGATTACGAAACAAGGTACACATTCCTTGAAAAAAAAGTACTTTCCATAGTCAAAGGACTAAAGAATTTTAAGTACATGCTTTCAAACAATAGAATTCATGTTCTTGTTTCTCATCCAAATGTGAAATATTTCTTATTGAACAAATATTTGAATGAGAAAAGAGCAGGATGGATAACGAAGGTTATGGAATATGATGTTGATATCCGAGTTGTCAAGATAGTTTGAGGTAAAAGTTTATGTGAGCATCTAATTGCTAATATGGAAAAAAAGCAAGCTGCAGAATGAGATGATTCAAAATAGCATGTTGAAATTGCATATCAGCAATCAAAAATCATGGTTCAACCAGGAAATCAATAGCCTGAGCTTAGTCATGAGATTCAGGAATCAAGATGAATGACTGATATCGTTAACTATCTATAACATGGCACCTATCAATAAAGTATGGAAAAGAATAAATGAAGGTATTTCATATTACAAGTTGTGTAATGCCCCGTACGATGTTCCCCAGTCCCTGACCTACCAACCCTGTTGCTAAGCCTGGGAGACTTGTGTGCATGTACTCTTGTTGACCATTGTTGACCTTGTCCTTGTCTCAGTGATGTTTTAGCACCTTCCCTCTCCTTGCTCTCTCGAGTCATTATCGACACCTCTTTGTGTGGACTGTGTAATGTCCTATTCGTTAACCTATTTGAAGGAGGACCTTGTTGTCGCATGGTAAAGCTGGACCGTTAGTCATTATTAATGTGAATAGTGATCATATATATATATTTATAATATATAATGATAATAATGTTATTTTAATTTAATTGTCGATTGGCCTCTATTTGATAGTATTATTGTTTTACCTTATTTTCGAGCTGGTATGTAAGTCTTTGTTAATATGATTAATAATTATTTTTAAGTGGTAATAATAATAATAATAATAATGAAAAAAATATTATTATTTTAATTATCGATGGATGATAACTTCATCAGTTGATCATCGATTTGTTATCAATTTTATTATTGATTATTGATAAGTGATTTTATTTGTTTAGATTGGTCGCCTCGGTCCGCGCAAGAAGACGATCTCTTGTTGTGGCACCATGGTCAGTCCTTGTCTTGCGTCCAATTTCAAATGCCTCTAGGATAGAAGGAGAGTCTTTTTCATCTCTCTTTGTTGGTCATCATACGCAAAGGAATATTATTAATTATATTTGTAAAAAGGAATCTAAAAAATATATATATAAAATAAAATAAATACGTAAATGTCTTAGAGAAAATACATCAATGTAGGGAAAAACATAAGTTGTATGTCACTTTATTCAATAAAAAATAAAAATTATAATTTAATATGAAATAAAATCAAACAAGCGGAAGGGGGGTAAGAAAGCTCAAAAGCGTGGCGTGAGGGTTTTATCTTTTTGGATTTTAGAAGAGGTGAATTTGGGGAGGGAGGTGGCATGGCAGACTCAAACCAGGTGTCTTCTCAAAGAGTTACAAGGTTGCGGCCTCCTCCCAGCCTTCCAACCTATGCCAAACTTGAGTTCATTCACTTACGTGGGCGTTTCTTTTTAAGCACAAAGACAGGAATTTCTGTCAGTTGTTGGAGTCACAAATTTTTGGGGGGGCGTGGTTTATTGTTTGTCCAAAGAAAAGAACGAGAAAACTTCTCATGGAATATGGTAATGGCAACGAACAAAATTCATGGTTTCCTCACAAGACAGCCATGCTATTCCCTGTATGCAGTAACTCGAACCCAATCAAATTCTTTTGCCAACGTACGTCCCAACCTGTGCGAAAAATAAGGGGCCTTGAAAATAGGGTGTAGTCATCTGCTAAAACATTATGGAGAAGGGCTTTTTTTTTGTATGTTTTAGTTGCAAACAAACTGGTAGATACATATGCAAAATGTGGAATCCTGTGAACTGTTTGACAGAATTCCTCAAAGAGATGTGGTCTTATGGAACATACCCTGACCATGTAAGCTTCATTTTTGTTTACTTAGCATTTAGCCAGGCAGGTTCAATGCATGAGGGTTGTAAATACTTTGATGACATGAGTGCCTCTTGTAGAATCATGCCTAGAATTAATCATTATGTTTGCTTAGTGTTTGATGAGCACACGAGAATGTGCAAAAATGTGGAAGCATGTAAAATGTTTGACAATGCCTAAAAGGAATGTGGTTTATGGGTTGCAATGATTGTAGGATGTGTAAAAAAATAAGTTTTTTGAAAAGTCCTTGGAAAATTTCAAGAAAATGCAATTGGTACATTTAAAGCCAGATTCCACAATGTTTTTTAGCATCCTCCCCGCATGTGCAAAAATAAGATCTTTAGAATAGAGCATGGAAAACCATCAAGGCATAGAAAACAAGATGTTTTTTTTTGCAATACAACTTCTCTGGTAGACGCGTATGCAAAATGGTGGAGATGAGGATGCTCGTGAACTAGTTGATGAAGTGCCCAAGCAAGATGTTGCACCAAATCCTGTGGCTTCGACCGACTTCGTTCTCCAAGCATGGTTCTTCTTCCCTTACCTCTCATAATTCTCGTGTTTTAGTTCTCTTTTGCAAATAAATAGAATTTTAAATTATTAGGATTTTTAATACAATTAAATTTCCATTCAACTCGTTGCAAAATAATAAATTGTCGTGTCGTAACTCACGAAGTCATTATAACTCATCTACTTTAAACCATGAACTATAACCCTCACTTTGAAATGATTTAGAAAACTCTTACCCATGTTGATCGCTCCAATATTGTTTTATCGACCAGATGAATTTGACTCCCCATTGATAAAGTTGACCTTCTCCCTATTTTAAATAGTTAAATTTTGCATTTTTAAGAGACTCACTAAGTACCCTTTGTAACTCTAGAAATGAGATGTGAAGTTTCATTTGTGTACTTTGGTATACGAGGAGTCATCTTGACCTTTGGTTTGACCTGAAACGAACATATGACATCCTTTTGACACTGTTATAGGAGCCCTGTTACACTGGTTTACAACAGTAGAAAACTATTAAATCTAGAAAGTTGGCTTTCATTTTGAACCACCATTTGAAACCTAGATGGAGAAATTACTTCCCATCTTCACAAACCTCTAGTATTTATACTAGACAATTGCATGGAACATTCAGTTTAGGAAAGAGCACTTTTTAGGATAGTTTGGTGAAGCCATTTTGTAGGCCTCTGGTCACAGTTTGATGAGGTCAAACTGGACCAATTTCATCTTGTCGCTCCAGAAAACTTGTCGCCATTTGAAAATGGTTTTCTAGTTCTCAGTCTCGTCGACTCTGATGAATTCTCCTTATATAGGGGAACTAGTAGGATATGTCTCGTTGTGTGCTCCTCCATCAACCGTCAGTTATGGACCACAGTTTTTTGGGCCCTTCAAGCTAACTTTTGTCATTTTACAACTGGGTGAACTATGACCAGTGGCCATGGAAAACTAGCCACCAAACGCAAACCGTTCGCCTTTTCCCAATTCCATCAGTTGCTATGAATTCTTGGTATATTTGGGGACACGTAGAAAGTTAATCGTGGTGTGTTTTCTCATCGGAAGATAATTTTTTACAACGTTTTCTTAGCCTCTGAGCCCATTTTGAACGTTTTGTAGCTAGTGGGAAAATGTAAAAATAGAAAGCTGCGGGACCCTCGTAGGGTTGCCAAATCACCCTGGAAACTTTTAACACATATAAATAACTATTTAAAACACTATAATGTAACTTTTTGTGTGCATTAGAACTTTTGGCAAAACGGTGTTTTCTATCTCTACCCTTCTCTTTCTCTCTCCTGGGTTACAAAGAAAAAAGAAGCAAAATGAAATGTTATGAGTACATGTCTCTAAATCGTTTTATTTCAATTGCAAATGGTAATAATTATTAAATGTAAATGGGAAACTGAAAAATGATAATTATGTTAGATTAGGGTGGATGCCATGCCAGCGATTTATCGCTGATATCTTGCTCACGTGGTTTTTGCAGGATGAAAGAATGATGACGTAAAGGCATTGAGTAATTCATTGTTTATTTTTGGTATTATATTGAAAGAGTTATTGTTGAAATTGGTAGTATGTAAAAGTCACTAGATTAATAAGTGCTTGAGAAATTGGTATTTCTTTCATGGATGTTATTTTGATCCCAAAAATGTTATGGTAAAAGTGGAATACAAATGTCAAAAGGAATTGAAATTTATACCTTGTAGTGAACTTTCATTTTGCAATTATTTGTTTAAAAATTGGCGTTGTGTTTCTTACCTTGAAAATGTAATAAAGGAACCTAACCACAACAGTCAACCCTAGTTCAAAATTTGTATATAACTAACCTGCCTATGTAAATCCCTTAGTGTAGAAAACTGTGACCCTCAAACGAACCTTTACACTCGATGGAACATCCTAGTTTAGGAAAATAAGATCCCCGGAATGGGTTGATCGTCTTAGTAGGTACGTCTAGTGACATCGACATAAACTAGACATATAGGAGCAACACAGTCAAACTTGACCTGGAGTAAGTAGAGCTAACGCTTCCTCCGTATCCTAGTGAATTACCTTGTTTTGCCGAAGATAGATTCAAAAGTAAATTTTTCCCCCATCGAATGAAATCTGTTTTGAATACAAATGACATAATTAGAGCTAGTGATATAGTGGTTCTATGTCTGGCATTCTTGTTAGTGAACTCTTTTGTCTAATCGTAGATAGCTATGTCTTATCTTTGGCTAGTGATAATATAGTGCTTTGATCTTTTACGGAGGGTTTATAGGGTGAATATGTTTTGAAACCTTAATCTAATCTATAATAGAGCATAAAGCCCTAAGTGAAAATTGGAATTAAACTAAACCCTAGTTGATTAGGATGTTAACTTGTGGGTAGAAAACTATAATTTAACTCATTGCATATAAAATTGTTTTGAAAGATGCTGGTTTTAGAGAACCTTAGAAAATGAAATCTTGTCCCAAAATCCCTTGTTATGTCATTTATGGCATTAAGGAATAAATAATATTCCTTATGCGGAATCGTGAAATGCAGAGATATGGGATCTTCGTGAACATAGGTCACTTGTGGTTCATGGGTAGCTTATAATGCTTCTAACCATGTACTTCCTTAGATATCAAAAACGTTTTTTCGTAACTCTTTTGTTATAAAATGATGGTAAAATGCGACCATAATGTGATGTAAATGTAAAGTGTAGAGAAAAAAAAGATATTTTAGGTTAGGGATACTGCCACTTCCGGAGTCCTTTTAACTTAATTAAATATCTTTCATTCTTTCAAAAATTAGGTATTGCCTTGGTGTGACCAAACTTCAATAAAAAAAAAGATTTATAAATATAAATGGAAGTCAATAAGTTATTGAACTTTATTAACTATGGTAGTGAAATAACTATTCCATGATCGAAGGATGTTCTTAGGGAAAAAGCTATCTCGAATCTATGTCTTCCTTAATCCCAAGATTTCACCTTGTCATCACATAAATTTACTTGTGTAGCAAGGGTAAATTTTTAAACATTAAATAAACATTTGAGAAGCATATTATTAACATAAGAACAAGATAATTAAGTACTGTATATGTGATTTGAATTGTGCCGAATAAGCCAATAAGTTATGGAAATTTCCGTGATGCATAAAGGAAGGCAACCTAAATTGGTCGAACTATAAATTAAATGTGGATTGAAATTAAGATTTCATACATGGAAAAAGGGAGAAAACTATAGTCGCACAATAATGTTCTTAGAATGTTAAACGTAACTGGGATGCAACTAAGAAATGATGTGTTGTGGGTTCACCATTCCTGAAGTCATGTATCTTGTGGTTGGGTCATTACTAGTATTCATTCATTGGGAAAGGTGTGGCATTGACATGCCTATGTCGTTCTCATGTGTCTATGTGAGTTGATGATTTATGTGATTGTCTTATATGAGTCAAGTTTTTGTACTCAGAGCCCTTATTGTGTTGTGTGTAGTGAGCAATGTAAGTCAAAAAAAGAAATATCTTGGTATTTTACATGTTGTAATTGTGCATGTAAATTGTGGGCATTACAAGTTGTACCTTATATCTTCATTGATAATTTGTTTTTCAAAAGAGATATAAATGGAATCTTGCTACGGTGTTTTGATTATGATAAAATTAAGAAAATATTGTCAGAATTCCATGAAGGACCTGCAGGAGGTCACTTCTCAGCACATACCACAACCTTAAAAATTTTGAAAGTTGGTTACTATTAGCCTAGCATATTCAATGACTATTTTGATTGGATAAGGAAGTGTAAAAAGTGTGCTATTTTTGTGGAAAAGAACGTTTAGCTTCACTGCCTTTGCAGCCTATTTCAGTTGATCAACCTTTTATACAGTGGGGTCTTGACTTTATCGGCATGATAAACCCACCTTCTTCACAAGGACATAAGTGGATCTTCACTACTACATATTATTTTACATGATGGACTAAAGCAATAGCCATGAAAGATGTTAATGAAAATTTGATACTATCCTTTTATAAAGCAATAGTCTACAGATTCAATGTTCCACCAACTATCATATCAGATAATGCTCTAGCTTTTCTTGGCGCAAAGATAACAGATTGGGCTATAAACCATGGAATCTATCTATGATCTTCATATAATTATTACCCATAAGGTAATGGCTTAGTTGAAAGTACTAACAAGAATATTTTAAGGATCATCAGAAGAACACTTAAAGATAATCAAAGAGCTTGGCATCTGATGTTGAATTCAGCACTTTGGGCTAACAGAGTGACTCCTACAAGATTAGTTGGCAATTCACCATACAAACTTGTGTAGGGAAACAAAGAAAGAATGCCTATTTCGGTTGAGTTACTAGCATTAGATATGCTACATCAAATGGAGCTACTAGAGAATGTACCATTAAGGGTTCGTTATGCAGATTTAATGGAATTACAAGAGCTAAGAAATCAAGCTCATTTGAATATGGAAAAGAATCAAAACCAAATGAAGAAGACTTTTGACAAGAAAGCCAAATTTAGAGTCTTCAATGAAGGATATATTGTGTTAAAGAGGGATGTTGATCGTGTAAATCCAGGAAGACACTCAAAGTTTGATACAATCTGGAGTGGTCCTTACATGATTTCAGCTTGCAAGGAACACAACACTTTTCAGCTTTTGAAGATGAATGGAGAGGAACTTCCCATTCCTGTGAATGGTATGTTTCTCTAACACAGTTATTGAAAATCTTACAGTGATTGTTAGACTAGGATTTCCCTTTAATAAGTGTAGTTCCTCCACATTGCATCATTTTTTAATTCAATAAGTGCATTCGTGCACGTGATCTGGTTTACTGTATACTTTCCCATTTTTTTTTGTTTTGGAAGGGTTGGACCTTTCAAAAAGGGCAAATTTTGGTTACATGTTTAGACTCCATGCCCAATGGACAAGAGCAAGGCACTAGTCTTTAACCTAGTAGGAAGCTTTCCCCGTAGAATCACTAGAAATGTTGATAATTTTTGCACTTATGAAAAAATGGGCAACTTGAAACTTCGTTGTTACGATGAAAGTCTTGGGTGAATTATACCTAAGCTATGGAAGTTATGATGTTATTAGTTACTACTGAATTAATTAATGATTAAGTTAAATTTGTAGCTATGTGTGCTATTAAAAAACGTAACAGATCACATAGTTTACAATTTCATGATACCTTCAGCAAAAGAACACAAAGGCCCCAAAGGAAATTTTTGTTATCTTGATGAAGACACCAAATTACAAACTAGGTGAAGTGTTGAGTATTAGAACAAAAAACATAAGTGCGGATTATAGAAGTCAGAGTTCATTACTGAATGTTACAGATTCTAATTAATATTATTTCCTTTATTATTAAGACATTCAATTAAATGATTGAGTATTTTAGTTTGTCATACAATCCATAAAGAAAGGTGAAATTCACAAAGAAATATACAACTCATTTACAAAATTCAATGTTTTACTCATAAGGAATTTTCAAATGTTTCCCACACAAGCCATGGGATGTAACTAGAAAGTAAATTACATCTAGTAAAGAAAGAGGTACACATGCATGAAATAGAAAGAAAAGGAATATGAGTGAACCCATCATTGCCTTTGTATATTATTTGTTGTGCAGATTTTCCCCCTTCCAACTTGATCCATCTTTGTCTTCATAATTCAAAGCATGGTACCTAAAAAGCAAAAGAAAGGAATCATCAATAAAGAGCTCAGGGTTAATCCATATTCCTACACTGTCCTAATTCAGGCATATGGATCTCTAAGCAATGGGAGATATAGTGTATTTGAAGGTCAGATTGCATAGCTCACTCAGGAAGCCAAAATAGAAAAGAGAATAAGAAACATGGATAAAAGAGAGGCCCAAAAGCCTAAGTATTTTCTAGTTATTTTCTTAAGTGTGAAGGTACATGTTGCAGCCAAGAAGAAAAAAAGCATATACATGACGAAAATAATACCAATGTAACTAAAACTCAGATATTTCCTACAAATGGAAGAGGATCATAGTACTACATAACAAAGAATATGCTTGCAGACAAGGTACATTTTCTAGATTTCAGTAAAATAAAAATAATTCTGGGAAAATTTTGACAGGGCTTCACAATGAAAAATCAACATTTCAAATTTTCCAGCATACATAGAAAGCTGTAATAAATCTCAAGCACAATATTGAATCATAAAAGGAATGCAGTAAAAGTAACGGATTATAGTATTTGAATCAAGGCTTATGCTTGATAATGATATTAAAAATAGGTAAAAAGTTTCTTGAAAACTATTATAGGGATCAAAGAGTATAAGTGCAGCTATAGGTTACAAATAGGCAATTCAAAAGTGAGTTGAAGAAAGAGATGCACAAGCAAACATTTCATTTACAGATTTTATCAACATCATTCAACCTTGCAAAAATCACTTGAGGTCAACAAGCAGATCTGAGCAAGACTACCCATGAAGGGAAATAAACTTACCAGTCATAGAAGTCAGGTTAAGCTGAAAGTCTCCAAGTTCAAATCATGAACAACGCAACAGAGATACAAAGAGATCCATTTTCACTTTCCATGGCAGAATCAATCGAGCTCAGATAATCATTTATGAAAAGGGGCTACGTTTCAAAAGTAAACAAAATGCTAAAACACAGTGATGCTCATCAAATAGAGACCAATTTAAATAAGGAGACAAGCTTTAAAAACTCCAATGGCAGAATCTAAATTTTTTTCTCAAAAATCTCTAAGAGAAGATACAGATGAACAAGGGCCATTAAAACGGTTCAAATCAAGTTTCCGAATCTCAGAACAATAGCGTTGAACAAAAAATTTCCTTGGATTCACTCACAAAAATGTAAATTCTAAGTGAAATGACAGTAGATTGACCAACTTATAATTTTCAAATTTGATAAAGTGTCAATATTTCCTCCATCGGCCTGAAATTCTGTAGAGTACACGTGGCACCATCACAGTAGAAGGGGGAAAATGAAGGTCGGGAGTCACTTAGGTTTTTCAAACCTTAAAAATGCAAAAGGTTAAAAGTTCCAAAATTTCCCACAAGCCTGAGCACACGAGGAGAAAATCAAAGCCGCGGGGAGAAGTTAAAAATCAATTCTATATAACATTGGCAGAGTTGCAGGGTTTCGTTAAAATTTGATACTTTTTAGCAAAAGAGTTTAAAATACCAAATTTTCTCGTAGGCCTGAAAATATGAAAGGGGAAAAAATCCAAAAAAGGTCCGCAGGTCCACAAAGGGCTTAAAACCTCAAAAAATTCTGCAGGTCCGCAAAGGACTTAAAATTTCAAGAATTTTTCTCGTGGACCCGTAAAAGCAAAGAATGAAGAAAACTACTAGAGTCAATATCATTATTGCAAAAAGGAGATGATTTTAGTTAAAGAAGTCTACAGGAGCATAAATTTCTCCATTTCAACAACATTTAAACAACTTAGAATAACTGATTATTCAGATCTATAGTTTTCACACAAAATTTTGCACATAATTGTAAAGTAATTTTTGGTCACATCAAGCATCAACTCAATCAAATACAGATACTCAAAACTCAAGATACACTAATACATAAGTCATGACTGCAGATTGAATCCTATAATGAGCTCGAAGGGTTCAACATTAAAGAATAATGATCCTTTTTTAAGGAAACTGAAAAGGCATCATTCAAAATACACTACAGAAACTACAAGTTCTTACATGGAATGTTTGTAACTTACGAAAGGAGAATTTAGAAATCATATCGGAATAGATCTATTGAATTGAGGAATTGTAAAACCAAAAACTAGAGATTCACATCTCTTCCACAAGACTCAAACTCATTAATTACAAGGCCTAAACAGGGTAATTCTCACATAATCAGTAAAATAAAGAAAAATCGGTAATGGGTATAAGTGAGATATTATCAGAAGCAAAGTTCTTGTAAATTTCACAGTTTAATGATATTTTTTTAAAGTTCTATTGGTGAAATTATAAAGGAAAAATAGGCTATTCATATATAATACATTCATACAGTAAATTTGAAAGCAGAAGTCCGAATACCCATATTTAAAAACATGTAGATCTAAAGTTCTTAAATACCATATATAGCTCGAAATGACATTCAGAAAATAAAGAACATGAATTTGAGGATTATGATTTCAAAACCAAAAGTTTATACAAGCTAAGTGCCAAATTCATGCATTTTCAGAGGAAGATATGAGTACCCAATTGGAACTTACCAGTTAGATAAGTAGAAATTTTAGTAAGTCCTTGAGGTAAGGTTGGAAAAATCAACAAACCCAGAAATATTCAGCTCAGAAAAGTTTCCAACTCGAAAAAACCAAGGCTGAGTCACGAAGATCACAAGAAATTCAATAAAAAAGAGTATCATTTTCGAAGATCGAAATGTCAAAAATTAAGTAACAGTGAAATTTAGAGGTCAAGAAAACTTACCTTACCTCATCAAACAATGATGAACATAGCAAGAGATGGTGGCCACATCAAAAGGAAAACCCACAGAGACCAAAAAATATACCGGTGGTCGAACCTTTCGACCACAAGATCTCATAAAAACTGAGATCTCATGGACTTCACCACAAAGACCAAATAGAATGGGACTGAACTTCAGGAATAGCAATAGTGACAGCCACCATAGAAATAAGACATATAATGAGGTCTAAAGCTCTCACCACCATGTCAGCATCCAACAAAGTGACACAGGGAATAGAGTGAGAAAGGCCAAGTCTCAAGAAAGACTAATGGTGGCCACCTTCATAACCATCTCCTTAGAAAACTGAGATAGAGGAAGAGATACAAAATACAAGTATAGCCGAGCTCGAGAAACACTAACAATGGCGAGATTTTTTTTTTTCTAGGGCTTCGCCCATGAGTTAAAAAACCAAATGAAATGATTATTATGGTTGGATTGACCTTTACCAAGAAAACATGAGGGGTGAGTTAACAAAACTCAACCACGGTTAGTGCATCAATGATCAAGCTTCATCAATGATGAAGATCAAAGGCTAAGGATTGTGCTTAGAGCTCAAAGCAAATAACCACAGTCAATTCCCACACACCACCTTAAATGCACAGTTAGAAAACCCTAACCACAGGTCATGAATCGACGACATCAAATATAGAAGTACAAAGATCAAGGGCTCAAGATGATCAACATTATTAAAGGAAACTCAACCTGAGTTAAGTTTCCACCGAAAAAATGCATGGATGGGTGAGTCACCATGGAGAAGGGGCCAGCCCACGTGTCCATCAAATAATCATCGCAATATTGACAAAAGTCTGAACTATAGCATATGCTCTAAATAATATGAGTTTCGCCCAAATCAGGCCAAGAATGATCACCAAAAAGGTGAGACTTTCAAACCATAAATTATCCAAGGTGCAAAGGTTGACAAGTGTATACATGCATATATTTATCACAAAGGTGGCAGACTATAGTATGGTATGTGTATATAAAAAGTGGCCAAGTATTGTAATAACTCTTCACAAAAGTACCCATTGTATATCAAGAACCACGCTAATATGCTAAGTCCACCAAGGTGTCCATACCAAGCAAGATGGATGTGGTCCCCACATGAAGCTATCACATACACAGGAGTATTTTTGCATGCCTTCACAATAGGATAGAATAGAGAAGAAGACAAATTTGCATGTTCATTGAAAGAGACTTTCCTAGAAAGCGATCTTATTTTTAGAAAATTCTTCACCCTTCTTTCTTAAAAATAGAATAGTTAACTTTAGTTTGACTATATTGTAATCAAGGATAATAATGCCTATTTGTAATTGCATACTCTATTTTTATTCCTTTATCTAATATTAAATAAAGGTTAAAAATAGGATGCATGGGTGAGTACAAGCCTTAGGCTATTTTTGGGAAAGGGGTGAACTTTATTTTTCTATATATTGTGTGCCTTTGCAAACCACATGGAGAGAACTTCTGGAAGAATTTTGGATATAGGAGCACTGAAGAATTTTTTTCCAATTTTGCCTTCTGAGTGTAAAGTATTTCTGCCTTCCCAATTATGTGTAGTCTTGTGTATGTTTCTATTATTATTGTGAATGCAAATTACCTTATTGATCATCTTACCCTGTTGCAAAAATTCAGTAGTTTCTTCATAATATTAATGTTCTTGTTTAGCTTAGTAGTATTGTTGTGATAATCTCCCTCAATACCTAAAAGTGTTTTTCCCTTAATATTCTATAGAATAACTGTTGGTTCATGCACTTAAAATCCTTCACATATCAATCATACATATACTCATTCAAAGCCCTCATACAAATTTGGTGTATCACCTCATTTTGAATTATTTTCTAGTCATCTTTTACTCTCAAACTCCCAGAAATCAGTTTAGGATAAACCAATAAGGAACCGGCCTTGATACCAGAGACTTACCTCAAAATAGGCATACCTACAAACCTGAGGTGTTTTCATTGTATCACAAAAAGAGAGAGATAAAATTCTACACGCTTAGAAAACCTACAGCCATCTCTCTACAGGGTGCACTTTTGAGAGATAACAATAACTCCATATGAACTCAAGGTAAGGATACAAAGATCCAAATTAGTGGTAAATGGTCCTATATCCACTACGAACTCCTTGAATAAGGAGTCTACAGAGATATTTTCTCCAGAAGCCATCTCGACATCCCAACTAAGGCCGTTCCTAACTATCACTAGCCTGTAATGCTCTAGTATAGATAGAGAAATGAAAGAATCAAATGAGCCTGAGTCAAATAAGATAGGGGTAGAAATACCACCAATGTTACTTGTGCTCTCTATCATCGTTCCCTAGTGCTTTATTTGATGGTTCTCAACCATTGTGTATATCTGATGGCTCCTAGCCATGTCACCAACTATAGGCTCATAAACAAGTTCCTTACCCTTATTAACAAGGTTCTGAGGGAACTCTCTCTAATGATGTCCATGCACACTTCATCCATAACAAGTACTTGGTCCTCTCCACTTAACAGATAGTCCTCAAGGTGGCCTAGTAGTATGTTTTGAATAATCTGATGATCTTGCCATATATCATTGTGGGTGTTATGTTGGTCGTTCTCCTACCAACTATGCTCGAGGTGGAGCATGTGTCTTATTAGGGCCCATATTTGGACGTCCCATACTACGCCCTCTCTGAGCATCATAGCATTGTGGAGGTCAAAATGGTAGTTGAGTCTATTGTTTCTACTACTGAGGAGGAGGATGACGACAAAAGAAAGACTGTGCTGAAGTGTGTGCATTATGCAGAAGAGGAGTTGATCCACTCAATCTACTATCCTATAACTATTGTATGCGGATCCTCACTCTATCACGATCATGTTGAGTCTAACCCCTAGTTCTATCTATAATCTAAGCCCTCTCCACAACCTCTAATAATGTATGTGGGAAATGAATGGGTATTTCCCCACCAAATTATAAGTTCATTCCCCAGATGAACCATTGAAATATAACCTCCTCGTCCTGCATGTAGTCTGCATACTGAAGCAAATCTAAAAACTGACCCTCATATGTTGCCATTGTCATGGAATCCTATTGTTGATCATGAAACTCATCAATCCGCTATTGGATGAATCTCCTAGATATGTATCTAATCCTAAAACACTCCTCGAAGAGTTCCCAAGTAACTGTCTTTGAATCCACATGAAGCTTATGTTCGTCAATCCTCTACAAAACTCCAGCTCTATCTCTCAAAAGGTGGATGGCAACATGAGCTTTCATGTTGCTAGAATAAGGACGTAACTTGAAGCATCCGCTCAAGGTAACCAACCATGCTTCTACATAAAATACCCCTATGTCTCCAGCAAAATGAGTCGGGTGTAACTTAATTATCTCTCTGATGTTATCCATTGCCATCGACTGTCGTTTCCTAGGTTTCTCTGCATGATCATCTCTCAACCTAGGGCTCCTAGACCTATTTTTTTGCCATGTAGATCTATCTCTTTTCTCCCTAGGAGGTGACCCATGCCTAACTGAATCCATGTGGGATTTCTATTCCCTATACTTAGAACTATGACTTGAAGGCAAATGAGCCTCCACTGATGGCTCTTTGTCTTATCTACTAGGTCACCCTCCTAAATATCCTTCGCGTATAGTGCCATTAACATCCTGTAGTGTCTACAATATCCCAGGAAAAATAGTTGCTACCATATGATTTGGGGGTGGTAAGTCAAGGTCCACATGTACAAACCCCTCGTATAGTCCACGCCTCCTGCACAGACTAACACGAGAGCTAGTATATCATCATCTAATTTTTTGTTTCATTTTTCTAATTATTCTATGTTCTAAAAAAAAATCATGCAATGTTGTTTGTTCTAGGTTTAGAGTTGTGCTAGATTTATTTGTTTATGTTTCATGTTTTAAAGTATGTCTGGGCTCCAAGTGTTGAACCCGCAGCTCTAAAAGTGTAATGTCCAAAACATTCCACACGAAACCCAAGAAAGATCAAGAGTTAAATTAGAAAAATTACCGAGTAATTTTTTTAATAAATCTAGTGGCAAATATTAGTTTAATCCTTGGTAAATAAATGATAATTTTAATTAACTATTAAATTATACTAGTCAATTTCTAGTTTGGTTAATAAGTCATTTAATAATTTATTATTAAAGGACTAGATTTAACTCTGCCTTCTTTAATAACCAATACTATTAAAATTAATCTATAATTATAAACATTGTCTAAATGCTAAGGGTAAGAACTTACTTTAACTATCACAAGCTCATGGCCCTTTTATTTTTAGGAGTTACTAATAAATCATAAGGGATAACAAATTAAATTTAACTTCTACACCATTTAAGTGGCCCCATTCAAACTTGACCCATGCATTTGAATGACGATTTCACCTAACTTGCACCTAAATTTTGTAGGGAATAATCTTGGCCATTGGATGGAATAAATTTGGAACCTTAGATCTAGGGTTCAAAAATAGCCCTAATCATCTTGTTATCTAAAATTCACCCCCAAGGTAAATTTTGATAACATGCATCAAATTCTTTAAGTCCCAAGAAATTATATTGATTCAGGGTGAAAAGTCATGTTTCTAGGGTCCCCTCATATTTTTCTAACTCCCCTGTCCAAGTAGAAGAGAGCAAGTTCTGAGGAAAGGTAAGAAAAATTGCAAAAAACAGGCTCGGGCAAGAAAAAATTGCGAAAAGTGGCTAAGTCTTTGTCCCTGGGAAGTCAGGACATGAGGGACAAAAGGGCGCGAACCAGCCGAAAGGCCACCAGGTGGTCTACGCAGCATTTGGGACAAGTGGGACAAAGGGACGCGCGGGACGCAGAAATCCGAACTGGCCGAAAAATGGAAAAAATTGATAAACTGTTGAAACAGGTAGTCTGGGACATCTGGACAGTTAGTACGCGGAGGATGCAAGTCGGCTGAAAATACTTAAGGCAGCCTGGAATAGTTGGGCCGAAGGTACGTGAAGTACGCGAACCGACCGGATCGGCCAAAATGAGAACTTTCGTACCGGGACAGTTGGGACAAAAGGGCGCGAACCGGCCGAACCGGGCGAATCGGGAAAATTTGTCCCAAACAGTCCTGGACAGTTGGGACGAGAGTACGTGAACTGGCTAGTTCGACTGAAATAGGGAACTTCAGCACTGGGACAAGTGGGACAAAGGGACGCGCGGGACGTGAAAAGCCGAAGCGGCCGAAGGCAGAAAAGAAAAGTCAACGTTTGGCCCGTGAAACTTCAAACGGACATAACTTTTGACTCCAAGCTCTTATTTTCACAAAATTGGACTTTCTGGAATGAGCACGAATGAAAGGAAACATATTTGGCTCCAGTCAGTTCATGCTCATTCCCGTCAAATGACAGAAAACGCCTGCCAGACCTCAAATAACTGCCCGCACTCAGAAGGCCATAACTTTTGCATTTCTCAACGAAATTGCAAAAAATAGGTACCGTTGGAATCATGGTTCCGAGCCCAATGCACAAAAATCAAGAAATTCTAGATTTGATCATAAATTGACTGAGATTTTTAAGAAAATGTTTCCGGGTTCAGAACAGTGTTTTATTTGGTAGTTGGGAGTGCAATTAAGAGGCATGGTCATCATTCTTTCTCTGCTGCAGCACCTGGGACAGTATGGGGAGCCTTTTGCAAGTAATATACAATCATTTCACTCAATTTAATGCCTATTATAGGTAGTTGAAGGACAGATTTTGGAATTTCCATTTTTCCTTCTCTTCTCCTTCTCATTTTTTCTATAAATTGGAGTGTTGGGCTCATTGTAAGAGAGAGAGTTTTTGGGTAGCAAAGCTCTACCAAAATTGCTTTGTGAAGCCAGTGTGTTTCAGGCCCTTGTAGTGGACTCCTTGCATGGTGATCCAGGCCCTTATCTTGTAATAGATTAAACTGTGCATATCATGAAGCAATAAAATACCAGTTTGTGGATGTATCTCCCCCTGCTGTGTTTTTTTGCATTCTTCTTACCCCTTTGATCTTTCTATAAGAATATTATGTCTATTTATTATGTTCTTTCAGGGATTCATTATCATTGTGTATGCTTGGAATATTTTTGTGAATGCATTTTGCTAGACTATGGTGAACTTTCATCTCCTCTTCTAGTGTGCACTTTGCCTCTGTATTTCACACATTTGGAGTCTACTCTCACATCCTCCTTTTCTACTGTATCACCACTTTAGTGTAGGCTTTCATTTTATGCATTCTCTTTCCTTGGTCCCTTGGAAATTTATATTAGAATAGTTAGCTTATCCTGCATTAGAGTAGATTGTGGCAGGTAGTTTAGGAGCAAGAACCAGCTTTCTCTGGAGGTCTATCTCAAGTAGCAAGTCCCACAACTTGGAGATAGTACCCATGTTATCCAATCACACCGTGAGTTCAAGTATATGCACAGGGGTGCTGTGATTCGGTGATAACACATCTTTTATGAAGCTTTTACTCTTTCATTTGACTTATTTTCTCGTTTGTATTTTACAGGTTTTAGGGAGGGAAAGGAAGCCATGTGAGAGGAAAATGGAGCTTGGGATGAATAAACACAACCCCATGTTTATTTTATTTTATTTTTCCATTTCTATTATACCTTATCCTAGGGTTTGATTGGAATTTCAATTTATTGTTAATTTATTTCAATGTATTTTCCCTTCTTGGGAATTTGGATATTTTACCCCTTTGTAATAAACTTGGTTGTTTTTAGTAGAATATAAACTTATTGATGAGTATATATACATATGTGTATATATCTTGTTATCACTGAATCACAGCACCCTCATGTTTACAAGTGCATAGACTTGAGCTCATGGTGTGATTAGATAACATGGGTACTATCTCCAAGTTGTGGGACTTGCTATCTGCGATAGACCTCCAGAGAAAGCTGGTTCTGTCTCCTAAACTACCTACCACGATCTACTCTAATGCAGGAAAAACTATCCTTCCTAATCTAACTTTCCAATGGACCAAGGAGAGGGAATGCATAAAAATGAAATCCTACACTAAAGTGGTTATACACTAGAAATGGAGGGGTGTGAGAATAGTCTTCCAATGTGTGAAGAATAGCAACAAAATGCATACTAGAAGGGGTGATAATAGTTCTCCACAATCTAAAAATGCATTGAAAATAATATTTCATATATGCACAATAATAATGGATCCTTGCAAGAGCATAAAGATAGACACAATACACTTGTAATCAAGGTTGAAGGGGCAAGAATAATGCAAGAAAACATAGCAGGGGAAGATGCATCCACAAACTTGTATATTATTGCTTTATGATGTGGGCAGGTCAATCTGTTACAAGATAAGGGCATGGATCACCATGCAAGGAGTCCAATACAAGGGCCTGAAACACATTGCCTTTACAAAGAAATTTTTATAGAGCTTTGCTATCATAAAACTACCTCCCTTTACAATGAGCCCAACACTCTAATTTATAGAAAAATTGAGAAGAGAGAGAGAGAAGAGGGAAATGGAAATCCCGAAATCTGTCCTTCAACCACCTATAAGAGGCATTAAATGGAGTGAAATTATTGTATGTTACTTGTAAAATGCTCCCCATACTATCCCAGGTGCTGCAGCAGAGAAAGAATGATGAACACGCGTCTTAATTGCACTCCCAAGTACCAAATAAAACATTGTCATGAACCGGTTCACATTTTATGATAAATATACATTTATCTCTCATCAAATCTAGAATTTCTTGATTATTGTGCTTAAGGAACAGATTCATGATTCCAATGATACCAATTTTGTGTGATTTTGTTGAGAAATGGAAAAGTTATGGTCTTCTGAGTACAAGTAGCTATTCTGTGTTTGCCAGATGTTTTTTGTCATTTGACAGGAATGAACATTAATTGAGTGGAGCTGAATATGTTTCTTTTATTTAAATATATCTACCCTCATAAAAAATATGGCCATTTTTTTAGGATGTCGTGCTTGTTCCAGAAAGTCCAATTTTGTGAAAATTGGAGCTTAGAGTCAAAAGTTATGGCCATTTGAAGTTCAAGGGTCAAACGTTGACTTTTCCTCTTTGCTGCGGCTATTTTAGCAAAATTGGGTCCACGTGTCCCAAATGTCCTAGACACATTTTTCTGCATTGGCCGATTTAGGATTCCTTGGCTCCTTTTGCGGACATTTTACCTTTTCGTGTCATGCGTGTCCCGTGCATACTTTTGTCCTGGCTGTCCCAGACAAAAATCTCCACACTACCTGTAATAGAATGACATGTGGTTAATCGGCCAATTCACATCCCACACATACTTTTGTCCCAGCTGTCCCAGACCACGCAGAACAAAAACTTCCACTTTTTTTTATTTTTACTACCTGCGGCCATTTCGGCTTTGTGCGTCCTGCGCATCCCGACGTCCCAACTATCCCATCGACCACCTGGGACAAAAAGTTTTGAATTTGCTGATTCCTTTTTATTTTTTCCATAGACTTGGTATGACAAACCCTGGTACGATCCACACTAGTACAACACGCAACACCACAGACCCGCAATGCATTAAAACAAGCCTGCGACTTCATTTTTCACATTTTTTTAATTATTTCTAACTTGTTGGATTTTTTCCTTGGATGGGGAGGTTAGAGAGACCAAGGGGACCCCAAAAACATGATTTGGGCATTGAGTCAATTCACTTGCTTGAGACTGAAGAATTTGATGCATGTTATCAAAATTTCCTTGAGGGGTGAATTTTGGATAACATATCTCTTTATATATAAATATACACACACACACACACACACACACACACACACACACTTGTGTGTGTGTATTTGGGGGGTGCGGTTTCCGAACCCACCCCCTATCCGATATAATAATGGGGTAGGGGGAGGGGTCGGTGACCCTCTCCCCTCCTCACCCTCCCTTTTCAAAAATAAACTTACCACATAATAACGGCGTGCGGTAAACAAACAATGTAAACACATTTTTTAAATTTTTTTTTTGGTTATATATATATATATATATATATAATTACACTAATTTATTTTTAATAAAAAAATATTTATATAATATATATATATATATATATATATATATATGAAATAATAAATTCATATAATTAAATATATTTTTATTATAAATGTGTATGGATATTCTTGCAAGTTTGATTTATTTAAATAATAAAAAACAAGTCATTTAAAGTATGGTAAAACAAAATGAGAAGTATACAAATTTCTACCCATTCATAGGAGAATGATAATTGAACAAACTAATAAGATTACTTATTGATTTCAAAATAATTTGCAAGGAGGTGATTGTTAGTACAAAATCACAACACCCCTGAATGTCTGTAACTAGATGGGGTGAGACTGTCAGTGTGATTGTACAACGTGGAGCATCTCTCAAAGTGTGGGACTTTGAAATCGAGAGAGCTCTCTGTGTGAAGGCTGGTTCCTATTCCTCTATTCAGGTGCACACATAAACATCTGCAGAGGATCTATTCCAAAGCCTATTCTAACTTTCCAAGGAGATAGGGTTAAGAAAATGCAATAATTAAACCTAAACTAATAGAGGTGATGCACCAAAGGAATATTGAACACCGGCTTTGCTATCAAACATAAAACATTAAAATGTAATACAACCACTACGCACAAATAACTAATATTGTAATGAAAGATCAAATAATGGAAATAAACACAAGAGAGGGTTGAAATCATCCATAGACATGTATTATTTCTTCACAAACTTATACAAAACATTACAATGGCCATATGGTGAAAAAAGTTGCATTACAATCTTAATAGAAGGTTAAGAATCCACGAATTCATCTATAGATAAGAGAAGAAGGGAGGATGCAAAACCAAAATGTCCAACCCTTTACAATGAGCCAATCTCTTACCTTTATAGATGCAGTGAAGAGAGGAGAAGAAAAGAGGAAGGAAACCTGGTTTGGAGCTCAACTACTAGTCATCAATGCCCCTGCAAATCTTCCCACAATATGTCAAGTCTGCTACTCTATGTCTATTTGGTGTGTTGAAGAAGGAATTACAACCAATCAAATCAAGTTTGATCTTTTTTTTGAAGCAATCGGATCATATATTAATGGCATGAAGACATTTTGCTATTTAATACCCACCTAAACTTCTTGAAATTAGGATTTCAAGCCTCTATGGCATACAAGAGGGTGAGATCTTTCGAATGGTTCTGAATTTGTTTAGTTTTAAGCACTGGATCAAAATTTATGTTCTTTTGAATATTTAAATCAAATCAATACAAAAATGGCAAAAGAACAATTTTACAAAAAGGGTCCACGGGCCTGAAATTCACTTTTGCCAAAAAACCATCTTCGGGCCCGCTTGTTCGTATTTTCCATTTAGGTGAAAAGTATTTCCAAGAATCATCTTCCCACATGTAATTTAGGCCTGCCACGTGGCTTCTCTAAGTGTCGGCGGATTTGCATCTTTATTTTAAACTTTACGCCTTTTTGAAAAAAAATCCATAAGGTTCAAACTGCCTCTAGAGACCCGTCTTCCCGCATTGACTTGAAATATGGCCAAGTGGAGATATAGCACATGTTTGGGAACCACTTTTGGATTTTTATTTTTAAGTTACACCAAAGAGACACGTGGCTCTTTCCATGGATTTTCTTTGTTCCTTTGTGTTTTGGTCAATTCCCTTTTGTTTTTCGGGGCCATACGTCTGACCTAGGACACATGGAGGCTCAGCACTTACTTTGGGCCTACTTCCACATTTTACCTTTTAAAATTGTGTGGAGATGACATGTGGAGGATTTCATCGTCCCTTTCATACTTAGTCAATTTAAGTGGATGGCTCTATCCCCTTTTAAATTTTGTACACGTGGGAGCTTCGCGCTTGCTTGAGACTAGCCCTTAGGCTGGCCCTTTTGAATTTACACGGGTGAGGCACGTGGCACCTTCCACCAACTCTACCCCATCTTGACATTTCAACTATCAACTCTATCCCCTTTTTATACCTGGGACACGTGGAAGGCCAGTGCTAGTTTGGGAGACCCACTTTTAGATTTAACTTTGAAGATACACCGAGCTGACATGTGGTACCTTTTGTAAGTCTGTGATACTTAGCTGATTTGGTCTAATTCCTTTCTTAAACCTTACACAGGGAATCCTTACACTCGTTTGAGTTCTCCACTTTGGGTCGTGCCTTTAAATTTGCACTAATGAGACACGTGGAGACTTCCACTGATTCTTCATACTTAGTCGATTTAAGGGCTGGCTCTGTCCCATTTTTTCAAACCTGGAACATGTGGAGGCTTGGTGCTTGTTTGAGTCTCTGCCTTGGGCTCTCATTTTTGAAATTACTTCAAGCTGACACATGGTTCTTTCCACTCGTTTGGACTTTTCAACAGTCGACTCTGTACCTTTTCAGGCATGCGACACATGGAAGCTCCACGCATGTTTGAGGTCTCCATTTTGAAGTTCCCTTTTGGAATTGCACCAAGCTGACATGTGGCACCTTCCTTGAGTTTGTTGTTTGGCCCCAAGTCAACTCGTATGCGGCTAAGTCCAAAACCTTCGACCCTTTCCCTATTTTTCTCCTTTGAGTCTCTGGTTTCTTTGACATTGTTTGCCCCCTTCGCTGACCCTGCTCCTCCATTTTCAAGTCCTCCTATAACCTAACTGTTGGATTTAAAACATTTTCTCATATGATGGAACCAACCCTTAGATTTCTTCCTATGTAGGGTCAAGTTTGATCAATTTTTCTAGGGGGCAAAATTGGGATAACGGTGATTTTTTTCTCATCTAAGACAAATAGTAAATCCACTACTAACTTTCCTTCAACAATTTTAGAAATACATCTATAGTTTAAAACTTCAATATTCTTTTCATTCAATTAAACAAGGGTACTATTCCATTTCCAACACAAGATATAAGTAACAACCATTTCCAACATCAATAAGTTTTAACAAGATTCACTTTTGTATTAAAATGAATCATACCACATTTGGGAAATAATGAAACAACTTAAATTTTAGAGAGAGATACATTTCTATTTCCACTTATTTCTAAATTTTTATTTCACCAAAACAATGGAAAATTTGGTAATTTTCTTTCACAAAACTAACACATTTTAAAATGCACATTTCTCATATAAACGCTCTTAGAAGAGTTTACAAGATAAAGAGATTTCCAAGTAAAGATGAAAATTATTACAAGAATATAATTTTACACTCTTCCACACAAATTAGGAGTAATGGAATGAAAAAATCACCACATAAAATCTTTCAACAACACCAAAATAGAAGTCTCCATTTACATTTCTTCTCCCAGAGGTAGATCCAATTTTGCACTTTTCAATCTTTCACAACAATGATCACAATACAAAGGAAGGGGGAATAGGAAAATCTCTCCTCCCAACCTTTAATCCATTAAAAGGAGAAGCCATCCCCTTAATTTCCCCCAAGCCCCAACCAAGGAACCATGAGGGATCTTGAGAAACATTTGACAACTTTTCAACAACATGGCTTCCACAAGCAACATTCACTTCAAAATATTCAACACAACTAGAATGAAATACTCAACAAGTTTTACAACTTCTCAAAAAATAAATAAGTTTGATACCAAACATAATTGAGCAAGGACTATGGGAAACCACCTACTTTTTCCTCCCAAGTGAAGTCAGAGTTTAACCCTAAGCCTCCAAGTGCACAAAACAAACAACACAATATCATTGTCTCTCCCTTGCAAGTATGCAACCATATGATCATGATTTCCTTTTCACTCCCCATAGGTGAAACTCCTAATCACACACCCACCAAATTCATGCCTCATAACTCCCTTTCCCCTCCCCAATGGTCCCATAAGTTCATCTCCCACACCCAACTTAAGGCATACTACCAAACCACACAAAAGCTCATTCACAAAACTCATACTACATTAAACAAGCACCATTTAAAAATTTACGAACCTAAAAAATAAAAATACAAGGATTGATATCTTACCTCACCATCAAGCTTCGAAGAAAACTTCACTCCACAAGTCTTTCACACCTCCAAGCTAACCAAATTCCCAAAAGTAACTCCAACAAGCTCCCAATTTCAAAAATGCTAAAGGAATAAAATGATCAAGTAACTCCCATTCCATCAAATCCCATCTATAAATGGAAATGGAATGTGAGGATGATGAGCTGGCTCCATGTATAATTCCACTTCACCATTCATGCATTCCCACACTCAAGTCAAACACCATGCCCAAGATAATAAATGAGCATGTAAGAACTACGACAAACCCACATGGCACATAAAATTGCATACCATGCCTTCTAAGGACAAAATTAATTGATTTAAGTAAGAAAGTGCAATTATTTTTACTCTTTTACACTCACAAAAATGATAATTAAGTCAAAAAATACTTCTTAATGCACAGATAGGGTTGTTGGGAGAATTTAAGAGGAATGGGATAGGCTTATTTTGTCCCACAAGCCTCCAGAAAAGCCTCCCAAGTCAAAATCCGGATTTTGAATTTGGGGTAGAGTACATCAAAAACAAACCAACATAAATCCAACTTACAACTACAATATTTCAAGGACTATCTACCCTCATAACTATCCCATTGTCACATCTCAATTTGGTTAACAGTTAAATAGGATTAACTTAATTAAAACATATTATTACTTGTTAATAAAGTGACAACAATTTTCAACAATTAAAACATAACACAAAAATAAAAAACATAGACAAAATTAAAAGAAGAAAACATTATGGGTCAACTCAAAATGGGGAAAGTCCTAACTATTGACTATTTTTGCACTTATGCAAAAATGGGCATCTCGAAACTTCATTACGATGGATGGAATTCATAAAATGAATTTAAGGTACGGGAGATTCTTTCAGTTCAATATTTGTTTATGGTGGATTAATTAATGATTACATGAAATCTGTAGCTATGTGTGCTGTTACAATATGTAAAAGATCACATAGTTTACAATTTTGATGATTATCTTCAACAAAAAGAACACAAAGCTCTGAATGAAAGATGTGTTACCTTGATGAAGACATGAAGTGCAGAATAGGTGAAGCGTTATGTTTTGGAGTAGCAATAATAATTGCATATTGTAGTAGTCATAATTTATTGCTAAAAATTAAGGTATTTTAAGGATTCTTTCCTTCATGATTAATACATTTAATTATGTTATTGAGTTGTTTAATTCATTATACAATCAACATACAAAACTTGAAATGCCGAAAAAATAAACAACTCAATTTCAGAATTCAATGTTTTATTCATAAGGAATTTCAAATGTTCCCACACAAGACATGCTATGTAACTCAAAAACTAAATAAGAACCACTGAAGTAAAAGGTACATATGCATAAAAAAGAAAATAGAGGATTATGAAATAACACATCATTTCTTTGGGTTTCTTTCATTTCAGTTGATGCATCTCAAGCTCCAGCTTTGCTCCATCTTCATCCTCACTCCTTGGCAAAAGGTAGTGTACCTGAAAACAAAAAAGGGAAAATTGTCATTTTTTGAGCTCAGGGTTAATCCATATTCTTATACTATCCAAATTCATGTAGGTGGATCTCTTAACAACATGAGGTATAAAGTACATGAGGATCAAAGGCACAACTGACAAAAGCACTTTTCTGTAACAACATACATGATTTATTCACTCAGAAACAAAGAGAGAGAAGAAGAGACAAACTATGGAACATAAGAGAGGCCAAAAATCCTAAATATTTTCTAACTATTTTCTTAAGTGTGTAGGTACATGTTGCAGTGAAGAAGAAAATAACATCATGTCTTACATTTCTCACTGCTAGATAAAGATTTCATAAAAACAGAGTTTAATGACTTCCATCATATGGTACATCAAGTTGGAATAAATCACAAGTACATAATGGTATGAAAGAAGAATGTAACTCAAGGTTCAGTGGCTATTCTAGAAATAGAAAGAGTTACAATGCAGATCAGAGGAGAAACTTGCATGCTTACTTCCATTCAAAGATAACAATACATGTTTCAAATTTTCAAATAGGTGAAGCAGAAGAATTGGAATATAAAGGTTAAAGTTAACTTGAAAGATAAGAATGCAACTGAAATAGAATGAAAAAAGGAAATATGAGAAAATTTTGATAGGGCTTTGCCATGTAAAATGGGAATTTTTCATCTTTCCATCATGATATTTCAAGCTAGTACATGCTCAAATAAATCAAATAGTAATACAAAAGAGAAAAAATGCATGGTATGGTAAAACATACATATTCGAATAGGTTCACGTTACTTCATGTTACACTATCTAATCAATGCAACATTCAAAATTCTATTATAGAGGTAGCAGGAAATACTACTTTTTCAGAAAACAAAGTACAGGTTTTTAGTTTTCAACTATAGGCTCATCCATCTCTGTTCATTTTGTATTCACATTATAATCTACATAATAAGAAAAACACTTAAGAAAAAATATCGAGGGTTCATATCAAAGGATCATAGGGTATCTCAACATTAAGGAGGAAAACAAATAAGAAGATTAAGTGCAAGTTACAACTTCCATTTTAGAGTTGAATCAGTGAATTCGGAATCCAAATATATATAAAAAATCTAATAAATACAGTCTTTAGCTCCATGCCTAGTGTACAACAAATTCAAAAGTATCAACATTCCCATTGCAGAGGGAGAAATACAATAAAGAAAGGGGTCTTAGTGACCAGGAATCGAAATAAGATTCAAAACTGCAATGTTATAGTGTTAAGACAATGACGGGTTATCATGCAGATTCAACAATTTTAGGGGGTCATATAAAATAGCTTTGTGATTTACATTTAGCCATTCTGGTCTAGATACAATTATCTAATTGATCATTTCAGGCTACAGGTCTTCAAGAATTTAACTCAAGCAAATGTTTCTAGTTTCATTACACAAGTGAATGGAATATCATATCAACAAAGTTTCACAAAATTTACAAAATACCCCAAGGAGTGTTAAGTATCATAACTAAATGGGATGGAAAAACCTCAAGCTTCATTTTGTTTATAAAATATTACAAATTATCAAAAGATTTAATAAACTACTTTTGCAGAATAATTCATTAGAGAAGGAAGCATTCAAATGACCTTTTCTAAGGAGTAAGAGAGAAATTTTCTATCAAAAAATCCATTTCACAGAGGACATCCAAAATTTAAAATCCAAGTTTACTCAAAAGGAATAATGATTTCAATCATATTGCACAGAATAAGGAAAACTAAATCAACCTAGATATAAGGTATGGTTATAATTTCGGGAAGAAATGAATCAATTTGAGCTTCAAGGGAAAGGAAGTAATGATAACTTAAGGCCCATATCAAAGAATGCAACAATTACGGGTTTACTAAAACCCCTACTATAAAATTTGAGCATTATTATCATAAAACCCCAACTCAAAATGATGAAGCTAAAAACTCGTAACAAAGCACCGAATACACATCAGAATAAAGATTCAAATCAAAATTTTGTAAGGAAAAATTTGATGTCCAAGAGTAAAATTGAATCCAAATGCACAAAGAACCACACAGTATAGAGTCTTCTAATTACAAGAATAACAAAGCATAATATAGAAAATTCAAGATATTTCTAGTTCAAAGCTTCAAATACTCAAGTTTGAATGAGTGAATAAGCAACCAAGCTACATGCTCCAAAGCTAGAGCTTAAAAAGAACCTACTAATGTGGACCTTATTGAATTAAAGCTCAAGATCTCATCTTAAACAAAGTACAAGCAGCTCATACAGAGAAGAAGTCAGAGAATCAGGTAAAAAGTGACTCACAAAGTATAGAACCCTCGAAAAGCTCTCAAATCACAAAAAAAGTGGTGAATACTTAGGACACCAATAATAACCAGGAAATAGAGCTATGAAGGTACAATAATGGTCATTTGAATAGATGCACATTAGTTCACGACAAGAGAAATTGAGTGAAGCAAGCCTAACAGATCTAAAAGGCATGACTAGATTTCCCATCAAGAAGGTTACCACAAGATCAAAGATTCAAGACACAAGAAACCTACCAAAAATGGAAATACTTGTTAGACATCAGCTAGGCCAGTACCGATATCTAAAAACATATAACAAACATGAAACAAACCAGAATCCGAGTAGCAAAAACAAGTCTATTATCTACAAGTTTTAATGATTTCTTTGCGATAATTGAAGATAATTACTTCAAGAAAAATAGAACTCACTATTTATAGAGAATGGTGTGGCTGAAGATCCTCATTTGAGTAGAATGAAAAAGAAAACACAATAACCACAAAGGCTCTTTGAACTAGTTTTATCAATGGCCAATTATGAAAATACAAAGAAAATAGAAAACTCATGTATGAGTGCACGATGAAAACAATACTTCAACTGTTTACAAATGTTTATAAATAGAGTTGAGAAAATCATCAAAGTTACAATTACAATGTAAAGAAATCACCCACACAGTACTATTACAACCACAGATTGCAGAAGACCCAAGCTCGACATCTCACAAAATGCCGGTCTCCCTCTTGAAGATCTCACATAAGGAGTAGAAGTGGAAAAAAATGCAAGTATTCAAACCCATAGAGCTTCATAAAGTGATACAAAATGAGATCGAATGCTACTATAATAACGATGAGCATAAACCAAATCACACTCAGAAAAATTTAAAATAGAGTAGAGACAATGAAGATATAGATGCATGAGAGCTTAAAATACCGATTCTCAGATGAATCAAGCTGAAGAAGATCAACAATGGATTCCTGGAGCAATTTTTCCATGGCTCCATTACTAAGAATGAGAAAGTGAGAATGAATAAAGGAGAAGCTCGATAGAGTTTTTAACAAACTTAACTCTTTTGGGACTTAAAGATCTATGGTGGAGAAGACCATAGTAACAGAATCAATGGCTACCATTCGTTCACCAAATTCAAAGTAAGTACCAACCATGTTCAATGCCACTGACCAAATTAAATGCCAAATCGAAACCCTAATCAAGGATTAAAATATTGATGAATAGAAATGAAGTAATTCAGAAGATAAACGGATAACATTTGAATTATCTTATCAATGCATACCTAGGGTTACAATTAACTCGATCCAAGCTAAATGCCTCTGACAAAACTTTCAAAGGGTTGAGTCATCACAGTGGAGGGGACCGAGATTTTGTAAAAAATATTATGCATGTTGACTATAGTTTCCCCATATAAAATCAAAAATAATAATCATTTCTATTAACCATGTAAAATCCGACAAGTACATACTATGCAAATGATAACCAAAAGGTGGATGAGTGCATAGGATGAAATTATTTTAAAAGTGACCCCTTGTTTTATTTAAAAACATAATAATGTGCCAAGTCCACAAGGGTGATCAATCCAAAATGAAAACAAACAGGAGGTCAACATCAGAAGACAAAGAGCTTTTTGAAAGACCTATTGCCTTATTTTCAACAAAATAAGAGAGAATATTATTGCACATGTGTTCATAGTGGTCCCCACAATGGGTGATGTGGGATTGATAAACTTTGGCTAGGTATAAAAGACAATATGTC
This sequence comes from Taxus chinensis, assembly GCA_019776745.2. Classification (NCBI taxonomy): domain Eukaryota; kingdom Viridiplantae; phylum Streptophyta; class Pinopsida; order Cupressales; family Taxaceae; genus Taxus; species Taxus chinensis. The sequence goes on along the minus strand of CM034153.1, from coordinate 649,529,744 downwards.
ACATCAATAGCAAGAAGACAAATTTGCATGCACATTAGAGAAAAATTTCTCACCAAGCAAGGTTTATTATTAGCATTATTTACCCAACTTTATTAAAAATAGAATAGTGAACTACAGTTTGACTTACTTGTAACTAAGGCTATTAATGCCTTCATGTATTAGCATGTTTATTTTATCCTAAATAAAGGATAAAAATAGGATGCATGTGCGAGTATAGGTTTAGTCTATTTTTTGGAAGGGTGGGAGAAATCATTTCTACTATATATTGTGTGCAATTGCATGCACGAGAGAGGACTTTTAGACACAGGAGTGCCGAAGAAATTTTTTCCAGTTTTTCCCTTTGAGTGAGAAGTATATTCTACTTTTCCAATTATTTGCAGTCTTTTGTATGTTTTATTAATCCTTGTAAATGTCGAATTCCCTGATTAATCATCTTACCCTATTGAAAATTTAGTAATCTTTGCATGATATTAATGTGCATGTGTAACTTAATAGTATTTTTTTGATTTTTTCCTTCAATACATCAAAGTGTTTTCCCTAATAATCTGCATAAAATCAATTGGGTTGTACATCTAGAATTCATTCTCATATGAATTGTGCATGTGCTCAGTCAAAGAATTCACTTAAATTTGGTGTATCACCCCAATTTTGAAATCCTTGTTCAGTCAACTTTACCCTCAAACCCTAGAAAATTAGTTTAGGATACATCAATAATGAACTGTCCTTAATACTGGATACTCGCCTAAAAATAGGTATACCCACAGACCTAACGTGTTTCCATTGTATCTATGAAAGCGAGAGATCAATTTTACAAGCGTAGAACACCTGCAGCTATCTCTCTATGGGGTGTACTTTCAAGAGATAATAGTTTTTGGCATGCCCAGTGGGACCACGAATCAGATCTACTAGCAAATTACAGCGATTTACGACAAATTAATAGTAAAGAAAAGTCACTTTTAGAGCCACAAGATGTTGCAACTATTAGGATACATTTTATTATCCTATTATTTAATTATGCATAGGTTAATTATTTAATTAATTTTAAATAATTATATTGTTATATGGTTAATCAACCATATTTGTCTGTATTCAGATTGTTATATTGTTTTAAACAATATATTTGTCTTTATGTAATTTTGCTTCCCAGATGTTATTGGAAGCTTGTTTATTCTGGTTTTTGGTTGTACCTGTGCAACTCATTTTTCCTGGATGTATTTGGCTGTGCAATATCTATAAATATTGCAGCCCATCCTCTGTAATTTTTTACTGATTGAGATCAATAAAATCTACACAGGCTTCCGTCCCTATTTCTCAATCAACATTTGGTACCAGAGTGAAATTCTGGCCCTGTGAAGGTGTGGAAGAGAGAGCAGTAGAGAGAGAGGAGATTGGAGACGTGTTTGCAGCATTTGAGAGCCTGTGCAGCCTCGTGCAAACTCCCAGCCCCATCCCTGCATCCCCCACATCCGCCTGTTCCTTCCAGGTACTTGGAAGACAAATTTTTTTTGCACTGGTGCACTCAGCACCAGGCAAAATTAGCTACAAGTATTGGAAATAATATTTTTTTTTCCAATAAAGGTTTTTTATCTACTGTATGTGGAGGTTGTTTTGCTTGTTTTGGAGGTCTGTCTGTGCACCTGTAGTGAATCAAGCTGAGCAAAGAATTAAAAAAAGAAGAAGGAAAAGCCATTTGATGCCTCCATCGGCCTGCACAAAGACCTGCAGGGTTAGTTTGTGCAAATAACAAAAAAATACAGTGGCCAAAAGGAAATACAACAAAGGAAAACGTGGCCAAAGGAAACCGCGGCCTGTACAACCAAAGAACAACAAAAAAAAAAACATTTTTTGGAGCTAAACCGCGCCCTTCTCCTCTCGCCCGAGCCATTTGCTGCCCCCGGCACCTGCACAAAGGAGAAAAAAAATGTTTTTGTGACCACATTCATCAAAAAACACGGCTAGGCAGGAAGATACGCGGCCAAGGAAGAAAAAAAAACGCTGTACAAGCAAAAAAACAGTGAAAAAGATGTGCCCCAACTCAAAAACGTGACCTGCATTGTAGATTGATCAAGAATCGAAGCAAGAATCAAAGAAAGGAAGATAAGAAACATACGGCCAAGGAAAAAACGTGGCCAAGGAGAAAAAATTGCGCCCAAACACAAAAAAACGCGGCCTATACTTGCATATCAGTGCGTGGGAAGCTGAAAAACGTGGCCATAGGAGAATACAAAGGCGTGGAGGTGAAAATAAAGCCTCAGATCCATTTTTTGGGCAATTACAACCCTAAAAACGCCCCTTCACCAGCATGCGCCACGTGGCATTCATTTTCCAAGAGGTAAGTCAATTTATTTGTCAATAAATACAAATTCCTTCCTTTCATAGTCCAAGCGCGCCAAGTGGCCAAGTTGGTTAGTGCATGTGCCTTAGAAGTGAGAGGTTTGAGGATCAAATCCCACTAAAAACACTCAAAAACTATCCTTTTGCATATGGCGGAAATTTTGGTGAAACTGCTAAATTTAGCAAGTTTTTTGAATTTAGTTACAGCTAACTAAATTTAGCGGAGCAATCCCCAACTTAGGGTAAAAAAAAAATTTTCTCCTATTTGGTCTGTTTTCTCATTCCAGACATTTTTTACAAAAGGAGACCCACCTAAAAATTGCATTTTCAGCTATTTTTTTGCAATTTTTAGCATTTAGGGTTCAGGAGGCCACCAGGACCCCGAAACTGTAATTTTTTGCCTGTCATTCAAATTGTATTCTATATTGTACTAATTTGCAGGTTGCCATAGTCAACTACAAAACTTTGTAACTGCTCAGAAACTGGCAGAATTGTAATAAAAAATAGTAAATTTGGTTCTGTAACACTCACGAGATCCTAGATCTCATTCGTAGCGTTCAGTATATACAGTGCCTTTAGGAAGCGCTTAAGGGTAAAGTCGTCACGACCACTACTGCACTTAACGCCTAATATAGCTGTAACAACGTCGTCTGGGCATCGTCCCTATAAATCGACGGGGAGTAATAAGGTCACAGTGCACACACTATGAACCATCCCATCCGTCTGTGAATGATTGCAAGACATAAATCCGGACTGAGAAATTATCCGAGTATATAGCGAAGTTACGCGCGCGTATGAGGATATTTCTTTGAGCCGGTGTCAATAATCGCATAGACCCCATCAGTACTGTCTTGGTACCATGTATTGAATTCGTTCACGTATGTTAACGCCTCTTTCACGTACCGCCGGGTATATAGAAAGGGCGAGCTTCTTCCACGTACCGACGGGTATATCGGAAGGGCACGTATATAGAAAGGTTCGGTATATCGGACTGACGGTATATAGATTGGGAGACCTTATACCTGGAGTGATCAGAGCCAAACCTTGTCAGTGATCTCTGCAAAATGGGCACCAATGCCCCCAAATTTTTTCTTCCGGATTCACAATTGCTCAGAGGAAGCAACTATGCTGCTTGGAAGACAAAAATCAAAACACAACTTGAGTTTGAAGAAATTTGGCCTGTTGTGACTGGTACTCTAACCAGATCACCAATGGATGCAACACAACAACGACAATTTGATAGAGCAGATCAGAAAGCAAAGCTCATCATTTTGTTTGGAGTGTCCGACAATGTGCAAGCCCACATTCGAGATGCCACATCAGCAAAAGAAGCGTGGGATAAGCTGAGCACAATATATGAGGCCAAGAACAAGAATGTCATACTCAATTTGCAGAGTCAGTTACATACATTGAAATTCAAACAGAATGAGAAAATTGAAGCCTTCCTAAGAAGAGTTGCAGAGTTGAGGGCTTCACTTCTAGCCCTAGGAGAAGAGGTCAAAGATGAGTCTCTCGTTCCCATTGTTCTGAGAGCTCTCCCTTCTTCTTACCGAATTTTTGTCACAACTCTAAACTTGTCAAATACGACAATTAGTTTTGACAAGTTAGTAAACCTACTGCAACAAGAGGAAGCAATGCACAACAAGGATGATGAAGAGGAGCAGGCACTGTCTTCACATCAAAAATGGAAAGGAAAAGGTAAAGGGAAACCTAAATCCTATCAGAAGTCCCCACATCAAAATCAGTATCATGGGGAAAATCAACAGAAGAAGCGATGTCCCATTTGCAAAAGAGGACATGACTTGCAAGAATGTTGGTTTAACACATATAAGAAAGGTTCATCAAGCAATTCTGGACCACAACAACAAAAAACTTACAAGGGACATTCAAACAATTATCACGGGCAGAAAAAGGGGAACTGGAAAAGAAGACCCCACTAGCAAGGTAATATTGCTGAGCAACAAGAATCAGTCAGACAATGAAGACTTCTTGTTCACTGCTCGATCAAGTGAACCATCCACGTCATCTAGTGACGTCTGGTATGTTGATTCGGGAGCCACTCGACACATGACCGGCCACAGAGACTGGTTTATTTCAATGAGAGACACGCCATCGAAAAATCATGTTTCGTTGGGAGATGATTCTTCATATACAATTCAGGGGATTGGAAACATTTCTCTACCCCTTGGTTCACGAAACTGTAGACTATCAGATGTTCTATATGTCCCTGGGTTGACAAAGAACCTTCTTTTGGTCAGTCAACTCCTAGATCACAACCTGAAAATTGACTTTGATAGTCAATCCGGCAAGAAAATGTGTCTGATTCGAGATAAATCCAGAGGCTCGAAAATAATTGCAAAATCCTCAAATGTGGGACGAATGTTTCAACTTGATTTCATTCACAAAAATGATCAAGCACTTGTGGCTAAAAACTCCACCTCAGCTCAGTTGTGGCATCGGAGATTTGGTCATGTAAGCTTCAAATATCTCGAAACACTTCGCCGGTGTAATATGGTACATGGGCTACCATCTCTTCAGAAGGATACAGACAAGTTTCCTCACTGCTTAGCAGGAAAACAACACAGAGTTTCATTTCAAACGAGTACTTTTCGAGCTCATGGTAAACTTGACCTGGTTCATACCGATCTGTGCGGTCTGATGCAGCCAAGTCATTCAGGGTTCCAGTACTTCATGCTCTGTGTTGATGACTATTCACGAAAAATGTGGATTTTTTGTCTTCACAAGAAAAGTGACGCCTTTGAAACGTTCAAAAAGTTCAAAGTGGCAGTTGAGAAAGAAACTGGTCGTCACATCAGAACTCTCTGCTCAGATCGAGGGGGGGAATTCACCAGTGATGAGTTCAGAGACTACCTACAAACTCACGGGATTCGTCGAAAAATGCCTCCTCCACACACACCACAGCAAAATGGTGTTGTCGAGAGAAGAAATCGTACTATCATGGAAATGGTGCGATGCATGATCGATGATTCTGAACTTGCAAAGACATTTTGGGCAGAAACAGTAAAAACAACAGTGTATTTGTTAAACAGAGTGCCCACAACTGCTCTTGATGGAATTACACCACAAGAAGCATGGTCAAAGAGGAAACCATCCATTGCACACCTCAGAGTATTCGGGTGCAAACCCATCATGCACATACCCAAAAAAAACAAAAAGAAATTGGACATGAAGTCACAAAATCTCATCTTCATTGGATACAGTGAAGAGACTCTTGGGTACAGACTGATGTATCCTACGACAAGAAAAGTCTACACAAGCAGAGATGTTGAATTTTTTGAGAAGAAGGAAGAAGAGACTCCTCCTCCAGACTCGCAAGATGTAGATTTTTCACCAGTTATAAAAACTAAAGCTAATGTTCCCTCAGAAGATGAAATTGATGATGGGGATGATGGTGTTGATCAGATAGAACCACAACCCATGGGAACAGCTCAATGTATGCCTAAATGGTGTATAAGTACATTACGAGATGCAAGATTGGATGCTCCACCGGATACATCCACCCCTGGACCACGGACTCGCAGTAAAGCAAGAGAAGAAGTTAACTTTGCTTTGATGAGTAGAGTTATTGAAACAGACGAGCCATCTACAGTCCAGGAAGCCCTATAGTAAAAAGCTTGGAAAGATGCCATGGATTCTGAATATCAATCAGTGATGAAGAATAACACTTGGCAGCTTGTCGATCTTCCACCAGGGAAGAAACCCATTGGTTGCAGATGGATATTCAAAACTAAGTACAAAGTAGATGGGACAGTAGACAAGTGCAAAAGCAAGACTTGTAGCAAAGGGGTATGCACAGAAAGAAGGCATTGACTATGAGGAGACATTTTCTCCCACAGCTAAGATCAAAACGATCAGGATGATCTTTGCTCTAGCTGCATAGTTTGGTTGGAAAGTCCATCAAATGGACGTAAAAAGTGCCTTCCTGAATGGAGATTTACAAGAAGAAGTCTACATGACTCAACCTGAGGGATATGTAGTACCTGGTCAAGAAGATAAGGTATGCAGACTCAGGAAATCTCTGTATGGCCTCAAACAGGCACCCTGGGCATGGTACATCAAGATTGATTAGCATCTCGTACAACATGGATTTGTCAGAAATCCATACGATCCCAATCTCTACCTCAAAAAGCAAGGGGGGGAGATGGTGATTGTTGTAGTTTATGTCGATGATCTAGTCATCACTAGCAGTTCAGTGAAGATGATTGATGGAACAAAGAAAGATCTTAAGTGATCATTCGACATGATAGATCTCAGGCTTATGCACTACTGTCTTGGACTGGAAGTATGGCAGAAAGAGAATCACATCTTTGTTTCTCAGATGAAATATACCAAGACAACGCTCGAGAAGTTTACGATGATGGATTGCACACCAATTGCTACACCTATGGAGAACAGATTACAGTTATCTCGTTCAGATCCATCTCCTGAGGTAAGTGCCACTTTCTATCGGCAGCTGATTGGGAGTCTCATTTACCTGACCTACACTAGACCAGATATCAGCTTTGCAGTGAGCTATGTATCCAGGTTCATGCAAGAACCCAAAATTTGTCATTGGAAAGCAGAAAAGCGCATTTTGAGATATCTCAAAGGATCAGTAGATCTTGGTCTAGAATACAAGAAGAATGAAAACTTCTTCTTGACTGGATATTCGGATTCAGATCATGCAGGTAACATTGATAATAGAAAATCCACTTCTAGATTTGTATTTTTTATGGGATCTGGACCAATATCATGGGGAAGTAAGAAACAACACTTTGTTTCTCACTCTTCCACAGAAGCCGAGTATCGCTCTGCAAGAGAAGCTGTCTGTGAAGCGATTTGGCTACGTCGCATACTGGAAGGACTTGGAATACCACAAGACAAACCGACCACCATGTATGTTGACAACGAAGGTGTTCTCAAACTTGTTCGCAATCCAGTTTTTCATGAGAGAACAAAGCACATTGAAGTTCAGGTTCATTTCATACGCGAACATGTGTTGAAGCAAAACATCCAGCTTCAGTTTTGTCCAACAGCTGAACAACGAGTAGATATTTTCACAAAGTCACTTGCATGTGACAAGTTCAAGTTGTTAGAGCATTTCTCTCCTCATCTCTTCAGACAATGCACAATTAAGGGGGGGAATGTTAGGATAAATTTTATTATCCTATTATTTAATTATGCATAGGTTAATTATTTAATTAATTTTAAATAATTATATTGTTATATGGTTAATCAACCATATGTGTCTGTATTCAGATTGTTATATTGTTTTAAACAATATATTTTTCTTTATGTAATTTTGCTTCCCGGATGTTATTGGAAGCTTGTTTATTCTGGTTTTTGGTTGTACCTGTGCAACTCATTTTTCCCGGATGTATTTGGCTGTGCAATATCTATAAATATTGCAGCCCATCCTCTGTAATTTATTACTGATTGAGATCAATAAAATCTACACAGGCTTCCGTCCCTGTTTCTCAATCAACAGCAACTTATTTTCAAGATTCAAATATTTATTTGGAAACTCGGTAAGGCTGATTTCAGACCTGTATCACAGAATGTTCCATGCCTAAAGTGACTATAAGATCATTGGTAAGAGGAATTCCTTTTGAGTTTATTTATTTACCTTTGAATTATGCAAGAAGGATAAGAGTTGGGAATTCTTCGCATTATACTAGACCTGGATTTGGTAAATCCTCCTCCCAATATTCCTTTACCACATGTCAATCTTTTAATTCAAATTCCATTATTTCTATTGGCTATTCAACCACCCAGGAATTTTTTTACCTTTATTAATGGCAGCCCATTAGTAATTACAGTTTATCATGACATTCCCAATACATGCCATGAAATTTTTTCCTACGTTCATCGGTGCAAATCAAGTAATATCACCAATAGAGCATATAAAAATATGTTGCAGCCCTATGTTTAGTTCATACGATAACTTAAACCCATGAAATCAATCTAAGTGAGCCCCTCATGATTTTATGGCCATACTTTAATATCCATTTTGAAAGAACTTAGGAAATAATTCCAATGGGCTAAGTGTTAAGCCTAAAAATGAAGATCATGCTTTTTTAAACTACCCTTCGATCCTTGAACAATGAAATGACTGATAACAACAATGATTCAATCCATGAGAGAGGGGCCACTCTTCCAGGTGCCTATGATATTTCTAAGTTAGTACTGCTGAAAATTCAACGTTAGCTCAAGATGGTAAATTGGCACCAAGGCCTTTTAAGTTATCTGTCAAAAGTGCACCCTGTAGAGAATAGCTAATAGGTGTTCTAAGCTTGAAATTTTTATCTCTCTCATTCATAGATACAATGGAAACACCTCAGGTCTGTGGGTATACAGGTTTTGAGGTGAGTCTTTGGTATCAAGGTCAGTTCCTTATAGATATATCCTAAAATAATTTTCTGGGGTTTAGAGGGTAAAAGATGACTATAAACGAAATTCAAATTGAGGTGATACACCAAACTTGTATTAGGTATTTGACTGAGTACATTCACAATTGATATGGGAATGTATTTCTTGATGCATAAGGCGACAATTTTCTATAGAATATTAAAGGAAAACACGTTGAGGTATTGAGGGAAAATATCACAAAAATACTACTAAGTTAAACATACACATTAATATCATGCATAAATTACTGAATTTGCAATAGGATTAGATGATTAATTAGGGAATTCACATTCACATGATTAATGGAAACATACATAGGACTACAAATAATCATGGAAAGGACATAAAATACTTCACATTCAAAAGGAAAAGCTGGCAGAAAATGCTTCAGCACTCTGGTATCTAAAAATTCCCCCCCTTGTGCTTTTCCAAGGCACACAATATATAGCAAAAATTATTCCCCCACCCTAAAAAAATAGAATAAAATTGTACTCGCCCATGAATCCTAGTTTTACCCTTTATTTATTAGTAAATAAAGGAATAAAATAAACATACTAATACATTGAGGCACTAATAGCCTTGGGTTACAAAAATACCACTTGGTCAAAACTGTAGTTCACTGTTTTATTTTTTAATAAAGCATGGGTGAATAATTATGCTAATAATAAAACTTGCTTGATGAGCAAGTTTTCTCTCGATGTGCATGTATCATTTTTGTCTTCTAGTGCTTGATGTGAGGCATCTGCAATTTTGATCCACTTTCAAAATATAATAATCTAATCACTTCCCATTGGATGCACATGCAAAATTTGTTCTCCCTCTGTAAATAAATAATATTTCTTTATTTACAATACTTTGCATGTTGAAATTTACCCTATGCATGGGGACCACCTGCATCCTCTAATGTTGACATCTCCATGACATAATTTTCTTTGTCTTTGAAAATGAGGATGTAAGATAAACTTTACAACAAACCCATTATCTGAAAGTAGGGACCACATGGCTCATGATGTAAAGGCACTAGTTCCCTCTATTGGCTATGTCATCTGTACTTGATTCTATCATTCAAGTTGAATTTGACATAGTCTGATTTGTTTAAGGTAGTGTGATACCTTTAACCTTGATTATTATTGCATAGACTAAAGTAATTTATCACCATAAAAACGGTAACTCATTTCGTTTGATTGGAATATTTGGATTATTCGACCACCTTTAGGCCCATCTTAGACATAATTCCTGGAGGGTTACTTTGTAAGTTTGTTACATAAACATGTATATTTGACTTTAACCTATAGTTTTGGATAATCATGGCATTGACCACTGTGTTAAGGAATAATTATGTGGTTATTTGGTATATTTGAAGCTTGTTCAATACAAAATGTAAATAAGAGACTTAAACATTTGTGTCAAACCTTTGATTATTGGGTAGACCCTTTTTGGCATTATCGATTGTAATGATTTCGAGGTTTAATTCCATGTCTAGTTGGGCAACAAGGTCATTATGAACTGTCGATCATTTGTATGATGTGATGGCTCAATCATTGGTTTTCTGGACATCTGACTTTACATTAATCAAGCCTTTTTTCTGATCATCCACGACCATTCGATCTCTATCCTTTTTTAATCTTGAACCGTTGATACATTTGGATCACATTGATGTTAGGTGAATCATAAGTTAGACTCTCCACCATTGATCTTGGTACTAAATGATATGAACCATCGATCTCTTAGCCGTGATTGAGTATCATTAACTTATTTCTTGAGCTCATGTGGTAAAGGTAATTTGAACCCTAATGTATCATTGGGTAATTATTTGATTTCTTGCTCTCTGGGTGAAGGTTACCTGGAAAATTTGGTTTCACGACTATAAATTTAACGAATATTTTGAGCTTGATTTAGTTCTTTCACGGACTCTGTAGTGAGCTTTATTCATGTAAATGGTCATTTAATATGTGGCCGCCATTCTTGATCATTCTCGAGCTTCTTATCTGTGAGGCTTAAATCTGCAATCATGGTGAGTGAATATGTTTAAGCTCTTGGGTGTATCTATGAACATATTTTCATACCTTCTTTTCCTGTGAACCCTCATGTTACTGACACGTGATTTTTATTGTCATTCTGTGTTTTCATCGAATCAATCTGAAGTTTCTCATGGCTGTAAATGCATATAATTCATGGCTTTTTCTCAATTCGAGCTTTGTGTGATTATTGGGTTGCCATTGTGGGTTTCAAGCTGGAGATTGAGGATGCTGTTTTGAGCTTTCTGAGTGGTGGCTAAATATGCTTGATTCTTTGAGTCATTGTGCTTTTCCATTGTGGGTTAGTTTTTTGCAGAGACTCGAAATGAATGATTTTTCCATGGAGGGGCTCAAATAAAAATTTCAATCACAATAGTAGGATTTCATTTTCCTTAAGTAAGTGATTCCCTCAAAGTTTTCCTTTAACTATTGTGATAAAAATGTCAATGAGCCTGCGACTTGGAGCATTTTTCTTGAATGGCCATGTGGGATTGATTCTTCTATACAGAATCTCTTCCTGAGTGCAATCTCTCGCTTGTAATTTCGTGCTTATTTCAACTCATATATGTGTCTAATTTTCCCATTTCACTACCTTAAAAAGTGAGCTTAAGCTAAATGCATTTTTTTGAGTCCTTTAATATGATTTTCCTTCAAGGTATTCACATGAGTTTTAGTTTTTTCCTTTGTATCTACTCGTCATGATGTCAAAACTTTTCTAACTGTGGTAATTTTTACTACTGTGGTGATTTTGGTCTCATATATGCCTTGGCTTGAAGGTGAGTATATTTTGTATGAGTTTTGGAATAACTTTGTTTCTGAGCTCAACTACCTTTCGCCCTCTGTATTAGTTTAGTTTGATCCTTGGAGCTCTTTGCTCTGGGAATTTCCATTTATAATTTATACTACCTCTTTTGTCTAATGACTATATGCTTATTCATAAATACATGTAGCTTTCTTGTAACTTAGAGATGTTCTAAGATGCATTATACTCTGAATATTTGTATTCAATAGAGTGTCCCTTTTTTCATGCTTATTCTGTTGTATTCTAGATCGAGTATGTTGATTTCCTTTGAAAATGAACTAGTGAGCTGAATTAATTAATCTTGAACTTATTTCAATTTGTTACTTAGTGTATTTATCCCTTTAGTTTTCATATCCATGGATGACCATTCATCTCTTTAAATATATGCTTTGAAACTTAATCTCGGTTATCAAGACTGTGTTATTGTATTGTAGTATTTTCCTCTATGTTATTCATTGGGTTGTACCTAATAAGATTGTCCTGCAATTTTATTCTTCTTCAGCTGTCTTGCCTTCCTGAAACTTTCTTATTTGAAAACTTGGGAAAGAATTTATATTTTTGGGATTTTCTTTTTCACTGTTTCTGCATGTTGAACATTGAATTTTTTGTTGAGATGTTGTAGTTCCATTCCCTTTCTAATTAAATATTGTATTTGATCTTCATTAGAACTTTAGTATGCATGATGGAAAATTTAAAATGTTCATTTTACATGGTGAAGCCCTATCAAAATTTTCCCACATTCCCTTCTTTATTATGTTTTAGCTATAATAGATGTACTTTCTTGATTCAAAATATGAAATATATCACTTCTTTTATTGAATCTGATTTGTTGTTGGAAACTAAAAAAATGATAAGTGTTAACTTGATCATGTAATACTTTTCTGGTTTCTGTATTACTTATTTGATTAACATATAGCTTTTAAAGCATGTATTAGTTAAGAACCACATGATGGAAAGATGTAAATGTCCATTTTACATGACAAAGCCATGCCAAAATTTTCTCAGATCTCTTCTTTTTTCTGTTTCATCTTTAATCTTATATTTTAGTTAACTTCAGCCTTATAAATTTTGATTCTTTTGCTTCATCTTTGAGTTTTATTCTGAAACATGTACCTTTTATTTGCAAATCTTTCTTTTGATCTATAGTTTAACTTCTTCTATTTCTAGAATAGTTGTTGAACTTTGAGTTACATTCTTCCTTCTTACTAGTCAGTCCTTATGACTTATTTGCTTCATGTACCATAGGATATAAGTCATTGAACTCTGCAATCTTTATTTATAGTGAGGACTGTAAAACATGATTTATTTCTTGACTGCAACATGTACCTGCACACTTAAGAAAACAGGTAGAAAATATTTAGGTTTTTTGGCCTCTCTTATGTCCATGGCTTTTTCTTTTCTTTTCTCTTATTTTTTATGAGTGAGTAAATCATGTATGTTGTTATAGAAAAGTAATTTTGTCAATTTTGCCTTTGATCATCATGTAATTTATATCTCCTGTTGTTAAGAGATCCATCTGCACGAATTTGGATAGTATAGGAATATGTATTAACCCTGAGCTCATAAACTGAAAGTTTTCTCTTTTTTTGTTTTCAGGTACTGTGCCTTAAGTAGCAAGATGAAGAGGAAACAAAGATGGGGCTGGAAATACATCAACCTCAACAAAAGAAACTTTAAGGTAATGTTGGGTTCATTCATACTCCTCTATTTTCTCTTTCATGCATATGTACCTCTTATTTTAGTTGTTGTACTTTAATTTTAGTTACATCCCACGGCTTGTGTGGGAACATTTGAAATTCATAATGAATAAAACACTGAATTTTTAAATTGAATTGTGTGTTTCTTTCTTCTTTTATTCTTTCTGTATGAATTGTATGATGAACTAAAAAACTCAATATTATAGAATGTCTTAATCATGGAGGAAAGAGCATTAAAGAATACTTGTAACATCTAGCAATGAACTCTGATTGTTGCAATATGCAATTATGATTGTTGTTCCAAAACATAACACTTCATCTATTCTGCAATTGATGTCTTCATCAAGACAACACAGCTGTCCTTCGGAGCTTTGTGTTATTTTCCTGAAGATAGTCATGAAATTATAGACTATGTGATCTGTTAGGTTTTTTAACATCGCACATAGCTGCAGATTTCATGTAATCATTAATTAATTCAACATTAACAATATTTTCCAAACGAACCTCCCCTAGATTAGGTCTACTTCACCAATGCTATCCATCGTAATGAAGTTTCATGCTTCCCATTTTTGCATAAGTGAAAAAATTGTCAACATTTCTGGCGATCATGTAGGGAAATTTACCTGCTAGCTTGTAGACCAGTGCCTTGCTCTTGTCCATTGGGCATGCAGTCTAAAACATGTAACCAAAATCTACCTTTATGAATGTCAAACCCTTCCAAAATTAACTAAAACTGGGAAAGATCTGATAAACCAGATCATGTGCACGAATGCACTTTATTGAATTTAAAAACATTGTGATGTGTAAGAACTGCACTTATTGAAGGGAAATCCTACTCTAAACAGACATTATAGGATTTTCAATAACAGTGTTTAAAAAACATACCATTCACAGGAATGGGAAGTTCCTTTCCATTCAGCCTTGAGAGCTGAAAAGAATTTTGTTCTTTACAAGCTGAAATCATGTAAGGATGACTCTAGATTGTATCAAACTTCATGTGTCCTCTTGGATTTGCATGATCAACATCCCACTTTAACACAATATCTCCTACACTGAAGATTCTAAATTTGGATTTCTTATAAAAAGTCTTCTTCATTTGTTTCTAATTATTTTCCATGTTTACATGAGCTTGATCTCTTAGATCTTGTAATTCCATTAATTCTACATAACGAACCTACAACATTGCATTCCCAAGTAGCTCCATTTGATGTAGCAAATCTAATGCGAGTAACTCAACTGAAATAGAAATTCTTGCTTCTCTTCTGTAAATAAGCTTGTATGGTGAATTGTCAACTGATCTTTTAGGAGTCACTCTATCAGCCAAAAGTGTTGAATTAAACTTCAAATGCCAAACTCTTTGGTTATCTTTGAGTGTTCTTCTGATGATTCTTAAAATATTCTTGTTAGTAATTTCAGCTAATCCATTACCTTATGGGTAATACTTAGATGAAAAAATTAAATAAATTCCATTGTTGACAGCCCAATTTTTTACCTTTGCACCAAGAAATGCTAAAGCATTGTATGAAATGATGGTTGCTGGAACACTGAATCTGTAAACTATACCTTCATAAAAGGATAGTATTGAAGTTTCATTAGCATCTTTCAAGGCTATTGATTCATTCCAATGTGTAAAGTATTTTGTAGTAGTAAAAATCCACTTGTGTCCTTGTGATGATGGTGGGTTAATCATGTCAATGAAGTCAAGACCCCACTGCATAAAAGTTTTATCAACTGAAATAGGTTGTAAGGGAAGTGAAGGTAAATGTTATTTTCCATCAAAGAAAGCACATTTCTTACACATTCTAATCTATTAGAAACAGTCCTTGAATATGCTAGGCCAATAGTAACTAGCTTTCATAATTTTTAAGGTTGTGGTATGTGCTGAAAAATGACCTCCTGCAGGTCCTTCATGGAATTCCGATAATAATTGTACAATTTTAACATATTCAACACATCGCAACAAGATTCCATTTATATATTTTTTGAACAACACACCATCAATAAAAACATAGGGTACAACTTGTAATCTGAGATAACTTCATTTATTCTTGTCCATACCTTCCGGATAGGTGCCATATTGTAGATAGTTAACTAAATCAGTCATCCATCTTGATTCCTAAACTTCTTGAGCAGGTTGAGGTTACTGATTTTCCTGTTGAACCATGATGTTTGATTGTTGATATGCAATTTCAGCATGCTATTTTGAATCTTTTGGTTCTGCAGCTTGATTTTTTTCTATATAAACAATTAGGTTTTCACACAAACCTTTACCTCGAATTGTCTTCACAACCTGGATATCAACATCATACTCCATGACCTTCATTATCCATCCTACTTTTTTCTTATTAAATTCTTTATTTAACAAGAAAACTTTCACACTTGGATGAGAAACAAGAACATGATTTTATTTTTATTGAAAGCATGTACTTAAAATTCTTTAGTACTCTGAATACTGGAAGTATTTGTTTTTCAAGAAAAGTGTACCTTGTCTCATATTCATGTAAGCTTTGTCCAAAGAAAGCAATTGGCTGCTCAATGTTTTCATCATTAACCTGAGTTAATATGGCTGAGATTATTTCATCTCTTGCAAGTGCATATGTATTGTAAAATATTTATATAAATTTGGATTTGCAAGAGTAGGAGCTTGAGAGATGGATGTTTTAATTTCTTCAAACCCTTTTCTCCCTTCGCTGGTCTAAGACAAAGTTTTCTTTTTCTTTAGCATACCTGTCAATGGTTTAACCAATGCTACAAAATATGGAACAAATCTTCTAAAAAGTTGATTTTTCCAAGAAAACTCTGTAATGCCTTCTTATGATGAGGAAATGATAGTTGTGATATGGCTTCAATTCTGAAAGGATCAATTGTTAAAACTTACTTAGAAATAATATGACCAAGTAATTTACCTTGATGTACCGAACAGATAAAATTTTTGGGACTCGATGATATTCCAAACTATCTACATAACTGAAAAGTCTTCCTTAGGTGTATTAGAATCCATTTATTTGAAAATACAGTAACATAATCTAAATAAACAATGATGCATTTGTTTAACAAACAAAAAAAATCCATGTCCATTGCACGTTGAAACATTGCACCAGCATTTGAAAGGCCAAAAGGCATTCTTTCGTAAGCATAAGTACCCCACTTCGTGGTAGAAAGTTTTTTGTACCTATCTTCTTCTCAAAATAAAATCTGATCGTATCCACTATAACCGTTTAGAAGAGATAGTCTATCTTAACATGAAACTGTTCTCAAAATTTGATCCATATTTGGAAGTGGGTAATGATCTTTTAATGAAGCTTTATTAAGATCTCTGAAATCCACACATAATCTGATTTATCCATCCTTTTTCCTAACAGGAACAAGATTGGCTACCCAACTTGAATGCTTAATTGGAAAGATAATGCCTGATTCGATCAACTTAGATAACCTTTTCCTCATTACAAGTTCTCTTTTGGCATTTACAGGCCTTTGTTTTTGCCTATTTTCCTTAGAATTTTGTTGCAATTCAATACTTTGTTGTGCCAAACTGGGATCAAACCCTTTCAGTTCTTGGTATATCCAAGTGAAAACATCCCTAAATTCCTTGCAAAGATTAATAAAGGACTATTTTTCAGCTAGAAATCATACCTTTTAGGAAAAAAAAAATTTACCCTCATCAACTATGATCTCATCATAGTTATCAGGATGTGTTGACATCTTAGTTTTTTATTTCCTTAATTGGTCATCAGTGTTGAAGATGTCTTCTAATGTGACCAAGACTCGACATATTTTATTAGTCTTTAACTGAACAATATAGTCACCATACAATTGTTGTAATTTATCTTCATTTACAACAGAAAATTCAGCTTCTTGCTGTAAAAACCTGCAGATCTATTCATCATTTTCAAAAACCTACCAATTCAAAACCATTATCAGGTATAGAAGGCCTGATAATCAGCTTTATATGAGGATGAATCTCATTATTTTCAAACTTGTCCAGCACTTCAACACTAGCACCAATTTCCGCAAGTCTATTTGCATGCTTATTATTTGTTCTAGGAATGGATTGGATATGAATAGCTTTGCAATCTTCCATTAAGTCTTAAAATCTATGTCTATAAGACTTCATTAATGTATTCTTACAAACATTGAATTTTCTTAATTGATTAATAACCAAATAATAATCAGCAAAAATTTGTAGCATGTTAATACCTCTTTTTCTTGCCCAAAGCAAGCTATGAATTGATGCTTCATATTCAGCCATATTACAAGTGCATGAAAATTGGAGAATCAAAGATGAAAAATAAATTTCATTTTTCGAGGAAGTGAGCATCAAACCTACTCCTTGTCCTTTCTTGTTTTTAGCTCCATCAAAATGAAGCTTCCAAATCCCTTCTTCTGCATTTTATGTTTTGGACAGCAAGGGAATTGGTGTGTTTTCTTCATGCAAGTAATACACACCAAATAGATGTTCTTCAACTTCTTTGAAAGGATTATGAGCATTTTCTTCATGTGTCTTTTCATCCATAAATAGGTTAGAAACACCATCCAAAGCTGAAACATGAGCTATATTATAAAAATCAAACTGGTCTAAGGCTGCACAATTAGCTAATGCATTAGAAGCATGATGATCAATGTGAAATTTGGCCAATAGTTATAAATTGATAGTAACTTTGGTCCCATAACGTGTAGTGAAAAACAATAAGGACCAATATGAAGAGAGATAATCTCCTATTTTTGTTGTGAAATATCTTGATAAACATGTAACAAAGTAAGGAGGTAAATCCACAATAGTAATATCTTTCAAAATGGAAACATTTGGGCAAGCATGCAATGTTACCTCTACATTTCTAATGACACCTACTATATTAGTTGTAGTCTGATCAAACTATAACACACTCTTTTCTGTAGGTTCATACAGCAGAACCAATTTTTCTACAATTGCTTTTGGCATAACTATGTTACTTACACTGTTGTCCACTATACAATTATGAACAAGATGTTCTCCAATAATTACTAATAGATAAAATGGTGGTGGCTTCTTGATGTCATGAGAATTTAAGAGTTTATTAACCATCCATTTAAACTCTTTGACGTGGTCTAGTTCCATTTTTCCAAGGACCATGTCTATTTTTTAAACTTCATTTTCTGATGTTTTTGAAGCAATTTGCAGCTTAGCTAGTTCATGAGAAAGTAAATCCTGATGTCCTAGAATACTTATAGCATCCCACATTGAGATGTTAACATTATTGTTTTTCATTACATCAACAATGTTAAAAGAATCAACAGTTTTGGAGACAAATTCTACTATTTTAGCATAGACTTTAGTGAAAACTGGTTTTGTTTCAACTACTTTTGATATCTGAGGTATAAATAACCTTCTTGGATCAGGTTGTAGTTGTTTTTTCTGCTCTTTACCAGCCCACACACTTGCTATTTTTTAGGAACAACAGTACTGTTATCTGGTTTTGGGCCTATGGTTGTTGTTTAATCTGTGACAGTGGGTAGAACATGCCTATTTTGCTAGTTTTTACTTTCTACAACTTTTTCTTGAGCCCTAGTAGTAACTGTAATGAAATCATCCTCACTGAAAATGACTAAGTTCTTCTCAGGTGCCTTTTGAACCTGAGTATCTTGCTACCCGCCCTCCATTTGAGGCATGAACAATGTCTCAGATTGAGGTTGTGTAACAAGACTTATGTTTAGAAAATCATTTGGGAAACTAACGGCTGAATGAGCTTGGTTACAAGGTTGACAGCACTCTTCTATAGCCATATTAATTAGGACTAAAGCATTATATGTAATAGGATCCTTTGGGTCAAACTGCCTTTGCTGATAAGGCTTCCCATAATTTTGATTATGCTGGTAAGGCTACTTATTTTGTTGGTTTTACTGATAAGGAGCCTAATAAGGTCTACTAGGTAATGCAAGCCTATTCTCAACTAAAGTCAGCTTATTCCCCATAGTCTGCAAAGCTTTAACAATGCCATTTGATGGGGGCTGCAACAATAGGTTCTATAATCTTGATAGGTTGTGGGATAGGTACTAAATCTGCCAAAAAATGCATTGAAGGCCTTGGTGCTAAATTTCCATCTTGAATAAGGCTTTTTCAACTCTTATAGAAATATCAAAAGCATCCAGAAGAGATTCACCTCTCATAGATTGAATCATAGTTGAAATATCATTGTTTAATGCTCTAAGATAATAAAGGAAATCATGGTTAGCTTGTGGCTTAACACTTGTTAGGATTCTTTCCCAAGTTATGGAAAAATGAATATTGAAACAAGACATATATTCATAGGGAGCTATTTTATGAGAGATAAATGATCTGAATTATCTTGAAATTGTTTCAATAATTTACCACCTAACTCATACCAAGTTTTTATGATTATAATCTCTAAATTTCTATACCATTGCAAGGCTTGTCCTTTAAGGGATGTAGCTAAAATTCTCAAAGCTACATCTTCATGAGTGATATTATGAACTGTACATAAGGCTATAACATATTTAATGTGCTCTATAGGTGTAACCTGATTTTCACTAGTGAAAGATGGCAAGCTTTTCATGACAACATTAGAGATATCATGATAAACTGAAATTACTAATGGGCTGCTATGTTAAATTTGATCTCCCTCTGTGAGTAAAAATATTTCTTTATTTACAATACTTTACAAAAAAATCACCAAATGCATGGGGACCACCTGTAGCCTCTAATGTTGACATCTCCATGCATACTTTTCTTTGTCTCTGATAATAATATGTAAGATAAAATTTACAACATACCCCTTAAGAAAGTGGGGACCACATGGCTCATGATGAAGGCACTTTTCTTCCATTGGCTATGCCACCTGTACTTGATTCTATCATTCGAGGAAGTTGAGGTAGTTTTGTTTTTTTAAGATAGTGTGATCCCTTTATCCTTGATTATTATTGCTTAGACTATAGTATTGTCACCATAGTCATGGGCCTCATTTGGTTTGATTGGCATATTTGGATTATTCGACCACCTTTAGGCCCATCATTGGACATAATTCGTAGAGGCTTCCTTTGTAAGTTTGTCGCATAACATGTATAAATTTAACCTTTTTTGCTTAGTCATGGCATCGACCACCATCTTAATGCATAATTATGTGGTTATTCAGTATATTTGATCTTGATCTATATAAAAGAAAGAAGAGACTTAATCATTCGGCCCCCTTTGACAATGGATAGACACTTATTGACATTGTCAGTAGGAATGATTTTGAGGTTTAATTGTGTTTAGTTGGGAACAAGATTATGAACCATCAATCATTTGCATGATGTGGTCTCAATCATTGGTTTTCTAGACATCTGACTTTGCATTAAATGAGACTTTGTGCTTCACCCTTGCCCATTCAATCTCTTACCTTTTTTAATCGTTAAATATTTATACCTCTGGATCTGGTTGATGGTAAGTGAATCATGGTTAGCTCTCCACCATTGATCTTGGTACTAACTCATATGAACCATCAATCTCTTAACCGTGATTGAGTTTCATTAACTCATTTCTTAAGCTCGTGCGGTAAAGGTAACTCAAACCCTAATGATCCTTTCATTTTTTATTTCTTACTCTCTGGGTGAAGCCCTAGCAAATTTATTGCACAATTATAATTTTTGAAGCTTTTAAGCTTGATTCAGTTCTTTCACGGACTCTGCAGTGAACTTAATCATGTAAAACTTTGATGTGTAGACGTCATTCCTGATCATTCTCAAGCTTCTTTCTGTGAGGCTTAAATTTACATTCGTAGTGAGTGAATATGGGGATCTCTGTATCTCTGATCCTCTTTTCTCACCTTCTTTTCCTGTGATCATGTTATGAGTGATTTTTATGGTTTATTTTTTTTCATTTAGTGATGCAAAGTTTCTCATGGCTGTAAATACATACAATGCATGGATTTTTCTCTATTCGAGCTTTGTGCGATTATTGGGTCACCATTGTGGGTTTTGAGCTAGAGACTGAAGGTTCTGTATTGAGATTTCTGAGTGGTGGTTGACGTTACCGAACATTTCAAACCCTGGTTTCTTTCAATCACTGTGCTTTGCCATTGTGGGTTAGTATGGTGTAGAGTCTCTAAATAAATCATTTTTCCATGGAGGCTCGGATAAAAGTTTCCCTTTCTGTAGAGGTCACCATTTTCCTGAGTAATTGATTCCCTCAAACTTTTCCTTTTATTGTTGTATAGAAATGTCAATGAGCCTGTAACTTGGAGCTTTGTTTTCAATGGTCATGTGGGCTTGATTCTTCTGTAGAAAAAAATCTTCCTGAGTGTAATCTCTCTCTTGTAAATTCATGCTTATTTCAACTCATATCTGTGTTTGATTTTCACCATTTCACTATTGAAAATGTTGAGCTCGTGTTTGGGTCCAGTAATATTCTTTTCACCTCAAGATTTTCAAATGATTTTTAATTTTTTCCTTTGTATCCACTCGTCGTGATGTCAAAATTTGTTTAACTTTGGTCATTTTTACTACTATGGCAATTTTGGGCTCATATATGCCCTAGCTTGAAGGTGATTATATTCTGTATGAGTTTTGGAATAACTTTGTTTCTAAGTTCAACTAGCTTTCACCCTTTATATCGGTTCAGTTTGATCCTTGGATCTCTTTCTATGTGAAATTCCATCTATAATTTATACTGCCTCCTTTTTCTAATGACTATATGCTTATTTGCAAAATACACGTAGCTTTCTTGTAACTTAGAGATGTTATAAGATGCATTATACTCTGAATATTTGTTTTCAATGGATTTTCCCTTTTGTTATTCTTATTCCATTGTATTCTAGATTGAGTTGTTGATTTCATTTTTAAATGAACTAGTGAGCTGAATTTATTAATCTTGAACTTATTTCAATATGTTACTCACTATATTTATCCCTTGAGTTTTCGCAAGATTTTGTTTCAAATCATGGTCACTTAATTCTAGGTCTGACCATACTTCTTTGAAGGAAACTATAATTGGCTCCTATTTTTAACAATCTTATAGATTACATTACTCGAATCCATGGATGGACCATTCATCTGTTTAAATATATGCTTTGACACTTAATCTCATTTATCAATACTATGGTATTGTATTGTAGAATTTGTCTCTATGTTGTTCATTGTGTTGTACCTAATAAGATTGTCCTACAATTTTATTCTTTTTCAATTGTCTGGCCTTCATAAAACTTTGGAAAGATTTGTTATTTCTGGGATTTTTTTTCACTATTCCTGCATGCTAAACATTGAAGTTTTTGTTGAGATGTTGTAGTTCCATTCCCTTTCTACCTAAATACTATATTTGATCTTCATTACAACTTTTTTTTGCATGATGGAAAATTTAAAATGTCCATTTTACATGGCGAAGCCCTGTCAAAATTTTCCCAGATTCCATTCTTTATTCTATTTCAACTGTAATAGATGTACTTTCTTGATTCAAAATGTAGAATGTATCACTTCTTCTATTGAATCTAATTTGTTGTTGCAAACTGAAAAATGATAAGTGTTAACTTGATCATGTAATACGTTTTTGCTTTCTGTATTACTTATTTGATCAACATATAATTTTTAAAGCATATACTAGTTAAGAACAACATTATGGAAAGATGTAAATATCCATTTTACATGGTGAAGCTCTATCAAAGTTTTCTCAGATCTCTTCTTTATTTTGTTTAAGCTGTAATCTTATCTTTCAGTTAAGTTCTACCTTTTAAATTTTTATTCTTCTACTTAATCTTCGAGTTGTATTCTGAAACATGTACCTTTTAGTTGCAAGTATTTATTCTGATCTATATGGTAAATTACTTTATTTCTAGAATAGCTACTGAACTTTGAGTTGCATTCTTCCTTCTTACCAGTATGTACTTATGACATATCTGCTTCATGTACCTTAAGATAGAAGTCATTGAACTCTGCAATCTTTATCTATAGTGAGGACTGTAAAACATGGCTTATTTCTTCTAGACTGCAACCTATACTTGCACACTTAAGAAAACAATTAGAAAATATTTAAGCTTTTTGGCCTCTCTTATGTTCATGGTTTTTTCTTTTCTTCTCTCTTATTTTTTTTAATTGAGTAAATCATGTATGTTGTTACAGAAATGTACTTTTATCAATTGTGCCTTTGATGTTCATGTAATTTATATCTCCTATTATTAAGAGATCCATCTGCATGAATTTGGATAGTATAGGAATATTGATTAACCCTAAGCTCATAAACTGACTATTTTCATTTTTCTATTTTCATGTACAATGCCTTAAGTAGTGAGATGAAGAGGGAACAAAGATGGGGCTAGAGATACATCAATTGAAACAAAATATACTTCAAGCCAATGATGGGTCCATTCATATTCCTCTATTTTCTCTTTCATGCATATGTACCTCTTATTTCAGTAGTTGTACTTTACTTTCAGTTACATCCCACGGCTTGTGTGGGAACATTTGAAATTCATAATGAATAAAAAACTGAATCCTGAAATTGAATTGTGTATTTCTTTCTTCATTTTTGCTTTCTGTATGGATTGTACGATGAAAATAAAAAACTCAATAATAAAGAGTTTCTTAATCATGAAGGAAAGAACATTAAAGATTACTTGTAACATCTAGCAATGAACTATGATTGCTGCAATTATGATTGTTGTTCCAAAACTTAACACTTCATATATTTTGTAGTTGATGTCTTCATCAAGACAACAAAGTTGTCCTTCAAGGCTTTGTGTTCTTTTGCTGAAGATAGTCATGAAATTGAAGACTATGTGATCTGTTAGGTTTTATAACAGCACACATAGCTGCAAATTTCATGTAATCGTTAATTAATTAAACAATAACAATATTTTCCGAAAGAACCTCCCCTAACTTAGGTCTACTTCACCAATGCTATCCATCATAATGAAGTTTCGAGTTTCTCATTTTTTCATAAGTGAAAAAATTGTCAACACCTTCAATGCCCCTTATAGTAGATTCTCTACCTATTCCTTAGCCTTTTACCATTGTAGAGCCTACTATTCTAGACCCATCAGATGATGTTTTCAAAACATTACTAACTATGGGTAATAAATTGACCTCAAGTGAGAATAAGTTGGCACAACTTAGCAGGCCCTATTAGGTGCCCTACCAAAAACATCAGCAGGGTCAACATAATAGGCAGCCTTATCAGTAAAATTAGAATTATAAACAACCATATCAGCTAAGGCAATTTGACCCAAAATCACTTAGTTCATCTAATGTTTTAGTCCCAGTCAATATGATTCCAGAGGAATGGTGTGAGCCTTGCAATAAACCTCATTCAGCTACAAATTTCCCAAATGTATTTCTAAATATAAGCCTTGTTGCACAACCTCAACCTGAACCATTATTCATGCCTCAAATGGAGGGTGGACAGCAAGATGCTCATTGTCAGAAACCGCCAGAACAAAATTTGGTGAGCTTTGGAGAGGTATATTTTATTGTAGTTACGAGTAGGGCTGAAGAAAAGGCTCAGGAGAGTAGAAAACAACAAAATAGGCTTGTTCTAACCCATAATCACTGCTAAAATAGCAACTACAGGCCAAAAATCAGCTAACTATTCTATTGTTCCAAAAAAAAATAGGTGTTTCCACTGGTAAAGAACAACAAAAACAGCTTCAACTTGATCTAAGAAGATTATTTATACCTCACATATCAAAGGAAGCTGAGCCAGAGTGAGTTTTCGCGAAAGCCTATGTTAAAATAGTAGAGTTTGTTTCTAAAACCGTTGCTTCTTTTAACATTTTTGATGTAATGAAAAATCATAACATTAACATCTCAATGTGGGATACTTTAAATATCCCAGGGCAACAGGAGTTACTTTCTCATGAACTAGCTAAGCTGTCGATTTCTTCAAAAATAGAAGAAAATAAAGTTCAAAAGTTAGACATGGTCCTTGAAAGAATGGAATAAGATTGAAAATTAAGGATGTTAAATGGAAGGTTCAAAAGGTTCTGAATGCACAAGACATCAGGAAACCACCACCAATTTATTTTTCACTTATTATTGGAGATTATCTTGTTCACAACTACATGGTTGATAGTGGTGCAAGTAGCACAATTATTCCTAATGGAATTGCAAAAAAGTGGGGTTTGCAGTATGAACCTATAGAAAAGAGTGTGCTACATCTTGATGGGACTGCAACTAACATTGTTGGTATTATTAGAAATCTAGAGTGTAACATTTCATGCTTGCCCAAATGTTTCCATTTTGCAAGATTTTACTATTGTTTATTTACCTCCTTTCTTTGCTATATGCGTATTTAGAGATTTCACATCAAAAATAAGACGTTATCTTCCTTCAGATTGGTCCCTTTTTGTTCTTCACTACATGTTATGGAACCAAAGTTAATATCGAATATAAACTATTGGACATATTTCACACTGAGCCTCACGCTTCTAATGTATTAGTTAATTATGTAGCCTTAGACGAGTCTGATTTCGATAATACAACTCATGTGTCAACACTGGATGGTGTTTCTAACCAATTTATGGATGAAAATACATATGAAGTACATGCTCATGATCCTTTCAAAGAAGTTGAAGAACATCTATTTGGTGTGTATTGCCTGCATAAGGAAAACACACCAATTCCCTTGTCCAAAAGTAGTAATTTTAGCAGATGGGATTTGGAATCTTCATTTCAATGCAGTTAAGAACAAGAAAGGACAATGAGCAAGTTTGTTTCTCAGTTCCCCCGCAAATGAAAGGTATTTATCATGTTTGATTCTATAATTTTCATGCACTTGTAATGTAGCTGAATATGAAGCATTAATTCATGGCTTACTTTGGGCCAGAAAGAAACATATTAGCATGTTATAGATTTTTGGTGATTCTAAGTTGGTTATCAATCAAGTAAGAAATTTCAATGTTTGTAAAAATCCATTAATGAAGTCTTATAGACATAGAGTTTCAAACTTAATGCAAGATTTCAACGCTCATTATTATCTAGGCCATTCCTAGAACATAAAATAAGCATGCAGATAAACTTGTAGTAATTGGTGCCATTTTTTATGTGCTGGAACAGATTAAAAACAACAAGATTTAGCCTCACATAAAACTGATTGTTAGGCCATCTATACCTAATAACGATTTAAATTGGCAGGTTTTTGAAAATGATGAACAGATTTACAGATTTTTAAAGCAAGAAGCTGAATTTTCTACTGTAAATCAAGATAAATTGCAGCACTTATATGGTTACTAGATTGTTTAATTAAAGACAAATAAACCACTTCAAGGCTTGGTCACATTACAAGACATCTTCAGTATTGATGATTAGTTAAGGACAGACAAAATAAAGATGTCAACACATGCTGACAATTATGAAAAGATCTCAGTAGATGAAGGAAAAAAATTATTTCTAGGAAAGGTATGTTCCTTAGCTGAAAAACATTCCTTTATTAATCTTTGCAAGGAATTTAAGGATGTTTTCACTTCGAAATGCCAAGATTTGAAAGGGTTTGATCCCATTTTGGCACAACATACTATTGAATTACAGCCAAATTCCAAGCCAGTTAGGCAAAAACAGAGGCTTGTAAATCCCAAGATAGAACCTCTAATGAGGAAAGAGTTATCTAAGTTGATCAAATCAAGTATTATCTTTCCAGTTAAGAATTCAAGTTGGGTATCTAGTCTTGTTTTGATTCAAAAAAAAAATGGAGAAATAAGATTAGGTGTGGATTTCAAAGATCTTAATAAAGCTTTATTAAAAGATCATTACTCACTGCGTAATATGGAACAGATTTTAAGAATAGTCTCTAGTTTTCACAGACTATCTCTTCTAGACAGTTATGGTGGATATAATCAGATTCTACTCCGAGAAGAAGATAGGTACAAAAAAAAATTACCACCAAGTGGGGTACTTATGCTTCCAAAATAATGCCTTTTGGCCTTGTAACTACTGGTATAACATTTCAACATGCAATGGACATGAATTTTCATAGCTTGCTAAATAAATTCATCTTGGTTTATTTAGATGATGTTACTTTATTTTCAAATAAATTTAGATGAACATCTAATACATCTAAGGAAAACCTTTCAATTGTGCAAATAATTTGGAATATCTTTGAATCCCGAAAAGTCTATTTTTTTTGTACATCAAGGAAAATTGCTTGGCCCTATTTTTTCTAAACAAGGTTTAGCAATTGACCCTTTCAGAATCGAAGCCATATCACAACTATTTTTACCTCATCACAAGAAGGCATTACAAAGTTTCCTGGGAAAAATTAACTTCGTTAGAAGATTTGTTCCAGATTTTGTAGCATTGGTTAAACCATTGACAATTATGTTAAAGAAAGAGAAGACTTTCTCTTGGACAGTGAAGGGAGAGAAGGGTTTGAAGTAATTAAAACAACCATCTCTCAATCTCCTACTCTTGCAAATCAAAATTTTGATAAAGATTTTACAATGTATGCACTTGCAGGAGCTGAAACAATCTTAGCCATATTAAACTTAGGTTAATGATGAAAATATCGAGTAGCCAATCACTTTCTTTGGACATAGAGTTTGCATGATTACAAAATAAGGTACACATTTATTGAAAAACAAGTACTTTCAGTAGTCAGAGGACTAAAGAATTTTAAGTACATGCTTTCAAACAACAAGATTCATGTTCTCTTTTCTCATCCAAGTGTAATATAGCTTTTCTTGTTAAATAAAGAATTGAATGAGAAAAGAGCAGGCTTGGATAATGAAGGTCTTGGAATATGATGTTGATATCCATGTTGTGAAGACAGTTCGAGGTAAAGGTTTGTGTGAACATCTAATTGCTGATATGGAAAAACAACAGGCTGCAGAATCAAAAGATCCAAAATAGCATGCTAAAGTTATGTATCAACAATCATATGTCATGATACAAAAAATTAGCAACCTGAGCTTGTTCAAGAATTTCAGGAATCAAGATGGATGATTGATTTAGTTAGCTATCTACAACATGACACTTATCTAGAAGGTATGGACAAGAATAAATGAAGGTATTTTAGGTTACAAGTTTTACCTTATGTTTTTATTGATGGTGTGTTATTCAAAACAGATATAAACGATGGAATCTTGCTGCAATGTGTTGATTATGATAGAAGTCAGCAATTATTATTTGAATTCCATGAAGGACCTGTAAGAGGTCATTTTTCAAGCACGTACCACATAGCCTTAAAAAATTATGAAATCTAGAACTACTATTGGCCCAACATATTCAAAGACTATTTTCAATGGATCAGAAAGTGTAAAGAAATGTGCTTTCTTTGTTGGAAAAGAACATTTAGCTTCACTACCCTTACAACCTATTTCAGTTGATCAGCCTTTTATGTAGTGGGGTCTTGAGTTTATTGGCATGATAAACCCATCTTCGTCATAAGGACACAAGTGGATTTTGAACTCTACAGATTACTTTACATGATGGACTGAAGCAATAGCCTTGAAAGATGCTAATGAAACTTTGATACTATCCTTTTATGAAGGTATAGTTTGCATATATTGTGTTCCAACAACTATCATCTTCAGATAATGCTTTAGCATTTCTTGGTGTAAAGGTAATAGATTGGGATGTCAACCATGGAATTTATTTAAGTTTTTCATCTAATTATTACCCACAAGGTAATGGGTTAGCTGAAATTACTAACAAGAATCTTTTAAGGATCATCAAAAGAACACTCAAAGATAACCAGAGAGCTTGGCATTCTAATGTTGAATTTAGCACTTTGGGCTGACATAGTGACTCCTAAAATGATCAGTTGGTAATTCACCATACAAGCTTGTTTATGGAAGAGAAGCAAGAATGCCTATTTCAATTTAGTTACCTGCACTAGATTTGCTACATCAAATGGAGATGCTTGAGAATGAACCATTGCAAGATTCATTATGCAAAATTAATGGAATTACAAGAGCTAAGAGATCAAGCTCAAGTGAACATGGAAAAGAATCTGAAACAGATGAAGAAAAATTTTGATAAGAAGGTTAAGTTCATAATCTTCAATGAAGGAGACATTGTGTTGAAGTGGGATGTTGATCATGCAAAGCCAGGAAATCACATGAAGTTTGATACAATCTGGAGTGTTCCTTGCATGATTTCAACTCACAAAGAACACAATTCTTTTTAGCTCTCGAGGATGAATGGAGAGGAACTTCCCATTCCTATGAATGGTATGTTTCTCAAACATTACTATGGAAAATCCTATAGTCTCTAATTAGAGTAGGATTTCCTTTTCAATAAGTGCAGTTCATGCACATTGTAATGTTTTTCAATTCAATAAGTGCATTCGTGCACGTGATTTGGTTTACAGATCCCTTCCAATTTTAGTTCATTTTGGAAGAGTTGGACCTTCAGGAAGGCATATTTTGGTTATATGATTTGGAATCCATGCCCATTAGACAAGAGCAAGGCACTAGTTTGCAACATAGCATGTAGCTTTCCCTCACAAGATCGCCAGAAATGTTGACTATTTTTGCACTTGTGCAAAAATGGGCAACTCAAAACTTTCGTTACGATGGATAGCATTGGTGAAGTGAACCTAAGCTAGGGGATTTTCATTCAATTCAATATTGTTTTTGTTGAATTAATTAATGATTACATGAAATCTACAGCCATGTGTGCTGTTACAAAATGTAACAGATCACATAGTCTGTAATTTCATGATTATCTTCAGCAAAAGAACACAAAGCCCCAAAGGATAGATGTGTTATCTTGATGAAGACATTAAACTGCAAAATAAATAAACTGTTAAGTTTTAGAGTAGCAATCATAATTATAAATTGTAGCAATCAGAGTTTATTGTTAAAAGTTACAGGTATTTTAAGGACAAAAGTATTTCCTTCATGATTAATGCATTCAATTATGCTATTGAGTTTTTTAATTCATTTATACAATTCAATGTACAAAAAACTTGAAATGTTGAAACAAATACACAACTCAGTTTCATAATTCAATGTTTTATTCATAAGGAATTTCAAATGTTCCCACACAAGCCGTGGGATGTATGTAACTGAAAAGTAAATTACAACTACTGAAGTAAGAGGTACATATGCATGAAAAATAAAATAGAAGAGTATGAATGAACCCATCATTTCCTTGAGGTTTCTTTCGTTTCAAGTTGATGCATCTCTAGCTCCAGCTTTGTTCCATCTTCATCTTTGCTGCTTGGCAAAAGGCACTGTACCTGAAAATCAGAAAAGGGAAAACTTGTCAGTTTTTGAGCTCAAGGTTAATCCATATTCCTATACTATCCAAATTCATGCAGGTGGATCTCTTAACAACAAGAGGTATAAATTACATGAGGATCAAAGGCACAACTGACATAAAAGTTACTTTTCTGTAACAACATACATGATTTATTCACTCAGAAATAAGGTGAGAGAAGAAGAGAAAAACTATGGAAGCATTAGAAAGGGAAAAAATCCTAAATATTTTCTAACTGTTTTCTTAAGTGTGTAGGTACAGGTTGCAGTAAGAAGAAAATAAAATCATGTCTTATAGTCCTCACTGTTAGATAAAGGTTGCATAAAAATAGAGTTCAATGACTTCCATCCTATGGTACATCAAGTTGGAATAAATCACAAGTACATAATGGTATGAAAGAAGAATGTAACTCAAAGTTCAGTAGCTATTCTAGAAATAGAAGGAGTTACAGTGCAAGATCAGAGGAGAAACTTGCATGATTACTTCCATTCAAAGATAATAGTACATGTTTCAAATTTTCAAATAAGTGAAGCAGAAGAATCAAAATATAAAGGTTGAAGTTAACTAGAAAGATAAGATTATAGCTGAAACGAAATGAAAAAAGGAAATATGAGAAAATTTTGACAGGGCTTCGCCATGTAAAATGGACATTTTTCATCTTTCCATCATGTTATTTCAAGCTAGTACATGCTCAGATAAATCAAATAGTAATACAAAAGAGATAAAATGCATGGTATGGTAAAAGATACAGATTCAGAAAGGTACAAGTTACTTCATGTTACAATATCAAAAGAATGCAACATTCAAATTTCTACTATAGAGGTAGAAGGAAATACTACATTTTTCAGAAAACAAAGTACATGTTTTAGTTTTCAGCTATAGGCTCATCCATTTGTGTTCATTTTGTATTCACATTACAAGTTGCAGAATAAGAAAAAACAATTAAGCAACAATATCAGGGGTTCATATCAAAGAGATCATAGGGTATCTCAACATTATGGAGGAAACTAGATAAGAAGATTAAGTGTAGGTTACAACTTCCATTTCAGAGTTGAATCAGTGAATTCAGAAGCCAAAGACATATAACAAATCTAACAAATATAGTCTTTAGCTCCATGCCTAGTGTACAAGAAATTCAAAAGTAGTCAGCATTCAAGTTTCCATTATCAAAGGGAGCAATACAGTAAAGCAAGGAATCTTAGCGACCAGGCATCAGAATAAGATTCAAAAGTGCAAGGTTACAATGTTAAGAAGATTGACGAGTTATCATGTAGATTCAACAATTTCAGGGGGTCATATCAGAAAGCTTCATGATTTATAGTTAGCCATTCTGGTCAAGATGCAATTATCTAATTGATCATTTCATGCTACAGGTCTTCAACAATTTAACTCAAGCAAATGTTTCCAGTTTCATTACACAAGTGAATGGAATATCAGATCAACAAAGTTTCACAAAAGTTACAAAACTCCCTAAAGAGTATCAAGTATCATAACTAAATGGGATGAAAAACCTTCAAGCTTCATTTTGTTCCTGAAATATTACAAATTATCAAAAGATTTTACTAAACTAATTTTGTAAAATAATTCATCAGAGAAGGAAGCATTCAAATGAACATTTTCTAATTAGTAAGAGAGTAATTTTCTATCAACAAATCCATGTCATAGAGGACAACCAACATTAAAAAGCCAAGTTTTCTCAAAAGGAATAATGATATCAATAATATTGCACAGAATAAAGGAAAACTAGATCATCATAGATATTAGGTATGGTTATAATTTTAGTAAGAAGTGCATCAATTTGAGCTTCAGGGGAAAGGAAGTAATGATAACTCAAGGCCCATATCAAATAATGAAACAATTACGGGTTAACTAAAAACCCTGCTATAAAATTTGAGCATTATGATCATAAAACCCCAACTCGAAATGATGAAGCCAAAAACTCGTAACAAAACAAAAAATACCAATTAGAATAAAGCTTCAAATCAGAAGTTTATAAGGACATATTCAATTCCCAAGAGTAAGCTTGAAGCCAAATGCACAAAGAAATACATAGTATAGAGTCTTCAAATTACAAGAATAACCAAGGCATAATACAAGAACTTCTAGATATTTCTAGTTCAGAGCTTCAAATGCTCAAGGTCGACTTAGTGAATAAGAAACCAAACTAGATGCTCCAAAGATGGAGCTCAGAAACAACCTACTAATGAGGACCACATTGAAGTAAAGCTCAATAGATCATCTTATACATAATACAAGGAGCTCATACAGAGAAGAAGTCAGAGAATCAGGTGAAAAGTAACTCCAAATGCATAGAACCTTCGACAAGATCTCAAATTTAGAAAAGTAGTGGGTGAATACTCAAGACACCAATAACAACTAGGAAATAGATCTTTGAAGGTACAATAATGGTCATTCGGATAGATGCACATTAGTTCACGAAAAGAGAAATTGAGTGAACCAAGCCTAACAGATCGAAAAGGCATGACTAAATTTCCCATTAAGAAGGTTAACAAGATCAAAGATTCAAAACACAGGAAACCTACTAATGGCAAAAATACTTGTTACACATCACTTAGGCCAGTACTGATATCTCAAAACATAGAACAAACATGAAAGAAACTAGAATCTGAGCAACAAAAACAAGTTTTTTATCTACAAGTTTAAATCATTTTTTTGCAATAATTGAAGATAATTACTTCAAGAAAAATAGAACTCACCATTTACAGAGAATGGTATGGTCGAAGATCCTCATTTGAGTAGAATGCAAAAACAAACACAATAACCACAAAGGCTCTTTGAACTCATTTTATTAATGGCCAAGTATGAAAATACAAAGAAAACAAAAAAATCATGTATGAGTGCATGATGAAAATAATACTTGAACTGTTTATAGATGTTTATCAACAAAGTTGAGGAAATCACCAAAGTTATAGTTACAATGTAAACAAATCACCCACACAGTTTATTACGACTACAGATTGCAAAAGAACCAAGCTCAACATCTCACAAAATGGTGGTCTCCCTCTTGAAGGGCTCACATAAGGAGCAGAAGTGGAAAAATATGCAAGTATTCGAATCCACAGAGCTTTATAAAGTGATACAAAATGAGCTTGAAAAGATATGACAATAATGGCGAGCATCAACCAAATCACAATCAGAAAATTCGAAAATAGAGAAAAGACAATGAAGATACAGATGCACGAGAGCTCAAAAGACTAATTCTCAGATGAACTGAGCTTAAGAAATCAACAATGGCTTCTTAGAGTAATTTTGTTAGGGATCCTCCACTTAGAATGAGCAAGTGATAATGAAGAAAGGAGAAGATCAATATATTTTAAAACAAAACCTAAACTCTCTTGGGACTTAAAGATCCATGGTGGAGAAGACCGCAGTACACAGAATCAACGGCTACCATTCATTAACCAAATTTGAAGTAAGTACCAACCATGTTGAATGTCACCAACCATATTAAATGCCAAATCAAAACCCCTAATCAAGGATCAAAAGATCGATGATAAGAAATAAAACAATTAAGAAGATCAATAGCAAACATTGGATTTAGCTTATCAATGGAAATCCAGGGTTACAATTAACCCAAACCCGAGTTAAATGCCACTGACCAAACTTTCAAAGGGGTGAGTCATCATGGCGGAGGGGACCAAGCTTCACTAAAAAAACATTATGCATGTTGACTATAGTTTCCCCATATAAAATCAAAAAACAATAATCATTGTTATCAACCATGTAAAAGCCAATTATATATTATGCAAATGATAACCAAAAGGTGGCTGAGTGCATAGGATGCCATTATTTTAAAAGTGACCCCTTTTTTTATTTTAAAACATAATAATGTGCCAAGTCCACAAGGGTGTTCAATCCAAAATGAAGACAAACAAGAGGTCGACGTCAAAAGAGAGGACTTTAATTTTTTCTATATATTGTGTGTAATTTCAAACACGAGAGAGGACTTTTAGACTCAGGAGTTCTAAAGCAAATTTTGCCAGTTTTTTCCTCTGGTGAGAAGTATATTCTGTGTTTCTAATTATTTGTAGTCTTGTGTAAGTTTTATTAATCCTTGTGAATGTTGAATTCATTGATTAATCATCTTACCCTATCGCAAATTCAGTAATATTTGCATGATATTATTGTGCATTTGTAACTTAACAATATTGTTGTGATACTTTCCCTCAATACAACAAAGTGTTTGCCCTAATATTCTAGAGAAAGCTATTGGCTTGTGTAGCTAGAATTCATTCTCCTATCAATTGTGCATGTGCTGAGACAAATACCTCACATAAATTTGGTGTATCACCCAAGTTTTGAAATCCATTTTCAGTCAACTTTACCCTCAAACCCCAGAAAATTAGTTTAGGATACATCAATAAGGAACTAGCCTTGATACCGAAGACTCACCTAAAAATATGTACACCCATAGACCTGAGGTGTTTCCATTATATCTATGAAAGAGAGAGATCAATTTTGCAAGCTTAGAACACTTGTAACCATCTCTCTAGATGGTGCACTTTTGAGAGATAACACTAACTAGGCATGCAACTAAAACACAACATAACATTACATAAGCTGTTAAATTTTGGCAATGTTGCTCAACACCTAAAATCGTTCTGTGGTTTCTCCCATATCCCCTTTCGATGTATGTGATAAAATTTCTTATAACACAACAAAATACCTCTCTGGCCTTTCGGCTGTATTAACGATGTTGAGACATAATACATATAAAATCAATAGTCATCATTTGAAATTAGTAATTCGATCATCTAGCATCATACAATTAATTTGATTTTTGAATTCATAAAAAACATACTTCTACTAAAAACATCCAACATATGTTATGCATCCGAATTACAACATGTTAGTATAAGAATCAAAATATCACAAATCAACATATATAATTGTCTATCATCGCCACCTAGTGCATCATAATAAAAATGTAAACCATGTAATGTCCATAGTCTTAATATCTACATAATCTATCATCTACTAATAAATTTTTGGGTAAGTGCAAGAAGTTTGGGGACCAAAGAGAAGAAAAGAATCTAAAAAAAGCAAAATGCACTCGCATTTTAATTTGTTTGGCTTGAGAATCACTGAAGCATAACGTGTATGTGTTATAACTCTAAGTATAAGATTTCTTGTATTATTTATTATATTATTATTATTTCTTATACTTTAAAATTATTTTAGTAAATGTAAGAAATTAGGGTCACTCTGCACCTTACGGAAGTGGTCTCGTAGCCCCAACAGTTATAATCTAGAAGATAGTTTTTCAAAATCTAATCTGGTCAGTACTTACTCATTTTAAGGATTTCAGCAAATGACCTAAAACTTTCAGGGCATATATTTTGTAGTCATTCTTTGTTTTGGGAAATCATACAGTCATTTTTTAGGTTTTTGACTTTCTAAAATGGATTTTGGCCCTACTACTGCTTGAATTGGTACTAATTTTTAAATTTGGTCCATAATTCACTTTAGTGACCATGAATGAACTCTTTGATGTTTGTCTACTTCTTCCTAAAAAGAGATCCTCACTTTGTAGATAGAGGATTTTTCCCTGAATGGTATTCTTGTCCTATGGCCAAAATGAGGTGATTGTGATGTGCCTCCTCCTTAAGGTGTGATAACACTACTAGGTGTTGAATGAGTTGTTACGAATAGTACCAAGTGAATTGCATCAAGTGAACTTAGATGATTTCTCATTCTTAGAAACATGGTGCTCCATATAAAGATCATCCCCTCACCTTTCCTAGCTCTAAAAGCATCCTTTCATGGAATAAAATTAATGATTCTCATACATGATTTTTCTCATATGTCTCTTATGGAGACAAAGAATGCATTAATACTTCACAAATAATGGTCCTTGATAACTTGATGACATGACAAGATCATTTTAGCTTGTTCTGAAGGGTGTTTAATTAACTACAAAATGGCCAAAAATGCCTTTTTAGTCCTTCAAAGGAAGTATTCTCTCATAAAAACTAAATGAATCGATCGATCACCTTAAACACTATTCCTTACACATTGAAACACGTTGAATGATATTTTTAGGACTTTCCTTTGGGTAAGGGTTTATGATTTAGGGTTTAGGGATCGAGGTTTAGGGTTTAGGGTTTAGGGCTAAAGGTTTAGATTTTAGGGTTTAAGGTTTAGTGTTTAAGGCTCATAGTTCAGGTTTTAGGGTTTATGGTCTAGGCCTCAAGGCTTATGGTTCATGGTTTAGGGTTTTGAGTTTAGGGTTTATGGTTAAGGGTTAAGGGTTTAGAGCTCAAGGTTCAAGGATTAGGGTTTGTTAGGGTTAGGGTTAGGGTTAGGGTTAGGGTTAGGGTTAGGGTTAGGGTTAGGGTTAGGGTTAGGGTTAGGGTTAGGGTTAGGGTTAGGGTTAGGGTTAGGGTTAGGGTTAGGGTTCTTTAGGGCTCAGGGTTCGGGTTTAGGGTTTAGGGACCTTTAGGATTTAACATTTATGCCTTGAGGTTTAGGGTTTATTGTTTAGGGCTCAAGGCTTAGGGTTTATGGTTTAGGGGTTATGGTGCATGGTTTACGGTTTAAAACTCAGGGTTTAGGGTTCAGAGTTATGGGTTTAAGGTTTAGGGGTTAGAGATCAGGGATTTAAGATTTAGGGTTTAGGACTTAGGGTTTAAGGTTTAGGGTTTAGGGCTCAAGGATTAGGGTGTAGGGTTCAAGGCTTAAGTTTTAGGGTTTATGGTTTAGGGATTAGGGTTTATGGTTCATGGTTCATGGTTTATGGCTTAAGGTTCGGGGTTCAGAGTTACTGGTTTAAGGTTTTGGGGTTATAGCTCAAGGCTTTGGAATTAGTATTTAGGATTTAGGGCTTAGGGCTCAGGGTTTAGGGTTTAGGGTCAAGGGTTTAGGGTTATGGGTTTAGGGTTTAGGTTTAGGCTTGTTATTTATTGTATAGGGTTTAGGATTTATTATTTGGTTTTATGGTTTAGGGTTTATAGTCTAAGGTTTTGGTCCCATGGCTGAGGGTTAAGGGTTTAGGTCACATAGTTCATGGTTCATCGAATTTCTAGGAAGAACATTCAAGAGAGTCATAAAAAATTGATATTTTTCATCTGTTGATATTCTAAAAGAGGAAAATTTCATATTCTTGATTGTCCAATCCTTCCAAAGACCACAATAGTCCTCAATCCTTGGATGTAGAGGGGAGAAAATGTTACTTGGCTTCCATTTATAATGATAAAGATATTTTAAAATTCATGTTATGACCTCTAAATCTATATGGATTTAAATTTTCTTGGAAATCACATCACACCCTTCACTAGGATTGATGACTACCCATATCTTTTTGTTCACAGGATTTTGAAAACATCCATGGGTTTATCATATAATAATTATTAATGAATGGAAGGTCACTAAGTCGTAGGCCAGGTAAATCCCATTTAGAACTAAACAAGAATGATTTACTAGGCGATTGATAACACCTTAGTGTTCATATCCATTCCCTTGTTTCTATGCTTATTTTGAAAACTTTAGGAAGTTCTGTCAAATTTACTATCCATTCCAGTAGAACACTTGAACTTTATCTTTCTCCGGAGGAGAGGATACTACAGGAAATTCAATTATGATCCTACACCTCTGCATTGATATATTCTCTACGTTTCTTCATTTCCTTTAAGATTAAGTTTTTTGTTGTGATGGTTATTTGTCTAGCTTCCAATGGGTCATCCTAGCTTGCATAATACCATACATGGAAATTTGAGAAATGTGAAACTTGTTTAAGAATGTGAATAAATTTACATTCAAGAGCGCAAGTATATATGGGGAGAAACAAGTTTAGAAGAGAGGTGTAATATATGCATTACAAGGCACAAGGTGGATGTCATATCCATTAAGTTACTTGTCCCACCTCTCATGAATAAGGTATTTCTATAAGCAGTCTCATGATGGTTCTAGGCATGAGACTAGGAAATATTGATGAAATATTGTTTGGGGTTTAGGGCTCATGGTTTAGGGTTTAAGGTTCAGGGTTGAGGTTTAGGGTTATTGTTTAGGGCTCAAGGCTTAGGGTTATGGTTTAGGGGTTTTATGGTGCATGGGTTTACGGTTTTAAAACTCAGGGTTAGGGTTAAGAGTTATGGGTTTTTTACGGTTAGGGGTTAGAAGATCAGGGATTTAAGATTTAGGTTTAGGATTAGGGTTTAAGGTTTAGGGTTTAGGGCTCAAGGATTAGGGTTGTAGGGTTCAAGGCTTAAGTTTTAGGGTTTATGGTTTTAGGGATAGGGTTTATGGTTCATGGTTCATGGTTTATGGCTTAAGGTTCGGGGTTCAGAGTTTACTGTTTAAGGTTTTGGGGTTTATAGCTCAAGGCTTTGGAATTAGTATTTAGGATTTAGGGCTTAGGGCTCAGGGTTTAGGGTTTTAGGGTCAAGGGTTTAGGTTATGGGTTTAGGGTTTAGGTTTTAGGCTTTGTTATTTATTGTTATAGGGTTTAGGATTTATTATTTTGGTTTTATGGTTTAGGGTTTATAGTCTAAGGTTTTGGTCCCATGGCTGAGGGTTAAGGGTTTAGGTCACATAGTTCATGGTTCATCGAATTTCTAGGAAGAACATTCAAAGAGAGTCATAAAAAATTGATATTTTTCATCTGTTGATATTCTAAAAGAGGAAAATTTCATATTCTTGATTGTCCAATCCTTCCAAAGACCACAATAGTCCTCAATCCTTGGATGTAGAGGGAGAAAATGTTACTTGGCTTCCATTTATAATGATAAAGATATTTTAAAATTCATGTTATGACCTCTAAATCTATATGGATTTAAATTTTCTTGGAAATCACATCACACCCTTCACTAGGATTGATGACTACCCATATCTTTTTGTTCACAGGATTTTGAAAACATCCATGGGTTTATCATATAATGAATTATTAATGAATGGAAGGTCACTAAGTCGTAGGCCAGGTAAATCCCATTTAGAACTAAACAAGAATGATTTACTAGGCGATTGATAACACCTTAGTGTTCATATCCATTCCCTTGTTTCTATGCTTATTTTGAAAACTTTAGGAAGTTCTGTCAAATTTACTATCCATTCCAGTAGAACACTTGAACTTTATCTTTCTCCGGAGGAGAGGATACTACAGGAAATTCAATTATGATCCTACACCTCTGCATTGATATATTCTCTACGTTTCTTTCATTTCCTTTAAGATTAAGTTTTTTGTTGTGATGGTTATTTTGTCTAGCTTCCAATGGGTCATCCTAGCTTGCATAATACCATACATGGAAATTTGAGAAATGTGAAACTTGTTTAAGAATGTGAATAAATTTACATTCAAGAGCGCAAGTATATATGGGGAGAAACAAGTTTAGAAGAGATGTGTAATATATGCATTACAAGGCACAAGGTGGATGTC
Organism: Taxus chinensis; assembly: GCA_019776745.2. NCBI lineage: Eukaryota > Viridiplantae > Streptophyta > Pinopsida > Cupressales > Taxaceae > Taxus > Taxus chinensis. The sequence continues at coordinate 649,489,937 of CM034153.1, read as the reverse complement.
ATATCCATTAAGTTACTTGTCCCACCTCTCATGAATAAGGTATTTCTATAAGCAGTCTCAATGATGGTTCTAGGCATGAGACTAGGAAATATTGATGAAATATTGTTTGGGGTTTAGGGCTCATGGTTTAGGGTTTAAGGTTCAGGGTTCAAGGTTTGGGGTTATGGTTTAGGATTTAGGATTTAGGTTTAGGGTTTAGGGTTTAGTGTTTATGGTTAGAGTTTACGGATCGAGGTTAAGGATTTAGGGTTTAAGGTTTAGGGGGTTTAGTGTTTAGTGTTTCAGGTTAAGGATTTAGTGTTTAGGGATAAGGGTTTATAGCTTACAGTTCAGGTTTTAGGGTTTATGGTTCAGGGTTTAAGGTTTATGGTTTTGGATTTAATGTTTATGGATTAAGGTTTAGGGTTTATGGTTTAGGGCTCAAGGTTTAGGTTTTAGGGTTTAGGGTTTAGGTTTTAGAGCTTAGGGCTTAGGGTATATGGTCTAGGGTTTAGGGCTTAGGGCTTAGGGTATATGGTCTAGGGTTTAGGGATTAGATTTTATGGCTCAGGGATAAGGGTGTAGAGTTCAAGGCTTAGGGTTTAGGGTTTAGGATTCAATGTTTAAGATTTAGGGTTTAGGGATCATTGTTTAAGGTTTAGGATTTAGTTTGTACAGTTAACGGTTTAGGGTTTACCATTTAGGGCTCATGGTTCATGGTTTAGGGTTTCGGTCTTATGGTCTAGGGTTTAGGGCTTAAGGCGCAGGGTTTCGGGATCACTGGTAAAGGATGAATGTTTAAGGTTTAGGGTTTAGGGTTTAGGTTTTAGGGTCTAGAGATCATGGTTAAAGGTTTAGGGTTTAGGGTTTAGGCCTTAAGTTTTACAGTTTAGTGTTTAGGTTTATGGCCTATGGTTTAAGGTTTTGATTTTAGAAGTTAAATGCTAAAATATTTAGGATGAATGATGAAATCCTGAAAAATTACCTATGTACTGACCAAATTATACTTTAAAAAACTATCTACTAAACAATGACTCATGGAGCTATGAGACTAATTCCATAAGGTGCAGAGTGACCCTAATTTCTTATATTTACATAAATAAATTTAAAGTATAAGAAATAATAAAATATAAATAATAATAAATGAAAAACTTAAACATTTATTTATATGAATAAAAGCATGTCAAAAGCATACATAATGTTTATACTACACAGAACACGTATGCATTATGTTTATACTACACAGAATGCGTACACATTACATAACACATACGTGTTATAATGTGTACGCGTATGGATTACATAATGTGTACGTGTTATAACATGTACGCATTACATAACATGTACACATTATAACACGTACGCATTTTGCGTTTTCTCTTTTCCCAAGCCATGCCTCAAGGCTTGGGATCCGGTTTGGTTCCCCAATCCTGAGGCGTGGACCTACACAAACACATCAAATAACGTGTTTTTACAAGAAAATGTAAAAATGCCACTTCCTCTATGATCAATCAAAATAAAACAATCGATCCATTTTTAAAAAACTATACCACGAGGTAGAACAGAGTCTCTTCTTTCTAAAAATATATTTTTTCAAATTTTCTGACTAATATAAGGTTTCCATATTATTTATTTTCTAACTATGCCTTCTTATAGCTATTTTTTGTAGTGTAAATATGTCTATCTTTCATGGTGTATCTTTTTTTTGGGTGATCAAAATTTTAAAAAAATTATACTAGCCCAAACGAGACATAATTCTATACATATTAAAAAAAAATCTAATTTTCTATATTTTTTGAGGTAGTTAGGGGGGCACAGTCGAAGCTCCGTTATTTTTCAAAACATAAAATTTTTGTACTAGAAAAATCATAAATAACAAAATATTTGCTAAAAAAATCTTTTAAAAATGGAGCCCAAACTAGATGCTCCTAGATATCTTTCTACCAAACGGTTTTCAAAAATACTAAATGGTGCTAAAAAATTGGTGGGGGGCACGAAATTCACTCTATTATGTTTTTTTAACAAAAACAAGAGCATCTGTTGGTATTTTAGTTGTTTGACCCACTTAAACTTATCCGTTTTAAATATAATTTAGTAGCTTAGAAACTAGACTCAAAATTCTACGATTTGTATTTCTAAAACATCTTCCGATTTTGAGTGTAAGTATTTTGAAAAATTCGTACAAGTTGAAGTTTTTTTTCAGAAAAATGCGTCCACTTAAGAACGCCCTTTGGTCCACCAACTTGGTGCACTTACCCGTATCATAATCACAATGTCTAAATATCAGTCCAAAAGAAATAACATCATAAAGTAATAGTGTCGAAGAGGAGTGGGCACTACATTGGAAGGTTATTCTCATCCAAGTATAGAGGAATTTTATTATGAGAGGCATAATGTTTTTTTAAGGATTGAGATCATCATATTATAAGAAATTTTAATACAAGTATTTTTATTACATTTTTAATAGATCAAACACTTACAGAGTGGATCCGGAGACAACGTCACATAATGATGAACAATGTAGTCAACTTCTTGCATTTGTCTATGATTTTCTTCATCATTGATCCCGGTTTTTACGTAGTTTCAAATCTATTTTGGTAATTGATAAAATCAGTTTTAATCTTTTTTTTGCGAAATCCATCTGTAAATTGTAAATTTTACCATATAACATCGTTGTGAGTATTTCAGTTATAATTATCTTTTAATTATGGATCAATTATAATAATTATATTTGTCAATTATACATTTGTGTTGTAGAAAAAATTCCCTTCCTATTATTAAATAGACATAGTTCTATGAAATAGAATTTCATGAATCGATGGTTAGTGCATTTAATATTTACAAATAAATTGAATATAGAAACCCTTAATCTAGTAGTGAAAAATTCAACCTTGGTGATATAGTTTTTGATATATCACAAGATGTATAAATATTTATGTGTTCATCTCCATGTTTACAGTTAGTTAAACCTTAGGAAAGGACTTTGTTTCTCAAATCTACCCAAAGTATGTTGTCTCAAATATGTTTGCACCATACCCCTTTTCACCTTCAAATGGTTGCCAACAATGACATGTGATACATTTTTTTCTGTGTAAGAAACACAAATTCCACATGTAATTTTCTCTTTTTCTTGCACCCCAGAATTTCTCCTCTCCGAGTCCCCATCTTCAATGCCCATCTTCTTCCTGCCATGTTTCATCCCTTCAATTTCAAATTTAAATTCTTGAATACATCCCTATCAAAATCTTCATTATACTACTGAAGGTGATTGTCGCTAAATTACATGATAAAAATTTAAGGTGTCGTGTGATTCTTTATAAGGAGAGCACAATAAGGAAGTGATGGCGTATTGCACACTAAGTATTAAATAGACTACCGCGAAGATTAAGAGGAGCAAAATGAGCACACGTGAGACACGA